>JADLZN010004486.1:0-637547 GCA_018155175.1 Sinocyclocheilus anophthalmus
GGAAGTGCATGAGGAGGTTACTAGTCTTGGAAGGCACCTTTTTCTGCGAAACAGGCTTGGTGCCGAAAATCCCCGTCCAGGAAAACACCACCCTCGACGGGGCGCGGCCCAAGTGTATGTGGACATCCCTCCGGTTGAGTGCGCTATTGCCATGCAGCTCTGCTCTGAGGGGTAGTCCACGCCTTCCGTCCAGGGCCTGTATGTTCTCGTCCGCTCTGACGGCTAAGGATTACAGCGCTGCTGGACAGGCCGCTTCCGCCCTACACGCCATGTATGGCGGCGGACCCCGGGCGACCTAGCAAGTCACACCAGGCCGGGAAAGGGCGTTGAAAGTGCAGTTAGCAGGCGAGGTTGTGGTGGCTAGTGACCCTGGTATATATATCAGGCAGAAGTAGTGCGCACGAGCAGGCCGTACCTCGGGTGTGCGCGTTGTCAGGGCGACGAAAGTGACATAAAGGCGAGCAGGAAAAGGAAGGCCCCTGGGTCTAGCGTGTCGCACTTAGGTGTTCCAAAAGAGCGTCCGACCTCGTGAACTGAGAGACCTAGTGCGGATATGATGGAGATGCCGGACAAGGGCAAAGGATGAATCACGCGGTTCACTGGACTCCCCATCCCGGGCAAATCGGCCAGGCCGGCCTATTCGGCGAAGTGGTGGAGGGCTCTGCCAAACAGTTCTCCGCCGCACGGAAGCAGACGGAGTTAATATCCTCGACTGCATCTTCCCAGAACGGCCGGGCGGGAAGTCGGGAGAAAGGGGGACAAACTGCTGTACCGGACCACGGCTGTGCCGGGGCTGGTGCAATGCCGCCTGCGTGTCGGCTTGTCCGCCGATACGCCCTCCCTGTCCTCCAACTCCGCTCCAGCTCAAGGGGAGGACGCGCAATACAAAAGCAGCGCGGGTTGGCACACAGCAGAAAAAACCAGGCCGCGAATCGTGGGGTCTGGCCGCAGAAAGCGCGCAAGCCCGTCTCGCCCCTGCCAAACTCGCCTGACGTGCCAGGGGCGGGTCTGGGCTGTCCCTGGGTGTAGACTTGGTCGAAGAGCCGGGGGGTAGTGCTGTGTGCGTCCGCCTCTGCGAGGTAGGATGGTTACTACGCACCTCCGTTGGCCCCCGGTGTGAGGCCGTTAAAGAAGGTGAAACCTTTTTCCTGGGGTTTGGTTCCTGTGTCGTCGACCTCTGGCTAAGGCCATCCAAGAGTAGTGGGTCCCAGAACCTCAACAGAACGACGGAAGGTGTCCTTTTGTTGCTACACGGGTTTGCCAAGAGGGGCGAGGAATGGCAGTGAGGCGCGAGGACCCATCTCCACATGGCCGTGGGGGGCCGCCCTCGTCACTTCGACATTGTGGCAGTCGGGTTCGTTTCAAGGGACGCGTGATGGCGCGAGGGTCCTCACGAGGGCCCCCTTGCCGAACAGCCTTGGAGCCAGTAATGGTTACAGCCGCGCACAAAAACAGAAGGGAAAGGGGGGGGGTGGGGGGGGAAGAAGGGAATGCACGACCAGTGCCACGGGTTGGGTGCGGACGGTAAGCCTCGCGAGGTGTGCTGTTCGGGCCATGTGTTAACACACGTGGTGCGCTAGGCCGAAGGAAAGGGCGCGACAATGGACGGGGTACAGTTCAGTGTGGTTTACGGCCTGAGCACGCGGGGCCGGATGTCCGCTCTGAAAAGGAGAAAATCCCAGGGGGCCTGGTTAGCTGCCCCCGGCCTTCTCGCTGCTCATTGACCGGCAGACAAAAGAAAGTACGGAACGGTAGTGAAGGCGATTCAGTTCCACCGTAGATCGCCACGGAATCCCCAGGGGGCCAAGTTCAGATAAAGGGTGCATTCGGGAAATTCTCCCGTCTGTTGCTGTACATGTATGGCGTGCATAAAGTCTATGTCTGGCAGAGATACGCGGAGTCCCAGGCTGTGCGAAGTGAAGCGATACTGGCCTGAAGGTCCCGTGGGAAAGAAGGGAAGGGGGGGGAAAAGGGAAAGAAAGAAGAGGGGGAAAAGGGTCCCGACCGAGATGTTAGGGAATCAGTAAAATGTTTGTAGCATCTCCTAGCTTCGTGCGGTACCGCCAGAAGGTGCGTGTTACTAGACCAGAGGGGTCCTTACCTGCGGGGCGATGCTGAACGCGGGAAGCTCTTCACAGACATCCCCATAAAAAAAAAAGCAGAGATGAAATAAGTAATGACAAGTCAGACTACAAAGCAAAAAAGGGCAATTAATACAATGCGTGACCGGTGCCTTGGGAAGAAGGAAATCGAGTTGTGGGTTCGCGAAGCGTGGATCAAGGAAGAAGGCCGGGTCGGAAAAGGACCAAAAAGCGTCGGTGTCAGGTATATCTCGGAGAAAGCTAAATTCCTCCCATCACAAAGAGCAACGTAGATTCTGTGTCGGGTGCTGCACAACGCTTTGCCGTTGTGAAGGGGCGAGGCATGGGAATCAGTACAAGGAGGTCCGGGCGTGGGGCGTGGGGAAAAGGGGAAGAGAGGGGAACCCTTGCGGGCGAATCCGTGTCGGGGGCCGGGGCGAAGAGGAAGGGAGGGGGGTTCGTGGGTCTTACAAACAAGAATGTGCCGATGGAGGAGTCAGCACTCTGTTCGCATTGAGGGAAGATACTAGGAGCAATATCATCAAGTTACGAAGTCAAGCTAGCCGGGAAAAAGGGGGAAAGAGGGAAGGAGAGGAAATGCACAGACAGAAGGTGATCTCGGTACTGGCGCGCAGAATCCACACGTATCGGGGAAGGGGGTATAGGTGCCGAAACTCGGATGGTATATGGATAAGCGTGAGAAAGAAGGGTGCGATGTCACACTCATAACTCTGATTGGTAGACTAAAGGGGGGGATCTATGATCACGGTGAGAAATAGCAAACTCGTCCGCTGTTTCAATAGTGGATAAACAAATCTTTGTCGGTCTGCAGTGGGCTGTGACGTCGGTCAACACATACAAAATCGGCGACTGTCGCTCATTAGATCGTTGTCGCAGGAAAAAAAGGAAAAGGAAGAAAAAAGGGGGGGAAGGAAAGGGGGAGAGGGAAAAAGGGGGAAGGGTCCAAAGATGGACTGTGACGGTGCGGCGTGGGTCCGTCGCAGAGGTTAAAGGGCAGAAGCGGGGTCGTGATATAACGCGCGTGTAAAAGGCCAATTTGTAGATCTGCCTTATTTCATAGATAGGACAAAGCACCCCCCCGCCAAGGATCCGCCTCGCAAGCCAGCTAGGTCACAGAGCCGGTCTCGGAAGGGGGAAAGGGGGGTGAAATTACTTACAATATGTGATACCAAGGAGGGGTCGGGTAAGGGTGGGGGGATTCCGGCTGTTTTCGTTACAGCTACCTGGGGGGGGAAGGGGCGGGGCCGCGGGTAGGGGGGGGTAGTAGGACAATGGAGAGGACGTAGCGGCGAGTATGCACTTCACCGTAGGGGTTTTCATGGAGTATACCCGGAGAGCCGGGGTTCCTGTCCGGGGGATCAGCCGCGTCGCCCGGTGGGTACAATAATCTTGCCTTTCTTCAGAGATCAGGGTTGTCTTGGTCAGTAGTCGGGCAAGGCAAAGAAGATAATGTGGTTGTGTGGTGGTGGGAAAAAATGCGAGCTGGATGGGCTGTTCTGCCAGTGAAGGGACGGGTGTGGTGCATGTTCAGGGTGTGTAGAGTTGAGCAGGGCGGTAGTCTTGATTCGGTCAAAGAAATGGTGACGGTGCCGGCGACAAGGCCAGCGAAAATGAAATGTCAGGGTGTGGCGCAGTAGTCCAAGGCTGGGGTGCAAACCAGTTCGAGAGGTTGCAGGGGAGGCCAGTTGGGGGCTTGCGTGCTGTGCGCGCAGACGTGTCAAGTCATCTTGAGACCTAGGAGACACCTACCAGCACAAATTACTATGTGAAATTCCCGGTACGGACAAACCCCTCGAAACCAAGGATGTTAAAATGTCCATCAACGCACAGGACGCGGAGAGTGTCGGATAGATCTAACCTCTTGTCTCGGTCGGTCATGTGTACGCGGACAGCTCGCCCGTCGCAGTCCTCCGGGGGAAAGAAAAAAAGGAAGGGGGGAGGGGCTAACTCCCGAGGAGGGGGGGGCGGAAAATCACAAAAATACGGCGTGCTGTATTGCAGACAGTCACTAGTGGGCGTGGTAGTAAATTGAAATGGCTGGGAAGTTTCGCGCGGGGGTCGGCGGTCACAGTCCCGGGACGGCGAGCTCAATGGGGTGAATGTTCGAGGGGAAGGGGAAGGGGAGGGGAAAGGCCGAGGGGGAGGGACGAGACATCGGGTCGCGTGTGCTAGGGAGGCACCGGGTCGCTGTAAAGGGCGAGTGAGGAAAAATAGGGGAGGGGGTCCGGCGTGAGTAATGGTTAACTAACAAAAATCCGACCGGAAGGTGGGGAAAGAAGGGCCGGAGGCAAAAAAGGTGGGCCCATGCTGAGTTTGGCAGAACGATAAAGCGGCTGTAAAAAATATGGTAGACAAGCGTCCAAGGTTAAAACCTGTGGGGGTGTGCGCCTCCCTTTAAACAAAAAGCGTCGCCACTGCCAATATTGGTTGTGGTAAACAAATCAGTTCCCGTGGGCCGGTAAAAGGGGAGGAGAAAAAGCACTCGACGCTCGGCATTGAGCGCAGGCTGGCTTATACATCTGGGTGTCCCAAAGATAATGGGGTGGGACTGGTACGCAATAATGGCATGGTTCCGCGTAAAGGAATCCCCCAGTGCTGCCTAAAACTACGTCACAGGGACGGCAGTGCCGAGGGGTCGAGTAGTAAGACGGGGGAGTACTCATGGTGCCTCGGAAGGGCGTTGCGGTGGGGCGGGTCCCGAGGGAGAAATTGGCCAGGCGAGGATACGATTGGAACGAAGTGGATGTTGAATGGCCGGCAGCGGCGCAAGGCATGTATGCGTAACCGTGTGCGGGGGGGGACAGGTGTCCGCCGCAAGTGCCTGTTGCTAATGTGCCTCAACGTGAGGTATGAGAGTGGTAGGGTCGGAAACGCTGTTCTGGGCGAGAGTGTCAAAAGGCCGACCGTACGCAGCGGTGGGGGCGAAAACCGGAAACGAGTCGGTCAGCCTAACTTGTGGCATCTGTCCACTAAATATGGTGCCCTGTGACGGAGCGGCGTGAGAAGGGAGGTTGCTGCAGGGGGGAAGGTGGTGGGGACTAACCAGTACCAGCATGTATCAACCCGCCGGAAATACGGAAAAAGTATTTCAGCTATATCCCGTAACTACGCAGCACTCTTACAGCTGCAATAGGCTGATGATAAACCTGGGTTTCCTAGAACGGGGTTGGTGCTCTTAAGGCCCGAAAAAGGACGAACCCCGGTTGTACCGAAAGGTCGGGGAGGGGGTGGAGGAGAGTTGTCGTTAACTTAGTGCTTGTGCGGAGCGGTAAGGCGACTGATTGGGTATGGTGAGCGTGAAGGGGGGTCGGTGTCGCGGTACCCGTCACGACCCTGAAGTGTATTTTTGCCGCCATTGCGGTTCGCTGGTAAAAATAGGGGACAGCGGGGGATGGCCAATATAGTGGCGGGTAAGAGGGGGGGGAACGCCCCCGGGAAAGGTACTGTAATGTGAAAAAATGGGGTAGAGGGGCAAACCGGGGACGGTGGGGTGGAATCGAATAACAGTAAATATCTACGAGGAAGAGGGGTCAGAGTAGTAGGTAAGTGCCGTCCGCGCCCTCACGCTTATAGCGGGCGAACGTCTTAAGGGATGTCTGCGACCCGTGCGGAAAAGGGGGGGAAGGGGGTCCTGACTGGCCCTGAATGAGCCGCTGTCGAACAATTCCGACTCTAGCATCTAGATGCTAATAATGTTATGTCAGATAATACAGTCGTCGGAGGGGGCATCACCGAGGAATGACAATTGTGTCCTCGGGTCGAAGGAGGGTGCAGGTAAGCCACATGCGGAAAAGTGCGCGTCTTGGTGGGCGAACGGAGTTCGTGGGCCTAGAAGACGGGGGTGCAGTGTGTGAACGGGGTCTCACAGATAAATTGTGTGCCCGGTTGCAAAAAGTCCAAAAAACCGGCGCCCAGGATAATTTCGCACAGAGTGTCCCGGACCACGGCCTTATCCATGCGAACCTGGGGTTGTGTTGAAGCGGGTATGTCTAAGACGCGTCGCCGAAAGGGCTGGGGGGGTATATAGTCAGGACCCAGCCATACGCCTCTGCTGGGGGCTCGGGTACGCCCGGTTTCTAGTAACAAAGAGACGTCTGGCGCATTTACTGGTGGGGCGCCGAATAACTCGGAGTAGCTTATCAGTACCGGGGTCGGGAAGCGCAACGCGGTGCTACTAAATTGGAATCGCTTGACAATTTGTATGTAAGGGCGGAAAAAAGGGAAGTAGAAACGGTGGTCTCCGAAGAGGCAAAGTCAGACTTGGGCCGTACTTGTTAGGATGGTGTATGCTATGGTAGGTGCAGTTGGTCCAGTGACCCGCCAAGGGGTGCCCAGGGGGGGGGAGCGTAAAAAATTACAACGTGGAACCCCACAAAGGAATGGCTGGAGGAATGAGGATGGAGTGCTGGCAAACAAGGGTGGGGCTAACGTAGGGAGTGCAGGTGGTCAGTCTGGTCCTGGGTGGTTGCAGTGTTGTTCGGGGGGTGGGGCGACCAGGGAAAATGCATCTATATCACCTGCCAAATCTGTATAAGAGGCGTAGAGCGACGCCTGGGTCTAACGGGGGGGGAATGCCTAAGCGACGTTAATAGGGGCGGAGGGAGGAAGTCTTAGTAAGAGATGTCGGTCACGGTTTAGGGATGGGGGCCTTGGTGCCGTTCGGGGGGGGCAAGGAGAAGGGGGGGGGGGGGGGAAAGAGGGGGAGTGCGATGGGGTGCAGCAAAGTCGGCGGACGTGCCGGTGGTCGTAGCTGCCCGGGAACGCTTGCTCGTGTAAAAAATTAAAACCTCCCCCTAATATTAAAAAGAGTCACGATAGCTAGCTGGGGTGCTGGTGGCTGCGGCCAGTTCCCCTCTGAGGGCTTAAGACGCGGGATACGGGGGTTGCAGGCGGTTTGGGGTAGTGGTGTGTGGTGGCTGCCGCGTGAACAAAAGGCTCACTTTCGGCCACCGGTATGCTAAACCTTCTGATGGTTATGTCGCGTGCCAAAAGAGAGCCGCCTGAAAACGGGGGACAGTCAAACATATCTTACGAGGGATGCGAATCTCCAGAACGCCCGCAAGCTACCATTCACGAAAAGGTCGGTTTCCGTGGCCACCAGCTGTCATCCACGTGTTGGCTGAGGGCATCAATAAAGTGCCGGGAGCGGGTGGGGGTGAGTGATTCAAAAAAGCAGCGGGGGCAAGCTTACGGGGTTGATCTGCGCGACCCTTATTCTTAATGTCGCGGAACGACAATGGGACAAGTGCTATGATCCTCCGTGTGCCAAATCTCTGCTGAGGGGTGGCGGTGAGAAATAATGAATTATCAAAAATCGAAGCCGGATCAGGGTGGGTTTGAGTCTGGACCTCATAGGGACGGTGGGGGGGGGGAGTCCTGGGGTGTAGTTAAGCATGGGGGCCCGTTAAAGGGCGCAATGCCATTGTGATACTAATCCCGCGATGATGACCGGAATAACCTGATGATGGCATGAGATGTTGGCTGTCACGCCGAGCGGCCCAACTGGTAACGCTTCGCCAGTGGTGGGATAAGATACCTAATGTACGCGGAGGCTAGGAATAGGAACGCAGGTGATGGGGGCGGACGACCTCTGGACTGAGAACCGATAACCGTCAGCTAGGGGGAAAAAGGGGAAATCGAAAAATCTGGTCCCAGGCTTGTGTGGTAGGGGATGCTTGCCGTCTTCCCTCAGGAACAAACGGGAAGGGGAGAAGTCAGGCAAAGTGGGGGCGTGATTTGTGCCATAATAGTAGAATCCCAAATTCGTCAAAGGTGCGACGGGGGCTGTGACAATTACGGTAGGAGAGGCGGTAAGACTGAACCGGTGTGAAAGGGGACGGTGTCGTAGTTTACTATGGTGTAGGCCGCTCGTACCCTACAGGAGGATAGTTAAACTACGAAAGGATGTCCTGCTCCGAAAAGGGTGCAGTGTGCTGTAGCCACCGCTTGGATGGGCCGAGTCGCGGAGGGCCAGCGTAGTCTCGGCTGGAAAAAACGGCAAATCAGACTAGAAAACTTGTGATGGGCGTGGTTGCACTCGATACTCAGGAAAGAGAAAAAGGGGGAAGGAAAAGGAAACGAGGAAGAGGGGAAAAATGGAAGAAAAGGAGGGGCGGGGGGAGGTCCGTTTGTAAAATACCGCTCAAGGAGCGGTGCGGAAATGGCATAAGATCGCTTGGGTGAAGGCGTGGAACACGCACGGGAGAAAGCCAACGGTGCTGTGTTGGCTTTTTTATGTTTAAGCACTCGAGGGAAGAAAGGTGATTGTGGCTCTCAAAGGGGAAAAAGCGTAGATAACGGCAATTCGGTGATAGTCGACAGGGACTGACTAAAAACAATATCGTTAACGTTCCCAAGTCCTTCAGTAAGAATCAGTAATTTGCCAGGCAATTGACTTAGACGTTTCTCGTGTGTATTTTTTAATAGGACTGCTCTAAACATGCAACCGTGCTGCTGTCCCCTTTCATTCTGAAGCCTGTGATACTTTCTCGCATGAGAGCGGAAACGGTCGCGTAATACTTACAAGGAGGGCCGGAGCCGCGGGAAAAAACTCGGACGCTTGGTATTTAGGTACGAGTACTAACCGAGGAAGCATACGCTGATTTGTGCAAGGGGGCATCCACAGACGTTGTCCATACATGCGCAGTTAGGGATCGCTTATTGGTGAGGACGAGTACACAACGTGACTGACAAGAGACAATTGGCGCCGCGGGAAGTTAGGTGTGCACGAGGCGGCTGGGTCTTAGGTAGTATGGGTTTATAATCCGAACGGAACTGTAAACAGTTTCGTGTAGCAACGGGCTTATTCACACAGCCTGCGCATGCGCAGTTGGTGCTTTTGTAGCCTACTGACCGCATGTACTTGTCTGCGCGGTAAAAAAATTTAAAGTCAGTCATGCATTCCATAGCGGACCGTAGCGGACTCGCGCAGGGCTATGCACACGGAAAGTGTATCACAGGCTTGATTGGTGACTTACTGTGACTGCTCAGTGACTGTTTCAGTTCACCTCACACTGGTCTTTGAGTGTAACTGCTTCCTGGGGCTCTGCTCCATCTGTGCAGACCTGGAGTACAATCAAAGGTGCTGCAGTGCGTGTTACCTCATAGACCCCCTTCCCACTCACAAACACCACCTACACGGAAATGCATCTGTTCCTCTCCTCTCCACACACATGTACATGACACACATCTAACCTAGTCTTCTCCAGACAAATACAGCCTGTGAAATTTCAGCTATATGTCTCCATCTTTCACCCTGATCACGAAACCTAGGAGAATATTGACATAGGCCTACTGTGTGAATGTGTGAATAGTAACTATACTGTGGATCAAAGAGCAGCTTGATCTTATTCAATCCCTCAACAGGCCTTGGCCGCTAACGTGGTGTCCTGTGTGCACTAGAGAACCCAAAAATAGTTGCAAACATGCCCATCTATTGAAAGAGAAATCAGAGTCATGTTTGGTAACTGGCATCTAGCATATTGCATCAGATGGTCATTGGACTAAAAACAGAAAGTCTATCATAAAGCCTCTCAGTTGGGAATCATCTGCACCCGGGACTGTTATGATGTAAAAAGGAATGTCCTACAGATAAATCTCTGTTAGATGCCATGGTGTTGTTTTTTAAATTGGAACTTGATCAAAACAACATGTCCTAACCAGGGGTAATTGTAGCCCTTCATCAATCTTCATTCAAAAAGTGCCCCCATGTATTTTAATGTTATTATGAAATAAATTGCTTTTAGAAAGTTGTTCACAAAGAGCTGCTGAAGATATTTGCAAGTTTTGTTTCTTACAACGGATTGTAGGTAAATTATTCTCTCATCAGCTCCTCTTTTTTTTTTTGTATTCACTTTGTATTTTTATTTGTTTGTTTTATAAAATATCATGTTATGATTTAAGAAAGAGCTGCAAATGATTCAGTGCGTGAGTGAACTCTCCAAACGAATCAAACTGAATCACATATCTTTTTGCAAACTTGTTAAGTGATTAGATTATTTAGCAAAATAATCTTATTTAATGCATATATTTTTGCAGTAGTTTTTATGTCTTTTCGGGGTTTTGCAGTATACAGTACAGGCATTTCTTGATCAATCAGTGAGCCTCCAAGAAATGGTAGAAATTAGTGTTGTGCCATTAATCAAAATATATTATTATTATTATATTATTATTATGTGTTGTTGTTGTTGTTATCATTTTTCTAAATAAGACTTTACAGTGAACAAAATAATAGTAATGCCAAAAGTCTGGTTTATTTTTAATTTATTATTATATTTTATCTTAGTCTTATTATTATTGGAGTCACTGATGTACAATCACAATGTTTGTTTATTTATTTATTTACTTGGGAATTGTGCAGCTCTACAAACAAGTACATCAAACCTGGATGGTTGGTTGGATGGATGGATGGATGGCTGGCTGGGAGGAAGGATTGATTGATTGATTGATCCAGAACATGCAGACAAATACAAATTCTATCATTTCCTTGAACTCGTATGGCTTTGTGAATGTGACTCTCACTGACACTCTTGTTCAGTTGTGACAAGCAGTGTTTAAGTGTTGAGTCAGATCACAACTGACTCCATGTGGTGCTGATTTGGAGCAGCTGAGGTGATGTCATATGACTCAAAGCTAACATCATGAGAATGACTTCAGAGTTTCTGCTGGACGTCTAATGAACATACTGTCCAAACATGCCCTCAGTATTACTAAAACAACGTCAGAGCTACTGCCTGGTGGTTAGCACATCTGTTCTAACATATATAAAGTATGTGGGTTTGAATCTGGGTTGCAACATATCCTGTTCCTACCTCTTCTCCCCATTATTTCTATCATAATGGGGAGAAGAGGTAGAGCCTGGCCAGACGGAGGAACCCCCTCTTCCCTTGATCCTGGATGAAGGATCCGTCTACAAGGTGAAGGAAATTCTGCAGTCCCGGCGCCGTGGTGGTCAGCTGGAGTACCTCGTGGACTGGGAAGGATATGGACCCGAGGAACGCTCATGGGTGCCTAGGACCGATATACTGGACCCCGCCTTAATGTCAGAATTCCATGCTGCCCATCCTGATCAGCCGGCACCTCGGGGCAGAGGTAGACCACCCGACATCGGGGTTTTCGGCCCTAAGGAGTGGGCCGTGGGCGGGGGGGTGGTACTGTAACAGATCTGCCAGGCTCCATCACCACCCAATCACAACGATCCCTCTCACCTGAGTTCTGAGCACCTGCACCTGTCACCAATCAAGCACCTCAGTACCAGTCTGCATAAAAGCACACACCTCAGACACCCTCACTGTCTGGTCTCATATACACGTAGAGGACTCAATGACTTTGCTACTACTTCTATTTGAATACTTCCTGCATTACTTACCTCCTGTGTTCCTCCTAGTGTCTCCTCGTCTCCAAGTGTCTCCTGTTCCTCCTAGTTCCCGGATCGCTGAGGTGTGTGCTCCTCCTGCCTGCATTCCAGCTCCTGTAAAGCCAAAGACCCGGATTGCCCCGCTCATCATATCCTTCTAACTATTCCCTCACCATCACATCCTCTGAACCCTACCCCTGTACTCTCTGTGACCAAATAAACTTGTTTACATATACTAACCTGTTGCGTCAGACCTTTTCCGTTACAATATGTTTTTTTCAGTTAAGCATCTCAATCTCTGTTTAGTTTGTTTTGTTATTTATAATATTTATTTAAAAATAAATGATACATAAGACAAATACATCAGAATAAGAATGAAAAGGTTTTGTATTGCTATTGATTCATTTATGACCTACGCTGTAATTAGTATCAGGCTTATTAATGTCATTTGTAGGAGTGTTTTATCAATACTATGTTTCACTTGAATTTTGTAATATGCTGAACTGTATAACTTTAATGCTAAACCAAATCTTGTGAAAATTGTTTAAAGAGACTTTTGCTGTCTGTTGCATACTGCATCTGTCAATTAATTTCATATAGTTACAAGTGGACCGTGACCTTTTATTAATCATTTCAGCAGTAATCATCAATGCTGTATTTACATATTAATGTTTTGTGTTCAAGAATACTTGAAAATTATAAGCAGGTGTGTTGAAACAAGGTACAATTCTGCAGGACCCTCTCCAGGAGCAGTGTTTGACTCCTCTACTTTAAAGTGTATTACATTTCCTGTAAATATGTCCCACTGCATGTGTGTTTCAGTGCAGATTTGGTGTATAGAGAGGCTTTTAGGAATATCAGACATAATCTAAACACACATCCAGCGATTCCCATCTCAACTGAAACTCATTCAGAGATGGGGGAGCAGAATAAACAAAGTCATGCATTATCTTTCTCCTTCAGGGCATACAGTGTAAAATTGCTATTACATTTAATTCAAATTCAACCTTTAGCTTCTCTCTTACTGGAGTTGCCCTCTAAGTGAAAGCAAGGCTGCCGTCTTCTTTTATTCATTTCTCTCTCTCATGTTTTGACCAGGAGCACTTTGACCTGCTTTTATAGGGAAAAGAGAAAATCCAGATGGAGAAATTATTTTAAGATTATGTAAAAGCGTCGCTTGCCACTTAAATCAGACTCTAAAAAAGCAAGAAGAAGAATAGAAGATAGAAACCTAGAGGTGGAGATGAGCCTTATCATAACAAAGAAAATATCTTACTTTTCTCATTTCCTTTACTTCATGTACTCTGTGCTTTTCTTTTAAAAAAACAGACACATTTAAATAAGACAAGGATAAGTAGGGATGTTTTGACACTTTTGGCTGTAGTTATGTATGTTTAAGAACATCAAGACATTTACATAAAAATGTTTTAAGTTGCCTGTTTTATTTCATGATGCAAAAGAGTATATGTGCTTGATATTTGAACAGCATGTCTAATAAAAGTGATAGGTTATATATAAGGTTCAATAAACAAGAAGTTGATACTGAGTAACGTACATTTTAGACAGTATTCCCAGTCACTTTGTCTGTTTATGCTCTGTCATAAAAATAATTCAAACAAAGCCACAACACAACTGTTGTGCATCTCTGAGCAACACCGTGAAGGGTTCCATTAGTCACGCATAAACTTACTGCTGAGTAGGGTGCTTATTGTGCTGCAGCACCCCCTGGCATGTAGGTCTGTGCAATTACTCAAATGCGATTGTCATGCGCATCTCGTCAGTAAAGCCGGTCCCGTGATTAGTAGTAAATAGGGGTGTAACGATTCACTCGTTTTCTCGATGCATCGATTACAAACTCTGATGATGCATATGCATCGATCTTGAAACATGATTTTTGAATCGTCGATTTCAGACAGTAATCGATTTTAAATGCTAAGAATCGAATGAATCGCGATTACTATAGCGATTTGCTTTCAAAATATATACACATTAAATTTCTAAAAGCACAAATTAATGGAGACCTTGAAACAGTGTTCGTGTCCTCTCATCTCTCCTTCACGCGCTGCACTATTTACCGCCTGTGACTGTCACAGGATTGCGCTCGCAACAGCTCCGTTGGTCTCACTGACACATTTTTTGAGCAGCTGATGTGTGATCTCTCCTTAGCCTACTCGTGGCCAGTAATGCTAAAGTGAGGTAATTTGACTTTTCTGTAGTTTTTCAATGGCTCATTCAATACCGACGACATTACCTGAGCAGTCGAAGGCTTCGCATTTATTGCATGGACGGGGCAAAAATTTAAGTGTCCTGAAATGAGTTAATGTTGTTAAACCGAATGTACGAAGGAAACCGTTAAAATAACTACAGCTTTAACAACAACCTTGAAATAAGAGCTTGATGTTTATCTGATAATCAGATGCATGAAAGTAGAGTTCGTTGCTATAGCAAATAGACATTGGGCACGTTTTCTTTCAGAATCATCATTCGCTGAGGAGATGGAGAGGAAAAGTTAAAAACTATAGCATTTTATTTTATGAAAATTAGATAAAGAAGTTTTTGCACTGAAAGAGAAGTGATCTCGCGCTCATAGATGTGCCAGGCTATATCTGCAGCTAAGCTTAATAAAAAGCTGAATGAACTGAAACGTTAAGACAATAAACATAATAAATAAATACAATTTATGAATGATACAGTGCTAATTGACATATAATTTTTTACAGTACAGAAACTATAAAGTATATTTCCTACCTTATTCTGTGCAGAACATTGATTGTTTGAAGTATGTAAAACACTCAAAAAATTGCCATTAGGAAAAAAGTATAGATTACAAATGATTGATTATTGTCCAGCAGTGTATTTGATTTCTTCTAGCCAATTCACAGTAAGCAGATAAGAACCGAATTTCTTTCTTTATAAACATATATATATACATATATATAATATATCTATATATATATATATATAATATATATATATCTTATAGATAACTATATATTATATATCTATACATACATACATACATAAAATGATTGTATTTGACATTTCTGTCACTTCTGAAACGATGGCTACTCCCCTGGTGTGACAAAATGTTAGCCTATACATACTACAAATGCTTGGCTTACATAATTCTACATCCTCCATGTCGCATAGCATCATTTAAACAGCTCTAACAGGCACAAAGTTGTTTTTTTTTTTCGAAACCTATGAATCGGACGAATCGATTAATGTCTACCAAAGATCACAGCCCTAGTAGTAAATCTCCAGCATGTTCTTTCAGATGGAGCGGCATTTACTACTCAGAGCCGTAGTTCACTGACAATTAGACAATATCGCGTTCATAATCCCTACTGGCGTGTAGCCCAAGAAAAAATGGGGGCTGCTGGTGCAGTGTTAAAAATAAATAAATGAAAATTTTGTAACAAGGTCGTCTCGATGAGCGTTATCCTTCTGACCACAGCCCTCCGCTCAGTTATCCTTCCTCTTTACAGAGATGAGAAGGAATGGCAGTGGTCCGTTTTCCGTCTCCTCACGCATGCCATATGTTTCCCATACGAGTTAATGATTCCAACATCGAGGGCTATGAAAGATGCCCCCTGTCTAGAGACTCTGGCTAGCTATCTCTCTGTGGGTGGAGCCAATCCATCCTTAAGACGCCCTCCTGCCATCTAAGCCCCTTCGGGATACTCTCCACTTAACTTGCAGGGCATAACGCACAGCGGTCGGCGGTCGCTTTGTTGCACACGGGGGCGGTGCTTTCAGGCGTATCAGGCTGATCTACTGAAAGATCTGGATAAAGGCGAGGGCCTCTCTCCCGATGAGGTAGCTGAGTTGCGTCGCACCACAGATCTCGCTCTCTGTGCTACTAAGCAGGCCGCCTCTGCTATGGGCAGGTCCATGGCGGCTATGGTGGTAACGGAGAGACATCTGTGGCAGATATCGGGAAGAAAGAGAGGGGCTTTCTTCTCGATGCTCCGGTTTCGCCTTCCGAACTTTTCGGTACCTCCGTCGAGACGGTGGTTGAGAAGTTCAGGGAGGCGAAGGCGCGCTCAGCAGCCTTCAAATCCTTCATTCCACGAAGGTCCAGGTCTGAGTCCAATCAACCCAGGGGTCCTGGCCTGTCTCGATCTGAGGATCAGAGACGGGCACAGAAGGCTAGTGTCGCGGCTCGCGCTCCTCCCCTGCCTGCGGGTAGGGGTAGGAGGAATCGTGGGTCAAAGGGAGGTAGGCAAGACCTAAGGGATGTGATCCAGACAAGGCGTCAGCGCTTTCGTCTGGATCAGAGTGATATTTGAGTATCTACTCATTTCCCTCGGGGGTTTAACATCTGCCCTTATCTTCCCCTTCCTAATTCCCCTGTAACCACCATCTCTCCACCTGACCGAGGTTAGGTAGGAAACTTCCTGCATTACAGTCTCCTATGCTGGACCTATGATGTTTGGATGGTTCTATGGCTTCATAGTAACCACCTTACTGATGGTCCGGACTAGAGGCTTCTTCTGTCCTTCTATGACGGCTCCTCCGTGGGAACCATAGTTGGTGAGTATATCTCATTTTTATAAAAATAATATTTTAATACACTGGTGGTTGTGTGTATACCCTTCTGCTAGTTTTTTTGCAGTGTTTTCCGGGACCTGTGTGTTTCTGTCCCTTTCTAGGGTAGGTCCTCGGTGAGCTCCCCCTCTGCTGGATTCAGAAACCGGGTTCTCGAATTGCAGTGATTACCTCACTCGTCAATGTTGTATCCAGTCGGTATGATAGCCCTGGTTCCGGCTTCATGCTTCCTGGATCATGCAGCCAGATCACAGGCTTCTGCGGGAGCCTTCTTGATCATCAGGCCCCCGGCACGGCACTGCAAAATTTCCTGGACGTCCGGGCTGGGCTTATGCTTTCAGGCTGCCCTGTCTGGTACGCCGTATCTAGGTCGCCCTGAGGAGCTTCCTAGTCACCAGTATATCCTCTCTTGCTGAGGCATCGAGCGGGAAGAGTAGTTGGCATTTGCGAGAACCTTCTTGTGTTATGCTGTCTCAGGCAGTGCTCCCCTTGTCTCAAGAGGGTTATCTTTGAGCTTGCCACTCCCGTTTGACTCAGTACTTCCGGGCATCTGTGAGCAGATGCTTGGGAAGCTCTTAAATCCATGCTATGGTAAGTGCACACACTAAGCTTTGTGCACTTTCTGAAATCCACATGGTGGTAAGTGTGCACGCTGAGCACTTTGCACACTTTCTAAAATCCACATAGTGGTAAGTGTGCACGCTAAGACTCTGCACACTTTCTGAAATCCTGTATGGTAAGGGTTACTCGTTGTTACCTCGTCCCCTTTCTCTGAGTTGGCTCAGGCCCCGGTTTTCACCTTGGGCCCCACGCAACCGTGTGTCTCTGTTGAAACCACTTTGACGCATCGCTCCCCTCATACCATTAGGTTTTGTGAGCCTGGTGCTTTCTTTCGAGCGTTTGAATTCTCACCTCCCTTTCTGAGGAGTTGGATTCCTTCCTCCGCGGGCTGTTCTCGTGGTAGTGTTTAGCAGTGCTCCCCTTTATCAAAGGGTTGCCTATGAGCATGCTACTCCTTTCTGAATTCGGAGTTCTCCTCTCACGTGAGAGTTGAGTTCTCTGTTTTCCCAGAGCACCTGGAACTAGTAGCATCAGGTGAACTAGGCCCTTCCTCCGCCTCTCTGATACGCTGAGTATTTTGGTTAGCTTGTAGTATGCTTACCCTTCTGATTTCTAATGATCATGCTGTAGGTCGAGCCCCCTCTCGTTGAGAGCTGGGTGTGTTGCTCCCTCAGCTAGGTAACTTACTGCTAGCCATTCCAGCATTTTACCATAGATCGAGTTGATGGCTTCTCGAACATTTTGTTCTGGTGATGTACCATTTCCATCTATGGGCTGCTCTTTCAGAGTACCACGAGAGCCCCTTAGGACGGTATCTTTAAAATCCATTTTATGGTAAGTGTGCACGTGAAGTCTTTGTGTTCTTTCTAAAATCCTGTATGGGGAGGGTTACGCGTGGCAGCTTTGTGCCCTTTCTTGAGTTGGTTTAAGCCCTCGGTTGCACCTTGGGCACCACCCCCCTATGTATCCTCTGGGGAAAAAAAAAAAAAAAAAAAAAATTACCCCTCCGCCCCCCCTACTTTTAACAGGGTGTTGCTACTAGGGGCTGTTGAGACAGTTCCTTCAGCACATACAATGAGAATGTGCGGTAGCCCCTGTGTGACAGTCCAAGACTAGTATGATGCTAGGCTCTTGGTCGTATTCCCTTTAAGGAATCTATTCCTGATTCCAAGCCTTTGAGCTCTACTAAACCCCGGGCCCAGGATTCTGGCCTAACAGGTAAGTTTTTTGGGGTATATAGCCTAGGCCTTTGGCCATAGGGAAAAATGTCACTGACAGCCGTCTAACGTCCCAGTGTCAACTCCCCTGGCTATGGTAGAGTTGGTACTTAGTGCTCGCCTGTGGTTTGGCATGTACTCCCCTCAGCATGGTGGTTTGGGTGTACCATTCCCCATAGCGACCTCTAGAGGACGCAGTTCGAAGTTCCCTTGAAAGGGAACGTCTCAGGTTACTTCTGTAACCATGGTTCCCTGAGTAGGAAACAAGACATTGTGTCCTCTAGGTTTCCTGCCATGCTTCAAATGCAAGCTTCAGACGAAGAAGTGAATGACGTGTTCTCCCGGCGCCTATTTATACTAAAAGTCGCACCGGTAGTGACGTCATGGCTGTCGCCAGCCAACATGGTGTTGGGTTTTTTTTGAAATGTATCTTCGACACGGGGGTCCCCCCCCACGAAAAACGGGGCATTCCCCATAGCGACCCCTAGAGGACCAGTGTCTCGTTCCCTACTCAGGGAACCATGGTTACATAAGTTAGGGTGACCATACGTGTCATTTTCCCAGGACGCGTCCTGGCCAGGATTTCTATATTGCCTAAAATATCTAGGTTTTGGCTTTATTTGCATGTGCAGACCGATCGGTGTATGACAAGATGGTCACCCTACATACGTACCTTAGACGATTTGGATTTCCCCCCTTTTTTTAAACGATCGTAGTTTGTGGTTCATTATTAACCTATTAATTAAAACACATCAGACATAAAATAGTACAATGGCACATTTGCATAGGCCTATATTAAACATCTTACTTTTATTAACAAAATGAATAAGATGGATATAGCCTTGCGTTGTAACCCAAATATATAAGGTATTTTCCCTTATTTAAAACTAATGCTTAGTTTGTGGTTCATTGTTTTATTTATTTTTAATGAAAACAGCAACAATAGAGACAAACTCGCTTATATTAAACAAATAAATTAAACTTTTATTAACAAAAGGTGCGCTTTTTGGATCATAGTGTCTCGCATCACTCTCGTCTCTGAATGTCACTGAAAAATGTCAAAACAATCACTAGGTATCTTTACATGCACTCATTTTGTCAATAGGAATGAATTAAATTTGATTTCAGGTTCTGAAAGTCCTTTTTATTTGAACCCCTATGTTGCATTCTGATTCACATATTTGTTTACATGTGCATTACATGCATTCCCAACAAAACTTCAGAACTTGAGTGCCCAGTTGCCACGTTCAGAACCTGAGAAAGCCACTGCGATAATGTCAACAGATCTACTGCAAACATAATTGCCTTTTTGTCTTGAGGACATATCTAAACTGAAAGCTGACACATACTGTATATCAGAAGAAGTTTTTAGCAATATATAGTTAATATTCAGTCTTCTCTGCTGAGTTCATAAGACATAAATAAACATAGCACATATGACGTAAAACATCTGTAAACGTTCAAATGGCACTGCGTTTACATGCTTATTTATAATTCTTTATAATTTTTTTTCCTGTTGATCGGATTATTTCAGGTCAACACCCCCCCTTCAATCTCGATTTGAGGTGTTTTCATGAAGGCTTTTCAATCCAATTATAAATGGATTATTTGGGTGCATGTAATACAATCTGTTTAATTGTAAACAAAATAAAATCAAGTTCTTAACACTATTTGTTTTCTTGCTCATTTCAAATGTTAGTTCACTGATCTACACTTGAACAAATTGGCCAAAATATACTGTTGTATCAGATGCTGCAGCTTTCAGACTCAGTCTGAGCACATTCTTTCCTGCAGGGACTTATTATATCTTACCTTCTTCTGTCTGCAAAAGTACACTATTGTCATGGCTTGTCATCACACCTAAAGTGCATATATTTTAGCCCTAGCACCTTATTTTGGAATGTGTCATAGCATTTTTCTTCTTTTAAAGGATCACCAGTGCCTATTTAAAAAAAACATCTCTTGAAGTTAAGCAGCCTATGCATAGTGAAGTCTTCTTTATACACACATACACAGTTCATTTTCTTTTGATGTTCTTCACTGCCTCTATGCAAACCAAAGTGTTATTGAGTACTGTATGACAGCATGGCTCAATAGGCTAATTAAGGGACCAACAGTGCGCATGGAACTGTGGGTAGTTAGGTTTCAACAGCGCAACATCCAAAGAGCAGATTGTTTAGTGGTAAAAACGTGACATAGACACACCAATTAGATACAGTGTGGAAAAAAGTATTTAGTCAGCCACCAATGTGCAAGTTCTCCCACTTAAAAAGAAGAAAGAGGCCTGTAATTTTCATCATAGGTCTACCTCAACTATGAAGACAAAACTGCAGAAATAAAATCCAGAAAGTCACATTGTAGGATTTTTAAGAATTTATTTGCAAATTATGGTGGAAAGTAAGTATTTGGTCAATTACAAAATTTCTTCTCAATACTTTGTTTTATACCCTTTGTTGGCAATGACAGAGGCCAAACGTTTTCTGTAAGTCTTCACAAAGTTTTCACACACTGTTGCTGGTATTTAGGCCCATTCCTCCATGCAGATCTCCTATAGAGCAGTAATGTTTTGGGGCTGTCGCTGGCAACACGGATTTTCAACTCCCTCCAAAGATTTTTTTATGGGGTTGAGATCTGGAGACTGGCTTGGCCACTCCAGGACCCTGAAATGCTTCTTACGAAGCCACTCCTTCGTCTCCCGGGCGGTGTGTTTGGAATCATTGTCATGCTGAAAGACCCAGCAACGTTTCATCTTCAATGCCCTTGCTGATTGGAAGGAGGTTTTCACTCAAAATCTCACGATACATGGCCCCATTCATTCTTTCGTTTACAAGGATCAGTCGTCCTGGTCCCTTTGCAAAAAAAACAGCCCCAAAGCATGATGTTTAAACCCCCATGCTTCACAGTAGGTATGGTGTTCTTTGGATGCAACTCAGCATTCTTTCTCCTCCAAACACGACAAGGTGAGTTTTTACCAAAAAGTTATATTTTATATTTTATATCTGACCATATGACATTCTCCCAATACTCTTCTGGATCATCCAAATGCTCTCTAGCAAACTTCAGACAGGCCTGGACATGTTCTGGCTTAAGCAGGGGGACATGTCTGGCACTGCAGGTTTTGAGTCCCTGGCGGCGCAGTGTGTTAATGATGGTAGCCTTTGTTACTTTGGTCCCAGGTCTCTGCAGGTCATTCACTAGGTCCCACCGTGTGGTTCTGGGAGTTTTGCTCACAGTTCTTGTGATCATTTTGACCCCACGGGGTGAGATCTTGCGTGGAGCCCCATGTCTTCCATTTTCTAATAATTGCTACCACAGTTGATTTCTTCACACCAAGCTGCTTACCTATTGCAGATTCAGTCTTCCCATCCTGGTGCAGGTCTACAATTTTGTTTTTTGGTGTCCTTTGACAGCTCTTTGGTCATGGCCATGGTGGAGTTTGGAGTGTGATTGTTTGAGGTTGTGGACAGGTGTCTTTTATACTGATAACGAGTTCAAACAGATGCCATTATTACAGGTAACCAGTGGAGGACAGAGGAGCCTCTTAAAGAAGAAGTTACAGGTCTGTGAGAGCCAGAAATCTTGCTTGTTTGTAGGTGACCAAATACTTATTTTACCGAGGAATTACCAATTAATTCTTTAAAAATCCTACAATGTGATTTTCTGGATTTTTTTTCTCATTTTGTCTCTCATAGTTGAGGTATACCTATGATGAAAATTACAGGCCTCTCTCATCTTTTTAAGTGGGAGAACTTGCACAATTGGTGGCTGACTAAATACTTTTTTGCCCCACTGTATGTATGGGAAAACACATCTCCCCAACTAATTTCATATAGTTTGGAGACTATGAGTCATTACTGGTAAATTGAAATACAAATGATGTAAACCTGTTCACGTCAAGAGGAAAGCACACACATCCAATCAGCTAGTCTGTAAAACAAAATCCCAATTTACTCTAAACTCTCAACTATGTGTTTTTGCTGGTGGGAATTCTTTTGAGATCTCACAATCTCGGGAAACAGCTGTTATTTGTATGTAGAAGAATAGTTCC
Source organism: Sinocyclocheilus anophthalmus (assembly GCA_018155175.1). NCBI lineage: Eukaryota > Metazoa > Chordata > Actinopteri > Cypriniformes > Cyprinidae > Sinocyclocheilus > Sinocyclocheilus anophthalmus. The sequence goes on from JADLZN010004486.1 coordinate 21,835, forward strand.
CCCATCATGTATTCAACCCCATTTGGCATAATGTATTGTACTTCATGTTTCAAATCAACACAAAAACAGAATGTTAGGAAGGTTCATGCTGTTCTTTTCTGTAAGATGTGAGAAGTCTTCAGTGTGCGCATATGTAATTATAGTGTACTGAAATCAGACACATAAGAACCACATTTGGCATTGTGATGGCTAAGGCCACACTTAATAATTGGGCTAGTTCATTTCAATCGTTCTAGTTTTCTTTTTAATTAATTTCTTTGTAATAGAAATTGATTTTGTTTAAGGGATTAATTGTTTGTTTGCTTGTTTATAAATTTATATGCATTTATTTTTTCTCTTTAATATTATTTACCCAAAACCTTTTGTGTTAGTGGTGCATGTTGTCTCTTATGTGCGCATTAAAGATCAAAGAGCGAGACCACAATTCATTACTAGAGTGTACGCTAGTGATTGAATAAAACCTCAACTAGACAAGATATGGGTTAATATTTTCTTTATTTAATTGTTTGAATGATTGTGTATCTTACCCGTGGTTCTGCCAGGATCCATGACTGCAGCATGGAACAAAGGCTTGTTATTAAAAGAGCGCGGCGTTTCCAGATGTCCTTTATATCCTTTGCTAGGAATTATGGGAAATGCAGTTTTGTGTACCATATGGGTTTGGATTGTTTGTTCATTTGAATGTTATTATAAAGGGCATTCCTTCCAGTTTATTTTATTATTGCTTTATGGTGAATGGAATTTCATATGTTTATAGAGTTTATTTGTATATATTATATATGTCTTTTTCATTGAGGTTTGATGTACTGAATTGAGATCGTACCAGATGAAGGAGAGATACTGACGGAGGATGCGACAGGTGCGGCTGGCCATATGTCTCACGAAGAGTTGGAGGGTGATGTGCTGGAGCTTAAACGGATGTTTCAATGGTTTATGCGAGATCAGCAAGAGAGAGATGCACTTCAAGTACAAGAAGCAGCTCGACAAGACACGAGATGGAAATCTCTACAGCATCAGTTCCGTCTACTCCAAGGTGAAGTCAGCCAGCGAACTTCGTTGGAGGATTTGCGAGACAGGGGAGCCGCTGAGCCAGAGGAATCGCAGAGAGCTTCTATTGGCTCCCGTAATATGAGCCATGGATATGCGCTGCAGGAACCAAAGGTGCAACAACTGTGTGAGACGGATGACATCGAGCATTATTTAACCACGTTGAGGTGTGCCGATGGCCGAGGGAAGACTGGGCCATTAGACTGATTCCGTTGCTGACTGGCAAGGTGCGCAGCGCATATGTGGCCATGGATGTCGCAGACACAATTGATTACACGCAGATAAAAGAGGCTATCTTGAAGAAGTATTCCATCAACCATGAAACGTACCGACAGAGATTTCGGGCTATGGAGGTATTGGAAGAAGAGACCCCTAAAGAGCTGTATGTTCGATTGAAAGACTTGTATCAGAAGTGGGTGAGACCGGCAGGGAGAACGAACCAGGAGATCGGAGAAATAGTTATCCTTGAACAATTCCTGTGGATGCTTAGCCCAGAATTGCAGACGTGGATCAAAGAACACAGCCCATCTACAGCTGAGGAGGCGGCACGTCTAGCTGATGTTTTGTAGCAGCACGGCGTAGAGCTGAGCCCTGGAGTCTCTCCCACTGGATGACAGCGCGAGATAGATCTTACCGACGACCGAGTGCAGCATCCCAAGGAAGTAGGTCTACAAACGAGGCAAGTGCAACACGAACTGAGAACTTTGGTGCCTCTGGTTTAGAGACTATTAAGTGTTATAAATGTGGTCAATTAGGTCATAAAAAGCCAATGTGTCCGCAGTTGTCAAAAACACTTACTAATATGTGTTATGTGCCTCGAGAGACCTTACCTGAACCTGCTAACCTTCCCGTTCCAAATCAGGTGATAAGAACTGTTGAGTTGAATGGGAGAAAAGTCACTGCCTTAATAGATACAGGTTGCACCAAACCCTGGTAGACTCAGAGCTGGTACCTGAATTATGTGCTAGTAGTGATGCTCCGGTAATAGTGAAATGTGTTCACGGGGAGGAGCGGCAATATTCTGTCACTGAGGTGTATATGGGTATAGCGAGGCAAACCTATTTGATGAAGGTAGGACTTGCACAGAACTTACCATATCCGGTGATTTTAGGTCATGATTTCCCTGCTCTGATGGATTTGTTACCTTTTCGAGATACCTGTAATGTAGTTATAACACGGGCTCAAAGCAAGCAGAATGAAGGTGATGAAGAGGAAAATCCATTGTTGTCTATGCCTTTTTTTGATTCTGAATTGTCTGTGAACCAGTGTAAAGTAAAGAAGTCAAGAAGGGAAAGAAAACGTCTCAGGTTACGTATGTAACCCTAGTTCCTCGAGGGAACGAGACGCTGCGTCGAAAACACTAGGGGAACGCCTTCTGCGACCCACGCTCTGAATCACATGTGAAATCAGTTCAATAGCTGAACGGGACATCACGGCGGATGACGTCATGACCAGGAAGCTATAAAAGCACGTGCGGGGGAGCCAGCGTAAGCTTCTAGGATTGAAGCAAGCGCCGGCAGGGACGCCGGAAGTATGGCACTGAGACGCTAGGGGAATGAGAATGCCCAAGTGGGGAATCCGGCGCAGACTTCCGAAGTTCCTGCCGAGTTGGATACCTGCACCAACTAGGGCGGGGAAGAGAACGGTAGAGCCGGGGAGGGCTCGCATGTCTGATCTCATAAAGCCTAAACAAAGGTAATGTGCGTAGGCCCAACCCGCAATAAAAAAAACGTTGCAGATGTCCCTGCATAGGGCACCCCGTCTAAGAAAGCCTTAGAGGCTGCCACTCTTCAAGTCGAGTGAGCATTGACCCCTAACGGCGAGGGGAGATCAGAGGACTCATAACATAAGGAGATGGCATCCACTATCCACCGACTGAGGGTCTGCTTAGTTGCTGGAAGACCTCTCTTAGGGGGACCATAGCACAAGCATTTGGTCCGCCCTTCTCCACAGGGCAGTTCTGTGGATGTATGCATCCAGTGCTCGCACTGGACACATACAGTTAAGCTTCTGTTGGTCTGGTTCCCCGAAGGGAGGAGGATTGAAGGCCTGAAGTACAATGGGCTGTGGTGCTGATGAGGGGACTTTTGGGACATACCCCACATGAGGGTACATAAATGCTTTGGCCAGACCGGGCGCAAAGTCAAGATAGGAAGGGGCCACCGAGAGGGCCTGTAAATCCCCAGCTCTCTTAAGAGAAGATATTGCCAGAAGAAAGGTAGCCTTTATTGTAAGATGGTGATCAGAAATCTCTTCGAAAGGTTTGAATGGAGGCTTACAGAGAGCTTCTAGCACCACAGCTAGGTCCCACGTGGGGACGCGAGATCGTACCGGATGCCTCAACCTCAGCGCACCACGGAGTAAACGTGTAACTAGGGGGTGTCTGCCAACTGACTGCCCACCAATAGGGGTGTGGTAGGCTGCAATGGCTGCCATGTAGACTTTTAGGGTGGAGTGGGTCAACCTTGTGGATAAACAGGCTTGCAGGAACTCCAGTACTGTACCAACTGGGCAGCTAGCTGGGTCGAGCTGGCGGTCTCTATACCAGGAAGTGAAAAGTTTCCACTTCCAAGCATACAGTTTCCTCGTGGAGGGAGCTCTGAATTGGAGGATGGTCCCAACAACCTCGGTTGAGAGACCAGAAACTACTAGGTGTTTTCCCCACTCATGGGGCGCACAAAATAACCCATGGAGAAACTAGGGTCCCCAACTCGCGGGCGGGGGTGAAGATGGTAGGATCCTGTTCCATGGCATCCAGCCCCAGCGTGTAGCTGGATGAGTCAGGAGCAACCAGAGGTGCACCATTGCGATTTCTGGGGGGGATCCGACAAACAAGTCCACCTTACCTGGCCAAAATACTCCATATCTGCCATCACCACCATCGGGCCCATTACGGACCCCTGCCTCGACAGATGTACTGCTACCACACTGAATGCCCAGGAATTGCATCGCCCTTAGTGAGAGGGACCATCTCCTGGACCACCAACAAGGAGTCTGGTGTCAATTTTGTATAAAACGTGCAAGTGCAGACCTCCTGGTCGGTTTTATGTTGACGCACCGCTGTGTTGTTGGTTGCGTCTCCCCAACACATGGTGACCCTCTCATGTCTGGAGAAATGTTTCAATGCCTGAAAATACGGCAGCATCATCCAGACAATTGTATGCCAAGTCCGATGGCGACCACCGCACGCAGACCGCGGGCAGGGTATGGCCACTCATGACCGCACCCCCGACCTTTTATTGGATGCATATCCTGTCGCTAGCCTCGCGAACCCTGCTATCCTCCCTCAGGTCTAAGGCATATAGGCATCTCCGCGTGACCTTGACATGCTAATGCAGTTTCCCCTCGGGAGAACCCTCTGGTTGTGCCACCACTGTAGGGTTCTCATGTACAGCAGGCCAAGAGTAATTATGTTGGACGCAGCTGCCATCAGACCTAGCAGTCTCTGAAACTGCTTGACAGTTAGTGACTGGCCTTCTTTCACTCTCTTGACTATAGTGTGGATCGACTCGATCCGAGCAGGGACGTGCCTGCATCGTGGTCGAATCCCACACCACGCCCAGATAGAGTTGAGTATTCAGATGCCCTGGGGTCGCAACGGAGCCAGAGCAGCATCCACACACTTCGTAAAGTAACGGGGTGAGAGTGCAAGGCCAAAGGAGCAACGACATTATTGGTGAACGCTTGGCCCCCAAAAACGAACCTCAGGAACTTCCTGTAATGAGAAAGGATGGAGATATGGAAATATGCGTCCTTCAGATCGATCGTGACAAACCAGTCCTCGGACCTGATCTGAGACATGACTTGTTTGAGTGTGAGCATTCTGAACTTCAGTCGCATGACTGAGTGGTTCAATAGGCGCAGATCTAAAATAGGACGCAACCCCCCATCCTTCTTCGGAACAATGAAGTAACAGCTGTAGAACCCGGAGTCTATTTCGTGCGGAGGGACCACCTCGATGGCCTCCTTCCTTAAGAGAGTAACTACTTCTTGTTCTAATACCAGAGCCTGCTCGGGACCCACTAGCCGGATGAATCGAGGCGGACGAGAACCGAACAGGATTCCGTAGCCTCTTTCTACAGTACACAGGACCCATTGAAACACATTTGGCAGAAGTTTCCACACTGCCAAAAAGGTCTACTAAGGGAATCAGTCTCTCGAGACTGATTTCTGGTGTGCCCGAACGGCTAGAACTAGCTGCTCTGGGTACCCTCCGCTGCAGACCGCGAGCCCCACACAGGCCGGCTACGTTTCCGGGCGGTAACTGAGAGAAGTGCTCGCTGGAGACTGCTGCACCCTGGAACACCGACAGGGTTGACAGAACGATGTCCCGAGGGCACTGGGGGGAGACGGGCACCGTGTAATGCGTTGTGTGAACCTCTCTTCCCCAGAAGTGCCTGCCCTCGCTCGTCCTGCACCCGAATAGTCAGGACCATTTGGTCGAGGACCTCTTAGCCTGAAAGACGGTCCGCAGATCCAGCTTAGGCTTCGAGGCCCCCAACCCAGAAGCGCTGCACGGGCGGCAATGCTCTGTTTTTGCGTCTCCCTATGTGAGGAGCTGGTACGCGGTGGGGACTGCTCCAGCCCAGCAGCCCCCAGAGCTTGACATACGGCGAGGAAGGAACCGCTGAAACGCCGCCGCTTGTTTACGAGCCTCCTGGTACCTGTCGACAAATTGATGGCGCCGCTGAACAGGCCAGAAGGCACAAGTGGGGCGTCCATGAGGAAGACCCTGTCTTTGTCCTTCATATCAGACAGGGTCAACCACAAATACATCTCTGCTGCCACCATAGCTGCCATGCACCGCCCAATGACGCGGGGGGTCTCTTTGGTGGCACGGAGAGAGATCAGCGGTTCTTTTTAACTCTGCGATATTATCAGAGCTAAGCTCCTCACCCTCATCCAGCTCTTTAAGCAGGTCAGCCTGGTACGCCTGTAACACAGACATTGTGTGCAGACACACACCGGGCTGACCCGCTGCCGCCGGCGCCCCTTTGCTCACCAGCGCGATGTCGTACGCAGCGGCTTGGAGGGCAGTGCCGGAGCATTTAAAGACGATGCCATGCCTGGGGACAGATAGATAGCTAGTGTCTGTTCAACCCGGGGCATCGCCTTATAGCCGCGCTCAGACAGCCCTGTCACATTCCCATAATAATCTGAGGCAGGGACAAGTAGGCGGGCTGAAAACGGCTTGGCCCACGCCCTCGACACCTCGGTGTGGAGGTCGGGGAAAAAAGGCAGGCTCCGGCATGGAGGTGGCGGCCTCGCGCGCAGGAAGCGTTTATCAAGCTTGCTTCGCTGTGGCTCGGCCTGCTTCTTGGCGGGCCAATCGATGTTTAGCTTGGCCACGGCACGAGTAAGCACCTCCACTAGCTCCTCATATTGGGGCGATTGAGGGGGCTAAACCTCTTCGACGTCCTCCACGTCAACCTCCTCAGAGGAAGACAGACGGAGTGTCGAGCCCTCACCCTGGGAGGAAGTAGCCACAGAACGGGCTTCCGAACCCAGAAATCAGGCGTTGGATCTGGTGGGTGAGGAAGGAGATAAGGACTCGCCCGTCTCCATTCCCTCCGCCAGATACAACTGCGAACCCCACGAATGCAGCCGCCGCTCAGCCTCGGCTGAAGCAGAACCAGCACCGCGAGGAACGCTGGCGAAGGCTTCCTCCTCAAAGAGAGCCCTCCGTGATTGGAAGCGGCGCAGTTGGAGGCGCTCGCAATGCGGGCGCCGGGCCCCCTCAGAAGCCCACCTATGCGTGCTTCGCTCGCAAGTAAACCACGCACAGGCTGTGTGTATCCCCTCTCGTGATATAACGTGGGCAGGGAGGAACACACAACCTATAACGTGGCTTGCACTCGCCCTTTGCATGCTTTGTCTTAGCGTGAGCCTTAGACATAGCTGCTTATTAGACTTTTTCTCACAATAGACAGACAACAATAAATATGACTGACACATACAGAGCGCTTCGCTGAATGACAGAAAAGCTGAAGCCGGTTCCACCTCACGTGCTTTTATAGCTTCCTGGACATGACATCATCCATACCGCCGTGACCGTCCCGTTCAGTCTATTGACTGATTACACATGTGATTCAGAGCTTGGTATCGCTGAAGGCGTTCCCATAGCGTTTTGATGCAGCTCGAGTTCCTGAAGAGGAACAGGAAAAATTTAAAAGAACCATAGTGCAGGCTGGAGAACTAAAAGAACCTGAGAAACTGTTGAACGCCGATCAGATTCCAATCCCTGAAGATTTGAGGCAGCTGCAGAAAGAATTTTGAAAAAAAATTCAAAATTGTATTCTCAGGTGGTTGAGGCCACGGGGAAAGGGTTGAATGTATTCATGTTTCAAGGGAGATCTTTTTGTGTAATGAATGACTTGCTGTATCGTAAAACAGGGGATAAATTACAAGTGGTTTTACCCGTTAGTGTACGTAATGCAGTGATGACGTTGGGGCATTCCATTCCGTGGGCAGGACATGTGGGGAGGCGGAAGACGCATTCTAAAATTTGTAAGCATTTTTACTGGTTTGGTATGTCTAAGGACATCGCTGAATTTTGTAAAGCTTGCCCTGAGTGCCAATACAGCGAAATTCGCAAACCCCACAAAGTACCATTAATTCCTTTACCAGTCATTGATATTCCCTTTCAGTGGCTGGGAATGGACATTGTAGGTCCGCTGGAGCGAAGTAAGAATGGCTATAAGTATATGTTAGTCATTTGTGACTATGCAACTCGGTTTCCAGAAGTGTTTCCATTAAAAAACATTCAAGCTAGAGCTATCGCTTCCTGTCTGGTCCAGTTCTTCTCAAGAGTAGGTATTCCAAAAGAAATACTGATTGATAGAGGAACAAATGTCATGTCTCAACTTCTGCAACAGGTGTATCAGCTGTTGGGAATAAAAGGGTTAAAAACAACTCCCTATCATCCTGAGACGGACGGGCTCGTAGAAAGATTTAATCAAACTCTAGTGCAAATGCTTCGCAAATTCGTGAATGAGGTGGGAACTAACTGGGATCAGTGGCTACCATACCTCATGTTTGCTTATAGGGAAGTACCACAGGCGTCAACCGGGTTTTCGCCTTTCCAGCTGATGTATGGCCACGAAGTGCAGGGACCATCGTCCCTGGTGAGAGAATTGTGGGAGGGGAATTCGGGGACGTCAACTAAAACTAATGTAATCGATTATGTGTTAGCTATGAGACAAAATGGCAACAAATGACCGAATTTGCTTCTGCACATTTAAGAGAAACACAGAAAAAACAAAAGACTTGGTATGATAGGAAGACAAAGACAAAGATCAAAGATCTTTCGAGCCGGGTCAAAAAGTTCTAGTGATGCTTCCTACATCCAGAAATAAACTTCTGGGTAAATGGCAAGGGCCGTTTGAAGTAACTAAAAAAATAGGAACAACTACATATGAGATCGCGACCTTAGGTCAGGCACGATCACATCGGGTGTTGCATATTAATTTGTTGAAGAAATGGTACTCACAAAGTGAGAGCACAGTCGTTAACTTAGTCAGGCTGGTTAAGGATGAGGAAGTGGCGGAAGAACAATACTTACCTGGTAGTCAGCCTTCGCCAACCGTTGATTTGAACCATCTTTCTGTAGAACAGCGAGCTCAACTTCAGCAATTATGTGATCCAGAGTTGTTTAAAAGTAAGCCAGGCTACACCACACTGTTAAAGCATAGAATCGTGCTTAAAGAAAATGCTCAGCCAAAAGTAATGAGTAACCGCATCCCTGAACGATTGCTGACTGCTTTTGAAGATGAGGTAACATTGATGCAACAAATGGGTATAGTGGAACCATCAAAGAGTGAATGGTGTATTCCGGTGGTATTGGTGCCAAAAAAAGATAATACCCTCAGGTTTTGTATCGATTTTCGTTATTTAAATCCTATGCCTCGTATTGAGGAGGTAATTGAAAAGCTGGGCAAGGCTAAATTTATCAGTACAATCGATTTAAGTAAAGGGTACTGGCAGGTGCCTCTGGACTTGAAGTCTCGAGAGTTGACCTCTTTCCATACACCAAGGGGGTTAATGCATTTTCCGGGTGTTACCGTTTGGGCTGCACGGAGCACCCCCGACTTTCCAAAGATTGATGGATATTGTACTGGATGGTTTAGGCGGTGTACTTAGGCGATGTGGTGATATTCAGCACCTCGTGGGAGAATCATCTTCACCATCTTCAAACAGTCTTCCAACGAATTAAAGATGCCGGTTTAACCATTAACCCCGCAAAATGTTCCTTAGTTAAAACTGAGACAGAGTATTTGGGGTACACATTGGGGAATGGAGTAATTAAGCCGCAAGTGCAGAAAGTACGGGCGATTCAATCTTGTCCACTTCCAGCTACAAAGAAACCAATTCGATTGTTTCTTGGTGTGGTCGGCTGGTATCGGAAATTTATCGCGGACCACCGTTAACGGATTTAATTAAAAAGATGAATCCCAACAAAGTGCAATGGACCGTACCCGCAGAAAAAGCATTCTTTGAGTTAAAAGGGAGCGATGAACCTATTTTGCGATTTTAGCCGATTTTCTTTCTCGCTCACCGTGCGAGAATGCATTGGGGGGAAATGTGATGGCTAAGGCCACACTTAATAATTGGGCTAGTTCATTTCAATCGTTCTAGTTTTCTTTTTAATTAATTTCATGTCTTTGTAGGAGAAATTGATTTTGTTTAAGGGATCAATTGTTTGTTTGCTTGTTTATAAATTTATATGCATTTATTTTGTCTCTTTAATATTATTTACCCAAAATATTTTGTGTTAGTGGTGCATGTTGTCTCTTATGCGAGACCACAATTCATTACTAGAGTGCACACTAGTGATTGAATAAAACCACAACTAGACAAGATATGGGTTAATATTTTCTTTATTTAATTGTTTGAATGATTGTGTATCTTACCCGTGGTTCTGCCAGGATCCATGACTGCAGCATGGAAGGCGTGTTATTAAAAGGTGTCCTTATTCCTGATGTCTTTTATATCTTTTGCTAGGAATTATGGGAAATGTAGTTTTGGGTACCATATGGGTTTGGATTGTTTGTTCATTTGAATGTTATTATAAAGGGCATTCTTTCCAGTTTATTTTATTATTGCTTTATGGTGAATGGAATTTCATATGTTTATAGAGTTTATTTCTATATATTATATATTTATTTTTCATTGAGGTTTGATGTACTGAATTGAGACCCCCTGTAATTATAAAATGGTCTGATCTGTTTGTTAAAAGGGTGTGATTTTCCTATGGCTGAGGTAGTTCTGGTGAGGGATCCCTGGAGAAACATCTGAGGCCCAGAACTCAGTAATGTGCTGATATTTCATGTATCAGTTCGTTTTCCTGTTCTTTTGGTTTTCCTGCACCTTTGTGATCAGTACATGAGTGTGGCAGTTAATAAAATTTGGAATTTGAAGATCTATACTGCCTCCTAAAAATTTATGGAAGACCCCTTACAGGCATCAGCCATATACATGAACACATTTGGACATATAGATATATATAAGATAATATATATATATTTAGTATACTGGCACAACAAAGTATTGCTACGATTCTTTGTGTGTATATAATATATATATATATATATTATATATATATATATTATATATATATATATATCTATATATGCTAACTATTTCTAAGTGACAGTAAAAAATTTATATTGTTGCAAATAATGCTCTCGTTCTTTTGAATTTTGGGGGGAAATTATGGTTTACACAAGTAATATTAAGCGCGCCGTGTCAACCGAAATTTTTGGATCACCAAATCACATATTAAACTGATTTCTGAGGATCGTGTGAGAGTGGCCTGGAGTAATGCTCTGAAAAGAAATAAATAGCATTGTTCAAATATATAATTAGAGAATATTATTGTATTTATATTAATATTGGCTGGTTTACTGTATTGTAATCAAATAGCTTTGGTTAGCTTTAAGAGATTTCCACAAAAACATTTTAAAAATATTACTGACATTTTTTGACAGTATATTATTATCTTCTTTAAGAATAATTTGCTGGTCCTTGTCATGATTTTTTAAATGAATTAATTAAATTATTTATTTATTTATTGATAGTTGCACCGCTAAATTTTTAAATGACTGAAAAGGCACTGCGACATTCTTCAAAATAAGTTATTTGTTGTTTACAGAAGAAAGTCATACATGTTTGGGACAACATGAGTGTGAGTAAATGATGAGATACAGGAACTATTTCTTTAAATATTGCTGTCCAGACATTGAGGTGGCAGCATGATTACATTCCATTCTGAGCCTGGGATCAGAGGTCAACAGCTGGAGTTTCTCTCAACCAGCTCTCTCGATTATTACGTACAGCTGAATGGACTCCTTTGTCCCATGTGTTCCCTGGCAATTCATAGCAGTATCTATGAGCAGATCTGTGTGTCTAATCTGAGTGTCCATGTACACATTCAGCCTCTCTTCGCTCTTTACTCCAGTGTCGACACTGATTTTGGCACCTCGTTTAACATGGCTTGACTTGCCCACCTTTCGCTCTGTCAATGAAAGCCTTTGATTGCTCAACTGATTGCCTTCACTGCTGAGCTAATGCACTCGGGAGCTACAATAGCATTCAGGAACTGCAGATTACAATTCTGTTTCCGAGGGGAGGCTTTATTATTCACCGACATTTACCTCAATGGTTACTTGGAAATCAGATGTGCTCGGATGCTGAATAAGGGCCAGTAAATATGATCTGACATTTAGAGAGGAAATTGGGCTCCTATTCAAAGCTAGATTAATGTGTGATCAAGTAGAGCACAAAGGGGAAAAGTGTGTGTGTGTGTGTGTGTGTGTGTGTTGGTGTGTGTGTGTTGTGTGGGGTGTGTGTGTGTGTGTGTGTGTGAAGAATGAATGACCAAAGGCGCTTAGGAAGATGTAGCACTCACCAGGGGGCATCAGTCAGAACTCATGGAAGAGGAAGTAAGTGGATTCATGGATTTTTCTAAGAGTTTCTCAATAATGATAGAGCAAACATGCAATACACCAGTGGTTCTCAACAGGTTCAGTTTTCACTGGCAGATAGCAGGGGAAAAACAATGCTTAAGGCAAATTATAATTTGTAGCTAACCTAATATAAATATAGTAAGACACATGTAAGACACAAGTATTGTATTGTAAAGCTTAAAAGGGAGGATGAAATACTGACATGTTAATGTTCAAGGCCATGCATTCAGAAAAACTCAATGGTATTTTGGTGTAAATTCCTGTTCCACTTGAAAGAACCTAGACAAATGAGGCCAATGCCAGCATGAATTTGCATGAAATGTCCTCATCCTTAAAAACAATGCAATAATAATAATAATAATAAACTAATTTCAACAGACAAGATTAAATTGGGGTTTACTTTCAATGAGCATATTACCTATTAATATATATAATGTTTTAAGGACATTTGTGTTTAATTTTATGTGATAGATCATTTTGGTTCTGTGTTGGGTTGCCATTTGGTGTCTAAAGTAAGTTCTGAAGCAACACTACTGCTCTAAAAGTCTCTAAACAGCATAAACACATGAAACTAATGTAAATTCAGGGCACCGATTTTAGAGATGCAAATATCTATGCATGTCTCTTCAATAATGCTTAATCAATACTGATAATATGACATAGTGCATGACCCTGTAAAGACTGTAAAGATTACAAATACAGACTGTAACCAGACAGAACAAATTAACATCCAGTTTAACAAGGAGTTTTCACAAGCTAATAACTGACATAAAGTAAGCACAAACAAACATTGCACACTGCAGTCTGACTCACAAGGTCACGTTCAGTTATGATCAGCCACACTGGAACACATGTGAAAAGCTTACTATTAATATATAGCCTATAAAGTTCAATTCTGTATATAAATCTGTATATAAAGTTCATACAATTCTGTAGATGTAAATCCTGGCTATGTTGGAAAAATGAAAGTACAAAAGGAAACTGTTAAGAGATTACTTTAACCAAATAGAAACAATTTTTTTTCTTTTTTAATAAAGAGATAAGTTTTTCTAAAGAAAATGGCACCATTTCTAAGTGGATTTTTTTTGTATTGCTCTAGTTGCTGCTAAATTAATAAAAGTGAATGTAAATGTAAAATGTAAATTAATGAGGGATATTGACCTCTATTCATTTGTAAGTAGTGATTTATAGAGTTGGCGTTATGAGTGATTAACAAAAATCTAGACCTGATGAACGTCTCTCATTTTGACATCTTTGCTCTTTTGTGTTTTACTGTATCATTTGTCTCACTAATGTTTTTAAGTGGGCCCACACAGATAGAGGTTAGCGATAGCCCATACCTTTGTCAAGAGGTGAAACCACCGCATACATGTATTAACATTAAAAGCACTTTAACAGTCTTACCACTAAAATCTCTAGATCAACACAAGTTATTGAATAATTTTGTCTCAAGAATTATGAAGTGAGCATAATATGAAACTCTTGTTTAACACAGATATATATATATATATATATAAAGTCAACTTGATACACTCCAACTGGTGTCATACATTTGGAGCTTACTTTTTCACAAGCTGGTCTCAGTTTTTAAGCCCAGACCACAGCATGTGTGATAAAGTGTGCTAAGCTTTTCAAGCCTTTATAGAACCGTTTAAGATCATATAACAGGATGTCATAAATGGCCTATTTCTAAAAGTTAAAAGCAGCTGTGGTAAAAGGGACATTTTTGAGAAGCCAACATGTCTGAAAGGTTCAAACTTTGTGCTTGACATTGAGACACAACCCCAGATTTTGCTCTGTCTGATTTTATATTGTGTTATATTGTGATTTTTTAGTTTTATGCATATACTGTATTGTGATTGGGTATCTTTTTGTTGTTGTATGAAAAATCTGGCTTTTTAGTTTTTTTTTTTATATCCATACCACATTTTATATCCTCCTTCCGTTTCCGCTGAAGATTTTGGCAGTTAATTCAAACCCCAGCCAGATTAAACAGAATCTAACTGAGAAGACTAACATCATCTAGCGACAAGTCAGTGCAGAAGTATGGAATGACTGAAATCTTTGTCAGCTTCCCAGCCTTCCCTTTACAAGGTAAAGTGTTGATGATATTATATATTTTAACAAGGTATGTGGAGGAGGGTCAACCAGCAGTCAAAATACTCCATCATCTGATGTAACAGTTTACATTGGATGAGCGTTTATTATTCATGTGTGGCTGTAGAAAACTGCTAACATCTTTAAAAAAGACAGAACAAATACAAACCCCGCTTCTCAGTCTCTCTTTCCTGCCATTCCTTTTTTTCCCCCCTCTCCCTTTAGTTTTTTGAGGGGAGATTTTATCCTTGGGGTTTTCTGGAATTCCGTTTAAAAGAGTCAATACATCAGCATTTGAAATGACACTTCAGCAGTCTCCTGCCTGTAGAAAATAATGCAAATTTTACCAGTCCTTCATGATAAATTAGTATGGCAACTGTGATTTAACTAACTCTGAGGACAGCATAGATCAGTCTGTGCATAAGTTGTGGAGATTTTTTTTCATTGACGCCAGTCAGTCGTTAAGTAGGTTGCCACAAATTGTCTTCATGAGTGAGTCATTGATGCATTCATTCATCCAATTTGCTCAAAAATATGCTTTCATTCAGAACCAAAAGAAGAGACTAGTTTAATGCAGCAACAAATGATGAGTCATTGAATAATTACTTACCAATTTTTCAACACACTAAATAATTTTTTACGAAAACACCTCTACTGTGTTTTGCAGTGTTCTGCTTTGGCTTTGGAAATATTTTCACCAAGCAAAAATAGACAAACTGTCAATATTGTTTAAAGTATTTGAGTTACTCTTTGAGTTTCTTTTGTATAAAAGTAATATCACTGCCTCTTTAACTTCTCAGAAACAAACCAAGCCACCATTGCTAGTTATTAGTAACATGGACTTAAACATATCTTTTGAACAAGCAAATCACACTAACAAGAATGTGTTGCAGCTATTCAGCCAGTGTGATATGTCCTCAATTATACTTATCATAATTCATAAATTGTACATGGTATGTTTTGTTATACATGTTAATAGTGATGAAATTAAGATATAAAAGTAACTGGTTTACTTAATTTATTTATGCAAGGAAACTAGACCAAGCTTGGTCAATGAGTGATATGTGTCAGCGAATCACCACAGTCACCAGCCACAACTTACACCAGATCACGCTCACCTGAGTTCTGATTCCCCACACCTGTCATCTGCAATCAAGTCACCATTCATAAGCACGCTCCTTCCAGTCACTCACCATCCGGTCTACCATTCACTACACTGAACTTTACCAGACTCTCTGAATGCTACTTACCTATTTATCCTTACCTCTAGATCCACGAAGATCTTCCAACATTGCTCTCCTCCGCTCCTGGATCCCGAACTCCCTGCAAACCTGCAAAGAAACCAAACTTCAGTACTCGGCTAAGAATCATTTACTTTGTGTTGGATTCTCACCTGCCATTGCTCCAGACGATCTGCCTCTGTAATACCTGTTAATAAACCTGCCTTTCTTTCACTTACCTGTTGTCTCCGGCTTGATTTGTGACAGAAGACCGGACCGTAACAGTCACCTCCATGGATCCTCGACCTCCCATTCCCGCGGATGTCCTCGAGAAGCTGGTGAATGCTCAGAGCCACTCTCACTCCAACACCAACTCCTCAATCTACCTCTGTCTGTCCCATGGTCATGCCTCCTTCCTATGCGGGTGATGCAGCTGAGTGTGGCGGTTTTCTCCTTCAAGTAGTGCTATTTATTGAGATACAGCTGCAGAAATTCTCGACCAAGCACACCAAGGTAGCCTTCTTGATCTCTCTCTCCTTTCCGGCAGAGCATTGATGTGGGCGAAAGCAATATGGAATGCCAATAGCCTCATAATTAATTCCTATGAAATGGTAACTAACCATTTCAAGGAAGTGTTTGGCTCTGCTACAGGTGTGCTCTCGGTGTCAGACCAACTACTACGGCTGCGGCAGGGCGCCTCTCCCATCCACGATTACACTCTGCAATTTCGAAGCGTCCAGCGGATGGAACGAGACCGCTCTTCTCAGCGCTTATCGACAGGGATTGGATGCCCGAATCTGTGCTCAGATAGCAATTTATGATGACAATGTTGTATTGGAGAACTTCATGTTAAGAGCCAATCTTATCGCCCAACGCTTGTCAGCCTACCACACTCATGAAGCCGCCCACCAGTCTGCAGCACCCGCAGCCAGTTCCCCAGTACCAGAGACCATGCAGGTGGACTCCACATGGCTCACTCCCTCTGAACGTGCTTGCCGCCTAGCGGCTGGACTCTGCCTCTATTGCACTGCCACGGACCATTATATATGGGGCCTGCCCTGTCCCACCCCCACGTCCAGCGGTAAGTAACCTTCAATTTGAACCTGAAATCACCACACTTTCCATGTTATCAGTGCAACTCCTCACTCCAGATCATTATTTTACAGTCCATGCCCTCGTCGACTCGGGGTCCTCTGGCAATTTCATCTCGCGGGACCTACTAAAACGTCTTCACTTGCCCTGTACACACCAAGCCCGGGAGCTCAGATTTGAAACCATCCGAGTAAACCCACTAGGGTGTGGGCGGGTTAAATTCAGAGACCTACTCCGCTGAGGCTTAAGATCAGCAACCTGCATAAGGAGGAAATCACCTTTCTGGTACTGGAGGGACCCACGGTGGATATCATCCTGGGATACCCCTGGCTCATTCTCCAGAAATCAGATGGAACTCAAGTGAGGTAACTCGCTGGAGCGAGTTTTGCCATCAGCACTGCATCTCAGCCCTTCCCAAGCCTTCCCAAACACCTCGCAGAGCTCAGATAGCTTCCACTTGCATTGAAAGTACAGAGCTGTTGGAAACACCCACCGTCCCATCTGATTATGTGGCGTTCCAGGATGTTTTCAGTAAGCAGGCTGCCACTCACCTACCACCCTATACTTCGTCATCCCTATTACGTTTGTGGTGGAAGTGGACCCGTCTTTCACCGGGGTTGGGGCCATGCTGTCCCAACTGTATGGTGAGCCTCCACACCTCCAGCCTTGCACATACTACTCCAAGAAACTGACCCCAGCAGAGCAGAACAGTCGCCCACTGAAGCTAAGCAGGGTTGAGCCTGGTCAGTACCTGGATGGGAAACCTCCTGAGAAAACTAAGTTGCTGTTGGAAGAGGTGTTAGTGAGGCCAGCAGGGGGTGCTCACCCTGTGGTCTGTGTGGGTTCTAATGCCCCAGTATAGTCACAGGGACACTATACTGTCAAAAAGCACCGTCCTTCGGATGAGACGTTATACCGAGGTCCTGACTCTCTGTGGTCATTAAAAATCCCATGGCACTTCTCGTAAAGAGTAGGGGTGTAACCCCGGTGTCCTGGCCAAATTGCCCCCCCTGGCCCTTGTCTATCATAGCCTCCTAATAATCCCCATCCACTTGATTGCTCTATGACTCTCTCTCCTCTCCACCTGTAGCTGGTGTGGGGTGAGCGCACTGGTGCCGTTGTCCTGTGACTGCCGTAGCATCATCCAGGTGGATGCTGCACACTGGTGGTGGTTGAGGAGAGACCAATGATTGTAAAGCGCTTTGGGATTACAGCAATACACAAAGCGCTATATAAATGCTTCATTCAGTCATTCAATATCTCCGAGATGCAAAAAGACTCCATCCCCGTCAAGCCCGCTGGGCGCTGTTCTTCACCAGGTTCACCTTCACCATAACCTACCGGCCTGGCAATCGCAACTGTAAGGCGGATGCATTGTCACGCATGCATTCGCCAGATTCACCCTTAGAACCTGAGCCAATTCTCCCTCCAGCCCTGATTGTAAGTCCCATTGTGTGGAATATCAACAAGGATATCCAAGCCACCACTCTTACCGAACCGTCTCTGCTGGGAGGCCCAGAAGGGAAGATGTATGTTCCCACGTCTCAACGACAACCACTTCTGGGTTCAGTTCACAAAGTACCGGGCTCTGGACTTCGATGCAGCCAACAGACCCTCTCACTCCTTCAAGCTCGGTACTGGTGGCCCAGTATGTCCCGTGATATCATCAGGTACGTCTGAGGGTGCTCAGTCTGTGCCATGTCTAAATCTCCTCGTCACCTCCCCGTAACTACCCATACCTCAGCGACGTGGTCACGCATAGGAATTTACTTCGTAACTGACTTACCCAACTCTGAAGGCAACACCTGCATCCTAATGGCAGTAGATCGCTTTTCGAAAGCCTGAACCAGACGAACCTCCTCCTCCAGAAATCCTAGAACAGCCATCCATCTATCAGGTCAAGGATATCCTGGATTCGTGGCGGCAGGGCAGCAGGCTGGAGTACCTTGTAGATTGGGAAGGATATGGACCAGAGGAAAGATCCTGGGTGGTCCGGGTCGACGTTCTTGACCCCATACTGCTGGAAGAGTTCCATCGGACTGTAAGGGAAACAGGTCAATTTAGCTCAAAGGGAATCATTTAAGATTTTAAAGGGAACTCCACCATTAATATATAAGGGAATTAGGACAGAATCACTGTTTTACGGCTGATCACTGAGACGGCCAGCGAGTCAGTGAACGAGCCGTATGACATCAATTCTGCAATGGATATTAATATCCAAAATATAGTGAAAACACTATTAATTAGCACATGTAACAAGATCGGCAGTTTAAGACATTAACACAAAACACGAGATACTTCTCTTTTCAATATAAATAAGGCTTTATTGGATAAATCTAAGACATATAAACTAATCTAACACATGCATTCACACAAGTTGCAGAAAGAGAGAAAGTGAGGAAATAATTAGTTTAAGAGAATGAAAATGTGAAATCCCAAGTTTACAGCAATATGTGCAATTGCATAGATCTGAACAACCATCAATCACTTAATTAACCCTCGCATTGAGTTCCTCAATGAGGTTAAAATTTATATTAAATGCACCAGTTCAGCTAGGATATGGAGGTACTTGCTTTCTTGTGTGCGTGGTTTCCTTCCTTGTCTGGTTGCCGAAAGTGGTTTCCCGCTTTTCTGATTGGCTGGTGGTTCAGTCTTGGGAAGCCAGTGGTTGTGCGTTGGCTGGCGACGCGGAGCTGTGGGCTGCAGTTGAAGTTTAGACAGCACTCTTCTGGGAGATGCAGCGTTAGGACCCAGAACACGAAACTCTCAACGGAAAATACAACCACTCAGAAATAAAGTAAAGTTTGACGAGACGAGTTGGCGTTTCTCCTCATGGTTTGGAGTACTAGGCCGTGTAAGCCATAGGCCGCTCAAACTAATAAGCAGGATTTGAGTGAAACGCAAAACGCCGCATGGCCTTAAAAGCTAGACACAAAAAGCTTAAAAGCTAGACACAAAAGTCAGACCAAAAAAGCTCAAAAGGCCAAGTTTGATGGTGTTTCCTAGTATTTAAAAAACCGGGTGTTTACACCACCCCAATGTGCTTTGACATTAGATTCTTCGTTGCTCAGCGGGGTGTTGCGATGTTTCTCCTTCCCATTCATAAATCGACTGTTATCTCATCATTCACATGATCTGCGTTTTCCCGCTCTGGTAGGAGTATACATTTTGGACATGATTTCTTGTAATAAGAATATGATACATTTGACAACTAATTTATTGGGAGAAATGTTTCAAGCAAGAAGTTTCAAACACACACATACTAAACATGAATAGCAATTCTTAAACCTATTCAGTAGTATTCAAAATACTTCACAATAAAAGATTAAGACCTGATAAGTCACATGTGAGTTACATACATGATATGGCGATATCTCGATATATCTATGCCATGATTGTTGCTTGAGTCCTTTTAGTGTCCATTTAGGTGCATGGGAAAGGCAGTTTTCCTGTGCCATTCTGGGACTTAGGATACGTCTGTGAAGACCAAGAGGTTTAAATGCTGTAAGGAATTTTAGCTCTGTTCTTTGTCTCTATTGGCGGGGAAAGTAAATCCGAAAGCTTGTGATCACTCACAGTTTCCATTGATACGGTCACTCTGTGCATCTCTTTTGACCATTATTCTTGATAACTTGCCCCAAAATTGACAATCTCCTTGGACTTGTCAATAAGTGTTCTTTTGTGTTAATGTTGAAAACTGTTCTGTGACAGAGTGGTTTAGGCTTGCTTCAGACTGGCTAATGCTCGGGTCTGTTTTATGACATCCTGTTGTCTTGGGCCTCTTGTGGCATGTTTTGGGACTCCTCGTGCCTCAATCATGTTTGACCAAATCTTAGATTGTCTGATATCCTACATACCCCCCTTCGATCGGTGAGCGCTGGAGAAACAAAGGCAGAAGAAGCAGACAACCACAGCAAACAACAAGACACCTCCATGACAGTTACTGTACTGGTGCAGGCAACAGGTTATTTAGGTACAGGTGGTAAAGTTCAATTAGTCAAAATAGTTTAGTAAATTGAAATATGTTTTAATTCAATCTGGAAATCGTTCTAATTTGGTTCCGTACGTTGATTAGTCAATCAAATTTTGCGGATAACTTTGTTTGGTCCTTCTAGGTTGTCTTAATTTAAAACGTTTACCGTTCATTTTTCTAGTAACATCATTTGGCATGAAATGAATTGACCCATCGTGCATGGAGCTCCCTCTGGCCTTCCTCAGTTTTAGAATTACTGGCGGATATTAGGTGTGGTGAGTCAATCCTAATATCAGACCTTTGACCCTTGCAGGGTGTCTAGGTGTTTCACCTACTAAGGAAAGAGGGGAAGGAATCAGGATAGGTAAAAGAAGAACAAAACAAAACAAAGCTGCTGTGGGTTTTTCCTAGCATGGCTTACAACTACTGTTGAGCTAGGTTGTCGTGTGCAGCTAGTGTGTCATGTACTTTAAATTAGTGTCAGGTGTTCTACCTGTTGTGAGGATGGCTGCATATTTCTTCGTGGTGGGCATATGTAACTTTATGTTATGCTAAAATTTGGATATTCTACTTGTGAGAAGAAAATGTTAGTTGAATGTGTTATCAGTAGATGTGGTTACCTCTGGGTGTAGGTAATGTTGTGTGTGTGTTAATGGTGTAGTGTATGTGTGGTCAGATCTGTTTCAGTCTGTGTTGTCTCCCCCCTTTTCTTGTATGTCAGTGAAGACGGGCTCTCTGCATCCTTGGCTTGGATGAGGGCGTGTCCATGATTTAATGGGGGTCAGTCCAGCAAGGCAGGTAGTTCTTTAGCAGACAGTCAGAGCTAGTTCGGCATGGCTGTGTGAAGCTGGGGGGCAAACTTTGTCTCCTATGTTGCATTCCTCTTGTGATGCCTTCTGGTTATGGCAGACTTTCTGACCTGCCTTGCTTGTGTGATGCTGTCGGTCATCCCCCATGGCAATTGTGTCTGCTGCATCCTGCTGCATGTTGGCACCTGGGGAGAAGGGAGACTGACACAGTATCTTTGTAGAGAGAAGCCTATGTGGGGTGGTACAACTAGTGTGGTAT
Source organism: Sinocyclocheilus anophthalmus (assembly GCA_018155175.1). Taxonomy (NCBI): domain Eukaryota; kingdom Metazoa; phylum Chordata; class Actinopteri; order Cypriniformes; family Cyprinidae; genus Sinocyclocheilus; species Sinocyclocheilus anophthalmus. Next base: position 43,296 of record JADLZN010004486.1, read on the forward strand.
CAGTGACGTTGACTCACTAGTGAAGTGTGGTTTATGATTGTGTTGGTCTCGGGTGTCTAAGTAGATTAGGGATGCAAAGACTTCGTCACTTCTAATGAGGAATAGGAAAAAGAGAGAAAAAGGTGAAAACAATTCAATGAAAAAAAACAATTCCTTTTCGGTTGAGAATTTTTTTTTTTCAATTGAATGTGGTTATCAAGAAGGTAAACAATATTATTAAATCTCTGTTTTAGACAAAATAATGCAATAATAATGTTGATATCTCTTTTCTTAGTCTGACAGGATTGACACCGTGCACCTTACAGTTGGGCCGCTCACCAGGGAGGCTGCGAAGATAAGTTGAGATAAGTTGTTCAACACTTATCTCTATTAAATTGATCTCAGCGTTGGATGAGATTCTAAAATTTGGATTGCGTTTCCAAATGTAGGGAGGTTAGGAAGAACGAAGGAGGGGTTGATTACAATCAAATTCATAAGGATGATTCGTCTTCTTCGACAAGATTATGTATTTCATTCACATAGAATTGATTGATGGTTCTTACAGGTCCCTACGCATGTGAAGAGTAAAGAGGAAAGAAAGCAGGAGAGGACAGGAGAAAAGGGAAGGTGACTCAGTAGACTGAGTGGATCGTGTCCACTAGCAGGCTTTGATGCTGTTATGCTCAACTACGAGTAGAATAGTGTTGTTCTTAGTTGCTGCACAACTAATCAAACAAAAATAAAATTTGAGTGAAAAAGTTGTCTTTCTAATTTATTTGAACTCGTAGTGAGGGATAACACTGTCTCATATTAGGGCTCGGGTGTGTCGTTGCCAAGCTAGGATCTCCAGAGGAAAAAGAATGGTAAGTAAAGTAAAATTAAAAGTAATAAATGGGCAAAATAAGTAAAAAGGAAATTAAATAAAGAAGGAAATCACTAAATAAAACAATAATGGCTAAGTGTATAACCGAACAGGAAGGAAAGAGGTAAAACGCAATAAAATAATGAGCAAGTATAAGTCTGTATAGAATTTATTGATAGGTAATAAAATCAGTTAGGTAGAATAAGTTTATTAAACTTTGAAGTTCAAGGCTTATTCGTACCTAAGATGATTAGGCATAAGAGGGAATACTAGAAATAATGATCATATGAAATGATTTGAGGGGGAAATTTGAATGATTCCAAATAAATTTAATGTTTTAATTAAATTTGAATTTGGCACAATTAATAATTGTGAGTTAGTATTTCCCTTTCTAGTAAAATAAGATAAAGTGGTAAGAAGTGAGAAAAGGGAGGAATAAGAGAGAGAAAGAGACCAACAGGTGTATTAGTTCATATGTTTAAAGGGTTAAATCACTTTATCGTTGCCCAAACAGACACTGTATTCAACCACTGGATGTTAATGCTAACTGATAACCTTTGAGGCTAATGGCTTTAGCATATGCTTCAATGTAAACACAACTGTTTCGTTAGCTTAGCAACACCGTGGGGTTTGTTTACAATAGCGTTGCTGTGCTGCGCGTGCACAGTTCAGAGTTGCTTCGGCAGTAGGTTAAGACTTCCGTGTCACGATCGTAACTATGGCAACCAAATCATGCTCTAGTGGCTAGCATGTGAATAGTTGCATTGCATGTACAGTTAAGCATGTTATATGAAATTTCAACACTGTACAAATAACAACACCGTTTTTGGTTGGTTTTGCGATGTGGCGCTTAAACTCTGTTCGTTCGGAGTTAAATTTAACTTTATTTAAATAGCAGCTTTGTGCTGCAGTTAGGGGAAACAGTGATAACGATCTCAGCAGATCTTTAAATCTCTGTGCCAGCTTCTCTGGACACGTAAACAACAGGTTTTCTTCGCTGTTGGTGCAAAGTTAATATTCACTTACACGCAGTGTTAAGCGAAATTAAATTTACTTTGTGAAAAGACACAGGCAGACAAACATTATCTCGTTATGTTTAACTCAGGGAATCGAATAGCATGGCATGACAGTGGGACACGCATTGGCAAATCAAACTATGAATAATAAGGTTTTGATAAATAGATTGAGGAACACGCTCAAACTATTTTTTATTTTATTTATTTCCCTTTTAACTACTGCAGTTTAGTTCTGTTCCGCTAACGGTGACAGATTCAGGGAGAATAGCGATTGAAAAACACTGGAACACGCAATGAAATCAATTCAGCTATAAAACAAGGCATTACAAAAATGAGGAACACGCTCGATTTCTACCTTATTGTACGATCTCAGATGTTAACTTCAAGTTACACTTACTGCAGTTTAACAACGGAGAGGCGGACTCGAGTTAAGCCTTCTCTGCATTCATTCATTCAAGCAGCCGCGCACTGCTTACGTCACACACACTAGTCTTGACAGAAGCTTCTCATCTTTCATCCGTAGCAATAGAAAAATTATGAAATAACTTGGTTTTTGCTCACAATTTAGGTTAATCTGCCCGCATTCTCCACCAATTACTGTAAGGGAATCAGGTCAATAATTTAGCTCAAAGGGATCATTTAAGATTTTAAAGGGAACTCAACCAATAATATGTAAGGGAATTAGGACAGAATCACTGTTTTACGGCTGATCACTGAGACGGCCAGCGATTCAGTGAACGAGCCGTATGACATCAATTCTGCAATGGATATTTATATCCAAAATATAGTGAAAACACTATTAATTAGCACATGTAACAAGATCGGCAGTTTAAGACATGAACTTGTGAGCACAAAACACGAGATACTTCTCTTTTCAATATAAATATTGGATAAATCTAAGACATATAAACTAATCTAACACACGCATTCACACACAAGTTGCAGAAAGAGAGAAAGTGAGGAAATAATTAGTTTAAGAGAATGGATATGTGAAATCCCAAGTTTACAGCAATATGTGCAATTGCATAGATCTGAACAACCATCAATCACTTAATTAACCCTCGCATTGAGTTCCTCAATGAGGTTAAAATTTATATTAAATGCACCAGTTCAGCTAGTATCTGGGGTACTTGCGTTCCTGTGTCCGGGGTTCCCTTCCTTGTCTGCCAAAAGGGGTTTCCCGCTTTTCTGATTGGCTGGAGGTTCAGTCTTGGGAAGCCAGTGGTTGGGCGTTGGCTGGCGACGCGGAGCTGTGGTCTGCAGTTGAAGTTTTAGACAGCACCTATTCGGAGATGCGGCGTTAGGCAAACTTGACTCAAAACACGAAACTCTCAACGGAAAATAAAATAAACTAAAGTAAAGAAATAGAAGTTTGACGAGACCAGGTGGCGTTTCTCCTCATGGTTTTGGAGGAGCTGGCGTGTAAGCCAGAGCACGCTCAAAACTAAAGAAGCATGATTTGAAGTGAAAAGCTAAAAGCCGCATGGCTAAAAGCTAGACACAAAAAGCTAAAAGCTAGACACAAAAAGTCAGACACAAAAAAAGCAAAAAAAGGCAAAAGGCCAAGTTTGATGGTGTTTCTAGTATTTAAACCGGGCTGTTTAACACACCCCAAATGGTGCTTTGCCTAATTAGATGTCGTGTTTGCTCGGGGTGTTGCATTGTTTCTCCTTCCCATTCATAAATCATCTGTTATCTCATTATTCACATGATCCGCATTTTTCCCGCTCTGGTAGAGTATACATTTTGGACATGATTTCTTATAATAAGAATATGATACATTTGACAACGAAGTGATTAGAATAAACGTTTCAAGCATGAAGATTCAAACACACACATACTAAACATGAATAGCAATTCTTAAACTATTCAATAGTTATTCAAAATACATTCACAATAAATGATTAAGACCTGATAAGTCACATGTAGGTTGCATACATAATATGGAAATATATATATATAGCAATGATTAGTTGCTTGAGTCCTTTTAGTATCATTTAGGTGCATGGAAAGGCAGTTTCCGTTCCATTCTGTGAATGGAGGATACGTTCTGTGAAGACCAGAGGTTAAGAGGTCTGTAAGGAATCTCTGAAAGTATGTTCTTTGTCTCCTAGGTGGGGGGAAAAGTAAATCCGAAGAGCTCGTGATCCTATCACATTTTTCCATGAGCGGTCCCTCTGGCGTCGCGTTTGACTTATTCTTGATAACTTGCCCCAAACTGACAATCCCTTTAATTGTCAATAATTTCTTTTGTGTGTAATGTTGACAACTTTTCTGTACAGAGGGGGGGGGGGGGGGGGGGGGGGGGGGGGGGGGGGGGGGGGGGGGGGGGTGGGGGGGGGGGGGGGGGGGGGGGGAGGGGGGGGGGGGGGGGGGGGGGGGGGGGGGGGGGGGAGGGGGGGGCGGGGGGGGGGGGGGGGGGGGGGGGGGGGGGGGGGGGGGGGGGGGGGGGGGGGGGGGGGGGGGGGGAGGGGGGGGGGGGGGGGGGGGGGGGGGGGTGTTTAGGCTGGCGTCATACTGGCTATGCCGGTCTGATTTCTGACATCCGTTGTCTGTGCCTCTTGTGGAATGTTGTTGACTCCTCGTGCCTCAATCATGTTTTGACCAAATCTTAGATTGTCTGATTCGGTCTGATATCCTACAGGACCCATCCTAATCATCCCGCACCCAGAGGCCGTGGCCGTGGCCGCACCCCCTTCACCCCTTGAGGGTGTCAAGAGCCGCCCCTGGAGGAGGGGGTAATGTCAGCGAATCACCACAGTCACCAGCCACAACTTACACCAGATCACGCTCACCTGAGTTCTGGTTCCCCACACCTGTTGTCTGCAATCGAGTTACCATTCATAAGCATGCTCCTTCCAGTCACTCACCGTCCACTCCCTGCGAACCTGCAAAGAAACCAAACTTCAGTACTCAGCTAAGAATCATTGAACTTTACTTTGTGTTGGATTCTCACCTGCCATTGCTCCAGACAATCTGCCTCTGCAATACCTGTTAATAAACCTGCCTTTCATTCACTGTTGTCTCCGGCTTGATTTGTGACAATATGAGTAATAATTGCTTATATTTTTCCTTATCTATTTTTTTCCTTTTTTTATTTGCTTTTTACATTTTCTGTTATTAAGGCTACTTAAATCTAGAGACCTGAATTACCACAGATACATATGTGTCATTTGTAGTTTGATCTGTTTACAGTGGTCCAAAATTTGTCTGAAATGAATCACATCAAGAAATAATTTTATTTATAAATGTGATTTCCCCCCACCCCCATTTTTAGCAGCTTATTTCTACTAAGAAATATGCAAAACAGTCTGTTTAGCAACTGACAGACTAAAAAGCAGCTTCTAAGGTTTCAGACACCTTTAGTCAGAGGGTGCGGATCAGTGGTAAAAGGGATATTTTTCCTCTGCTTACTTTGTCCTTCTAATTTTCCAGCAGCTTTACATAAAAAAAGTAAAAACCTGAGAGGCAGACGTTGTTACAGAGGTGTATTATTTTAGATTAAAGTCAGAAAACGACTGAATTTAAAATAAATGTAATATTGGTTCTATGCTCTGTAGCCTGAATAAGGGAAATTGTAAAATGTCCTCTATTCTTCTTTCTCTTCTGAGAGCTCCCATTTAGCTCAGGAGAATGGATCAGTGGAGCTATGTGTAGCTTCAGGCTGTGATCACCAGGCAATGGAAGAACATCTATAGTGTGTTCAAGTAGTTATGTGTTCCTGCTATATACATTTGTGTGTGTCCTTTCATGCTTTGCCAGAAACAAAGTACAGATTCCAAGCTGCCTTTTGATGTTAATGCAACATCTGAATGTGAAATGGCAGTAATGACAAATAAACAAAGCGTGAAAGAGGGTTAGAGCTAGTGAGATGGTGGTGTTTACCTTTTTGGTGTTTCCATTTTCTTTATGTTGCTCTTTCATCTGGTCTGACTAAATTACAAACTCTCTCGACTTCCATCACCAGGGTCTTACCACCCACCATCAGCGTAATGAGCCTGCAGGATGTTAGTGGCTGAGTTTCCTCCCTCTGTTGCACTATGATGTTCCTGCATAGTTTCCTCTGGTTTTGCCCATCCATCCAAAGTTTCTTTTAACTTACCGGGCTAGTTGAAAGCTATGATATTGATGCAGAATGTAAAACAATACCTGTCTAAAAGGCTTTACACCAAGGGAACTTACATTTTCAATACCTGAGAGCAAAAATAGCCTGGCTTAAGTGCGTGCACCATAAATTGGATAAAGCCTATATTAAAGATGAAATCAATTGAAAATGGCAGAGATTTGCGTGCACACAGAATGCAATTTCTGCAGTTTTACTGGTCCCTGTGGACTGGTCCAGACTAGTGTAATGTGGTATAAATTGCTACTCTCCAGGATTGCAGGAACCTAAATTGGCTCTTTTAAATTTGATTTTAATAAATTTTTGTTTAACTGTCTTCTTTATGGGTGGTAATGGGCTTTGTGATGCATTTACACATTATTTGCATTATGAGTATAACAAACTTTTATATTTCTTTAAAAAAATAATAATGTCCATTTGTAACTTTATGCTTGGCATTGAATTACAAAACCACAGGTAACAACTGGTATTGGGTATTGTCTTCATAGCTATATGCTTAGTTCGTGCCCATAATGTGTACCTGGTAAAATTAAAAAGGAATTTCTGGGTAAGAAAGCTTATCTTACATGCCAGCACTTGAGCAAGCATTAAAAGGAAGCTGTCTGAGCTATTATTTGGAGTGTATAATAGCTGAAATGCAAATCCAATACATCGTGATTAAGATATGCGATTGTTAATCAAGGAGCTCATATTTCTCTGTCATGGCAGGTTGTGTTGACTGACTGAACATAGCTAAAGGGAATGCTTGTTATTGAGTTAGAACATACTCTCTCAGTCATCTGATAATTGCGTGGGCTGTACAAAGACTTATTGCAATTATGTTGTTATCATCTTTTAATCTTAATAACTTTAAAATACATGGCTTTTGCCATGACATGCTTAAAGACGTCTTGTTCATTTACTAACTGTTTTTCAGTCTTCAAAAAAGCAGTTTATTTATTATCTGTTCAACTGGACGTCACATGTTCCACTAAAGCAGATTATCAACAAATAAAAGAAAGGCTTGTTTTCAGCAAAGAAAGTACAGTTTTTATATCCTAGCCATTATTTCATGAGACAATAAAGTAACTGTCGCCATTTTCTCTGCATTCTGTCTGTCTGATTATTGATTCAGAATACAATACGACCACATATTGAATACTATAGTGACAAAAGATGTTCTATTGCTTCACAAAAGCAGAACTAGATGGCCATTTGTAATGTTGAAAGTATTGAATTATACAGGCAGGCAGAATGGCCCAGAAGAACAGTGTGTGTATGTATGTGATATCAGCAAGAAGCAGCTGCAACATCAATGAAACTGTGAACCAGCTCAAGGCTCTGCACACACTCAGTGTGTGTGCGTTTGGCCGAGTTGAGATCTGCTATGGCATTTTTAGTTTGGTATTGCCTTTTGTACAATGAAAGTATCTTTTATTGGGATGTAGGCAAATATGAGGGTTCTGTATAAAGCATTTGGAACCTCTATCGAAACATCAGATTATTTGGATTAAGAATGACAGAAAAAAACCCTTGATGAGAGGTAAACAGTGGGACAGTTACAATGTTATAGTACTGAATATTTGTTTGTTTTGCCTGCCTGATCGAGTCGTTCTTTGGAGAAGAGGAACAGATGCACTTCCATGCAGGAAGTGTGAGGTAGCAAAATCTCTGAGGTAACACATACTGGGGGTTCTTGGTCCTCTTCCAAGTCTGAGACATCACAATATCAAACCAATCACATGGAGACACGATAACCCAGACCAATCAGAGGCTTTTGTTCTAAAGCAGTGCTCATTGTCATATTACTACTGACAGGTGTATTTTCATTCCACAATTTCCTCTACCTACGATCATAACTTTATTTATTTATTTGCATGCATGCTTATGTATTTAGTTATTTATAGTTAACAAGTCTTGCTAGTGTAGTGTGACATTCCATGTTTCTGCAATATGGTAGATAGGTTTTATGGTAGATAGACTTTTTTTAAATTTGGAAAACAGTTATTTAGTATTACACAATATTCATCTTTTAATGTTTATTGAACATCTTATGTTTACTAAATACTAAATACTAAATACAGTACTACAGTTCTTTCAGAACCACTATCGCCAAAGATGATTGTTAATGGTAATACTGTTCTGAGATAAGTGACAATTTATTGTAACAACATAATTCAAGATAAAGGTCTGATTCAGTGAGGAATATCAGAAGCCCAAGAGGAGTTGGGGATGGGGCTCCTGAGCAATGCAATAAGATATAATTGAGAAGAGGACAAAGTTCACACAATTCAAACAACACAAATGAAGAGAAAGGATAAAATGATTGAAAAATCATTGTTTTAATCAATAAAGAGAGATAATATAGCCATTTTCTTTAAAAATGTCCATGGCTGCATTTCAAAGTGTATATATTTTTTGTCCCCTGTATGATGCTACTATCAGTCAGTGCATACACAGAAAAAAAACATAATAATAATAATAATACATCTAACTAATAACAATTATTTTTAAATACTTGTCTTTGTAGTACCATGTTATAATCTGTGCTTCACATTTAGGATGCTACTGCTGGTACACAGATGATACAAACTGTCATAAACTCTAAAGCTTTTAGATAAACTTGAATGCACTCTGGCACATTAATACTCCTCCACCTACAATTCTTGCATAAACAAATGGTTTATTTTATTAAACCCCAAAGATTAAGAGCATTATTGAAAACTAAATGTGGTGTTCCCTTGCTGTATAATCATATCGACTCTCATAAACGGATTTATTGATGAGACACTCAAGCAATTTAGTTGTTGGGAGGATTCAAAATTATCTTTAAACAGCTATAAATGGAGAAAGTAGAGATGTGTATACACATGTGGCCTATATATGTTAAACCTCAATCCGTATAGTCCATATTTACACATTAAAACTAGTTATAGAGCTGATGAATGAAAAAGCAGTTAATAAGCAGATCTAAGTTTGGTTAGAAACTCTCTGACCTAACAGGGTGTCCTATTCAAGGTATTATGAGGAAGGAAGAGTGAATTATACTCAGTGGGTATGTGTGACCGAATTCATTCTTAGCAATCAATACAATTATGACAAATGTATCCCAGTGGCATGTACTCCTCTAGGCGAAAGGGGTTCAATTCTCAATTTTCATTTTCTGATCCTGTGCTTTTAGTTTGTTTGTTTGCTTGCTATAAAATACAAACAAGAAGCAAAAGCTATAGCCTAAAAGAGTTATTTGTGCTTGGACCTTGATAATTGTGGATTGTATATATTTGTATGTAAAGTGCAGGCATTCATTTGTTATTCACTCACCTTTTAAGGGAGTAATGCTGTCAGATTTACGCATTGTTATAAGGAGAATTTTCTTTTTTTGAGAACACTCTGAGTGATTGTTAAATGCTACAAAGTGTGCTTGTAAGTGCACATACAGCTGTTAGCTCTGCATGGCAATAGGTAATCAGCGGCTTCATCCAGGTGGTAAAATAAGTTTTCTTAAAAGCCTCTTTGTGCAAAGACCACTCAGAAATGCCTTATTTTTTTTTTTTATAAAACTCTATTGTTGAACATTCAAGGTCATTTTAGCATGCACAGAAAGTGTTTTGCAGTCTAATATTTTATAGCTGTTGGAAATTCTGAAGTTGTAAAGCTGTTTTTAACTTCAAATGACGTCAAACTATTTTTAAAGTTGGAATAGATGTTGGTCTTTGCATAAAATATTCAGATATGTACAAGATTAATCAAAAGACTGCCACCTATACTCAGGAAAGCTGACGAAATGTGGATGCTTTCATGGGAATAGCACAAATTTGGTTTTAGCAATCTTCATTATCATGCTTTCACCAAGATAATCTGTCAAATATTCACATTGCTTTTGGCAAGGGAGGTGGAAACTTTGCCACAGGTTTATCACAGGTTTTTGTGCAGTTATAGTGGTACAGTACAGATCAGTGTTGTTTACTAAAACTAAAACTAAAATTCCACATCCATTCATTAACCAAATTGCTTGTCCTCTGTAGTGGGGATGCTGGAGCCTATGTTTAAAAATAGAGATCTTTAATTAAAATCAAACTGAAATAATATATAAATATCACAGTAAAAAACTTCATAATTAGAAAAGTGTCCAATCAAATTGAACTACCAACATTTGTAAAACTGAATTAAAAAAGCTTAAAATATAAAAAAAACCTATTTCAAATTATTATAAATACTTATTAGTATATACCATATATTAAATTTACACATTTTTCGAGATGTATAGAACCCTTTTTTCTGTTAGTAAACATTGTTACGTGTTTTTCTGGGGCAGCGTTAGGTGGAGGCCGAAGAGTCCCTTACCACTAACGCTAGCTAGGAGTTTGTTAGCTTGTTTTTTTTTACAATGGCTGAAAAATACCTGTGGTGTATTCCAGAAAGCACGGTTAACTTATCATCTGCTAAACCCTGAACTCTCGGTTGATTAACCCAAACCCTGCTTACTTGAGGTATGTTGGTTCCAAAAACACATCCGGGAGTAAGTTCATTCAACACAGAGAATGTTCCTGGTTAACACGCAACACATTCTCAATCGACGATCACCCTGTGAAACGGACCTAACCCTGCGTCTCAGTGTTCATACTCTCCATCCTAAATAGTATGTGAAAATAGAAAAGTGTGTCCCAAAGCATAGTATGTTGAAAAGAGTATGCAAAATGGTCAATTTTTGAAGTGTGGATCTGTGCACACTCTAATGGCTAAAATTGCCCACAATCCATTGCGCTTTGGTGAAGGATTCGGTCCAGAACTACAAACACGAATAAAACGCGTTAGAAAAACTACTAACGTGGCAGATGCGCACGATCTACGGTTAGGTAGAGAGGTTTACAAAAAAGGGTTTGAGTTACTATTAATCATCATTTAACCTGGTAAAAAAATATTTATTTAATATTATCTGTGTTATATTTCATCTGCAACAGCAATGTGAACTTTTATAAACATCCATTTGGTCTTAAATTTTAAATGCATCATTATGCAAGAAAATATGAGCAGAGTTCTCCGCAAGAAAGACCCGCGACTGGCAAATCAATGAGCTACTTCTTTTCTCTCCAGTACGGTAGGAAGTTAAATTAAATGAAATGTGGAGGATGTTAACTGTGACAAGATGATTGACAGGCCAGTTTACAGTGACAGGGTGCGTGTAACTGTGCTACAGAACGACCGTTAAAGACACAACTGTATGATGTGATAGTTTGTCCCAAAGCTTGCCTACTTTTCTACTACACAAAAGCGGCTCGTCTGGACTACAACAAGTTACTTCTTGGGTTTGTGACATCACAAACCCAGATAAACCCGCCCTCGGGAACATGCAACGAAGGGGGCGAGAAAACTAGGGGTACACATAAAAATCTATTCATATATGAATCGCAATTCTGTCTTCTAACGATTCTAATGGTTTCACAAGTTTCAAAATCAATGTTCTTAAGCAGCGGTTCTTAATACTGTTCCTGGCGTCCCCCTGCTCTGCATATGCTCTGCATCTCTCTCTCTCTCTCACTCTCAGCTCAAACAATGAACTGTTCCATTTATACTCTTATTTTCACATAGCTATGAAAAGCATTATACATGGACGTGTGTGCAGTTGCCGTACTGTATTAAAGCATTAATCAGGATAAAACCGTATATATTAAAAGCTAACAGAAGCTAGCATTGACAAATACATTGTTCTAAAAGTGTGATACAACAACAAACAAACAACATACCATTGAAAATCCTGCTGCACAGGTCTGCTTCTCTCGCTATCCTCTTCACTAATATCCTCTGCGTCTCAATCGGGTCAAATTGATAAGCAATATAGACGACACCATTGTTTACAATAGTCAACCACCCCTTTAAACATTACCTTGTCATAATTGTGTTTTAAAATGTAAACAGATAACTATTATATATGCCAATAAAATAAATATAGTAACCATATTAGAATAATATATTACCTTATATATTACTTATATTAGTGCTTTATAATTAACTGTATCCTGTGAGAAGTATACATTTCATTTTCAGTCAGGCAACCTTTTTTACAGCTACATTTATTGTTCCAGCCACAATTAATCACAACAGTGTATATACAATTACAAATGATTAAACATAAATCGTCAGTTTGTTGTTTTACACTCATGCACACACACATTATTTCATACACGACATAGTCGTGAGATGCATAAGACATTTTTAGACGCACCCATAACAACAAAAGACAATACTTTATTGAACCTTTTCTGATAAGAATTGTGCGCTGCAAATGCGAACATTTTTGACAATCGTTTCTGTCCAGTCCGCTCATTTTATCGCGTTTAACCACAACTGTCATCTTTTTTTTGTCTGGCAGTGGCAGCAGGTATGCGATTAAATTTCTAATTTGAGGCTGTGTTACGTCGATTCTTGCACCCAACATCACAACAAGATGATATTTGAAGCTCCTTATGTAGACGAATCTGCGCTGGTTTGAATTGGCCACCTACAGTTTTCCTTTTGTTTTGCTTCCAGCTAGCACTGTGACATAATTGTGACTTCGGCCCTAAAAGGATCTATACTATTATAATAGTATAAATCATATTATTATAACACTGGTGCAGGTATGTGAACCAGCCCTGAGGAAAGAAGTATGTTCATGTAAAGGGATAGTTCACCTAAAATAAAAATTCTGTCATAAATGTATGTTTAATATTAGTTATACTATATAGACATATTTTGTAAAATAAATAAATAAATAAAAATTATCTAAAAGGAAACAGGAAATGATCTATTTACACTCAAAGGAAGTCTAAGCCTATTTTTATCTACTAGATGCTTTTTATTTTGTGTAATAGCATTCAAAGCTGAAACATCACGTCTGTGATGCAAAATAACATGCTGCTTATCATGCTTGCTCTCTTTTTTCATTAGTTTGTGACTGTAACTCCTAGATCCTCATTAGCCGCTTCTCCATTGTCTGGCCACTGAGAACTAGGGCTAATGAGCCGTGCTGGGACAATAGCCTCGCACCTCAAGCTGCAAGGACAAAATCAAGCTGCATTTCCACTGTAGGACTAGTGCTACTCTAAAACCCACCCTTAACACGCCTCCCTGAAGCAAACGTCACACATTGACTAGCTATAAAGACTTCAGCATCAATATTTTACATACCAGTGATTTATGTAATGTGAGGATGTTTAAACGCTGTCTCCCATCTTACTATACAGTTATCCTTTCAGCCAAAGCAACAGCAGGAGCTCACAGACAGAAAAACAGAATTATGAGTATATGAAATGTATGACTTATCCACAAACCTCAAGTAATTTCTTGATAAACTTGTTGCAATGCTTCCACCTCCCTTGCCAAAAGAAATGTGAATATTTGACAGATTATCTTGGTGAAAGCATAATAATGAGAATTGCTAAAACCAAATTGCTATTCCCATGAAAGGATCCGCATATCGTCAGCTTTTCTAAGAATAGGTGGCAGTCTTGTGATTAATCCTGTACATATCTGATTAGTTCATGCAAAGACCAACATCTATTCCAACTTTAAAAATAGTTTGACAGCATTTGAAGTTGAAAACAGCTTTAAAATTTAGAATTTCCAATAGATAGTATCAAATTAGCAGAAGCAGAATATGCAGAAGTTCGGCATCAACAAACACATGGGGAAGAGACTGAACTAATATGAAACTAAATAAATACAAGATTATAATAATATATGATTTGTGCAAGTTCTTCAAGCGGTGTCTGGTATTTTCATAACCATTATAAAATGTATGTATAATGGCGATGGATAGCATACGTAGCCTTCAGCATTGCATAAAATATGTTTCTGCCTCATACATTGAACAGAATTCCCATCGGGTTAGAATCGTAAGTCGTATCAGACACTCACTGGTGTCTGAAAGTGAGTTTTGCCTATGTGTTTTAAATGTCCTAGATGTTGATGTTAGCTGGTAGCTTGATATGAAAACATGAGAAATGAACAGTGGTGCTGACCGTCTCTAACTTGGATCAACTCCACTTTTGTTCATGACCACTCCTCTAGCCCCACTTGGCTCACTTTGCCCCAAGGTATTCCTGGCCTTTGGCTCACTTTTGGTCCGACAGTGGAAACGTGGCTATACATTGCTTTTTTCCTGAAATATCTTTTCAACCACAAGCAAGTGTTCTGCTCCTTGGTCCTTAAAGGGATAGTTCACCCAAAAATGGAAATGATGTCATTAATTACTCACCCTCACCTTTGTTAATAACTGGAATCTTTTCTGAGAGCATCCTAGGCTTTTTCGCGCTGATGGCCTGCATCCCAGCAGAGTCGGAGCGGAGCTCATGTCGGACAACATCTCCAGGATGCTACGCACCATATGACTAGTAAGTCAAATCTAAAATGACTGCCCTGATTACTTTTGTTCTACCCGCTTAAATGATTAAATTAAGTACTTGTACAATCTATAAAGACTGTGTCTGTTCCCTGAATAGTGAGGTCAAAATATAAATTTAATGCAGGTCAAAAATCTGATCGTGATTAAACCAAAAAAATGTCAAATAAATGAACAAAAACAATTTTGTAAAGTTTGGGGCTCCTAACATTAGATCCTCTCACCCCAATCAGTTATTGTAACAGAAAGGATCACATATAATCGTTTTGATGTACTCTGCTTGACTGAAACCTGGCTAAAAGATTTGGAATAGCCTTCCTGATAACGTTTGGGGTTCAGACATACTCTCTCTGTTTAAATCTAGATTAAGACACATCTCTTTGGCCAAACATTCAAATAATGCATCTCATAATCTTTTACTACAGTTATATCTGATCAAATGCACATTATTATTCTTTAGTTTGGGTTAAACAAATCAATTTTGCTTGGTTAGAACAGCAGCTACGCTAATTATGTTTGTATTTGTTTCTCTGTTTTTTGCCACTAGGTTTTACACAAGCTTCAGTCTGGATCCATAACACCTGAGAAGAGATGATGCAACCCCTCAGTGGACCTCAGATGATGCAACCCTGAAACAACATAAACTACCAAACTTTGCTATAAGTTTGACTGCATCATATAATAATTGCTGTCAATATTGTTCATCGTCTGTTTTATTACGTCTTAATTGATTTTCGTACTGCTGGTTTTGTCTGGCCAGAGGAGAACTGGCCCCGCCGACTGAGCCTGGTTTCTCCCAGGGTTTTCTTCTCCATTCGGTCACCGATGGAGTTTTGGTTCCTTGCCGCTGTCGCCTCTTGCTTGCTTAGTTGGGGACACTTCATTTCCACCGATATCGTTGACTTGATTGCAAATGATCAACTGAACTGAACTGAGCTGGATGATGACAACACTGAATCAACAATGAACTTTCTTTAACTGAAAAATTAGTGTTTACGATTGTCAGTTTTGCATTATTGACACACTTTTTCTAATTAATGCTGTTCAGGAACTATAGTATGGGGATAGCATGGCTGATTGCTTTGACACATCTGTATTGTTAAAAGCTCTATATAAATAAAAGTGACTTGACTTGACTTGACCCTCCATGTCATTCTAAACCTGTAAGACCTTTGTTCATCTTCAGAACCCAAATTAAGATATTTTTAAGATATTTAAATCCGACCCTCCCATAGACGCATGTCATTAACAACGATCAAGTCCAGAACGTGCAAGGATGATTGGTAAAATAAATCCATATTTTGCCATCAGGGGTTCAGACCGTAATTGACTGAACCTACGATCATTCTTTTGTGCACCAAGAAAACTAAAATAATTACTTTATTCAACAATTCGTCTCCTCTGCATCACCCTGGTGCCATTTTGGAGAGTATCCACTGAACGTAAACAGCGTATGCTTTCTGTGTCAGCTGCGTCATGCCGGATACGCTGTTTCCTACATTGTTGTGATTTGATCTGAACGAAAACAACATATCTGCGTGATGCAGCTGACATTTATTGGAAAGTTTCTGGACCTTGATCATGGTAATTAATTATGTTGCTGTCTATGGGAGGGTCAAAGAGCTCTCAGAATTCATCAAGAATATCTTAATTTGTGTTCCGAAGATGAACGGAGGTCTTACGGGTTTAGAATGACATGCGGGTGAGTAATTAATGACAGAATTTAATTTTTGGGTGAACTAACCCTTTGATCTTGACTTCGTTTTGAGAAGACCTCTGCACTGCACCCAAACCACTGTCAATGATTTATTGCTTTGTTCCAACAGGCCCATGCCTGGAAAAAAAGTTTTCATGACCTAGTACCATGGTTCACATCCCTTGAGTACCAATTCCAGGGTTTCTGACTAGGTTTACATTTCTGATTGTAGCATGCTTCTATTCTGATTCTAGTCAGAGCAGGAGTGAGGGCAGTGTACGGGCATTTCTTTTTTATCTAAAGTTGATGTTGACCAGTCCTTTTGGATGCTATGCTTAACAGAAATGCCACTTCAGAATTCACACTGTGCTAATGACCTCAGCAGCTGCTTGATAAATTTAGCTGGTGTGTCTTGAAATGGTTCATGAGAGGTATCAGCGAAATACATATGTATAACCTTTTATTCAACTAAAAATGAGGTCTGCAATTCAGTGTGACTTACATTAACCTGAACTTTAATTTAATTTAACTGAACTAAATACTAAATTTAACTCACATTAAAGATATGCACTATATTTGAAACAACACAAACAATAAAATGCAAAATCTAAAAGTCTCATATTAAAGTGCTCATTAAATGCTAGGAAGCTTCCTTAAGTTTATGAGTAATTGCTTGCCTGTGTACTTAGTACAATGTGTCTGACTCACGCAGAGAAGAGTTATGTATTTATTTTTGTTTATTCAAATTGCGGCCCTTAATTTCACCTAGAACAATTATCCTCATGTCATGCACACATTAATTAATTAGGACCTTATTGACATTCACTGTTAAAAGCACTGAAGAAATTAATGGACTTTTACAGAAGAAGTGCCAGAAATGTTTTTACAGAAATGTTAAATGTTATTTAAATTTTTATGCGTTAATGTCCGGAGGTCATAATTTTGCCGCTAATAGTTAATGAAATGTCTTTGTTTTGTCATATTAAATTTATATTAATCTACAAACTAAATAAATAAATAATAATAACCATAAAAATGTACATTACAAATTATCATATAGAAATTCTATGATATCAATATGATATAACAATAAAAAAAAATATCTATATTTTTTATATATTAAATATATAAATTAAACTATATGAAATACACAGGATGTGTAAACATTTTGAATGGAACAGATTTACATCCAGAAAGTTTAATCTTTTTCATCTTTTCATTTAGTTTTGACACACTTCTAGTTTAGATCCCTGCTTCTACATAAAATACAGATACAGGAACAGATAATTTTGTCATTACACAAGATACAGATACTCGTAATGGTCAGGATGACATTTAAAGAGAGAGAGAGAGAGAGAGAGAGAGAGAGGATAGATGTAAAAAAAATTCCTAGATGTGTATATATTATTTATACATTTCAGAATGAGATTAAACCAGAGCTTTCAGAAGAACATTATGCAGGACAGCAGTTTACTAGAACTAGAACACTGTTCTAGTATAGAATACCAGAACAATGCTCATAAGTGTTGCTTCCCACTTTGGAATGGAACCGAGTTGCAATGCCCTTGGACTGAACCCAAACAGATTTTCCTTGCAGTCAGGATCTTAAGAGCTCAATTCAGGCACCTGCAATCGCAGCATCTGTTAAAGACTATTTGAGGAAAAATCAACTGAACACACACATACTGTTTAGCTAAACATCTACTGATCATGTCTTTACCTGAACAGTATGAATCGAACCAATGCTGGGCTCTATATTTGGCTCCTCACACACACACACATCCCTTCACAGTCAAAACCATCTGTCTGCACATCTGGGACTGAGACCACCTATCCAATTGGCCACCACAAATTGTTAAAAATCCAACAGTGTAATGCTGGATTTGTACCATGTCAGTAGGACAACCCATCTGTGGAGGTGTATTTTTTTTTTAACCAAAGGATTTGAATGACTTGACAAAGAACACCAAGTCACAAGCACTCTGAACACAGACACAGCCAACATAATTTTGCAATCATATCATACTCATCACAAATACTCAGGATGAGGTAAAGACAACCAGCTGAAAGTCTTAACACCACTTTAGCCTGTCTTGTCTCAAAAATTCATGTACAAATGTACTGAAAAATACAGCACTCATACACACACAAAAAAAACAGGCCTGTTAGGCTTATCATTATCAGGGATTATTATAGGAACAAGGATGGGGAATGTTTCTATATACTAGGCAGATTAAGAATGACCTGCTTTACATGACAATAGCAATAACATTTTATTTCCAGCCAGATTATTGGATTAAATGCAGCATCTCACTTAGGCCATCCACAATGCTTTGAGAACCCCTGACCTGAAAAGGTTTAGCTCTCCTGAACACCAATGTGAAACCACCACAGTCCTGTCTCATATGAGTGAGTCACTGAATCTTTCTGAACAGATTCGTTCAAAAACACTGAAACATTCATGCCTGAAAAGGGTTACATTTCCCTTCACTTTTAGACACACTCGTGAACTTCCCTAAGCCCTTCCCATCTGTGGAAACCCTGCTGCTATTTTGAAGTGCATTCCACTTTCTCAAGTGGATGAGGAAAGTTTATATAGACAAACCCTTGAACCCTTGAACCCTTGATTTTGACAGAGGGAGTGAGTCTATTGACATGTACACTTCAGGCAGTTCCACATACCAAAATGCAACATGATTGTGACATCACAGCAGATTGCACTTAATTTAACCCCACCCCACACAACTTCAGTGTATAATATATAAGATATTTATTTATTATTTTTTTAGTTTTAACTTCAGTATACTTGTTGCTACATTAAGCACACTGTTGTTGTGAACAATAAATCCACTCCTTAGTGGATTTCAGGGCTTAGGATATTTTAAGTCAACCTAATGCAAAGGTTCCGCCAGTAGTGGGCGCACATACAGCGTAATAAATGACGTAAATGCGAGTCAATGAGATGGAGGTAAGTTAGAGAGGGGAGGGCATAAAAAAGTGAAGTGGGGTGCACCATTAAATTGTCTTTATGGGTAAGTCATTGAATCATTCATTTGACCGATTTTTTTCAAAATGTCTGATTCATTCAGGAAAAAAAACACCACTACTTCGCATTTAGTATGCCTTGAAACAGTTTTGTTTGGAGCTAAGGAGCAAAAACATAACTTTGCAATAGTTTGTCATAAATGTAAGCTACTCGATATATAATTCTTGTTTATTTAACTGGTGTATAAAACTAATATTAAAACATCATGCTACCACTGTGCGAACAGTAACTTTTCTGAAAGTCAGTGTTGCTAATGAAGTTTTAGTAATGGAGAATTGCACACATTTTGGACAAGGAATCCATGATAAATGTTTTCCTTCATGTTATTGTACCTATAGTTACCTTTATTATACAGACTATTTTTCCTTTCTTCACTTAATACAGGCTGTCAGGCAACAGAGATTTTAAACAGTCTGACAGTCTTTAGTTGTTTTCTTAACACATTTTATTTAATTTGTTCTCTGTTGTTCCTTATAAATGTGAACTAATCTCTACAAAGATGGAAAACTGAGGCACAAGCTGTTCCTCTGTGATTGTGCTCAGTGTATGGTAAAAGACTCTCAAGGACATTGACTCTAATGTTGGGCTTTTAAGAGAAGTCACAGAGATCTCATACTCTCAAACACTAGTCCTATCTGAAAGTATGTGTTTTATGTTGTAATTTCCGCCAAAGGAGTAAAGTGTTTTTCTGCCTTTTTCTTTTTATCTTAAATTGACCATAAATGGAGCAGTAAAAAGCATCTCGCGGAGGACATTTCAGTGTCCATGAGCAATACTCTCTGTGCGTTCGGCTGCATGAGTGCATGTAAACATTTACCAATGTCAGTGCGTGTCCATCTTTGAACTCTGAGTCCATCTGTGTGTTAGAGAATAAAACAAATAATAGCTTTCACTGAATTGCATCACAAAATCAAAGCTTTTTGCTGCAAAAATATGTTTCCGATTGATTAGTCAGTTTGTGGTTCCAAAGTTAAGGTTTATTAGAAGGTTTACTATCTGCTAGCTTCATAAACTTTGCTTAAATTTGACTTATTATTTTGTTTTACAGAGAACAGATCTGTGCTCTGTAATCTTTGGTTTAATAAAAACTTCATACTGTAGTATGAGGTGATGATATCAGTCATAAATTATGAAGAGAGTTGTTGCTGGCAGCAAAGTAAAATATTGCTGACATAAAAGCCCAAAGGAAAATTTCTAGAGATTGCCCTTTCATTGCTTCTAAGACTTAATGAAGTGTCAATAAAATAAACCTCTCCTAAAATTCCTTATAGGAAATTAAAAATGAGAACAAATGTGAGAGTTGTTGACACATATTATGATGAGAGCTATAAAATGAATGTGAATAGCCTAACTCCTATGAATTTTGCTTGTAAATTTTAGTAGCAGATTTGTTTACAGATTGAAACACTGTTTAGATCTCTTCTGAAACTGAGATGGGAGATTGCTGGGGACTTCTCAGACTTTTCTTTTGAGCTGAAGATTTAAGCAAATATGTCCATTTTATCTCAATTTATTCCCATTTATATCGAAGTTATGTTTGTCTTCTTCGAGAGCTCTATGACTAAAATGTTCAGTTCGAGATAAAACACAAACAAATCATCTGGTGTGGCTACATGTTCAAATCCACTAGAATTTCAGAGCTTCTTGGTAGGTCGACCACACCTTCAGTGGAAACAAGCATTCTCCGTCTGACCGCAAGGTCTCCATCTTGGCTCTGAAGACATTTGGAAGCCATAGCATTTGGCTGGCAGATTAACAGTGCCATGCTTTCATCCAAAGTGGTCTTCTGCTTGGCAAGACAGAGTCTGTCTGCAGGATAGGCTAACCATGACCCTTGGCACAAAAAGACAGAGAAAAGAAATGGGAATAGGGCAGGGAAAAAAGTCTGAAAACAGTGGCAAGAATAATATAATTTAAATACATATTTGCAGTGAATATCAAGAATAGCTGTAAAGGGTCTGTTTATTGACACGCATCTTGTCTAATCACACTTGCAGCAACAGTATTATTTTAGCAGGATAACAAACATCACATGTGGATTAATGTCAGTTGCTGAGAGCTAAACACTGAGGCAATTGTGTTCAGTAATTATAAGTTACATGGCATTCCTGTGCTTATGTGGAGACAGCTAATAAGTGTGTGTATGTGTGTGTGTGAGAGAGAGAGAGAGAGAGCGACTCATACACATTATTTATACTTGTATGTTGTGTGAATGTGTAGTTTCTTCCTCTCTGTCCAGACATCCCTGCCCAAGAATTTCATTATTCACACTGTCTGACTCTAGACGCCTAGACTGACGTTTATTTTTCAATGAAAGGAGAGAAAGAGGGCGAGAGGTCCTATATCTCTCCTCTTTTGTTCCTCCAAAAGAAAAGGCTGTGACAGTTCATTGGATTTAACAGTGCATTTCATTTTATAGACATTTAGCAGTTCATTCTTTGAGCAGTCAATAGAGAGCATTTCTGGCGTTACTGAAGTCAATATAAAGGCAAGTATATGGTAAGATAGAGAAAGTGGCTCTGACCACTTCCTATGATTAAAATATTAAGTGCAATTTATCAATGCATCACATTTTGCTTTCTGTAATGCCACCATCGATATTTTCTAATACCCTTTGCTCAGCCATGTTGAACCGTAAATAACAAAATTAGAGCATCTATTAAAAGATCACTATTTCCTAGACCACTGAGGGAACCGTGCAGGAAATCCATAATGAAGCATTTCCTGCAGTGATGTAGTGGGATTAGCTGTAAATATCTTCATGTTAACTTAAATGTTAGTCCTTAGCACCATCAGTCCAGTTGGAGTAAATTGGCATTTGTATGCTTTTTTAAATTATTTATTCATTTATTTTATTTTTTATCTCACTCCTCTAACTAAACACACTATGGTCATTTTTTTCCTTCCATATATATATTCAATTCCAATTCATGTTTATTTGTATAGCGCTTTTCACAATACAAATCGTTGCAAGGCAACTTTACAGCAAATTAAGTTTCAACAAAATTTAGTGGTAGCTTATCAGTGATGAATGTCAGTTAATGTATACGTCGGCAGTAAATAGGTACGAGGAATATTAAGTCAAATTAAAGATCGTGATCAATATAAGAGGCGTATTATCAATACAGACGATGTACACTATTAACATCAATTATTATATGGTGCAATCAAACTTATAGCAACGTTTGGTAGTTCTGTAAGTTGTTTCAGCGTTGGCATATCGATGTGCTTTATGAGGGGGTTGGATCATCTCCTCAGGTGTTCTGGACTTCCAAAGACGACGAGCTTGTGTAAAATCCGGTTACCACGGGTGTCGAAAAGTTGGGAGCCAAATGCGAAAAAGCTCTACCTCTTTAGTGGACTGTGCTATCTAGGTACTACCAAAAGTCCAGAGTTTGTGACCTGAGCGGCGCACGCATGGCGCACCGGCACCCGTGGCCAGAAGAATCGCATAGGTATTTTGTGTTCATGCGCACCGCCATCCTACATTCTACCAAGGGGCCTTAGGTAAGTAAACTATTTGAAATTTCTGTTCACGGTACCGGAACTTAATTTAGGTAGGCCACGTCCCGACCCATCGTTTACCTCCTTTTTGACTGTAATTTTTTTAATGTGGGTTAATATGATTTCATATTTCTTGATCTGGTAGGACTCTAGCCGCGGCATTTGGGACTACCTGTAGCTTGTTTATTGGAGTTAAATATATATTAACTTGTTTTGAAACAATTAGTATTGCAAAAAGATTTGCTCTAGATTTTCAGAAGATTTGCTATACAAAAATGAACTCGCACCATAAATAAATGACACCGATATATACAATAAGTGTAGTTTTATTAACATTTAATTTGGGAGGAGGACGCACAGATAAATTTAAGTTATGGCCCCAGTCCCAGACGATGCAGTAATTACACCATCTATACCCAATACTTTATGCACAAGAGTTAACGCAACACCTCTATAAATACTCAAAGCAGCCTTACCTCCATTATCTCTAGTCTTTCAGCATTCGGTTCGCTCCCTTTGCCATCTTATCACAGACCCAATTTCCCGTTTAACGAAGAGATCCATACTGGGGATTTTTTCAGATCCGCCTCAATTTGCCGGCCCCATGATTACTCCTTCCCCGCCAGACAAGGCCGCCGAGCACCAGGCTTCATCGCGGCCGCTGCTCTTCTCGACCAGTCACACGCTCAAGCCAATAGACCGTGCAAAGCCCCGAGTTCGCCTCGCTCGACACCACCATCGTCCCGCACAAGCTCTCCTCGAGCACTGGGACGCAGCAGCAGCAGGCCTTCAACGAGTCTGGGCCGTGCCCCAGATCTCACCGCAGCAAAGCCTCACTCGCCTCCCGCTGCGGCTCAGCCTTTCACCGCAGCTCTTCCAGCTGCAGCACCGTACGCAGCCGGGCCTCCAGCTCTCGTAGCAGACGAGTTTGAGGCTGCCTCCGCTAGTGGCGCAGGCCGCATTGCAAATTAATTACATTTCAGGTGAAGCCCGCCATTCCCCCTCTGTCTTCCACTCCCGGAGCCATCCGAAGCGTGAGCATGCCTCCGCTAATGGTGCAGGCCCCGATGCCCGCCATTCCCCCTCTCTTTCCCCCTCTTTCTTAAGCTACCGCTCCCGGAGCCATCCCAAGCGTGAGCATGCTTCCGCAAGTGGTTCCGGCAGCTATCTTTCCTCCTCCCCCTCGCATGCTCACCCTTCTCCCTATCTTCCGCCATGCCCCTACCCATCCCTCTGAACACTCTCGCCTTGGAACCACCCCCCGTAGCCAGCAACATCAGGACACAGATTTTGTCAGAAGCCAGAGGCCTTCAAGACCTACGTGCGGTCAGACCGCTTTCATATCAAAGAAGCTCGCCGAATCATCATCAGCCGACCCCCTTTAACGCCAGTCCATCCCTGTTCACGCGAACTCCTGACCCACCATAGCTAACCCCCTTTAACATCACCTAATCCATCTATAACGGCCCATCCCAACAGCACCCCGCCTCCGCAGGAGCCTTACCTAATTCCCACACTGCCGCAGCAGTCCCCACTCCGGCAGGAGCTTTTCCATATTTCCCCACTGCCGCAGCAGTACCCACTCCCGCAGGAGCCTCATCTAATTCCCACACTGCCTCAGCAGTGCCCACTCCCACAGGAGCCTTTCCGTATTTCCCCACTGTCCCTGCCCCCGCAGGAGCTTTTCCCTATTTTCCACACTGCAGGAGCTCTTCCATGTTTCCCCACTGCCGCAGCAGTTCCCGCTCCCGCAGGAGCTCTAGTAATTCACACTGCCTCAGCAGTGCCGCTACTACAAACGATGTCCAGCACCCCCCCGATTTTAAGCTTTGCAAATGTTGGGGGGTTATCACGCTCCTGCTCTGGGATGCTGTCCCGTACTAACTTGACATGCTTTGGGGAGAGCGCTTGGACAGGGGGAGTTAGTATATTCACTGTAGCTATACTGTTTACATTTTAGTGGCCTGGGGGGATTGGAGGAAGTGTTGGTTTGTTAGCGACCAGGTTGATCGACTAACAGGGAACACAGGATGCCTTGAGGTGTCATATTTGAACTTAATGGATGCAAGTAATACAGACCAATTTTATGTTGCTTTGGGTGCTAGAATTATGGTCTGTTTCACCTTTAATTTGTATGTAAAACAGCAGCCAGACATTCTGCGTTTTTGATTCCTGTTTGTGTCAAAGAATAGGTCATGAAGAAAGTAATGCAGGTTGGAGAACAACATTGAGGGTGAGTAAAGAGGCACAAATGTCCTGATTTCCCAAAGGAAACAAAACAAACCTGTTTATATACATATGCAGAAAACAGTCAAGAGACCATTTTTTTCCATTGTTGCATGTTTTTCCAGCCTTCATTACTAAAACTTTTTCTGATACAAACTTGTTGAGGCCAAAGTATAAGTAAACCAGTCCGATATTTGAAGCAAGTCTAATGATAGTTTCCTAGCAAGGTGCCATGTTCGAGTCTGTCACTGAGGATCAAACTTCAAGCGAGACCTCTCGACAGGAACTTGGATTTTTGTTTTCTGTTGAGTGAGCTGTGAGATACAGGGACGAAACCACTTCAAATCAGACTGTTTGGTTTTTGATATGTTGCAGGCTGCAATAGCGCGAAGATGATGCTTGCATCAAGTGAGAGCTTTTTTGTCTTTTCTTTTCCCATTTCTTTGCAATGTATTTTCTGTCTGTATCAAATGATGCCCTGTTTGATTTGCTCTGTGTTTTCATTATGTTTGTGTGTACTCTAGATGTAAGGACTTGAGGAGCCAGGTGGAATAAGAGTCTTATGTCCATCAAGACAGTGTAGGGGGGGTTGTACTGCCTATTTCTGAATGTGTATGTTGGAATGTCACCCCATATTTCAGGCAGTTTCCGCCTAGCACTGTGTAGCGTTTCAGTTTAGTTTGATAGTTGTCACTGATGGTTTATTTAAATCTGAAATGGCATATGTAGTAGTGGAGAGTGTCCCTTAATTTCCTAAAAATCAAATGAAGCAACCCTAGCTGGAACATCAAAGGATGCAAAGAGCTAAGCCCATTTCACACTCTTAACAATTGGGCACTGGTACAAGTATCATTATAATATGAAGCTGTCAGGCGTTTGTAGAATTGTTGATGAGACATCTACCAACAGGGGTTCAGTTGTCATCTATCATCATACGGTATTGGAACAAGATGAGGGTGAGTAAATGATGACTAAACTATCAATTGTTATAGTTTAGTTATTTTTGTATGTATTTATTTGTTTGTTTGTGTTTTTGTTTTACTTGTTTTACTTAATTTTGTGTACAGAAATCTTAGAAGACATTTAGATAGAAGGATAGTTCACTCAAAAATGAAAATATGCTGAAAACTAGTTTGTTACTCCATCAGAACAGATTTAGTGAAATTTAGAATTATATAGCTTGCTCACCAATGGATCCTCTGAAAGTAAAAACATCTTAATGATGGGTTTGTTTCTTACAAAGGCACAGTTTTTTCACTTCACAAGACATTAATTGATGAGCTGTACCTTTTAACTTTCACTGTCTAATCAAGTAATGAGTGAAAAAGAAAATAAGAGATCAAGTTTAACATATTGCATTGTGGGATACAGTATTTCAGTTTGTGTGCTTTGTTGATTATACTACTCATTTGCACCTGTAGTAGGCCTTTCAGATTTTCTAATGCTACAGAATGTTTGTATGGTAGTATGATTTTTGACAATAGAAACAAGTATGTTTACTAAAACATATGCTGGTTAAAATCTTGTGATATCTATAAATATGCAGTCTGTTCTTACAAAATGTTGACCTTCAGCATGATTGAAAAAAAAGGAATTAAGTAGTTAGACGTATTTCCATGTCTCTCACATAAGGAGGGAGCAGCAAATATACTTGATTGGATTCAAGTCATTTTGTAATTCCTGTTTGATTTAGGATGGTCTTAATTAGATCCATGCTCGTTTGTATGATAATGAGCACTGCAATATGAACACTGATTTCAGCCACTAAGAGCGACCATGATCTTTTAACATCAAACAAGGTTTTACTTTTCCACGTTCCAATGGTTTATAAAGGAAATTCAATGCACTTTTGTGTTATAATGGCTTCCTATCTAGCCTTAAATGTGCTGTATGTGATGTTAACCATTTCACTTCATATCAGGAAACCCAGCTCTTGCAAAATGACTGACAGAGAGCTCAAAATGACTGACAGAACTTCTGATAAACAATGGATTGTTAAACAATAGATTCTTCTGTGCTGTTTACAGAGCCTAGGGCTGTCACAGTGACAGGTCTGATATCTCATGACACCTATTTCAGTGATATCTCTCAGGTTGTAGGGACCTTTTTCTGAATACATTTCCATAATAATAATAATAATAATAATAAAAAATACAACACATTTAAACCAAAACACAGCTGAGCTTCATTTTACTATACTTGTGTATATCTCTAATTGCATGCAAGCTTATATATTTTTCTTAATTACTATTATTATTTGAAGAAGAGACAGCTATGCATATTTATTGTGTTTTGGATGTATTCACTTATCAAAGAATATGGTTTAGCTGGCTAGAACGCACATTGCCAGAAGGCAGATTTCATGTTGTACCTGTTTATGATTCCTGGCAGAATGTTTCTCTCACAACCAAAACCCGACATCACAGTGCACGTGTGGCGCCGGAGGGGGCAAGAAAGGTGACACACATCCTCTGACTGGCCTGAACTAATCTGATCCAGAATGGGCTGAAAGCATCCACTCACTCTTTCTGCCCGCCAGCTGGTACATGTGAGAGTGAGAGAGTGAAGGAAACAGAGAGCGCCCAACTGTTAATCCATTCCCACAAAGAGAATTTTTCAACTGAGTCCAGTTCATGCCCTTTGGTGACACATTTACGACCAATAATTACTTTCATCCTGCAAAGTCATTTTTCAAAATGTGCAGTTAATATGTTCCAACGGGCAGAACCGTGTTACCAGTACCACTGAATAACAACATGTTATATTATATTTGACGGACACTCGTACATGTAGCTTGAAGGCCTATGATATCAATATCTATGGTAATATTATTTTTATAAAACAGATTAGCACTTTGTAATTCCATTATGTTGAATATGCCATGTCTTTAAAGGAACAGTTCATCCAAAAATTAAAATTTGCTGAAAATGTACTCACCCTTAGACCATCCAACATGTAGATGGGTTTGATTTCTTCAACTAAACAGATTTGGAGAAAAAACATTGCATCACTTTCTCACCAATAATGAATGGGTGCCGTCAGAATGCAAATTTGCAAAAACAGCTGATAAAAACATCATAAGTAATCCAGATGACTCCAGCTCATCAATTAATGTCATGTGATATGAAAAGCTGTTTGTAAACAAATCCATCATTAAGGTGTTTTAATTTTAATCCATGCATCTGGCCAAAATACTAGTCTATAATCCATAACAATGCTTCCTCCACTGAAAGAGTCCATCCTCTGTTTTCCTCTCAACTCCTCTAGTTGCTAAGATGCTTTGTGTGTGTGTGTGTTTTATATCAATTGTAATGTGCTTTATTTTGGTGTAAATTTATTGGATTGTTGTCATATCCAGCAGAAAAAAAATAGAAAAGTAATAGTACCTTTGCTCATTAATACTATTTGTCATGTCGTTCATGTTCGTAGCACAAAGTAAATGGGATAACTTATACTTGGAGGTTTAATAATAATAGTTAGGGGTTTGTTACTGTTAGTATGAGCTCTTGACATTTATAGTTATCTAGTACACAACAATCTTGTATAATCATTGCACCAAGTAGTCTAAGTAGCCTAAAATTAAACATAATGGGATTGAAATGGGGCTTTTGTCTCTGTTGGCCCTTGACATAAAGAACTTGAGTGCTTAGTGCCAGGGGGACCATGCGGTTCTAAGAAAAGTAGTGAGCCTGTAGAGCTTTCAGTTTTATAATGTATTCTCTTGTTAACACTCTTCCACAAAGAGCTACTTCTGACAATTATAATGAGCACCCTGCGAGTTTATAATGTATGTTAAAAAACAGATGCAAAGGTGTGCAGCTCGCAATAATCTTTTAATCGCATTAATGCAATTTTGCCTGTATGTTTTACTAATTTTTATGCATTCTCTCTCTCTCTCTCTCTCTCTCTCACACACACACACTTTCTCTCTGAAGTTAGCAAGCCAGAACGATATGCAGCAAACTTTAACAGGTTTAATAGGACTAATGCCTTGATCTCGTTAGCATAATTGAGGTTTCTGAAAGGAATTCAAGGATTGTGGCTTGCAGCTCAGGGGCTGTAGAAAGAAATTAATGAACCATAAACATGGTAATTCAACGAGCCCCTGGAAATACATATTTTCATGCAAAATGTCCTGCAACAATGTTTATCGCAATTATGTGCTACAGTAAAGAGAGGAAACAGGAAAAAGCAGAAATTGCTTTTGCTGTTTGCAAGCTGCTTGTTGCTTGTGTCATTAGATTGAAGGAAAAACACAAAAGTGGTGCAAAGGAAAATCATAAAATAAGTGGATAAACTATAAATGAACAATATGCTTGCCAGTACACAAAGGGGCCAATTCACTTAACATTACACCACAAATGTTTTTGTAAATAAATAAATACATTTCTTACTTTCTATTACCTGATTTGCAAAATTTAGACTCTAAAACAGCATTTGCAAATAAACAATGCTATCAGTAGACACAATTCCCCCTTGTGAGCACAACACATCTTTCCAATCTCGTGCACCACACAAACAGCAATAAATCACTATTTCTGCTATCTTGTGGGTTTCCACCTTGCCTGTTTAAAGTTTCAACAGCCTTTTATTTTCTTCAAAAGTAGCACAGCACTATAAATCTAAATTTGTACACTCAACCGAAATGTTTTATTGTCCTGATGGGTCTCGAGATGTGGTAAAAACCATTCTTGAAAACATTTCAGACTGCTCCAATGTTATCAGAGTGTCACAGGACACTGGATTCTGTCTTTTCATGGATGTGTATGTGTGCGTCTCTCCTCTATCTCTTTGTAAAAGCAAACGGTCTGTGTGTATGTGTTCACCGATAAGGCGGCTTCTTTAGTTCCGCATCCAAATGTTCCATTTTGGCTCCGGTCTGACACCCCATTCATGTCTATTTCCGCCACATGCAGTCAATTAGGCAACAAAGGCACTGTGCCTTCACCCTGCAGCTGCTAGATGTGGCACTAGTAAAAATCTGCACATCCATTATGGTTCTCTTTGCATGATGTTTTTTCCTTTGAATGTGCATCAAGGGATATGTTGCCCCTAGTTTATGCTGCTGTATTCGGAAATGGTTGAATGATCAAGAGGAGTGCAAATTTACAAATGCATAGTGCATAGTGTGTAATATATTCATTCTTCAAGGCAATATTATGCTTTCCTTCTCATTTCTCTTCACTATAGACTTGGTTTTTTTTGTTTGTTTGTTTAACCAAGGTTCCCCTTCGGGAACTCAAGCTGTGTCGAGATTCGCTTTGGGAACGCCCCTGCGTGACCGCGTTCTGAAGCACGTGTAAAATCAGTCCAATGGAGCAGCGAGACGTCACGAGCGGGGTGAGCGCCAGGAAGTATAAAAGCGCATCCGGCAGAGCACAAGTTAGCTTATGCTCTTCAGTAGCCCTCTGTGTATGTGTCAGTCTATTTACTATTGTCTGTCAGTCCACAAGCATTCAAAAGAATATGTCAAAGTCTAAACTAATATCTATGGGGAGCAAACGGCATTACAGACACCGCTTTTGTGCCTCCCTGCCCACGAAGCTATCGCATGCGGGGGATACACACGATCTGGATGTTTGTTTGTTTAGGAGCGGAGCCCTGCACGTCAGCTTTCCGAGGGAGCTGTTGTCCACTGTGAGTTACTCTGCACCGCTCTCGCCTGGCTGTGTTTGATTAGAAGCGGCCAGGCTCGCGATCCCCGCTGGCCCGGTTCCTGCTGTTGCCGAGGCACGCGTAGCCTGTTGTCGTGGGATCACGGTGGTTTAAGCGGAGGGATCCGAGACCGGCTGCGTCGTTTCTTCTCGTCCTCACCCATTAGAATCTGCGGCTCTCTCTCAGTGTTCGGCTGCGGTTTCTTCCCCACCTCCCCCAACCCCAGACCGCTTCAGCTATCTCATCCGAGAGGTTGGATGTGATGAGTGTCGAGACAGAGGAGCCTGTGGACTCGCCACCACAGTCCCTCAAGTATGAGGTGTGACTCGTGCAGTTGCCAAATTAAATATCGATTGGCCAGCCAAGAAACAGGACGCTCATCCTAAAAGTAATTCATCGAGTCTGGTTGGGAAAGCTCTAATATGGCGGCATTCCAGGCTGGCGCTGTTTGCACACACATGGCGGTGTTACAAGCATACCAGGCTGACCTGCTAAGGGGTGGGACTGCTGAGCGGCAGCATCCCAAGCCATAAAGCTCCTCATATCGCGAGTCTCAAAAACTGAGCGTTGCAACCCGCACCCCTCCACGGAAAGATCGGGGGTCGGGGCGACGCTTTCAGTCGGGGTCTTCTAGACCGAAGACGGGTCTGTGGACCGTTATTTTGTCGAAGAGGACCTTGACTAAGCGGTCCTGACGCCACCATCGTCAGTTCCCTGAGGACAGCCCCACATGGGGAGGAAAGGATAGCACCTCAGTATACGGTGCTCAATCCTCCTCAGTACCCTCACGGAGGTTCATTGATACCCCTGCCACCTCGGTGCTTCAGGGCTCAGTGAGCTCAGACGAGTGAATTCCCAGCTGCCGCCTGGCAACGGTACGTCACGGGAGAGCTCGCCCCCTCAAGTGGGGGTTCTACAGCAGTCAGGTCGGTCGTTTCCTGTCGGTCATCCGCTTCAGGGCACTGAACTGGTTCCTCTAATAATACCAGATGCCAGACTCGAGAGGCTGGTTCCCTTAGTAGTTTTTCTGGTAGCGTGGAAACTTCTACCAATTATCTCAAAATGGGTCCTGCAGATTGTGGAGAAGGGTTACAGAATCCAGTTCGGTTCTTGTTTCAACGGGGTCATCCCCACACTAGTGTGCCCCGAGCAGGCTCTGGTAATGGAAAAATAAGTAGATACTCTCTTGAGGAAGAGGGCCATAGAACGTGTTCCTCCTCTCAAGAGAGAATCAGGGTTCTACAGCCGTTACTTCATCATTCCAAAGAAGGATGGGGGGTTACGTCCGATCTTAGATCTCCGTCTTCTAAACCGCACTATCAAACGGCTTCGGTTCAAGATGTTCACTATCAAGCAGATAATATTTCAAATCCAGTCCGAGGCTCCTCAGGGGGGCAACAGCTCCTGCTTCTGGCCCTCAACTGATGTTGCGTTGGACTATACCGCGGCCGACTCCCGACCACTAGGAACCAGTACCCTTAAGTGAAGCTTTTCATCATTATGCAACCAGCGACTGCAGGACCCAGTCAACTGGCCAATTGGTACAGTTCTGGAGTTTTCTGCAGGAGCGATTCTCCGCAGGGTTTTCCCTCCACTCTGAAGGTATACGTGGAGGCCATAGCTGCTTACCGCGCCCTTCTAGATGGTCAGTCATTGGGAAGACACCCGTAAGTTACACGTTTCCTCCATGGCACTCGGAGGCTGAGGCCAGTACAGCGCACCAAGCTGCCCTCATGGGACCTGGCTGTGGTTCTGGAGGGCTTATGCAATGCCCCCTTTGAACTCATGTCTCGGGGAAAAACCAATGGTACTAAGTAACCTAGAACACTTTGCCACATCTCAAAATTTCCTAAATAACCTACGAGGGTTTATGTACTACTCCGATACTTCCTATTTGTCGGTCACTACGAGTTATGTCGTGACTCGACATTAGGGGTCCATGGAAAGCGCCACAACCTGAACCCCATCACAACCCTATGGCACATGTTGGCAAGTAGCTGCGTGTCAGACAAATGCAGCGCAAACGTCGTAAACTTCCCACCACCCCAGCGCAAATTCGCTGACCTTTGTACCCACAGATACCATAGACGAGTATATCGCTGCTGGTGATAGCCAAATCGTTGTTCCTTTCACCAAATAAAGTTCTTAACAGGAGGGATTTCGACCTTCAATTAAAGATTGTTTCAAGTCTTTCCTATTTGTTGTTACAGCTTGGCAGTAATGATGGGAAAGCGAGCCTTCCAGAAAAGGGTGCTATGGAGACCACATCCTTCTCGTAGGGAGGTACCCTGCAAACATGTCCTTGCGTGGCTCATGCTGGCATTTTGTGGGCACAGTGGGCTAGGGCCAGCCCACACCAAACCTAATCAGGCCTGGTGCGGGCTTGCCCAGGGGAGGGCCACGCTTTGGGATCACAGCAGGCTCTCTGTGAGCAGCCTACACTATGGGACTGCCCACATTAATCCCATGATGGCCCAGTGTGGGCCAGACATGAGCCTGTTAATAGAATTTTGTGGGCATTTTTCTTGCCCTTAACCACTAGGGCATGCAAGTGTTTTAGAGGTTTTGCTTAAGTAGCCATGTGCTTAGAGAGCTTTAGCATAGCAAGCAGCGTACCAGCATGGCTCACCTGCTGAGCACATTGTGCTGTGTCCTGGTTGGGAAATGTGCCATTTCAAGCCCAGTCTACACAAGTTTCTTCTTTTTTTTTATTTAAAAGTGTGCATTGCTGATGTTTTTTGCGAAGATGGTATACATATGTATGGCCTATGTTTGGATTGATGCTAAGAGTTTAAGACAATATATGTATGCATTTTAGAAGGACTCTTTATTGGTGAGGTCACCACATCATTGTCCAGTTTGAATATGGATTTCAAGTTCTTTTCGACATGGGACCATAGTCTGGACTGTTTTTGACTGTTCCTGGTTAGGAAGAGTCTGGTGTTTGAGAGCTGTGGCTTGCTTTCATTACAAGAGGTTGGATTATTCATTTGCTATCAGTCAACTTCAGCTATGGACAGTTTTTGGACACTGGTGTACTACACATCAACTTTCACATGACGAAATCCTACAATCTTACATTGCTTTGTTTTTTGTACTTTTGTGTATTTACATTGTTGGCTATATGTTGCTGTATTAACCTGAATTGAATGTTTTCTATTTTGTATTTAATAAATCCATTCATTTGCAATCCCTTTGACTACTGTACATTTTTGA
Organism: Sinocyclocheilus anophthalmus; assembly: GCA_018155175.1. Classification (NCBI taxonomy): domain Eukaryota; kingdom Metazoa; phylum Chordata; class Actinopteri; order Cypriniformes; family Cyprinidae; genus Sinocyclocheilus; species Sinocyclocheilus anophthalmus. Next base: position 76,978 of record JADLZN010004486.1, read on the forward strand.
CAATAAAAAGGGGGGGGGGAATAGGACATATTATGTGTGGACTGCATCCATTTCATATGTATAATAACTGTTTTTCCCAAAGACTTAGGTTATAGTAGTTGAAAAGTATTTAAAGTGAAACAGATGTATTGTTATAAATCAGGGGTGCATCCTGTTCCTGGAGATCTACCTTCCTACAGAGTTCAGCTCCAACCCTAATTAAACAAACCTGTCTGTAATTATCAAGTGCTCCTTCAGATCGTAATAAGTTGGTTCAGTTGTGTTTGATCAGGACCAGGTTGAGCACCCCTGTTGTAGATTAATAGTGTGGGCTAAGTGAGGGCTGCCTGTGCAGGGCCAGTGCTAAGGGGCCAACGTTTTGTCAATGAGCAAATTCTCAGGGGCCCTGTGCTGGCAGCCCACTGGGGGCCCTTAGGCTAGCCCTAAGTGGGCCAGTGCAGGCTTGTTTGCAGGGTATCTTGTGGAGACACTGATATGGACTAACCCAGGCGTTGGGCAGTCCTACATATGGAATGGGACTCTTAGGCAGGTTCTACCTGAGAGTAGGGATGGAACGACTGCCAGCAGAGCCTGACAGAATGGTCTGTCAAAGGGAAGACATGGGTTCACCGAGAGGGAAACCTTACCATGGAAGAATACACATTGTATCGCCCAGAGGGAATCAAGCCATATGGACAACAAGCCCAGTACAGGGGCTGATCAGAGACCCGGACAAGCTAACACCGATACTGGGCCTGGCGTCAGACTGCTCCACCCAGTCTGACTGCCGGGGGTGCTGGAGGATACTCCACCAGGGTTCGCCGTCCAGGGAACTGTACTGGAGGAGGAAAAAGGTGCTTGCATCCCCGGGTGAGGGGGAATGGCTCAGCAAGCGAGACACCGGCCAGATCTTCCCGGCACTTACAGTACCTGTTACCCAACACACAGGAAGAAACTGGTTCAACACAGAAACTGTAAACTCTCGCAAAGGTTTTCGGTGCCGCCCAGCCCGCAGCTCTACAAATGTCTGCCAGAGAGGTGCTGTGCGCCAATGCATAGGAGGAGGCAACACTCCATGTGGAGTGAGCCCTCACCCCCAGGGGGCACAGCTCGCCTTGGAATTGGTACGCCAAGGCGATGGCATCCACTATCCAGTGGGCCAACCTCTGCTTGGAGACAGCCTTCCCTTTCTGCTGACCTCCGTAGCAGACAAAGAGCTGCTCAGAGCTTCTGAAGCTCCGGGTGCGCAGCGCTCTTACGGGACACAGAACAGTAAACAGTAAAATTTCCACATGGTTAACATCATGTCGAGAAGATGCCGTATCCTATGCTGTGAGAGTAAATTTGTTTTATCACATCTTATAATTACCACAAACTTGTTAACACTTGACACTTACCACTGAGAAACGTCCTGCTCCAGTCGTGCTTGCGAATCAGTCTCTTGTCGATCAGCCAGTTCAACCGTTTCAGACTCCGGCTCGAATTGGTAAGGTTTTCTATGTATTGACAAGTCTCCAGGGCTGTCATTCCGTCATGGCAATCGTCGTTTCATTTCTGGCACGCGCTGTACGCGGTAGACCAATCCAGAGCCAATCTCTCTACGGCGCTGGACCAATCACAAAGGACTGTGCCATCTGACCAATCACAGCAGTGAGGGCTCAAGGAAAGGATGTGTGATTCTTTGAACTGCTTCGCACGAGTAATTTACGAATAATTTAGAAATGAGGTCAAATTAAATCTATTTTTTTGAGAAAACTAACGTGTTTTTTTTTACCTTGCATGCATGTAAACCTGTTTTAGGAGACTAATAAAACAATATTAGCAACCTCAAAAATGGCATAATAGGGGCACTTTAAAGTCCAATCTGAATAAAAATTGGAATAAAAATGCCGACACCGATTAAAATTGCAATTGGTTTGAGAGGGGTGGGATAAACCATTTTCTAATCCAGACATGTAAACACTTGAATCAATGAAAACTGAAACTGGAACATGTTGCGCATGTGCAATGATGTAGAAATTACTTAATGACATGGTCGCCGTGATTTTGCCAAGTAAGACATGTTCCTGGATTAACATCTTTTGTTGATCCTGAATCAACATTACTGTCCAAAAATACAGACTTAACCCAATCTCCACCCCTAAACCTAAATTTACCCATAATTTATTCCTAACATCAGAGATAAATTATAGTTGATTAACAAGGGTGTAGAAGCACCTAATCCTGATTGTAAGCCTAAAACGGACATTTCCTGAAAAGTTATCTCTCAATTCTGATTGGTTGATTGGAATGATGTTCCAGGATCAACATGGAACATGTTGTACTTGGTCAAATCACGCTCTCCTAATGACATATGTCACATAGAATGAGCCGATGTTGTTGTTAAATATAGTAAATTACATTTGAGTCAATCTAAAATTCTCTTTCCACTCATTGTCTATGAAGTGGTGCAGGATTACATCTGCAGACTGTTATAGGCACAGGAATGGGAATTTTTTACTGCTTGATTACTATAAGCATCATTACAAAGCTTTGTGAGTTTGTTGTCTCCTAATTAGGACTGAAAAAGATAAACATTTAGTCTGCTTTTTTAAAACAAAGAAAATGAGGATGGTTAGTATACTCAGTATATTCGTGCAGTGTATGCAAAAATGTGCATCAACACGATTACTTTATTCAGTGTTCATGTAAACATTATATTTTAATTCATCCACTGGAATGATTTCAAAGAAATCACAACAAAGAAATTACAAATGGCATTTCTTGTCAAAGATTTTGAGAGCTGTTGTGTCTGCATGTTTTTGGCTTTTCACTCTAGCTGTTTAGTGTTTCACTCTAGCTTTTGTCTTCATGCCTAATGCATGAACTACAAAAACGCAGAAACGATGTGTATACTTTGTCATACTGTAATGCTTTGTAATGGATTTGTACACATACATGCTCATTTGTGATTAATTCCAGGACTGTGCCATGATTAAAATGTTGTTCTAAATCAATATCACCCAGTTCCTCACTTCTGTCTCGTCCAATGGATTCACAGGACTCTTTTTCTAATTAACTCTGGGTTAATTGCCCCCAAGGACACACAGCTTGCTGTTATGTACTCTGCATGAAAGAGTGAGGATATTTTGCCATGGAGATGCTGGTCATTGGTTGTGACTTTGCATTGATGGCAGCAGTGGCTCGTTTGGAATTAATTACTAACAAGAGGGGAGAGCAGATTACCCAGATGCTTTGTAATTACACAGAAATGTAAATGATGATCGTCATAGCTCCATGATGTTGAGGAGGCTGTGATGTGTGTAAAGCCTGAGACACACTGCACGGTTTTCGGCTATCCCAGACAAAAGATTGGCATCGTGAAACAATCGTGGCATTTTCTGTGAGCGTGGCTCCTAATTGGTGGTTCTGTGTCGTATCGTGAGAGAGGTTCAAAAGACAGCCACTGTCACGGTCTTGCGACCAAAGATAGCCTACGATGCAGCATGATCATCGCACAGTGTGTTTGTTGGTACGATCCACGTTTACTGATCAACCAATAAAAATGTGACATGAAATCAACATGGCACTAAAACATAAAACTGCTTACCTCAAGCTCTTATCCCTTCCTCTTTCGCCGCTTGCACTTTTATTCAGCACACATAAAAACTACAACTGCTAAAGTGTTATTTATCATGCTCTTTTTGTTTACCACTAGCACATGCTGATGACATTATATTCTTCTATAGAAACATGTGTCGTAGCCTACGAGTCAACAGGTGTCATCATCGTACAGTCTACACACGTGTCATGGCCAAGTTTAGATCCATCTTGCACAGTGCATAGGCGGAGTTTCACGTTTATGCGTGGGGGGAACAATTGAAGACGAGCCACAAGACTTTTTATATGTTCTACATTTAATTTTATGTAAATACAGGTGCATCTCAATAAATTAGAATTTCGTGGAAAAGTTCATTTATTTCAGTAAATAAACTCAAATTGTGAAACTCGTGTATTAATTAAATTCAATGCACACAAGTTTTTGGTTCTTTTAATTGTGATGATTTTGGCTCACATTTAACAAAAACCCACCAATTCACTATCTCAAAAATTAGAATATGGTGACATGCCAATCAGCTAATCAACTCAAAACACCTGCAAAGGTTTCCTGAGCCTTCAAAATGGTCTCTCAGTTTGGTTCACTAGGCTACACAATCATGGGGAAGACTGCTGATCTGACAGAAGACAATCATTGACACCCTTCACAAGGAGGTAAGCCACAAACATTCATTGCCAAAAAGCTGGCTGTTCAACAGTGTTGTATCCAAGCATGTTAACAGAAAGTTGAGTGGAAGGAAAAAGTGTGGAAGAAAAAGATGCACAACCAGCCGAGAGAACCGCAGCCTTATGAGGATTGTCAAGCAAAATCGATTCAAGAATTTGAGTGAACTTCACAAGGAATGGACTGAGGCTGGGGTCAAGGCATCAAGAGCCACCACAAGGAATTCAAGGAATTTGGCTACAGTTGTCGTATTCCTCTTGTTAAGCCACTCCTGAACCACAGACAACGTCAAAGGCATCTTACCTAGGCTAAGGAGAAAAAGAACTGGACTGCTGCTCAGTTGTCCAAAGTCCTCTTTTCAGATAAAAGTAAAATTGCATTTCATTTGGAAATCAAGGTCCTAGAGTCTGGAGGAAGGGTGGAGAAGCTCATAGCCCAAGTTGCTTGAAGTCCAGTGTTAAGTTTCCACAGTCTGTGATGATTTGGGGTGCAATGTCATCTGCTGGTGTTGGTCCATTGTGTTTTTTGAAAACCAACGTCACTGCACCCGTTTACCAAGAAATTTTGGAGCACTTCATGCTTCCTTCTGCTGACCAGCTTTTTGAAGATGCTGATTTCATTTTCCAGCAGGATTGGCACCTGCCCACACTGCCAAAAGCACCAAAAAGTTGGTTAAATGACCATGGTGTGGTGTGCTTGACTGGCCAGCAAACTAACCAGACCTGAACCCATAGAGAATCTATGGGGTATTGTAAAGAGGAAAATGAGAAACAAGAGACCAAAAAAATGCAGATGAGCTGAAGGCCACTGTTTGTTGAGATAGTGAATTGGTGGGTTTTTGTTAAATGTGAGCCAAAATCATCACAATTAAAAGAACCAAAGACTTAAACTACTTCAGTCTGTGTCCATTTAATTTATTTAATACACGAGTTTCACAATTTGAGTTGAATTACTGAAATAAATGAACTTTTCCAAGACATTCTAATTTATTGAGATGCACCTGTATATTCTACATTAAAAATACATTGAGAATTAACAATGACTGCTAAAAAAAATGTACCTAATGCAAAGAAATCTGCCTCTTTTTCAGAGTTGCGTAGATGACCACTATCTTTCTTTCACTAACGTTATCTCTTCTGATACATTTTCGGTCAAATCGTTCTCTATGTGCAGTAGACAAAGATATGAGAACATGTCCTGTGCCACTAAAGATCGGAGCCAGTTTCTTATTCTCCTCATAACTGAGAAACTTATTTCTGATGTAACCGAACCAATAGGCAGTGTGAGTGCAAACTGCAGTAGTCTGAAAAAGTTTGGATATTTGTCCTTCTGTACTTCATCTTTAAGTTTTTCAAGAGTGATCGGCGACGCGATCACACATTTCACAAGATCCATTTCAGCTGTCACAAGCTGAGGGTGAGTCTTAAGGCGTGCGTACATGCTTAGAGGACTGATCCCACACTCAAGGCCATCGCTTAATGTGAAAATTGCCTGTCCAATTTAGCTAGCAGTGACTCAGTCCATCACAATTTTATTAGCTGGTTTACTAAAAAAATTACGAATATCCATTTTTCAGTTAACTTGCTAAAACGGGAAAAATAACGAAAAGAGAGTCCTCTCATGTATCGTGATATGAGGCTTAAATATAATTGAAATTAATTTATTCTAAATTAATTCTATCCACTAAAATAAGATAATACAAATAAGAAAATGTGAATTCTTTCATTTTTATATAAAAGGGGTCCCCCAAACTCCGCCTATGGCACAGTGTGACACGCAATGATATTATAGGACTGCTAAAATCGTGCAGTGTGTCCCAGGCTGCGTTTACACTGGCACAAAAAATCAGATCTTTTGCTCACATCTGACACAGATCGGAATTTGTTGCACACGTGTAAACACAAAAACCCGCAAGAGATCCGATTTTTTTGCATCCGATCTGAGCCACTTCCAAATGTGGATTTTAATCGGATACACATCTGATATCTGGACATCCGACCTACGTCTAAACACACATATGCGATTCTCCACAGAACTCCCAATGCGAGGGCGACACGTTTGCGCATAAAGATTTTTAATGCCGGTGTGCTGTATGCACTCGCATTTTATTGAGATGGAAACTTTTTATAAGTAAGAAATTGCACATTTAGGAGCTAGTTTTCAACCCCCGCTTCGTGAATTTTGAAAATACAACAGCTAAAAGCTACATATATTTCTCAGCAATGAGGTGATAACTTAGCAGTTTTTGTAATTAAACCGACAAGCTTGTTTGCAATGCTTCACAACTCGCTCGCACGTGGATGCATGCCTCCGTTCGTTCATTCTCTCTCTCTCCTTAATTCGAATTCATTTCAATAAATATCATCTTTATTTCACTAAAGAATTCTACCTCTAACGAGCTGTAGATAAAATAGTAATAATGGCCATTCGACGTGAATTATATAAATAATTTTAATAGCACGGCCATATAAAACCCGAGGGTCTACCATGTGCATAGTAAAGCGATCACTGCAGACAACCCTTTTGGGCGGGAATTAATGTAAACACAGATATCGGATACTGGATATCGGATAAAAAAAATCGGATATGGTCAAAAGATCGGATCTGTGCATTAAGACTTACAGTGTAAACGCAGCCCCAGGCAGGTCAGGAAGAATTTATTGGAGTTTAAAATGTGTTGAGTTAACATGTTCCTTTGAATAGAGAAGAAGGGTGTTGGCAGAACGCTGTGTTATCATCCAGACTCCTGGCATGAATATTGTGCAATCACACTTTTAAAGTGATAGTTCACCAAAAAAAAAAAGAAAGAAAGAAAAAGAAAATTGTCATTCATTTACTCAGCCTCATATTGTTCCAAACCCATTAGACTTGTTCATTTGTGAAACTCAAATAAAGATATTTTGTATTGAAATCCGAGAGATTTCTCTCCCTCCATTGAAATTCAATTCACACAAAACTTTGACACTCTTAAGACAAAAAGAAATGCGGAAATAAAGCAGACACTTTAATACAAGTCTTCAGAAGAGAGCCTATTGAAAAATTATATGATAAACAGATTTAATTTAGACTTTTATTTAAATCTGAATATTGATATATGCGGCACATACGTAAACTGAAGCTCAACCATACTTAAATAATGTTTAAAAAAATCTTAAGTTGTGTTTTGAAGATGAACAAAAGTGAACAAGTGACATGAGGGTGAGAAAATGAAGACAAATGTACTTCACTTTAATGCCGTTAAGGATACTTTTTGCTTTTATATCTATAGATCTCAAATATATATGGACTCTTGTATCAACTGTAATGTTTTTGAAGGTCATGTTGAAGAATCTGGGAATTAGGTGTTAGGAATTAAAAAGGTAATTTGGGTTTACTAGACATTGCTTTCCATGGTATGAGCACTTAATGAGAAGGATTTTTCAAATAATAATGCATTAAACATCAGTTTGTTTCTTATACAAAGCTGTTATATCATTCCTATGCAGTACATTTTCACTTAAGTACATATTTTAATATTTGTCACACTGTGCTACGGTGACGAATCGAGGAACATGGAGATGAGGGTGAGTCACAAATAACCCTGGCGGTTCCGGGAACCATGGCGGAGCAGGCAGTTCAGGGTGCCACGGCAGACCAGGCAGTTCAAGGGGCCATGATGGAACAGGCACCTTGGGGTGCCATGGCTGGGCAGCCTCCGTGGCTTTGGCCTTGGCACTCGGCACACTTTATAGCTGTAAACTAAGGAACAGGAGCCCTCTCTGGGCCAGACGTGGGGACAGGAGCCCTCTCTGGGCCTGACATGGAAATAGGAGCCCTCTCTGGGCTAGACACGGGATCTGAGGCCCCCCTGGGCCAGACGTGGAAACAGCAGCCCACTCTGGGCTTGACGCTGGTCAGGGGCTCGAGCCAACTGTCTCTTCCTCCTCATTCTCCTCTTTTGGGCTGAGGTGAAGGAGATCATCTGCTGTCATCATAGGGTTTGACAGTGGAGCACCCGCTGTATCTGGGCTGAGGACTGAAGCCGAACTCGGGAGAACTCGGAGAAGCGCAGGTGGAAAAGAGGGAGCGGGCTCTTTGGAACGGTATGTGGAAGGTGCTATTATATGGAGAGCTGAAGCGCCCACTTGCTTCCGAAGCGGAACAGGACAAATATCCTCCACATCAACAAGGAACTCAGAGCCATTTAAATTGAGGACATAATTAATAAAGTCTGCTACGGCTCTATAACAATCGTCAGGAGACAGGAATCAAAACAAATGATTATCATCGAGTCCCATTCGGAAGCAGGCATTAACCATGTGATCGCTCCAGCTCACCAGATGTACAACACTCAGGAACTCCTCCACATATTGTTCCAAAGGCTGTCCATCCTGCTGAATGTTCCAGATTAACTCCTCAGCCCAGTTCATACTTTGCATGGTCCGGTGTTCTGTCATGGTGCTACGGTGACGAGTCGAGGAACGCGGAGACGAGGGTGAGTCACAAATAACAGTCTTTAATAATCCGAACACAGGACAGGCAGGAACACACACGTAAACCATAGTATAGACGAAACGGACAAAGGAAACAAGGAACAGACAGCACTTTAAATACTGAACTAAACGAGGGAATTAATGAGACACACCTGAGATCAATGAACACAATCAAACGAGAGGGAGAAACTGGGTCACGGGGAGCACATGGGGAGAAAAGCACAACAAAACTGGAACACCAGTCTGACAATATACTAGACTAAATATTAAGTTCACAAATTTTGGATGGAAATCTTGGATGAATTCAGTTTTAAAAGATAGATAGCTTTCTTTTGTCACAATATGAAACAGGGTTAGGTCAGGGTTTAGGTAACCTAATGAAACATTTAATTGAACGTCCCCCAGTTTGTTTGTTTTGTGCCAAAAAAAAAAAAAAAAAAAAAACCTATAAACTTTTGCATTGATACATCTTCCTTTTTTCCATATTTCAAAGAAAACAAATTTTGAAGCTGTTGTGTTTGTAAAAGATGTAAGTTGCTAAAATGCTGGTTGCAGGATTGCAGCTGTTGTCCATCTCCTCAAGTGTGTAAATCGACTGTGTTTTTAAAACAATAAAAAAAAAGCTCATAAACCTCACAGAATATAGAAAATACAGTTTGTAAACTATAACAAACCATTACACCTTTTGGATTGCCCCATTGTAACAAATCATCCACTGAAGGCGAGCGTAAGTGAGAACCCAAGTGCAGTTTATTTAAAGTGATCCAAACATCCAAACATAATCCAAGACTTGACTAGACATGAAACAGACTTGACATGAACAGACTAGGCTCACCGACAGCAGGTTACAACATCAATACACGACGAGGGCACAATGGGAACATGAAGCTACTTATAGGAAACAAGAGGGTCACATGACAAGAACAAACCAATGGGAAACAAGACACATGACTAATACAACCAATCAGAACATGACACAATGAACAGGGGAACCAAATGGCATGAATACATGAGGGCAAGGGAAGCATGACACAAACAGGGACCATGAAACAATTACAAAATAAAAGACATGGAAAACAGGAACATGAAACAAAACACCACATTACAAAACCCCCTCTAAGGGCGCGTTCCTGAACCCGAATGTAACATCCAACCCAACCCAACACATGTCCAGGAGGGGGGAGGAGGTCTAGGGGGCGGGAGGATGGCCAGGCCCGGAAGAGGAAAGGCTCCAGAGCGGGGGGCCATGGCGGTGCAGGCAGATCGGGGGGCCATGGCGGTGCAGGCAGAACAGGGAGGTCATGGCGGTGCAGGCAGATCGGGGGGGCATGGCGGAGCAGGCAGATCGGGGAGCCAATGGTGGAGCAGGCAGAACGGGCAGCCATGGCGGAGCAGGCAGAGCAGGGAGTTCATGAACGGCCTCCTGCCGGAAAAGGACAGACAGTGAGTTCATGAAGGCCGCTTGGCCGTGAAAGGACAGACAAGGAGTTTCATGAACGGCCTCCTGGGCCGTGGCAGGACAGACAGTGAGTTCTTGAATGGCCTCCTTGGCCGTGAAAGGACAGACAGTGAGTTCTTGAATGGCCTCCTTGGCCATGAAAGGACAGGCAGTGAGTTCATGGATGGCCTCCATGGCCGTGACAGGACAGGCTGTGAGTTTGGGAACGGCCTCCGTGGCCGTGGACAGGGACAGTCTGTTGAGTTTGTGAACTGGCCTCTGTGGCTTGTGGTAGGGCAGACAAGGAGTTCGGAAGCGGACGCCACCACCTCAGGAGGTTCTGCAGCGGATGCCGCCCCCTCTGGAGGTTCAGGGATTGCCGCACCTCTAGGGTTCTGCGCGGATGCCGCCAACTCAGAGGTTCCAGAGGATACAGCCACCTATAGAGGTTCTGCAGCGGATGCCCCCCTCTGGGTTGCAGCGGACTCAGCACAGGAGCGACCTCGGGGCGGGACTGTGGACCGGAGGGCATCTGGAGGGACGCGTGGACAGGAGGAGCCTCTGGAGCGACTCGTGGACAGGAGGCGCCTCTGGAGCGGACTCGTGGACCGGAGGCGCCTCTGGAGCGGACTCGTGGGCAGGAGGCGCCTCTGGAGCGGACTCGTGGACAGGAGGCGCCTCTGGAGCGGACTCGTGGACAGGAGGCGCCTCTGGAGCGGACTCGTGGACAGGAGGCGCCTCTGGAGCGGACTCGTGGACAGGAGGCGCCTCTGGAGCGGAATGTGCAGCCCACATGCTCAAAATGGCGACCGCCATTACAGGAAGGGCAGCAGAGTGTGGCATGACCTCTAAGATGGCGTGGCTTGAGAGCGCTTTTTTGGTGTGGCGGATACTGGAGGATAGCAGGATTCCTCATCAACTATCCCCACAGTAAATGGAGAGCCAGCCAAACGGAGTGCAAAATCAATATATTGTTCCAGTGACCAGTGTGGGGTATTGCGTGGCATTAACTGTGAAATGTTTTTGTCCAAACCAAAACAGAAAATGTCTTTAAGGAAAGTATTGTTGAAGTCTACCTGGTGATAAAGTCCACAAAAATCCTGAACATAATCCTTTAAGGAGCGATTACCTTGACGGAGGCGAACTAGGCGATCTGCTGGGTTCATTTTGTTCTTGGTCGTGTATTCTGTAACAAATCATCCACTGAAGGCAAGTGTAGTGAAGAACCCAAGTGCAGTTTATTTACAGAGTGATCCAAACATCCAAACAATAATCCAAGACTTGACTTGAACAGACATAGCACGAGCAGACTTGACATAAACAGACTTGACATGAAACAGACTTGACTCACCAACAGCAGGTTACAACATCAATACACAACTAGGGCACAATGGGAACATGAAGCTACTTATAGGAAACAAGAGGGTCACATGACAAGAACAAACCAATGGGAAACAAGACACATGACTAAGACAACCAATCAGAACATGACACAATGAACAGGGGAACCAATGGCATGAATACATGAGGGCAAGGGAAGCATGACACAAACAGGGACCATGAAACAATTACAAAAATAAAAAGACTTGGAATAAATGACAGAATTGAAATAAAACCACAAATCTACACCCATAAAACATGGAAACCCAACATGTGTGTATATGTGTGCGCATGGCATCCGTTATGTCATGTGTGTGTGTGTTTTATTATTTATTCAAAATCGCTATTATAAAAAACACAAAATCGCAGAGGAAACCCATTGCTCACAAATATTGCTGACAATTATTTTGGAGAGTGAACCACTCCTTTAATGTGGCCTTCCTAATATTGTAGTGAGTGAGGCACCTATTGAGAAGTCTGTACATTATTTTTTTTTTTGGACACTGATCAATGTTATTTTGGGCTCAGTGTGTCAGGTTCTGATAAACAGACAGCAGAGCATGAGAGGTGGAGTGCTGTGTCTTAACCTTTTATTACCCTCTTCTGACATCTAACATTCATTTACTGACACTCTCAAAGAACTTCATCCTGATAACCAAACACAACTAATGAGCCTGCAGAGCATCAACGCTAATGTCTCCTCCTTGATCAGCTTGCTTTTGTCTCTTTATTTCTTTGTCTTGATCCCCCTCTCACCTCCTGTTTCTCTATGTGTGTCTATCAGCTAATGCTGGAGGATAAACAGGACTTCAATTCCTGCAGCTGCCATACTTGAGCATTGTGATGCTTCTATTAAAAATACGATTGGTTCTGTATGATGGAACTGCAGAGAGACTGCAGTATATTGAGTGTTATGATTTCTCTTTTTCTACATTGTATTCATGTATGTAGCCTACATTTTATTGTTGGTTAGTCACCACAGTACATTAATAAGGAATGAATCAAGAACATAATTTAAGAAGAAGTTGTTATATTATAAACAATATTGCTTCTTCAGGCTACAAGTGCGTTTTCAGTTTAAAAATAACTGTTAAAGTGAACGTGCTTGAGAGATGTGCTAAATAAATTAAGAAGGACCCAGGCGCTAATTAAAATAGTGTTCCATCTCCTCACGTGTTTGCAACTTGACAAGAGAAAGGTTATTTGGGCTCACACTCTTGTTAGCAACTGTTTAGTAGTAAAGGGACAGGTGTTTTTATAATCAGTTTCTTTGCTGAAGCAGAAAGTCAGTTGAAGGCAAGACACTATTATTTAAATCTCAGAAGATTTAATTCCATCACTTCCTGAAATTTAATTCCTGGGGAATATTTTTTTTATATGTCGTATTACAATTCAAATTCAGTTTTCATATAATTTTTCATATTACTCATATGTCGGGTATTCCCAGAAACATTACATAGAATAGATTATAATGTCTGACTTCAATATTTGTTTAATTAAAGTTAACTGGCAAGGTGGTAGACTTTTTGTGGTGCTGTTTGGCAGAATTAAAATAGATTTGATTACTGGTTTTATTTAAATTAATACATTATTTATCATCAGTTAATAAAGCTAAATACATTATCTTTTTTCCAACAAAACCATTTTTTTATTGCTTAAATCAGGTAAAAAATGTCTCTTTAAGGTAACAGATTACCAGATTTGATAGTGAATTAAAATATCTTCCTGTTAGGGAAAACATAGACATAATTAGTCAAAATTGTAGTTTTTAATTTGTGCCTTATTTGTGTTGTGCCCAGTTAAATTTAAACTCAATCTCATGATGTATTTATTTGTTTTATTTATTTATTTATTTATTTATTTAAGGCAATTTAAGACCATTCTTAAATTTGACTTTAAATAAGGCAGAGCAGTACAGATCAGTTTATTGGTGGAGCGCTAGGCTTAATGTGATTCAACCATGTAAGGGATGCTGCCAGGTCAACATCCTTGTTGATCATAGAGCAACATTTCTATCAATCAGATTTTAGTGTTAGGTTTAGAATTGGGATTAGGGTTTAGTTTTAGGAGCCTCAACAACATTCTTATCGACATGAACATCATTTACTTCTGATTGTAAATCTAAACTATGATAGTTGCAGGACATTGGATGTGTGTTTCATGTACTTGTCTGCAGAAGATTACATGTCCATGTGAGTTAGTATGTATGTGCATAAATGATTTAACAAAGAGGGCAGTGAACATTAATGTAATACAACCTAGAATATGTGTACTGACCTTTTGGGAACATTGAGATCTCTGTGATTGAGATGTCGAATCTCATTATCCATTCTGCATATTCAAGCATGCATATAATGTTTGGTTATGGCACATCAGAATCAAGATGCAATGTGTGTGAATTAAACACAAACGCAAATGAGATTTGTGAGCAAGATTATTAAATAATGGTCTGTTCTTCATGCAAATGGCTTCAGTAAACAATGACAAAATGTAAAGATTTTTTAGTGAGCTATGTATGTTGGTTACAATAACATGATGTGTACATGCAGCAACTATCAAGCATTAAGGTTTAAATCAGAAATCACCTTAGCCAGATCAAAGGTCAAGGTTTCTGAGGCTAGTAGCATGTGAATGTGTGTAGTGTTACTTGTGTATGCATGCTCATGTGTCGGTGTGTGTTTTTAGCCTATTTGTTTACTAGTCCTTATAACACAATCCCTTTTCATCCTCTCAGGGCTGCTTCCAAAACCTGGCGGAGAGCTAGGCTTAAGCTGACCGATCCCTGTTTCGCTCCTCCGATCAATTTTCCAATACGGCTGAAACAGCAGAGCCTCGTCCGAATTCACCCGAGGACAGATTAATCTGTGCCACCTGCTGATATAGAAGCCAGGGTTGCTGGAACTTGTATTTAGTACTTTCTCTATTACATCTCTCGAAGTGTTTTTCATGATAACAGGTGCTTGTAAGATAAGAGAGAGACGGAAAAATAATCATTTGTTCTGAGGAACTGGCAAATTGCTGGCAAGCGAAAGGGGTTGGTGTTAAAAACACCACTGATGTTTTTAGAGCGTGATAAACTAGGCTGATTTAACCACACCATAACAGTCTTTGGCTGAAAGCATAATTACTGATCTGCAGTAGGTTGTAGTGGTTGTTGTTTTTTAGAGTGCTGCCGATTATTTTTGAGATCTACCATTGTGCCCTTGAGCAAAGCCACTTAACCTCAAGTGGCTCCAGGGGTTTGCCCCTGTAATAAATTCATGGCGTTCTACTATGGCGCCATTGTGTGAAAGTCGTGGAAAGGTATTGCACCAGTCCTAGTACACCTCCTATCTGTTCTGTATAAGAAACTCATACTCATTGGAAATGAGTGACTGCCAACAATTCTGCAAAAGCTATGTGACTATAATTGACTGCATACAGTACATAATGATTACTAGGGCAAATTATAATTTTGTAAAAAAAAAATATTATTAATATTACATCCTTGCACAACATTTATTACAGTCCTTGCACAATACTATGCCATGACCTCAGAGCACTTTTACCATAACTTTTTGTAAACTATTTGTAAACTAATCAATTTAGAAGTGTGCATCACATAACCAGCTGCATATGTATGCCTCTTCTGATATAGTAAACTTGCTTGGTAGCTCACCTGGTTACAAAAAGCATTTAAATCTGTTTTTGTTAACACTATCGGTTAGATTTAGGGTAGAGTTTATTGTAGGGGGGGTATGTTATTTTTTGAACGTGATTGAGCAATACCCTTTTGGCACTAATGACAGACATTTCTGACCTGCCGTAATATGAATAATAACCAATATAATAAAACATGGCCACAACCACATTTACATTTTGGAGCAAATTGAACATGCTAGTTTGATATTTTATGGCACTGGGTTTAATAATCCTGCATCTGCAATGGAGAATTTTTTTTTAAATATTATTATAGTATTTATTGATATTTTGATTTAGCTTGCTTCGATTTTTTTTTGATGTTTTAATTTGTATTTATTGTTGTTTGTTTGTTTGTTTGTTTGCCATTGGGGAAAAACACTCTTCACACTCTTACTAATTTAGTTAAATTGAATAACGTATCTCATGTTTTGCAGAAAAGTAGGCAAAGTCACATATTTCTAGTGAGCCTAGGTTGCATATATAACAGTATGTGACTTCAGGTGAAGGTTAACGTTTCAAGATTAAAAGAATCACCCAAATTACTACTCTGTCATTATTTGCTCATTCTCATGTCATTCCAAACCTGTATAATTTTCTTTCTTTCTTTCTTTCTTTCTTTCTTTCTTTCTTTCTCTGAACATAAAATAAATTTTTAACAAATGTGGAATTTTCCAATGTAATTACAATGGATGAGGAGGACAGGTGCCTTCAAGGTTGCAAGAGCATCATAAAGTGGTCCATTCAACTTGTTCCAAGCATTGTGTGAAAAACATTAACATTCAATGGTAATATTATAATCCATATGCTGTAAACTATTGTGATCGCTTATTGATTTAGTGAGTAATGGCTGCCTGGTTTGTGAACGAACCATTCAGGAGTGTGTTTCCCAAAAGCATCGTTAGTTAATTATGTTGGTAAGTTCCATTGAACTCTATTGGTAATGACAGAACTTGCGACCAAAGTTGTTTTTGGGAAACGCACCCCAGATTAGTTTTAGGAACTCGATCAAATGATGTGTTCGTGAATAGGACTTTGATGCTACCCTCATGAACTCTAATAAATATGCCAAGGAGTGCTACAATTAATTTCAAAATGTTCAATCTTTTTTACATTTTCCTCACACAAAGCTATATCATGGAAAAGAGCGACTGATGCATTCTTCACAATTTCTCTGCATTTGTTCCATGGAAGAAAGAATGTCAAACACATTTGTAACAACACAAGCATGCACAAATGATTTTAAGTTTTGGGTGAACTGTTTCATAAAATAGGATGGAGCTTATATTTTACAGCAATCTGTCCTGTAAATGCTTATCACGTGTAAGTTATTTAGGTCTGCTGCAACTTTTGCCTGGATGCTTCTTCCTCTGACAGCTCTCTAAGAGGCTTCCAACAGGTTAAATACTCTACAACACTGCTACCAGGGAGATCACCATGGTGAACAACACTGCGTCAGCGACAAAGTCTTTTGTGGATGAGGTGTCAGTGTACAGTCAGCTCCATTCAAATAGAATGCTGAACATTTTAAGTGACACCGTGTTGATGGGACAAATGGACTTGCAAATGTGAAAATCTAATTTTGTTGAGCCAAACTGTCAAGCAGCCATGAAACAGATCATGTAAGCATGTTTTAACAGAGCAGAGAGTTGTATAAATATTTTAGAATGCAAGCCTCTCTTTTCAGGGAAAAAAAATTCTGAGATGAAAACTCACTAGCGCATTAAAACGATTTGCATTTATTGTGACTAACTGGTCTGTGTGGTGCAGTTAACTAATGAGAAAAAGACATTTAAATTGGATGAATTTCTCAAATTTGCAAAGAAAACTGCAGTAATGCTACATGATTTCTTACTAACACACTGATTTGAAAGAGGAAATTACCCATTTCTTCAGAAAATTAGACTTTTGTTGCTGTTACAGTTTAATTGACCTAGTTTACAGCTCTTTAGAGCTGACTTGACTTTTTCTTAGATAAGTATTTATTTGGAATGAGCTTCATATCATATTAAGGGAATAGTTTACCCAAAAATTCTGTACTTACCATCATGGTGTTTCAAACCAGTATGCTGCATGATATTTTGTCTGAAACACTATTTTTTTATATTTTCCATACAACCAAAATTCTTAGTGACGAGATAACCCTTACAAAGGTATCTTAAAAGTAGTCCATATGACTTGCTTACTATATAGCTATATAGCTTGTCTCCCAAAGTTATATGAAATACTAACAGATAACTTTGGGAATAAAAAGTAGAAACTACTTTAAATTTGCAAAAACATTGTGTTTTTGTAACACCATCAAAACATTGCAAAGGCATATTGAGCTCCAGGTGGACATGACCTGCCAGAAATTTCCACTGTTCATGAAATGTGCATGTGAATGTGTGCTTGTGTGTATTTTGTCCACAGACCACAAACTACTCTTGATGAATGTGATGTTTGCAAGCTCTGGTTTACATTGTATGTTTTTTAATATGTAAAACTGCTGTTATCATAACATCTGCTAACGTGTTATTATTTTAGTATTATTTATATAATCTTATAGTATTTATTAATATTTTGAATAGCTAACTGATTTTTTAATATTCTTTTTATATTTTGGATATTTTGAATGTATATTTATTTTGTCTTATTATTATTAGTGATTATTTTATGTGCCTATTGAAAACAAAACTCTTCACACTTAATAATTTTGGTGAGTTTGTGTATGACAAGCTGAACATGCTTTACATCATTGTGTCATTTTGTGCAAACATTAAATGCCATTTTCCCACCATATCATGCAGATATCTTATTTCATATTACCTTTGGTTGAAGTGAATTTAAGCAAATGGAATAAAATGGTATTGCCCCTGGATTGCTAGGCTAAGTTCATAGCTAGCATTTTTTTGATATCCAACGATAAAACCTTTAAATAAGATTACAATTTTTTTTTTTCCATAATTTTGTCATACAATTACTCTGTTACAAGGGCATAGCTCACATTATTTTTTTCTCATAGTCTTCATAGATTACAGCTGTCTTTTTTTCACTAACAATGTGGTCACAATAATAATAACCAAGTAGACTATTTATAATAATAAGAATATAATAATAATAATAATAAAATATAATAATAATAATAAACATTAGTGGCAAAAACTGTTGGAAAAAATATGATAAATGAATCAACTCTAGTAAGGTTTCATATGAGAGTATACCTTTTTTATTTATTGTTAGTTTTTAATATTTTTTATTATTATTATTATATATTTGATTATTGATTTTACACAAGACGCGGGGGGGGGGGGGGGGGGACATAAAAAAAATCAATACTTCAAGACATCAACAACTACGACTTTTTTTTCTTTCTGACATTTTTAGGTCAAGAAGAGGTAAAAGCAACTCTAAAAACCCTCCATTCTTCTCTAACGGACCTCTTGTGCTCCACTAAACATTTTTTGTTTCCTCTTAGTGCACAATCGTTCTCTCCTCTTAGGAGAAAAGAGAGTGTATTTTCTCTTCCTTTGGAGCACCTCTGTTTGTCAAAAGACCTTGAAAGAGCAAACATAAACAGCGACCGATCGATTCTGACCTTTGCTGTCAGCCACTTTCGTCCCAATTTTTTTAGTTTTATTTGTTTATTTTGTCTTTATGGCAGGGTGAGAAAGAAATATTTATAAATCTGCTAAAAAATATTCACCAAAAATGCAGATAAAGTTGCTATGATTTATCAAGCGCCATGGAGAAGTGCTGTCTCAGTGGGAAATGCTAGCAATCTGGGGTTAGCATCCCGCTAAGTGCTAATTATTACAGATAAGGAGATACTGCGATGCCTAATAAGGGTCTGATTCATTATTCATAGTTTCTGGTTACAATGTTGGAGGTTCATAAACCAGAATGTCTTTGCATTTCTGCTGAATGGATTTACTGTAAATACGTTGTGTGGGTTTCATGTCTAATAGACTTTATTGACTTGGTGCTTATACTTAGTGCTTATATTTATTTTGGTCTGTTTATTGGAATTATTATATGTGTTTGTTAGTTTAATGTGAGTGGTTTGGCATTTCCCTTACAGGATTAAAAAATGTTTTAACTTAACTTAACTTAACTTAACTTAAATATATTATACATGTGTTAAATGAGGCAAAATATTATGCTGTTATTGATAGCATGATTAGATGATTAAAATTAGCAATATATATATATATATGAATGATGGTCGCTCCAAGTCTGCAGACCTGATGGCAGAGTAAGTGCAGATTTGGTGTCTCCTGTGTTTATTGTCTGCCAGGCTTTCTTACCTGCTGTACACTACAATATAACTTTTCACTACCAGGTTTGACATTAAAAGCATATTTATTTCAAACAGCCATCAGCAAGAATGCCATTAGCAGCAAGAGACGGAGAGAAAGAGAAGGAAATTAACAGGACAGTTCCTTTGAGACCTTTGTTGATGAAATGTTTGTCACAAAATTTGAAAAGTTCCTTCAATCAAATAAAATGTCCGTAGAAATTTGGTTATTCAGACCCAGTTTGTAATAGTTTGCCTGAATAACGTAACTGCACTTTTTTTTTTTTTGGTGTAGCATATACTGTAAAGTCAAGTTTGGGTAGCATCTGGTAGCATTTTTTTTCTCCATTGTTAGCTATTCAGAAGAAGTGGTATGTTGTTACTGAGGACTTGTTTGTGCACTTTAAGCAATGACACGCTTGCATAATACAGGCTGCATATGTCAGTCAAGCAGCTGTCATTGAAATAAATAAGAATGCTAATGTATTGCTCTCTCCAGGTACTATAGACTCCATTGCTGTATCATAACACAAACAAATGTAAGACCCCCAATACATAACATATTCCAACCAACTATCTATGTCTCATATTTCCTAATCAGAATACTGTAAGTAAAATTAGCGTTTAGCTGAGAGAAAATATAAACAGAAGGGTGAAGAAATTCATAGACAGATTTTTCAACAGTTTCATTATCCCTTTTCATTTATTAATCTCTGAATAAACAATATTTGAAAATGGTTGCTTTCATACTTGAAAAGATTGTATGTGCATGATTCATTAAAGCAGTTAGGCATGCTGTGTATAATACTGATAAAGTATTTGTGAATTCTTTATATGTTTTTTTCTTTATTTTGTCCGTTTACAAAGGTAAACATTTATCTCAAATAAAACAAAGCACTAGTAATGAATAACGGAAACTGTTTGTATTCAGCTGCCTTAAACATGAAAAGACACTCTCTAAACATTTAAAGAGTTCTGAATATGTGCAAGACTAGTATTTTTCTCTTTTAAGACCTTTCCCATATTTCAAGGAACGAATTACAGTACATATTATTATTCTGTATAATAAATTAATCGGTTTAATAAAAAATAAAAAGTCAGTCCACTTCGACAGTTGCTTGTGCAGTTCATAGGTGCACATTTCACTGGAATTGTTATGTTAATTAAAATGTCTAGAATACAAATCATTTGAACTGTGAGTCTGTTCATCTTGAAATATTTATGTACAGTCACAATTCTCTAGTGTTATAATTTGCCTCGGCAGAAGTTGAAATGATATGTGTGTAATGGTGTGTGACACTTTAGTATGACAAATTCATTTATTTTCATTTATTAACAGATGCAATGAAGTTGCATGTCAGAAAAATGAAATCAAAGTAATTACTTAATTCAGTCAAGCATATTTTACACATTTGTAGCTGCAGGCATAAACTGTGACTGCGTAACATTTGTTGTTTGTTTACAGTATGGTCATATTGTGACCTGCCACCAGTAGTTTACTTACATCTCAACTGATGTATGGTGTAAAGAAATGGAGAGCATTCCTTTATTTTTCATCTGCTGAAGATGGCTTGGCTTGAGCTGATGTTTAATCAGCCTTTGCATTGTGTGCAAAGCTAATTGGTTTAACGTTGGTTTGTACATTCCCCCCCCGGAAAAATAGATTCACATCCAGAATTAAAAGATCGAAACTAGTCGAGCCTCAGACTTATTGCCCACAGACGGTGGCTGGACCATCTGATGCATACGCACACAAAATGTGTCATATCTGGTTTGAATTATGCTGCTTCTTTAACACTGTGACACCAAATCCCCTCATGGAAGGAGAAAGCCATCGTGTTTACAACTGTGATGATGAGTGCTTATCAGGATCAACTAAATTATGGATTTTCAAAAGTATTTGAAGTTAACAACGATTGAAAAAGACATTCTGAATGAATCAGTAATTTATCAACTTTACATTTTCGTTGTGAGTTGTATCTAGTCTTGGTTGAAAAAAGGTTGCAAACAAGTTTATCATTGAATCACTTGAATTTACTGCTCTGGGAATCATCCTACAGGTCTGCATAAATAGTTTGTTAGCTTATGTATATCAGGATTGGTTTCAGTTTAGTCAGTGGCTCGTGGGTTTTTAAAATAGAGGAGGCACATTAATTATATTGGTCTGGGATCCCTGCCGATTATTATATTATTATTTGCTTAACCACTTTAAAATGGCTTTTTTGGTTGCTTTTAGTCAGAAAACGTAAAGAAAATGACAAACATACAGCAAGATAATATAATTTCAATTACCTGGCCCATTGCCGCATTATATCCCTCCTTCTTAAAAAGCCTGTGTTAACCGACAGTGGCCTGTTGCGCCATTTAATTCCGCCGACTGCTGTCGCCTACTCAGCTTAGGCTGTTTTTCTACTTTGCTATCTAGGTTAAATGACGCTTGCTACTCTGTTGCCAATCACCACCAATTCATATCGCCCTACTCATCCTAAGTACTTGGTCCATTATCCGCACCGCGCAGACGTTCCAAACTCATATCACGTAAATTTACGTTTTGACTCGAGCAGCTTCTGACATAAGCAAGGGAGGCTAAGCTCCCATGAGATTTCTTTCTCACAATCTCCCCGTGCTGAAAGTGAACACTCGGTGCTGATTGGCTAATTTTTTTTTACACCGAGGCACTGAGCGCTATCTCTTCCCCGGCCTCCCCCTCCCCTTCTCTATCACCTAGCGGTTGCAATTACATCAGCAGATTTGGCACATTCGCGATAGAAAAGTGGCACTTTCACGTTATGGTATTACAACTGTGAAATTACAAACCAAAAATACACATGCATGCGACACTTTGAACGAAATCAATGTGAATTTTATAAAAATTAAAATGCCCACTACTCCTCATATTTTCACCTCAAAATTATGGGGAAGCTGTGCCTCCCCTGACGAGCCGCCACTAGTTTTAGTATGCCAAATTCAGCTCTTCCGTTTGCATAGTTCCCAAGAACTGGTCCATCAAATACAGATTTTGTTTTGGATTGGTCTAGGAGTGGTATTGGGAAACACTGCATTAGACATATTACTATTAGTTTTGTTCATACATACAGACACAGAGGCTACTAAAACAGTCCTAAAATTGGAATACATTCGTCCCTCAGGACCTTAAGGAAATTCAGGTGACTGTAACGGCTTGTGTCAAAATATAATATTGTAGAAGTATGTGTCAGTCTGCTCACTAAATGAGTTTTGATGGGTTCAGGGGCCCCTCATTATAACTGATATGCTCCAGTGACACAGTCCCAGGGGACACGGCGCCAGCCCTGAGCTAAAGGATTATGATAGAGGCATGTGATAGCATCGGCAAGATTCACTCCACTGTCCTTATGGGAACTTCAAGCATTGCAGAGTATGACAAGTTTCCTTGAGGAAGAGAGTGACTAGCATCATTAAGGTGTGAGTTTGTGTATCTGTGTGTGCGTGCATGTGTAAATGGGATATGAATTAATTCACAGGACAGAAACTGCAGAGTAACAGTAGTCTGCAGACTATGTAAAAGTGTACTAACCTGCATGAAGAAATTTGTTCTCAATAGATAAGTGTGTGTATAGGCTGTCGATAGTGCAGGTTTATGGGTCAATGGCAATTAAGAGTGTCCATATGAAAAAAAGAAAAATCTAGTTTAAAACTAGTTCTTAGACATGTACACACTGTATTCACACTGATTTTGCATTTCTAAGAGATTTAAAGACATATAGAGACATAAAGACATAACATATGGTGTAATCATGATATTTCAATTGATACAATGCATATGAGCATACATAATGCATATGAGTGTGCACATTTTATTCTTTTTAAATATATTTTTATTTTTTTGCACCACATGACATTCATTAGCTGCACTACCCTAGCCTTTGAAAGATTAATTATCTGATATTTTACTTACTGACCTTGCCTTTTTTATATTTCTGCATGAAAGATCTAATATCTAACTATATTTTCATAGATATATATATATATATATACACATACATATATCACGGGGTCAACTACACCAACACATTTATTTTGATACAACACTCTTCGACACAAAACAAACAGACAGTATTCAGTATTCACATCTATAATTCTCACTTAATAAATATAAACACTACCACAAACTCTATACAAATCAAACTGATCGGAATGCAAGATGGCTGCTGAGGAATGATGCCATGATGTTGTGATTTTTAAAGCACTGTGCACCAATCAGGAGACAGCAACAATCAGCATGCAGGAGCCAATCCGATAATGTTTCCGATAACACTCCCAACACAATAGAGAAATAACAGAACAAACCATAAGGTCATAACAGAATGTACATACAGTGAGATGGACATGTACTTTGAATTAAAAATTAAAATTGAATTAGTTATTTCTAAAAATCAAAATGCCTGGGTCATACAGTACAACTGACCTCATAATAAAAAGTCTAATTAAAAGAATAAAATTACTGAAAGGAAACTTCATGAATCGCATTTGTTATGTATTTTTAGTATTTTCTATAGTTTTAGTAGAAATATAGACTTTTTACATTCACAGCTGCCTCACAACAGCAATACTGCATGTACTTAAGTGGTTAACCTTTGTTTATATTTCAATTGAACCATATTAAACCATTTTGAAAGAGTTTGAACTGCCATTGCAGAACTTGATGTTCCACTTGTGGTTGGTTTCACGTTTACTCAAATGTTCAGTAACATATCTCAAATTGAGTTGTTTGGGATCACTTACATCACAGTATAGGTTAACATTTTCTTCTATACGTCAGGGTGTTTGGAGAAGTGAAAGATGTTGAGTATTAACTCGACCAGAGGGGGAAGTCAGATGCTGGATTACCATTTGAGGAGCCATCAAAGAAACCATTTATATCCCATTGCGCTCTGCCTATCTCAGTCGGCCAATTACCGTGCCATGAAAAAATGTATCTCTGGTTCTCCGACAAGCATGGAAATGTTCTCTTGCTTTTCATCTTCATGATCGATGGTGCTTGAGACCATGTAATGAATCATGCAACATGGGTTTAATTTTCATCCACTGCTTTGGTTGCGATTTGAAGGTGGGTTTTGGCTGAATAGTTGTGTAATGAATGAGCGAGCAATGGTGGATGACTTGTGTGCCACCTGAGGTCTGCTTTTATTTTGCTATCAGCTTTAACATATAGTTAATTTAACGGTGGTGCTTTTTACGATGTACACATTACTGAACTGATCAATAGTCCCAAATGTCTGGCTCAAGACTGGTTTAAAGTGATTCTGTGCACTCACTGACCTTTCATTAAATACATTTCAGATCAAAACCAAGCTAAATCTTCTGGAGTGACATTATTCCTTCCTAGAAATGTATTTTAATGGTCTGGATTACTGCATTATTCCCTGCTGAATTACTGCCACATTATAGCCAAGCCGCTGCTCTTTAGAATCTAGTCTGTCTCATAGCAGACCATTCGCATGTTGTAATATTCATTAAATGTTCTTTCTTAATATAAAACTGTGAAGATGTGGGAGGAGATGTCATGTAATTTTACTGCCCCTGTCACAAACCTATGATTCAGTCCCTCCAAAGACTAAAAACCTGCCATTGATATATGGTGTCCAGTCACCTCATGACCAGATGAGCATCTCTGATCACCAGCACATTGGACTCCACTTAAGCATGTGGTAGACTGTATGTCTGGCATCGTCATCCTTAGAGACTCAGTAGTTTATCTCAAGTTGACAATAATTTATATTTTTAAAGGAAAGGTGAAAGTACTGATCTGGTGGAAGTTTAAAGCTATCATCTTGTTTCCCTCAGCATCGATCTGAAATGTGGAGCCATCATCTGACCTTCTGTGTGTGAGAGGGTGGAGGTGGTTAAAGTTGCAGTTAGATGGACATTCATTAAATATGTATAGCCAACTACACCACCTTGGGAATTTCATGCAAGAAAATAAACTGTTATAGACCATATGCAAAACAATTGTGCAGCCATCTTTAGAATTGTGTCTCTGAACTTCTGTTTTTGTGGTAACTCTATAGCATCACTGTTTAAGAGTAATTAGCTGGTAAAGTGGATTTACTTATTCTATAGTTAATGGAAGTTATCATGTGCATTGTAATGTTCAAAGCAGATGTCATAACAGATGGCACTAGACTGGGATGATTTTTTTAAACGAGTGGCTCTTTCATAAATTCGGACGACCTTACCTTCACGCTGTAAAAATACAAACCGGAACAGAAAAGACAGCTACATAAGAATATCTACGGTATATATGATCATAGTCAGAGAAAAAGAGATGGGTTCTGTAATCTCCACATTATTTAAATCTCCACAATTAATAATACTTATATATATATATGTCAGGATTCTGGACTGTCGTGTTTTGCCCCTGTTTCTGTTCCTGTGTTGCATTTTTTGGTCATGTTCCTGTCCTCGTTTAGTTTGATTATGTTCCATTGATGTCACCTGTGTTCCCTGATTGCCCTGTGTTTAAAAGTCCTAGTCTGTTCAGTTTGTCTTTGTCAGGTCTACTCGTTATCTACTGCTTGTGAATGTCATCCCTGTGCACTGTGTCTCCCTATTTCGTGATTAAAGACTCTTGTATTGTGAATTCTCTGCATCTCCTCGTTCCTCCCAGTGAATTGTGACAGAAGACCTGACCTAAACAGTAACCTCAGTGTGTCTACCCTCCATTTTGTTTCCCGTTTTTACCCAGTGTCTTTTTTTCCGTTGTTCCCTTATGGATGCCCTCCTTCGCCTGGAATATCTCTCTATGCGTTCTACGATGCACGTTTAACCACGACCAGAGCTCCGTCGTCCGAAGATGGTCCTCGAGTGTATTTCACCGCGTTTGTGGAGTGGATTCTGGCGAGAAATGGATCGCCATCCACCACCTGCCCTGTGGATGATCTCGCCAGATCCACTCCGGACCCAGAGCCCAGCCCACCATCTCTCCGCTGTGCGGAGCAAAAGCCCGAGCCCACCGATGACAGAGCCAATTCCCGCCGCGATCTATGAACTAGCACAATGCGGAGCGACTGAGTGGAGGATCGCCCCATAAGTAGAGCCCAAGCCGTCAGACCAGGTGCATGAGCCGGCTGCTACGCCCATCGCGAGGGCGCGAGCCGTGGACGGTGATGAGCTCGGAGATGAGTGAGCCCACAGCACCGTGGATTAGGTGACGGAATAATACATCTGGGCTGCTGGACTTCGAAAGGAACCTTATTGACTGGGAAACTGAGCTGGAAGCTGATTCGTCCCCGCTGGTCCCGTCCAGCCCTGAGGGGGCTCCCGTTTCCCAGTTCAGTTAGGAGTATGCTCTGATCCCGAGTGCAGCCCTGAGAGCCCAGAGGCTCACAATGCCCGCTCGCTCCTGCCTCCTCCACTGCTGTCGTCTGGCAGCCCCTCTGCACGCCCTCAGCCCACCATCAATACGGTGTGAGCTCCGTGGGTTTGCCATCCTCCAGTGTCACCATGGCTGGAGAATCCCTCACCTACGCCTCCAGCTTCCGAGGCCCGGACTCCGCCTCGGCCCTTAGACCCAGTGGCTCCACCTCGGCTCCCTCACCTCCACCGTCACCCGTCAATCCACCAGCTCCACCGGGCTCCCTCGTCCCTCTGGCTCCGCCTTCATCAGGCGTCAACCCGCCATCGCCTCATGACTCCGCTCCTCCGGCTGCACCTCGTTGCTCCATCCCACCGGCTCTATTGGGCTCCTTCCTCCCGCCAGCTCCACCTTGGTCCTCAGTCACTCCGGCTCCTCCGTGGATCTCCGCCTCCGCTGCCAGAGCCCTCGGCTCCACCCTGGCCCCCCAGATCCTCGGCATCCCCCTGGCTCGTTGGCTCTCCGTCTCAGGCTCCTCCACCACCTTTTCCGCCGCTGTTGGTTGGCCCCCTGGAGTCGGTGGACATTCCCCCTCCATGGCTCCTCCCTCCGTCGGCTCCATCGTGGTTCGCCATCGTGGCTGTGGCCTGGGTCCTGCTTGGCTCCTCCTGCTCCGTGCTCCTCCTGTCTCCTCCCTGGCTCCTCCTTCCTTCGTTGCCTCCCTGGTCTCTGTCTGCCGGCCCCCTCCCGGTTGTCCATCCTCCTCTTGAGCCTCCTCCCTATCTCCCACCTATGCCTCCCTCTGTTGTTGCCTATGGTGCAAGGACGCACCTTCCAGGAGGGGGCGAAATGTCAGGATTGGACCTGTTTTGTCATGTTTTTCCGACCTGTTTTTTCCTTATTTGGTCATGTTCCTGTCTTTGTTTAGTTTGATTATGTTCCATTGATGTCACCTGTGTTCCCCTGATTGCCCTGTTTAAAAGTCCTAGTCTGTTCAGTTTGTGTTTGTCAGGTCTACTCGTTATCTACTCCTTGTGAACCTCATCCCTGTGCTCTGTGTCTCCCTATTTCGTGATTAAAGACTCTTGTATTGTGAATTATTTGCGTCTCCTCGTTCCTCCCAGTGAATTGTGACAATGGTTAATTGTAGTTAACAGTTCATTTGTTTGAAAATATATTAAAGATTTATTAGATTAAATATATTATTAAAGAGTTAAATATTAGAATAGAGTGTTTTTAAAATTATTTTTAAATTATATTTTAAGGATTTCATACTTTAAATTGATCAAAAGTGACAGTAAAAACATTTTGAATGTAACAGAAGATTTCTATTTCAAATAAAAGCTGTTCTTTTTAACTGTCTATTCATCAAAGAATCCTGAAAATGTAGGTTTCCATAAAAATATTAAGCAAATGTTTTCAATGTTTTTCAACATTGATAAGACATTTGTTGAGCACCAAATTCGCATATTAGAATAATTTCTGAAGGATCATGTGACACTGAAGAATTGCTACTGTAAATTCAGCTTGGTCATCACTGGAATAAACTACATTAAAAATAAATAAATTAGAAAGTATGTATGTCAAATGGTAATAATATTTCACTATAATACTGTTTTTACAATGTTTTGATCTAATAATACTATATACTATATTAAAAATTAAGACTTGGCTACATGCAAACAGAGTACTAGAAATATCAGGCATGAAAAAGAGGTGCCACACACACCAACAAATGCACATGTGGTGAGTTTATATGGTCAGTGCAATCATCTTTTGCGTGTTTATAATTACAGGTTATAATTGTTTGGATACACATGGTTATCTTACTGATGCTGTGTATACTTGTATTGAGGCTTGTACTTTAAAGGGTGTTTCAGCCTTTTTCTGCAGTCTCACATGAACTAAACTGTTATACCTGTCACCAGTGAAGCCATGGGATAATGGAACACAAGAAGAGCGAAGCTGTCTCAGTCATGTGAACAACGACTCCCACAGGAGTCCTAGTTTTCTCAGGAACTGACTAGACTTGGCAGACCATTGTTCCATGACCACCCCGCTTGCCTGACACTTCCACAACATACCTGCACATCACCACACTCCAGCAAACACCTGAGCCACTTATCCTGGGCCTTTGGGATTAACCAGGTCCACACTTCATACCTTCACCATATTTTTCCAGAATTGTTCACTATAAACTTTCCTTTGGGGGAATCTGGATCTTTTGTTTGCGCACCATTCATCTGCCAGAATGCATGTAAAGATGCTGTTCAGCAGCTTCAGTTTGCATAATATAATTCCAGTCTCTCTGTCACACTCTAGAGCAATTACTAGAACAGCAAATGACAGGGCTATAAATCACCCTCAAGCCAAAGTTCAGGCACTAACAGAGAACAAGTATAATGTTGTGTGTGTAAAGCCAATAATGACATGGCAGATTGGGGGCCTGAGAGAAAATGCACAGGACACATGCATAGCATAGGTTTAAAAATAAACATGAACATCTTCATTGTTGAATACAAAAGACCTTAACGGTACTTTATTACCAATATCATTTTGAAAATATACATACAGTAGTTTTATTCCAAGAGACTGCATCTATTTAAAACCACTTAAGCTCAGGCCGTTTTTTGGTATTTTCACCTAAATCTGACATACTCAAATTCAAATGTTTACCCTACACACATACAACGGAGGAAATGAAAAAAAAAATGGTTTGAACTACAAAATATGAGTGTAATTCTTTATAAATAACATTATATATTTTTCAAATATTACAATAAACACACAAAAAACATAGGCGCTTTTGGAGTTTTAAAACAAATTGTTTTTTTGAAATTCTGTAATTCAGGTTCTATTAGGCTCAACTTCCTGCAATTTACTTTGTTTGATGCCACTAGATGCCAAAAAGTACCAGAAAAAGAATCTTTCAAATAACAGCTTCTAAACAGGAGTTATTACATTATATGTGAAGCGAGTGAAATTGTCTATTTCTGCATCTAAATGTGTCATTGTGAGTTTCCTTTGCAAAAACAGGCTTTATAAAACATTAACTCCACAATCCTATTTTACTCTGTGCCATAAGCACTTTAATTGATTCTTAATTGAATTATGTTTCATTTTTATGTTTTTCTAAGTAGTAATATACAAAATGGCACAAGCGAATTGGACCAAATTTCACATATTGTGTATTCTACAATGTTTAATTATTTCAGGATGCACAAGACTGTCTACATTATAAAATATATCTGGTTTATCACAATCTAAAATATAATCCATATCCTCCAGTTTTATATCATTCCATTTATATGCATTCTGTATTGGGATACTGATTCACAGCATCCTCTTACCTCATCAGCTCCCTCCTGTATCCAGAGCATCTCTCCATGACAACATTGTATCATCCCTGGTCCAGAGCGGAGCTTATTTGCTAGCCGGCAGCTATCTCCTAAGCATTCAGAGCGTCCCCCCCCCCCCCCCAAAACCCACAAACTAGCAGTTCATCCACACAGCACTGTAATAATCCATGTATATTTACTGTATATTTACTGAAATGCATAATGTACTGTACTTTTCTGTCAATAAACAGTGGATCAGATTGCTAGCTGTGCTATCACGTTTCCAAACAATGTTTCAAATATCAAAAACACGCAAACACACGCTCATAAAGCCTTACCAGACGCGTGTTCATTCCTCTCCACGGCGCCGCTGAACGTTCTTCAGCATATATAACTTGTAATATGATTATCATAGATTGATATTATCCGAGCCGTGTGTGCAGTATCCTTTCTGTGAGGGAAACGCACCTTCAACACATTCCAAGAACTACAGAGACCAAAAACCCCCAGAGGTACATTCCCAGATGTGAAGACCCCCCTCTCCCACCTCTAGTGACGCAGAGATGTCAAATTTCATGGCTCTGAAATGGCCGCCGAGTTGACAGACATGTAATCTGACCAATTGCAGTCCACAACCGAACACAGATTTCTAGAACATCAGACACGCTTGCTGTGCGCGCTTTGGATATGAAGAGCGCCTGTTTTCCAGACGCGCATCTATTTCGCAACCTGGACAAAACGCTATATATCTCACCGATGGAAGCACGCAGAAACGTGAAAATGATCTTGTTTGAAAGAAGACATCCTAATCTAAAAGACAATATAGAGTATATAGATATTTGTGGCTGTTTGCGGCTGACTGAAGCAGTGCTACGAGTATAAATGTAAATTCGCTCAGAGGTGACAAAATTTTACATCGCGATTCTATCGAAGATCATTCGATATGTGATTGTCACACAATGAAATAATCTACATCGTCAAATTCCTGAGAATGAGAGCTTTCCTGTGATATATGACTTTTTTGTGAAAAATATATCAAATACACATTCTTCGTAAAAAGTATTCGCAATGGTTAGGCGGAAATTCATGTGTGGGATGAATACATTTCTAAGCTTAATTTTACGATTTTATGAATATAAAAACCAAAAGGAATGTTATTCTTTGTAAAGAAGACACTCCAAGCTTTCAAATGAACCCATATATGGGCTGATACCATATAAGGAAGGCTACATAAATGAAGCATAAACATTTTTAATGCGATTTTGGACCCGTATCCGGGTCCGCAGAGTTTAACTGGTTTTAAAGCCTCAATTCACTGCCCCAGTCTCGCAAATGTTTTTAATGTAAAGCAATAGTTTAAGGTATCATTTTAACTGAATCTCATTAAAATAGACTCCCATGAAGTTTCTCATCCTTGTGATAGTGCTGGGGACCTTTAAAATTAGCACATTACATGATTGCATTAATACATAATTTTTTTAATGGAATGGAATGGAATGCATTATTTTTTGCTTACGAACAGCTGGAATAAAAGAGCAAAAAATAATTGTATAAGAATGCAAAAATACTTAAACTTCTTTCAGTTAGATGCCAAGGCAATTTTTTTGAATTTTTTTGCTTAGTTTAAGTTGAAGCACTAAATAGTAAATCAAATAAATAAAAGCTAAAAATGGACTAACCCTAAAGCTGAAAGAATAAGAATAAGAAAAAGAATAAGAAGCACAAAATTAAATTCTATAAACTACAATAAAAAAATTAAAGCATGTAAAATAAAAGCTAATTTAAAATATTAATAACCTACGCAAAAGTATCTACAGTAAAATCACTAAAATACACTGTTATATATAGGGTCTCGGAGACCCTAAATAGAACCTAAAATATTTATATCTGGACCATAAGAATTACAGAAAAATACAACAACAACAACAATAATAATGAAATCAACCTGATTCTAAGTGTTTGAACTCTTACAAAAGCCTTGGTGGTAATACATAAGGGACACATTTGAAGTAGTATTTTTTGCTGACTGTTTTTTTTTGCCAGACCATTGTGTTCTTGATAGTAGTCTTTATTGTAGCATGTTGATATCACTGGTAGCTAGTTGTGTTGCATTCTATTAGTGGTAGGCCAACAAAAATTCCAAAAATGAAAAATCTAGAAATTGTAGAAAGTCAGAAAATTAATAAGTTAGAAGTTGAGGATTTTCAAGAAATATTGTTATAAAATATAAAACAAAAACATGGGCGAGCTCTCACTTATAGTTGATGATGTGTCATTTGTTCATGAGTTTCATTCCTCTGCATTGCTTTGTTCTCTGTTGGCTGTAGGTAATGGATTTTACTCCCTAAACAATTAGTCATGTCATTTTCCCATTTATACGATCTGTAGAGAGCCGCGAGCTTGAATATTTCTCTGCGTTATTGATCTGAAAACATTATGAGTTCCATTTCATATCACATGTCTAATAACCATGCAAATGATGGAAAACAATGGTGACTACGGTGAAGCTTTGCGTAAGCAGAAAGTGGTGCTGCAGCGTAACTATAACAGCAGGCTTGCATTTTGCTTCCACATTGACAGCCTTTCTGCTGCGTAAGGCCAGTCTTACACCAGTACGAGTATACATCATTGTTGAAAATATGTACAGGTAAAGAATCCCTGTATCTAAATGCCAATTATATTCTGCACAAAGACATTTGCTACAGACAAAACATAACTTTTCAATGGTTTCAACAGTAACTCACACAAAGCAATCCTGCAAGAACTCCAGCCACTTTCAGATATATGGATGACACCTGGGTAAAGATCAAAGCAGAAAAACAAACCTTCACAGAACACATCACTAAAATCCTGCCACTGCCCAGACAGGGCCTTTGCTAAATAACAAAGAAGGCCAGCAATAACAATGGAAAATCAGGAACATCAGCCTTGAAATATCTGAAAATCTCTGGAGGACAAACACAACGTCACAGTACACTTCAAACCCAACAACATACAATGGCAGATGCTTGTACACCCCTAGCAGCACCAAAACGATTACAAAGTCATACTTTTATCCTTCAATATTTCCTTACCAATGAAGCAGAGGAATTGTAGCCTTTTTATTTTTTGTGTTCAAAGATCATCGTAGCGTTAGGTTCTGGCAGGGGTCACTTTTCACGCCTCGCATCGCTGACTCTCAGCTGATTCCCATCTCAATAGATATATAGAATATATATATATATATAATCTATATTATATATCTTTGCCTTTCAGCAGTCATTACGTGCATGTGTCAATTAACATAATCAAGTAGAATACAGTTTAACTAGAAATATGTAAAGGTCAATAATAAAATCATAACATCAGACTATATAGTGAATGAAAATGCTCTAATGTCCATTGCTCAAATGTCTAATGCATTTTAAGTGTACAGTAAATACCAATTTTACAACTCTGAAAATATTATATGGATTTCTAAATTGAAAGTAATGACATCAAAATGGCTTAAAATGACATTCTGACATCTCTACAGTGGCAGTTTTGCTCCACACTTGCACATGTGAATGTGATTCACAGCATCGGAGAAGTGACTCCCTCAGAGACTGATTCACACATTTACTGAGGTGAATCCCACAGCAATTTGTAAACTGCATGATGCTTAGTTGATGAGAGGTTAAATGCTTATGATATTCCCATGATCCAATCCAATGAATCTATTTGGGTGAATGGTGAAACAAATGAGAATTCAATTTCAGAAATTATTGATTTTTATCTGATATTCTAAACTTGCAAAACACACTTTTATAGTTGTTAAAATAGAACAATTTCATTGTCTTGTATATATATTCCACACACAATACTATTATTTAACAAGGTAAAGTAATTAGTAATACATTTTTAAGAATTGTGTAAATCAGCCCTCAAATTAGCCAGTTCAATAGCCTTCCCAAAACTACAATCATATCTAAATATATTGAAATGCTACTGGAGATAAAATACATCTTTTGTGTGTTTTACTTTCAAACCTTATGCCGAGTTCACACTGCACGATTTTAGCACGATTTTTCACTTGCGACAGGTTTCGCCGACAAGTGCCCGAAATCGAAGGCAAATCGGTGCTCGTTCATACACGTCGCCGATTCGGTGTACGATGTCGGCGATTCATAATCACGCAGTGTGCAATGATTTCTGACTAAAAAAAACACATCGACGATGACCTACAGCCAATCAGAGACCAAGATACAGGGCAGAGGGAAATTCGGGGAGGAGTTATAGACCAGAATATCAGTATTTTAATAAATATATGAACTATTATATCATACAGAAACAAGCACAAACTTTTGCTTGACCAGCCACAATATCAGCATAACAGTTACTGCAAAATTTTCTCTTTGCAGAACACCCAATCCCTGTATCTCCCTCCTGCATAATCATTTTTTCTTTTTCTCCTTGTAGCTGGAAAACAGCTCACAGACAATTTGCGGGCTATATATATCTTTTTGTATTATATATAGAGAACTCCGGTCTGATGCACGCGGGTTCTTGCGTTATTTCTTTATCACTTCTCGCGTGTGTTTTGTTGTGAAACGTAGTTTGCGGACCAGACAGAGCTGTCGGCGATTCTTCCTATTGTAAAGTAATGCAATGTGAACACCCCCTGTGCCGATGCCATTGTTCGAATGTGAACAACCGCATCGACTGACTGCTACCTCCGATAGTCCACAGTGGGAAAAACCAATGGCGTCCGACGAGTTTAAAATCGATAGCAGTGTGAACTTGGCATTAACTTGACGGTGGATAAAGGGTGAGAGGTTTAATTACTTTTAATAAGATGAATTATCCTTTTAACTTAAAATCATAATACAATTAACATGTTTTCCATTGTGTTATTCAGCACTCCCATATGTGGATCGTAATTATATGTGCAAATAAATATAGTCAAAATTAAACAGCAGAAGTCAGCAGCAACCAACAATTAAAATGATTCACAAGGCCGTGAGACCTATTTGACTAATTAATTGTCCAATTGACTCACACAAGTGAGTGCTGTGTACAGAGTTAAAGGCCCTAATTAAAATCGTGAGCTGATAATGAAGTGATTTAGGGAAGGATATTGATTTAGGGGAAGCAGATTAAGAGAATCACTTGAGAATGAGGTCGCTTTTTAAGGTTTCATCCCCAGTGAAAAAAATTAAAAATAAAATAGTGAATAATAATTTCAGGTTAAGTGTACAAGAAGATTGGTGTACATTGACTGTGCCTCATTCACAGAACACAAGCAGAATGATTTATGTGTTAATCGGTTGTAAAGACATTAGGTAAATTAGTGCAGTAATTCAATTCCATTAATTACTTAATGGATTTATCAACAATTTCACACAAAACAAATTTGTTTACCATCACTATAGAAAAAGATTAGATGAGTGCAGGTATTGCAGATTCTTCAACTTCAGATTCTTCAATTGCTATATTTATTTGACAAAATCAGCCTCTATGTTTTTTTTTCTACCACATGAAGTAATATTTATTATTAATATTGTAATGTATAAAATAACAATAGTATAATGCATAATACATATTAATACACAATATGTAATAAACTTCCCTAGTAAAAAAAAGGAATATATTTAAAATGTAAAAATTTATTTCATACTAAGTATTGTTCAAATCTATTAACATATTTACTGTGAGACTGATATAAAAATGATAATTAAACTTTATTTGGCATACTACATGTGTGCAATGCACATTTCTTAATATTAAGTTTAAAATGTGTTTTAATGTCACTTTTGATGAGGATTGAATGGTCTTTGAATAATATTGGTCTTCAAATTTAAAATATTTAAAGTGTACCTTATAGGTGTCATATGACATTGCTAAAAAGAACATTATTTGCGTATTTGGTGTAATGAAATGTTTATGCTGTTTAAGTTTCAAAAAACACATTATTTTCTACATAATTTACATTATTGTTGCTCCTCTATGCCCCGCCTTTCTGAAATGCGTCGATTTTTACAAAGCTCATCGTTCTGAATAGCGAGGTGTACGCTGATTGGCCAGCTATCCAGTGCGTTGTGATTGGCCGAATACCTCAAGTGTGTGATGGAAATGTTACGCCACTTAACATACTGTGATGCCGTCTCCTGGCACTACGAGACAAAACCAATAAAACCCATTAAAAAACGAGGCATTTGTTGCATCCAGCGGGGACATACTTCCGGATTATAATGACTTATATTGTGTTTTTACGCGTTTTGTTGCATTGCGCTGCGTAAACATAAAACCATGTCTGCATTTTTGATTGGCGAAACGACAAACAACAAGCACTAATCTACACTGCATAATCATAAGTGGCAAATTCTTTAAATATAAAAAATGTACTTACAGGCTGTGAGTCAGAAGCGCCAGACTGTCCTTGCAAAGTTGGAACTGCCCCACTTTATAGAATAACCTTTGAGCACAGACCCATTGTACTACTTTGCAGATTCAGGAAATGGTCCCTCTTAAAATGTGTCTCACAGTGTCACACACTGCGGGCTTGAGTGAGCGGAAGCCGGCGAGCTTGAGAACGGCGCGGCCGGCAGATTCGAAGAAGGAGCGCGTCGTGCTTGCTGCAACCACATGTGACGACCCCGGGTTGGACTCCTCTTCGTCCACGGTGAAAGTCGATCCGGCGAACCACAGCGCAAAGTTAATGTATTTCCTCAGCGACCAGCACGGATCACGCCTTCTTTCTTTGCGCCTTCTTTCTTTGCGCCTTCTTTCTTTGCGTAAACATTTGGGTGGTGTTATGCAAATTATCCCACACAGTGACGTAGACATGGGGGCGTGTTTAAACGAGGCGTTTTAGGTAGGTGTTGTTGACTCTTAACTTTTATAAAGAATTTTTCTTTGGATTTGAGACTTTAGTCTTTTTGCAACTTTACAGATCTTCTTTATGCACCGAGAGCTTGTAACACTCCAAAGATAAAGGAAAATTGAAATCGCATCATATGGACCCCTTTAGCATACTTGCAGTTTTCCACTTTAGCAACATAAATATACTAAGTATAATTTAATTTGGACTTCAGCACTACTTCTGCACAATTAAAGTGCATTAAGCACTAAATTAGTTGTTCCAATTTAAGTATACCAGTTTAGTATACTAAAAGTACAATTTCAGGGTATTTTATTAAGTACATAAATATAAAAATGTATTTACTTAGCATGAAATAAATTTATTTCAGATACATTTAAGTATATTTATTTTTCACTAGGTTTGATCAATAAAAAATTTATTTTAATATATAAGCAGCATATTCAGTAAATTAATCATTTAAATCGATTGACGGTTGTAATACTGCACATCTGTCTTTGTGTCTGTGCTCATGAGGGCCGGATTGAACCATGTAAAGTCGAATATATGAGCAGAGCAGCCCTGGAATTAAACTATTCCAGCTTTGTTCTTCTTCTGTCAGTCTCTTTTTCTCTCTTTGATGTACTATCCTGCAGCACCAAAGCTGACAGACAACTGCTTGATGGTAAACCTGGATTTTTTTTTTACCTTATTCTCAATCAAATGTTGTACCTTCTCTCAGTCCTGTCAGGTTTTTTTTTTTTTTTTTTTGCTTCACAGATTTTCAATGCATGATTTTGTTCAAAAATGAAACACCAAAGTTTAAAAGGAATGTTATCACCTCGCCTTTATTATGGGCGTCACAGCGTTTGGCCTCACAGTCATACATATGAAATTTGCCTCATACAGACAAACCACGTTTTGGCCGATTAGTTTCATCAAATGGCCTTTTTTAACTGGGGAAGTATTATTCAATTGCCTTACAGAGAGGTCCATACCAAAAACAAAACAGCTTAAAATGTCTTACATAGATGAGTTTGTTTGCTTCATCATAAAGATTGGGAGAAATTTTGGCACACATTCACGATACTCACCGTGATCCTTTGCAAATGGGGCCGTCAGAATGATAGTTTCAAACTCCTCAAATAATCCACAACGACCTCCATTCCTAATGTCTTGTGAAGTGAATGCAATGTTTGCACTGCATTTTGTACTCTTAAACTTTTAAGTAAACCACTGCTTCTGGCCAAAATACAAGTCCATAATCCATAATAATGCTTCCACCTGTGAAAAAGTCCCTGTTGTCTTCTCAAATCAAATTCTACAGACATATTTGTTAAGAACCATTTTGGAATCTTTTGCTTGAAACCAATGCTTAATCTGTGCACATTTCTCTCCTGATTCAGACAAAATTACTTTTTCATTTGAGACTTTAACATATTTTTTAACAATCAACAAAGAGGGTTGAAGATAAAACCTCTTGATGGATTTGTTTATTACAAACACACAGCTTTTTGCTTCTCAAGACGTTAATTGATGGACTAGAGTCTGTCAGTTGCTTTTTGAACTCTTATTCTGATGGCACCCATTCACTGTAGGAGACATGGGTGAGGTCAAATTGATTCCTCATGGCCTTAAGAACCCTTTAAACATGTATTTCTTCATCAGAATACAACATTTAATAATGTAGGACTACATGGAAATATAAATAATTTAGTAGTAGAATGATAAAATTTAACTAATTTTTAAATGTAAAATAAAATAAGAGTGGGTCGGGGCTAAAGTAATGCCAGCACCCCAACAGCACCGGCTGGAAAAATTGCCAGCTAAACTCCCCGAAGGCCCAGTGGTGGAGTGAAGCCCAGCATCACATGTTGAGGAAAAAGATAATTACAACCTCTCAAAATAGAAAACCCTTCATTTTCATTTTTGACTTGGGGAAACCACACACCGATGGAGAGAGAAAAGGAGGAGACAGAAGAAAAAAAATGTTTCAGACAGCACATGTCCTCACAGGGCAATTTTCTTGTCAGGAGCGAACCGTTCAGAGAAACATTTAGATGACATCCTAACTGCATCATGTCATTCATTATGCAGTTTGTGTTTAAATTAAAATTTATTTTTAAAGTAAAAAGAAACAACTCTAAAGTCAAGCACAGACTGCTTTCCTGCCTTTCCTGGTATTAATAATGTTTACTTTTTAAACATAGTGTTTAAGCTTCTCTTATATTTGCTCATACATTTCATGATCTTGACCTTTTTTTTAAAGAAACGATTAACTTTACATAATCACACTCAATGATGAAATCATTTTTTAGATGTTAAAATGCTTTCTCCTGTTCTGGTTAATGTGCAGAGACAGCTATCACTAAAGTATTTTAGGTTGATGTATAGCAGAGTGATCAAAACATGGTTGTGTTTGTCATGCCGTATCAGCTGGACTATTTGTTTGTCCGACCACTGTCCGGCCTGGGAATGTATGAAAAAACTGCAATTACATTTGATGATGCACATTCACCTTTTAGAAAGTATTTGCTTTTATATAAGCATGCAAATGCTTCTTGAAAAATGTTACATTGATGCACAGCACTTATCTTTACAATAAATATTCACACAGAAGAATCATATGTACATACATTTTAATTTTAGTATAATTCTAAATGTCAATCCTTTCACTTCCTGCCCTTTCATGTTCATCACAAAAGAAAAGTATTTTGAATTCATGAATGAATTCATGAATTCATTTTATATTGCAGAGAAGACAGAAAGGGTACATTTTGAATCTGGTTATGTTTCATTAATAAGCATACGCAAATTTGTTTTACATTAACATGGACAAAAGATCAGGGCCCGTATTCACAAAACATTTTATCTTACCACTAAGAGTTCTCCTAAATAGCAGTAAAAGTTTTTAGCAAAGAATTTTCTCTTAAAACCTATTCACAAAGCTGCTGAGACAAAGTTTTACTAATGAATAGAGAGAAGTCTTAAGCTAAGAGCAAGGGCGGGGTTGATCTTGTTGCTATGGATGATGTCAGCATGATTATTAACTATGCACACAGTGATTGGTTGATAGTCTCTTTCAGAGATTTATTCATAGAAATATTGCAGAGCACAGATAAAGGTTCTAAATTTAGGACTGACACGCCAATTATTTTTATGATTTTCTCCTAAATCAACGAGTTACGAGCTACTTTTAGCCTTAATATGTTTTGTGAATACGGGCCCAGATATATAGCACATTTTTTAGGTTCTCAGCTTCAGATTCGATTACTCGATTTAAGTTACCAATTCAGTGCCTATTTGTATTGCCTTCCTAATTTATTTGAATATTTATTATATTGTAACACATACTGCATATAATAAATGATATTAAATAATACATATAAGAATAATTATATTACAGTTTTTCTCAATCGATTTGACACATTTCTCCAAACTCAGGTCACTGTTCTCAAAACAGTTAACACAGTGATCTGAACACTTTGTAATTGTCCTAAACAGATTGTACGTTTTCATTCATTTCATACAAATTACAAATCATGCAAATAATTTTCTCAAAACACTGTGAACAAAATGCTCAAATGTTTTCATAATAGTTAGTAAAACCAACCAATACTTTAACATATCTGAAAAAATGTTTGACACAAATCACAAACATTTATGTACTATTTGTCCAAACACAACAAACAAAACTCCGTAATTTGTCATATCATCAAATGCACATGTATATTTTCAGTTGGTCCCAAACTAATAACTAACACACACAGCACAGGAAACACAGTTTTCCTAATTGTTTACATATTTATCATAATTACTTTGACTATAAAGAGGAAAAGGGGGAAATAATATGCCAACAAACAAACAAATAAATAAATAAATAAATAATGGAGCAGTGGTAAATAAAGAGGTGCAAGTGGAAAAGTTTTTGGAGTGGGTAGATAAAAGGGTGTAACAAAAGAGAAAAAGAGTGGAACAGGTAGAAAGAGATGAGCAGAGAGACGGATGTCAGAAAAAGAGAAGAGGAGAAGGAGAGGGAGAAGAGATGAGAGCGGAGGGCACTGATGTAGTGGAAAGAGCATGAAACTGTAAGAAGACATGGACAGAGAAGAAGTGGACAGCAGGGTAGAAGGAAAGGTAGAAGGTACAGACAAATTTCAAATGAAATCAGTTACTCTAATTGTGTCACACTGTGTGTCGGAGAGAACAACTGAGATGTGGATCAGAGAAACAGTCTCTAATAAATCCAAAACAAGGGGGTAATCCACACTAGGAATGGCTGTAACACACGAACATGACGTTTGTAAGACCCGACAAAGACAGAACAGACAGACTGGGACTTAAATACATGACTAAACGAGGGTAATAGACAAGACACACCTGAATCAAATGAACACATTCAAACAAGGGAGAAGCTGGGTAATGGGGAGCACATGGGGAGAAAAACACACGAACCATCCAGAGGCATGACATATCGCCCCCCCTCCCGGAAGTAGAAACAACAGAGGGAGGGACGGGTGGGAACTTAGGAGGAGGCTCGGGAGGAGGACGGACACCCAGGAGGGGGCCGGCAGACAGAGTCCATGCTGGAGATGACAGGAGGAGCCAGGGTGGATCAGATGAAAGAAGGAGCCAGGGAGGAGACCGGAGGAACTTGGAGCAGGAGGAGCCAAGTGGG
This sequence comes from Sinocyclocheilus anophthalmus, assembly GCA_018155175.1. Classification (NCBI taxonomy): domain Eukaryota; kingdom Metazoa; phylum Chordata; class Actinopteri; order Cypriniformes; family Cyprinidae; genus Sinocyclocheilus; species Sinocyclocheilus anophthalmus. The sequence goes on from JADLZN010004486.1 coordinate 118,631, forward strand.
ACCCAGACCACAGCCATAACGGCGACCCACAGTGGAGCCGATGGAGGGAGGAGCCATGGTGGAGGAAGGGCACACACCGAACAAATGGTGGGCTGAGGGTGAGCAGAGGGACTGCCAGACGACAGCGGTGGAGGAGGCAGGAGCACGAGCGTGGGTGGGCATTTCTGAGCCTCCGGGCTCTCAGGGCTGTAAACAGGAGCAGAAGCCCTCCTGGTCCAAACTTGGAACGGTAGTCCCTCCTTGCTGCTAGATCGTGAACTGATGCCCCCTGGGCCATACAGGGAACCTCGCCTCCTGGCGGGACGGGAACAGGAGCCCTCCTTGGGCTATACATGGAAACAGGAGCCCTCCCTGGGCTTGACTTGAGATTTGAGGCCCTCCCTGGGCCGGAAGTGGGAACAGGAGCCCTCTATGGGCTTGACGTGGGAACAGGAGCCTTCTCTCAAATCTGGTCAGGAACTAGAGCCATCTCTCGACTCTGGTCAGGGGCTAAAGCCAACAGTCTTTTCCTCCTCATGCTCCTCTTTTGGGCTGAGGTGAAGCTCGGTCGCTCCATGCGTGATGGCGGTCGGTTTCAGCGGTCTCGGGCTCTCGTCAACGCTGGGCTCGCGGAGCTCCGCACAGTGTGGTGATGGTGTGTCCGGGCTCTGGGTCCGGAGTGTAACGATCGATCCGTTCCACCCCACGAAGTGGCAAAATGATCCACTTGGGGCCATCTTCGAGGACGACGTCTGCCACGCAGTGTTCAGGCTGGCTTCATAGAACGCGCAGAGCGCGTCGTCCGGGTAGCTGGTTAGATGAGCGATTTCCAGAAAAAGTCTGGTATGGCCCTCGAGTGCTTTTCTCTCTCCCCCTGCTCACAGAGGAGAATATCCTGGACGGAGAAGGGTTCAAAGGATCCATGGGGAACAACAGTAACGAACACTGAAACCAATGTGACACAAAATGGATGGGAACACAACAGTATTACTTTTTGTCTGTCGGTCGTCTGTCACACTTAATCCATGGGTAACCACGGCAGTTAACACCACACGCACCAATTACAATCGAACAAGGGAGAAACTGGGTCACGGGGTGCACACGTGGAGAAAAACACACATAAACAGTCCAGAGGCATGACAGGGCGACGCTAATGAAGCTTCGGGACGCTCGTCACACTCCCCCCCCCTAAGCATCGTCCTGGTCCTGTTAACGATATGAGATAGAAGGGGAGAGATAGGGGGTGGGTGGGGAGCTACCCCCGACAGACCGGAAGCTGCCCGCTCGAGGAGGCATCCCTTGGCATGTCGCGGTCCATCCCCGTGACGTAATCGTAAGTGTTAATCTGTACTCGGAACTCGAGTCACCCTGGCATTGGTCTCCTTGGCGCGGGCCATCCACTGAAGGGGTGTGTGGTCCGTGACCAGGGTGAACTTCCGGCCCAGGAGGTAGTACCGCAGCTCCAGGCCTGCCCACTTGACGGCTAGGGCCTCCTTCTCCACCGCGGCGTAGTTCCTCTCGGCCGGGATCAGCTTCCTGCTGATGTAGATGACCGGATTCTCCTCACCCTCCTGGACCTGTGACAGGACGGCTCCCAGTCCAGTGTCGGAGGCATCCATCTGCAGCTGGAAGGGGCAGCTAAAGTCCGGGGCTCGGAGAACCGGCTCCATGGTGAGGGCCTCCTTCACCCTCTGGAAGGCTTCTTCCGCTGCTGGTGTCCACTGTACTTTCTCCGGCTGTCCCTTCCTGGTCAAGTCTGTCAGGGAGGTGGCTAAAGAGGAGAAGTTGGGGATGAAGCAGCAATAATACCCCGCCAACCCTAGAAAGGCTCGTACCTGGGTCTTGGTTTTGGGTCTCGGAGCGGAGCGTACCGCCTCCACCTTCTCCTGCGGCCGAATGAAACCCCATCCCACCTGGAAACACAGGTACTTCGCCTCGGAGAGTGCAAGGTGGCATTTTCGAGGGTTGGCGGTGAGTCCAGCCCTCCGGAGCTCCGAGAGCACCATCCGTAACCGGTCCAGGTGGTCTTCCCATACCTCGGAGTGGATCACGATGTCGTCCAGATAGGCCGCGGCGTAGGCCTGATGGAACCGCAACAGGATGTCCATCATCCGCTGGAACATTGCGGGTGCCACGTGGAGGCCAAAGGGAAGGGTCCGGTACTAACAGTGGCCACTAGGGGTAGAGAAAGTGGTCTTAGGTTTGGCATTCTCAGAGAGGGTTACCTGCCAGTAGCCTTTGGTGAGGTACAACTTTGAGATATACCGGGCCCTTCCCAGCCGTTCCAACAGTTCATCCATCCGAGGCATGGGGTATCCGTCAAGCTTGGATACCTCGTTGAAGTGACGGAAGTCGTTGCAGAAACGGAGGGTGCCGTCCGGTTTCGGGACCATCACGATGGGGCTGGCCCATGGGCTGCATGATGGTTCTATCATCCCTAACTTCAGCATTTGTTGAATTTCCTCCTCAATAGCTCACCAACGAGCCTCAGGGACGCGGTAGGGCCATTGCCTGACGACGACCCCTGGCGGCGTCCGGATGTCATGCTGCAGGACGTTGGTCCGCCCGGGAAGAGAGGTGAACACAATAGAACTGACCGACCAGTTCTGCAGCTCCCTCTTCTGGCAGCTGAGAGTGGTGTGATGTCCACAAACACGGATCAGAGATCGCGATGGCCGCGAGCTGGTCTCTAGTCCCCACCCACTTATTCAGCAGGTTGATGTGGTAGAGCTGCTTGGCTCTCCTCCTTCCTGGCTGACGCACCCGGTACGTCACCGGCCCAATCTTCTCCAGCACCGTATAGGGGCCCTGCCAGGTGGCCAGGAATTTGCAGGCCGCATTGGGGACTAGGACCATGACTCGGTCTCCGGGCTGGAACTCCCGTGGTTGGGCTGCCCGGTTATAGTGGCGCTGTTGTGCCTGCTGCGCCTTCTTCCGGTGTTCCCGGACTAATAGTATGACCCGGTCGATCCTTTTCCGCATCTGTTTCACATGCTCGATGACCGAGCGATGGGCTGCTGGCTGCTGCTCCCAGGCTTCCTTCGCCACATCCAGGAGGCCGTGGGGTTGCCGGCCAAAGAGGAGCTCGAAGGGGGTTAAGCCAGTTGAGGCCTGCGGGACTTCACGGATCCCGAAAAGGACATAGGGGAGCATCAGGTCCCAGTCGCGTTTATCCTCCGCGACCACCCGTCTCAACATCTGCTTGAGCGTTTGATTGAAGCGTTCGACCAGTCCGTCGGTCTGGGGATGGTAGACCGTGGTCCTCAACTGCTTCACCCGCAGCAGCTGGCAGAGGTCAACCATTAGCCGGGACATGAAGGGGGTTACCCTGATCGGTCAGGATCTCCGCTGGGATGCCGACTCGGCTGGAGAGTAGGAAGAGTTCCTTGGCAATGGCTTTGGCGGTGGCTTTTCGGAGGGACACTGCCTCAGGGTACCGGGTGGCATAGTCGACAATCACCAGGATGTGTTCATGTCCCCGGGCAGACTTAGGCAACGGCCCCACAAGGTCCATCCCGATGTGCTTGAAGGGCACCTCGATGATGGGCAGCGGTATCAGCGGACTGGGGGGAGGCGTCCTGGGTGACGCCTCCCAGACCGGCCAGTGAAAGCGGTCGTGGATCCGTTGGATGGTGTTCCCGGCTCCGAGATGCCCTGCCAAGGGATGCGAGTGGGCCAGCTCCAACACGGTCTCCGTCTTTGTGCGTGGCACCACCAGCAATAATTTTTCCTCCCCCCTTCGCTGCATCAGACAAAATGCGGGAGAGGGTGTGGACCAGGGCTAACCTCACTTGCCTTCGATGACCAGGACCTGGGTCCAGCCATGCTTCAGCCTGTCGTCCTCTCGTTGTTCCTTCCCAAATGAGCCCCCTCCTGTCACCTGTTGGAACACATCATAGAAAAGATTAGGATTTTGGGAGGGGGACTCACCTTCTCTCCCGCTATCCGAGGCCAGAAGCACGGGCCTCTGACAAGGTCTTGTCGTGGGCCTCCTTCTTCGGCGGCCCCCTCTTGGGCTGGCAGGCTGCGTAGCCATGGCCAGCAGCGTCCCAACTGGCCAGTCCTCTCCCATCATCACGGGGAGGAAGTCTTCATACCCGACTTCCACCAGCCCAGTGCCGGAGCGGCCGAAATGGTCACCCTGCGAGCGGGAACTTGTCGTGTATCCCCGTGGACACAGGTTATGGGGAGGAAGGCCTTATTTTCCGTTCGGGGGGCGAGAATCCGCGACTGGACCAGAGTGACCGCACTGCCCGAGTCCAGGATGGCCCGGAACGGCTTTCCATTCACTTTCACTTCCACTTCTGGAGCTCCAACCGGCAGGTCGCTGTGCACAATGCAGCCTGCCAGCCAGGTCTGTGCGGGGACTTCCCTAGGCATGTGCTAATCCCGCTGGGAGGGAGCCGCCGGTCTGCGTACTGGTTGCGGGGTGCCCTCTGGCGTGCGCCGCTCCTGGACCACCCTCCGGGGAAATGGCGGTTAGGCACCGGAGCATCTACCTGGACCTTTTTCACTAACCCCCATCACCCCAATAAATCCACCCTCCGGGTATTGATTGAGATTACTTGTCGTGTGATTTTTCACCCCGTTGACATGATATTTATATATATATCTAATAATATATATATACTGAGCAAAGATAAATGCAACACTTTTGTTTTTGTCCCCATTTTTCATGAGCTGAACTCAAGATCTAAGACTTTTTCTATGTACACAAAAGGCCTATTTCTCAAATATTGTTCACAAATCTGTCTAATTCTGTTTTAGTGAGCACTTCTCCTTTGCCGAGATTATCCATCCACTTCACAGGTGTGGCATATTAAGATGCTGATTAGACAGCATTATTATTGCACAGGTGTGCCTTAGGCTGGCCACAATAAAAGGCCACTCTAAAATGTGCAGTTTTATCACACAGCACAATGCCACAGATGTCGCAAGTTTTGAGGGAGCGTGCAATTGGCATGCTGACTGCAGGAATGTCCACCAGAGCTGTTGCCCATGTTTTGAATGTTCATTTCTCTACCATAAGCCGTCTCCAAATGCGTTTCAGAGAATTTGGCAGTACATCCAACCGGCTTCACAACCGCAGACCACGTGTAACCACACCAGCCCTGGACCTCCACATCCAGCATCTTCACCGCCAAAATCATCTGAGACCAGTCACCCGGATAGCTGCTGCAACAATCGGTTTGCATAGTCAAAGAATTTCTGCACAAACTGTCAGAAACCGTCTCAGGGAAGCTCATCTGCATGCTCGTCGTCCTCATCGTGGTCTCGACCTGACTGCAGTTCGTCGTCGTAACCGACTTGAGTGGGCAAATGCTCACATTCGATGGCATCTGTCACTTTGGAGAGGTGTTCTCTTCACGTGTGAATCCTGGTTTTCACTGTACAGGGAAGATGGCAGACAGCGTGTATGGCGTAGTGTGGGTGTGCGGTTTGCTGATGTCAACGTTGTGGGTCGAGTGGCCCATGGTGGCGGTGGGGTTATGGTATGGGCAGGCCTTTGTTATGGACAACGAACACAGGTGCATTTTATTGATGGCATTTTGAATGCACAGAGATACCGTGACGAGATCCTGAGGCCCATTGTTGTGCCATTCATCCACGACCATCACCTCATGTTGCAGCATGATAATGCACGGCCCCATGTTGCAAGGATCTGTACACAATTCCTGGAAGCTGAAAACATCCCAGTTCTTGCATGGCCAGCATACTCACCGGACATGTCACCCATTGAGCATGTTTTGGATGCTCTGGATCGGTGTATACGACTGCGTGTTCCAGTTCCTGCCAATATCCTGCAATTTCGCACAGCCATTGAAGAGGAGTGGTCCAACATTCCACAGGCCACAATCAACCACCTGATCAACTCTATGCGAAGGAGATTGTTGCACTGCGTGAGGCAAATGGTGGTCACACCAGATACTAACTGGTTTTCGGACCCCCCAATACAGTATAACTGCACATTTTAGAGTGGCCTTTATTGTGGCCAGCCTAAAACACACCTGTGCAATAATCATGCTGTCAAATCATTATCTTGATATGCCACACCTGTGAGGTGGATGTATTATCTCAGCAAAGGAGAAGTGCTCACTAACAAATTTAGACATATGGTGAACAATATTTGAGAGAATAGTCCTTTTTGAGTTGTACATAGAGAAATAGGCCTTAGATCTTTGAGTTCAGCTCATGAAAATGGGGGCAAAAACAAAAGTGTTGCGTTTTATAATTTTGTTCAGTGTATATAGGGGCAATTAGTTTTTTCACATGGGTGATAGGAGTTGGATAACTATTTTTATTTAATTTAATAATAACAAAGATATAAAACAAAACTCCCTGTTGAAAAATTGCAATAAACATGTATTTTCCTTAGCTTATTTGTGCATCTACAGCTGAATGTTTTATAATCAATAGAGAACACACCTATAAATTTGATACTAACATTTACTTTTAATAAACACATTACAGCAAAATATAGCACTGCAATTTTTTTCTAGTAAAGTTGAACTGTTTGGTTAAGATACGTTTGTGTTTAGATAGCTATGTTAATTGTTTTGAGAACAATTACATTACATTGGAGAAAAGTGTCAAGTTGATTGAGAAAAACTGTAAACAAAGCTAGAAAAATGCATTTTGCAATAAATAAATACTGAAAATAAACAAACAAACTTTGGCATCATGATTTGGGGACTTTCCTCTGCAAATGTTAATATGCAATAAATGGTGATATGAGTAATTAATCAGAATATCATGTAATTCACCTTTTTGAATGTATAAGCTATTTATAGCATGCATTGCTTCTTGAAAAAAACATTAATACACAGCTCTTATCTTTAAAATAAATATTGACATAGAAAGCTAATTTAAGCTAGCTGAGGATAGGAGTTGTCGCCAGAATATCAGTGTATGAATATGAAAGAGTATAAATAAGCCCTCTGTGTGTAATTATTATTTCTCAGACTTTTCTTCAAGACCTCTGGCCATCTCATCTTGATGTGTCACCATCTGTAAAACTAATCTTGTCTAACCGAATGGATGAAATTGCTTCTTAAACCCTACCCTGTCACCCTGCTACTGCAATCTGTATCAGTGGACATGAGAAACACTTTTCTAAGCATTCAGAGTGCTAATGTGGCTATTAGAAAGTCATAATCCTGAAATATGCCCCCGCACCACACACACACACAGACTGAGAAGAATATTTGTGTTAATCATTGCCTGGAGAAACACATTATATGCTGTTTAGTTTTTGATTCAGAGAGTATGGGGGGGGTGTATGTTTACAATTTTGATCTTGTTGATAGAATTTTGTCTTCTTTGAATTATTGTGGCAATTATAATGCATGTAATTGTCAAGTGACTGTTCTCTATAGTGAGATCTGATAATGACTATGCACAAGTCCTAATTCATTACATATGCCTAATTAAAGAATGCTTTGGAGAATTTAACAGATTTGTAGTTCGTATTAATGTTTTCCTATGATTTAAAAAAAACTTTTCTCAATCTCCAGAAAAGTCAGCTGCAAAGTCAAAAGTTCTGTAACAAGTCCAACCATAGAAACCAAGCAACACTGTTTGAGGTTAATTTCTGGCATTCATTTGTCCAAGAGACCATGAGAATCATGCCTTCATTGTTTAACTTTTCTTTCGAGCATACTGAAATACAATTATGATACTTGTGCTTCAAAGCCTTTAGGTTGTGGTAATGTTGACCAATTATGCTTATTTATTCCCTGATGTAAAGAATACATTTTCCTCAACTGATTAAACAGACTCACACAGACTCATGGGGACTTGTGTCATGGTGGGGACCTAAATTGAGGTCCCCATGGGTAAACAAGCTAATAAATCACATAGAATTAAGTTTTTTGAAAATCTAAAAATGCAGAAAAGTTTCCTGTAAGGGGTAGGTTTAGGTGTAGGGCAATAGAAAATACGGTCTGTACAGTAAAAAAACCATTACACCTATGGAGAGTCCCCACAAGGATAGCAAACCAGACATGTGTGTGTGTGGTGTGTGTGTGTGTGTGTTTGTTTGGGGGTTTATGTGTTTTTTTTGGTGTGTGTGTGTGTGTGTGTGTGTGTATATACATTATCCACTTATACACATTATCCACAGTCCCCTGTATGGTAGGATGACCTTTAAATAACTGTTCATTGGCGGTGTAATATGCAAGAAATCTCATGCTTTTCTTGTGAAAACCTTTACCACTGGATGTGCTCTTGATGTGCTAAAGTCAATGCAGCATATTCAAAACTAAGCTACCCTGCATACAGTACTGTATGAGCTGCAAATATAGAGGTCTCTTGCTTGACCTATTTCAGTCACTAGGTCAATAAATAATAGCTACTCATAACACATCCACACGCATGATGTGTGTAATGTCAAGCAACTGAAAGTGTGTTGTGTGATGAATCTATTTATGGCATTTATACCACATACACACGCAAGCTACTCAATTTACAGCTGAATCTCATTTCGGGCACTTTCTGCTCCTGAACCATGGCAGAAAAGTTAAACAGCCACTGGCCATGCATGCTCAAGGGACACAGAGAGACAACATCCAACCCAGAGCGGTGAGGTAGCAAGGGCTCAGGAGGCAGGACTGCTTGTCTTTCCCAGGCACATCCGCCCTCCAGTGCTTCCAAGAATCACTGTGGAGAATCAACAGAGCAGCTGCTGGCAGAAATGCCTGACAGGAATGCATGGAGACAGAGAATTTGCAAGAGAATGGATTTGTTTAAATGTCTTGAAATGATTTTTCGACTTAGATTTCTTGCTCTTCTTCCGTTCAGCATCGAAACGCCTGTTTTGAAGCAACCCTTTGCTCTAGATCAATAGCATAGCAAAATCCATTAATGCACTCTTCAAAAAGTTTAAAAACACTCAAAATATAATGGCAACATGATGCTAAAGGTTTCTTTAAACTTTTTAACTTTGACACTGAACATTTTGATCTTTCCCCAACTTATGAACATCATGCACTGAGATTTTTGAGAGTTCTCAACATGTGTATTTATCCTCAGTTGGGTTTATTTGTTCACTGAATGTCTGCTTCATCTGATAAAGTCTAATCACTTCTCATTCAACAAAGTTTAATTATAGCAACATAGGAAACTTTAATTTGTTTTCTCATGTACAGCTTCTCTTAAGATGAGAATATCTTACAAGCTATTTGTCTGTAATAGAGAAAACTTATGAAAGTACAATGTAAAAATGATTCTAAATTAAAAAAGATTATTGTTAAATATGAGTTTAGTCTTTCTGCTTCGAAATGTCATATTTAATTCAATGTGTTACTTGTTTCTTTGTAATTATTTGTGAAATGTCAATCGATCAATCAATCGATCAATCAATCAATCAAAACAGAAAATGTCTTCATATTAATACAGTACATTGAGCCCTTTTTAAATATACTTTTCTTAGAGTGTAATGTTTTAAAATGACGAGTAAACTCTAAGTAATGTTTAATGTCTAAAATAATGAGTAAACATGCTGACTAGTTAATGTAAGTCAAAAAAAATTGCATTGAACTCCAAAATATTAATGAGTATAACAATTATTTGTTGGAGTTTTACAGGGGGCATGTAGTTGGAGTGAGATTAAGATTGGTTCCCATTGTGGAACCATTACGCCACAGCAAAATTTACTTCTTTGTAGTGAATATTAGCATGACTCGTTCTCTGGCAAAGAGAACAAGCCAAAGACTGTGCTATTATTTTAGAGGGAGGTAATGAATCATCTTCATACCACAGAATATGCCAATATTTTACAGCTATGATAATGACTCTTAAGATCTCTCCATTTTATTTGTCATCCATTTTCATTCACATTTCTTTCCCACCTAATGAAGTAAGAGTGCTTTTGAGAACATTTAATGTGCTGCATTTGTAAATTAGGGGCACAGTGAATCTCCAGCTCCTGGGTGAGACACAAAAAGCTTCATATTAAGATTTGAAAAGCTTTTAAAAGCAAGCACGACACTTAGGTAATGGTTAGCTGTCCGTGAGTAGACCGTCCTCCTTCAGGTCAGCTTCAAGCAGCATCAGAAGCTGCGCTTTTGTACCTGACGCTTCCAATCCTCCCGAGCTGTGAGTGATGACGGTGTCATTATCTTGTCACTCCACAGGCTAAACATGAACAGAATAAATGACTTGTCCCCTTGGGAGGACAGGGAAAGTAGACACATTTTTTAATTAATTATTGCACGTTCATGGCAATCTCAGAATTGCATAAACCAAGAACCTCCAAGAGTCTCATTAGCTGCAGTATCATTGATCCTTTAATGGTTTTCCATTCCCAAAATGTCAATTTTTAGCAGTTCCCACAACCATTTCCCAATGAGTGCAGCAGGAAGTGCTCATTTGCACTTCACCTCACTGTCAGTAAATACATCCACATCATTATTCCAGGGGTGAGGTTTGGTGACTGAGTAACTGACTGCTGGAGAAGAACATTCTAATGAAGCACAACACTGTGGGAGCCTATCTACACAGATTAGAACGGAATTGCAAGCTGAAGTTCAATTACTGAGCATATTTTTATTTTAGACCCTTGGGCTAGTTCTGAAATTGACCATTTTATGTCAAAATATGTCTTATATGTTGATGCCCCTAAACTGCTAAGACTCTTAGCATACTGTACTCCTGTATATATGAATGTGATTTGATACTAGAATAGGCCATAAAAAAAAATTTCTGCAGATTTTGAAGTATCTCTGTATCCCTTAAGGGTTAAGAATAGAAGAGCAAAGCCTGTCCTTGCAATTTTGATCAATTTGTTTCAAATGAAACCCAATGAAGTGACTATTTTGCTACCATTGTAGAATATTATTATCATCAAATGTTGAATACAAATTTGAAAGAGAAGTGTGATTCACAGGTCACGTTACTTAAATCCAAGAGTGATGAGTGTCATGTGTGAAAAGTCCTGTAATATTATACAATGTCCTCTAGTTGTTATGGCAACAATAATACTATGCAGCAGCATTGCCAAGGCAGACAGCATTCCTATTGTGAGCCTGTTACACAGATACGGAGCACTACTAAAAACGTTCAAGCAGCTATCTGTAACTTTGATATGCAATGGCTCTTAGGATGGTTGAGAATATGTTAATTTTGACGTGTTCTAGTAGGTTCTGTATTATATAATAGTTAATATTATGTAGTGATATCATAAAATATTTCATTGTTATTGTATAGTGACTGTAGCACTATTCATCCACTTCACAACCTGATTTAAAGAAAAGGAGAAACATATCTAGAAATGTATTCATTTGGCTTATTTGTCAGATGCTGTTCATTTATTAAGCATAACATCAGCTTTTAGTTGTTAGTTTATTTTTTTTAATTAGGTTTTTTGATCCATTAGTTAAATTTAGTATAAATAAATAATGGTTCAACAGTACCTAAAACAATATAAAGAAAAATAAGAAAGCTTTAAAATGTGGTAATATTTATGTTTGTAACCTCCCTTCCTATTGTACCCACTGGCTGTATATTTGTAAATCTTTTAAACCCAATAATAATAATAATAATAAAACATTTACAGAAATACTGTACACTAAAACCAACTTAATGAATTTAAAAACATATTGGAAAACATGACTGCTGGTGTGATCTTGCTTTTATAAATCAGTTTAATAAGCAAAAATGCTGAGCAAATTACATGTTCCCTTTCAGTCAGTCACGTTCTACGTTACGTCAGTCGTGACTGACGAATTGGGATCTCACCCGAGAACCCAATCACTTTAGAGTATTTACTAAACAAGCCAATGACAGTTGGCGTGCGTGTTTCGCCACGCGCACCCCGCCCCGCAGCGCGGGTATAAAAGGAGAGCGCGTGCAAACGCACATCAGCTTTTCGCTTTGGAGCCGAGCCTTCTACAAGACGAATCTCCGCGAGTGTTCGAGAGAAACAGCTGGCGTTGGTGTGACGGCGTATTAGCGGGGGTTGCCATCCAGGCTGCTGAAACCTCGGCGGGCTGCAGCTTCCATTCTGCGGTCTCGCCGTGACCTCCCCTGGAAGCTTCAGCGCTCTCTCTAAAAGAACGTTTTTCCTTCTAAAAGAGCAATTTCTAAAAGAGCTTCAAGAGCAATGGGCGTCTTTTTAAAGATGGCTTCATGCTCGTGCGTTTCTGGATGTGGTCGTTTCCTGCCTCCATCTGATGGTCATGATCACTGCCGCTCGTGCTTGGGCTTACAGCACGCTGAAGCAGCGCTCATGGATGAGTCATGTTCTCAGTGCGGGAACATGACCATCGCGACGTTGCGGTCTAGATACCTCCTCATTAAATGGGGGGGTATCCCCCTTGCCATGCCCCGCTCTAGCTCCTCTGGTTCTCAGAGGGCTACTTCGGTTCATGGTCAGGGAGACCTGAGGGTTCGCTCTGCTCTGTCCCGTTCGCGCTCTGCGCATTTACGTGGACCGTACGCGGAGCTTCAGGACCTCAGACCAGCTCTTTGTCTGCTTTGGAGGTCAGCAGAAGGGAAAGGCTGTCTCCAAACAAAGACTTGCCCACTGGTTAGAGGAGGCTATAGTCTTGGCATACCAGGCCCAACGTTTACCGTGCCCCCTCGGAGTGAGAGCTCACTCTACGAGAGGAGTGGCATCTTCTTGGGCATTGGCGCGGGACGCCTCAATAGCAGACATCTGTAGAGCTGCCAGCTGGGCAACGCCTAACACGTTTGCAAGATTCTATAATCTCCGTGTAGAGCCTGTGTCCTCTCGTGTACTCGCCTCAGGTAGGCAGTAACACCGGACCTGCTCGGTTTCGATCACGCTTGCTGCGCCATTCTCCTCTACGGACCGGATACGTGCGCTTTTGTGCTCCTCAATCAGTTCCCCATGGCGAACCCTGGTGGAGTTCCTCCCGCACCCTCGGCGGTCAGGCGTGGCGGAGCGCCAGACGCCAGGCTCAGCACTCGTGTGCATGCCCAAGGTCAGCCCTTGTGCTGGGCTAGGTGCCCGTGTGTAGTGATTCCCCCTTCGGGTGATCCCACATGTGTATTCTTTCCACGGTACGGCTCCCCTCATGGTAAGCCCCGTGTCTTTCCCTGGCAGTAGTTAACTGCCATCTCTGCTGCGTAGTCATCTCACCACAGGCGGGTTGAGTCTACCGCAGGGACTTCCATATGTAGTACTGCCCGGGGCCAATCCATATGTGTAATTCCACATGATAACTCCTATGTGCGGGATGTGGCTTCCGTAGCGTCCCAACTGGGTACGCTTTCCCAGTGTTATCCAATGTACCACTGTATGGAACAGCAGTGGCGGACACCTCTGCCTAGCCGCTGTTCCAATCTTCCACCCCAGCTGGTGGTGGGGGGGACTTGCCGGCTTCCCAGGGCACTGGAGGGGGGTCGCAATAGTGCGTTTTTCCATATCGGATCCCATTCGGTCACACGGACTGAGTAAACGTAGAAGTGATGAATGAAAGGGAAAGTTAGGTTCCACTTGTGTAAAAACCCTTTTTCCCTGATGGAGGGAACGGAGACGTTAAGTTCCATCGCCACAGTTGCTGTACCACCGCTGTATGGCCGGGGCACGTAGTCTCGGCTCCTCAATGAAAAACTGATGTGCGTTTGCACGCGCTCTCCTTTTATACCCGCGCTGCGGGCCGGGGTGCGCGTGGCGAAACACGCACACCAACTGTCATTGGCTTGTTTAGTTAACACTCGAAGGTGATTAGGCTCTCCGGGGAGATCCCAATTAGTTCCGTCGCGGAAGACGAACGTTCTGCCCCTGCTTACGTTCAGGGAACGAGGGTTACACAAGTAACCTAGACGTTAGACACAATAGCATAAGTCTCAGAATAATAAGAACCTTAGTCTACAGACACAGTGAAGGTTTACATTTACTAAATGTCATAAGGTAGTGATTTTTTTGTAAATGTTTTCGGCAAAACAAAGAATCAATGCTAGATTCTAGAAAAACATTCACGTCTTATTGTCAGCGAAGGCTTGAAGTTCGTTAAATTGAGTGTTTGTTTTCATGTGTGTTAATTGATTCTTCCTTTTTATTCATTGAGCATCATAGCTTCCCTGTGTGCTTTGACATTAGAGAGAACGCAGCTGAATTATTATGTTAATGAGTAAGAAATCAATGCGAATAAATAATTAACTAATTAATAAACTGCCACTCAAACTTGTCAACGCACACCTTTTGGCTGTCAAAATGCTATATTGTTATTGTAGATCCACATCAATCATAATGACATTTCTTGCTTTTGTATGAAAGGAACCTTGAAATGTTATCTTAAGAAACCATGAAAGAGAAATACCAAATAATGCAGGCTTCATTCATTTTGAAATGAGGAATTCATTATTTAACATGATTTAGCACTCAAAATGTGCACGCATATATAGTGTAAACTGCACAAGAACTGATAAAACCCTCGGATAAACTCACAAGTTGATGATCTTCCATCCTCCATGATTCTTCTGGCATTTTCTACATTTTTAACAACACATTTATGTACCTGTTACTTCCTTCCACACAGTACATTCTGCTTGGTCATACCGCCATATGCCAGCTCAAATTGAACTAAATTAGAAAGTATGTCCGTAATAGCAAGGCTGATAGGATTCCGTAAACCAATACATCACTGCAACAACCTTGAAATGGGTAAACGCTACTACAACAGGCAGCCAAAATAAATGACCTTTAACTTGTACATGAGGAATATAAACATAGCAAATTAGAGAGAACACTTCAAATCAACACATATATCACTGTTTCCAAACCTATAAACATGCCAAAAACTGATTATCCAGACGTGCAAAATCGAATCTTAATTCAAGCTTTTCGCAAGGAAGGAATAACTGCTTGTCCTCATTATGTTTTATGTATGGGGGAAAATAGATGTCACAAGTAGCCAATTTCCTGTTGAGAAACCTAATATAAACTTACTGACAAGTTTAAATGATTACCTTAAAATTTAACGCTGTGAAAAACAGTGGATATATTTCATTGCCGAATAATTTCTGTTGGAAGAACCTTTCCCACTGAACAGTCTCAGCAAATAAATCCTACTGACTTACTGAAGACAAACAAATTAAACCCCTTATTTGAACTCTGATACCCTTCAACCAAACACAGACACAAAAAAAAAAACACAAGCATACAAAAGAGCTGCAACACATTACAGTGAAAATTCGCCCTGAATGACTGTCCAGGATCTTTTTTTTGTGTATTGTGTGAATTTGGTTATTCTAGTGTGTGTGGTGTGTGTGTAGTGGTTGTGGGTAAGCTTGTGTAGTAAAAAAGGACCTGGAGGTATGCTGTACAGTGCAGGGTATCTTCTGTGTCGGCATCTGTCACCTCTTAATGTTCCTGATGGTTGTAAGAAGCCTTTACCTACAAGAGCTTGAGGTAACTGAGAAAATATGGGAGGAGCACATAGAAAAATTATTCATGAAAAGAATTTTGTTACTTACGCAAGAAGATCTTTGCAGAACACCGATATTTTACACATTTCTACAAAAGTTAAACGTTCATTTCATTTAAATACCCTTGTAGGTCAAATGTAAAAAATACAAATGAAATATTCCAATTTATCATTTCCATCATTATTCATTATTTAACTCCACCTTCATCGGTGCTAACACAAGCTAATTGTCTTTGAATTGCTAATGGCATCAACCTTAAACAGTACAAACCATTCTTGAATCAGAACACAAATGAGAATTTTAGTGAAGGGAAAAATTATCATCTTAATAATGATTTAATTTATTTCCTTTATTAACATTTCACAAAGATATCTTTGGCTTCTAAAGTCCTATATAGACTTTTTTAGCGACATAGCTTAATTGGAAAATTATGCCTCTATCAAATTTTTTGGTAAATTCTAAAATACATAGGCCTTTACATACAATTCAATGTAGTTTCCAGCTAAAATGCAACAAAGGCAATAAATCAAACACTTGGATTCCTTTTAATCTCCCATACAAAAACTAGATAGGGCAATGAAGCATAACTAAAGATTTGTTTTTGTGTGGTTCCTGCCTCAATACTGTGTTCACACCTCAAAACACTTCTACCACAGTGCATGATTTGTAAGCTAATACATTTTAGCATTACGCTTGCATATTTATGGCTTCTCTTAAACTTGTTCAGGAAAGAAGGCTAAACTATTTAATTCATTTATGATTTATCTTATTAAAACGTGGGTGATAAACACCTATATGTATTACTGCAGCATTTTAATAGTAAACTTTTCCTTAAATGGTTCCCCGAGATCATACGGCTTGTTTGACTGTTTACTTTGTGTTTTGATTCCAACGGGATTTTCCACTCGCTAATCATATGTTTGCAGGAACTTCTTTTAATGACTTTCGTAATATGATTGGCTGAACTGAATGCCTCATTTTCTGTGATTTAAGTCTATAGTGGAGTGCTGGAATGAAAACAAAAGACTGTCAGCAGGCTGCCAACCGAATACACTAATACCACAGGGCACCAAATACAAAAGTCACAACATAAAACAGCTCTATAATTATTTGTTGTTTAATAAACACTCAATAACACACTTTTTATTACATTGTTAATACTGTGATGTTGTTTTCTTTCATTCAAAGAGTGTTGTGCTGAAGTGGCAGCACTGGTTCTCTAAGAGCCCTCCTACAGTCAGTCCTCAAATCAAATAGATGATCGCCGTGCTCTTCTTTACCCGCATTTGAAGAGCTACTTGTGTATGCCTGTCAGCAAGAACACAGTGGGGGTTTGATTGTGAATTTAGGTTTAGGCCTTGGCCCGTGATTCTGAAATAAATAGCTCCCCACTTTACATTTCCCCCAATCAATATGTCCTGAAGAGACTGTGCAATTCTTTCCAATCTGCTTTTCAACATCCTGTAAGCTCATCAATACTTCCCCATTGTACCACACATAAACACAGACAAAAGTCCAGAGAGTTTCCCAATGCCATTAATCAAGACAGCCAAACAGCTCTCCAGCTCTCTTTTACTCTCTTTCCCTCTTTTCCCTCTATCTTAGTCTAGAAGTTCTTAGCGTAGTTTACATTAACGCCCGAAAAACACATTATCACATTATTACCAAAGCTGATGAGTGCAATTAATCTGCTGCATGTGCAGTTGCATTTTTAATCAATTTTCTTTCCTCATTAGCTGCACTGACTAATTCTGTAAGTCACAGAAAAAGAGAGATGGACACAGTAAAAAGGGCGAACAAGAGAAGAGCTGCTGTGTGTGTAATTTAGAAAACTTTAAGCCAGTGATCGTCTACCTTTTTCAGGCCAAGAACCCCCCTGTGAATAAAAATATCTATATAATACAAGATTTTAATTTTAACAAAATTAGGGAGGGGTTATAAAAATTGCATGTTATTTATTTAGTAATGTCCTGAATAAGCAGTCCTAAAATATTTTTTTTCAAATTGCAGATGTTTAGAAGACAAAATAACTGTATTTACACAAATGAGGATGAGTTCAAAAGTTTACATATACTCTTGAATCTTAATACTGTGTGTTGTTCCCAGTTAATCTGCCCAGTGTTCTTCAGAAATAAATAAATAAATAAAACTTTCTTTGTTTTTCTAGAAATCTTCTGCATTTATGAATCCTTTCTGAGAGTGACTGTATTATTTTGATATCCATATTTTCACATTGAGGACCGTTGAGGGATACACGATTACATTCACTGTGCTAAAACAAAAAGTAACAATTGCTTAAAGGTAAAAAAAACGTTTGTCAAGAAAGTATACTCCCCAAGATTATGAGATTCTTTTCTCTTAAAAAATTCTATGGCTACTTCTTTCTTCATCAGAACACATTTGGAGAAATTTAGCATTACATTGCTTGCTCACCAATGGATCCTCTGCAGTGAATGGGTGCCGTCAGAATGAGAGTTCAAACAGGTGATAAAAACCTGGTAGTTAATACCTGCATGTTTGGTATGCCAGCGCGATCCTCATTAATCATTAAATGGAAAAGGAAGTGTTTTAGAAACAATACAAAACCATTTCAGGCCATCCAGTTAACAACACAGTAAAACTCAAAGGTATAAACCTTGAACTGGTTCCTTTGTGTGAATTCAGTTATTTTGTCTTGTGGACTCTATGTAAACAACCGTTATGTGAAACAACTTAGTTACTAAATAAATAAAAAAAATAGCATGCATTGTTATGATCCCTCATTTTGTTAAAATTATTAACATCTTAATCTTTAATTTTACTAAATGCTTTTTAAAGTGGGACAGATAATGAAGAATTTTGCTTTAACTTTTTATTTTAACTTGAGCTTTACTAAATGAACAGTATGTTATACATGTTTTATAGAACAAGCAATTGCAGGCTGACCTCTGCTCTAGTCTGCGTCCAAAATCTGAAAATGCTGCATTCTATTGCGGTATACGGAGATAGGAAGGCATGAAGGCACATCCCAATCCAATTTTTAGATAACATCCTGTCTACTAAACTGCCTTCTATCTAGTTCATATAGTTCACACTTCTATATTTTTATGATTCAATTTCTGAGGAATAAAGATTGCAGTTTTTAAAGGGATAGCTCACCCAACAAAATGAAAATTTTATCATCATTTACTCCTCTATCTCAATCTTTTTCCAAACTCAATTGCATTTTTTTTTTTTACCTTCTGCTGAAGCCTAAGAATTTTTGAAAATGCTGGTAAACCAAACAACAGTTTTCGGGTAATTATTGACTTCCATTGTACAGACAAAAAAAAAACAAAAAATAAAATATATACAATAATAATTAATATATCTCTATATATTAATATTAAAATAAATTTCTATTCCGAATACTTTTATATTGATTTCATCACTGGTGTATAATAACAAAGGAAAGAAAAACCATACAGTTTGAAATCTCTATTAAAATATCCATTGGTTCTGTTATTAGAATCATTATAGTTGTTCCTTATGCTTTGAATCAATCTAAAACATAGGTATACCAGCAGCTCCTCCCGCTCTGACTCAGTACTGTCGCTCCATAAAGTAAAGATGCTATGACTGTTTGTTTTCGTTCTCATCTGCACCAATCAGTGATCAGAAGATTATATAAAATATGCAACAGCTTTTGGAGTTTTAATCACAGTAAAAGTTTGTCAGAGATTATTTATATCAGTTAGAGCACCAGTAAAGTAGCTTAAATATACAAATATTTACCATACACACACAATATTTGAATACAGCTACAGAAAATGCTCAAACTCATGTATAATCAAGATGTTTCATTTATATGCTTCATTTATATGGTGTGAACATGATGGCTGACTGCTTTATTTGAATATGACGCGGAAGTCACAGTGAATGGGAGTCTAGTGCTGGCAGTAGCGTTCGACTCTGACTTTGTCTCTCCTCCCTTTCTCCTTTTGTCTCTCATCTCTTTGTTTGCCATTCAGGACAGAAGCTTCATTGCATTACATACTGTGTTAATGCTGCCACAGCACAAATTCTGAACGCAAGAGTGACAGGAAGAAAGAGGTCACCTCTACACACCCTCCATTAGTTCATAGAATAGTTCACCCAAAATGAAAACTGTCATCATTTACTCACCCTTGTGTCATTCCAAACCCATACTAGTTTCTTCCTTCTTAAAAGGAGAAATTTTAAAGTATATCATGACCACTGAACTTTCTGTCTGACAAGTCCTCAAAATGTATCTTTATGTATTACAAAATATTTTTTTGGGGGGGTGGTGAACTATCCATCAGAAAATCCATATACTGTAATAACGGATGGATGATTGCTAATGTGTGTTCAGGGTTAT
This sequence comes from Sinocyclocheilus anophthalmus, assembly GCA_018155175.1. NCBI lineage: Eukaryota > Metazoa > Chordata > Actinopteri > Cypriniformes > Cyprinidae > Sinocyclocheilus > Sinocyclocheilus anophthalmus. The sequence goes on from JADLZN010004486.1 coordinate 138,360, forward strand.
ATGGCGTATTTGGACCATTATATATACTTTTTATCAGAGCTGAACTACTAAAATCAAACAGTCTTTCAGTAGTCAAAAACATAAAAGAGTTTTGAAAGATGTCATCTGCTATACCTTTATAAAGTGCATGCCACTGTAAAGGCATGCCACTGTTTCTATCAGCCTCATTTTCATCTATGTAAAATGTAATGTGGCGTCTACACTGATTAAGGTATATAAACAAAATACAGTGCTTCTTTTATATGGTATGCAGAAACACAGGTGACTATTTACACCACTTACTGGACTGGAGTGTAAAGTGGAGAAAAGTCATGCAATTGGGTATTTCATTGGGTAAATTATATCCTTTGTGATCCACTGAAGAATCTAAGACATACTGTTTTGGAATGACATGAGGGTGTGTAAGCTTTATTTTTTATTATTAAACTGTTTAAGTTACAGTACATAGAGATTGGAGAAACAAACCTTTTCAAAACTGTTCAGTATCAGTTCAGGCAATTGCAAAATGATTCACCGATTCACTGTTTCGAAGCACTCAGAACGGCACATGCTGAAGCCTGCTGGTCTAAATGCAAGGAATACACTGCCCATACATAAAAACACCTTTTACAAACCAATTGCAAATGATTTATTGAAACTCTTAAATCTTATAATATCATTAAATATAAAGTGTCTGTATAATGTTTTTTTGTTTTGTTTTGTTTTTTTGAGACGTTTTTGGTTGTTTTATAGAGAGCTTGTATAAACAGGCCAGTAGAGACTATTAACTACTACTCATCCTTTTAATTACATAAATGTCTCATTAAAAATGTCTATGAAATGTCTTTATAAAACTGATCCGAGATCAGGTAAAAACAACATAGATTGGTTCACAGACAATGTCTTCTAGCAGACAACCATTGAAATTTTGAAACGTGTCAAAACAGTTGATGTAACAATGTCTCGTATATTAAAATCACGTGACTTTGGCTGTTTTATACACGCTCCAAATCGCTGGTTCTAAACAAATGATTTGCAAAAGTTTATGAAGCTTCACAAACCAGTGTTTGAAATTGCCTGTAACTAACAGTACTGCCCACAGAATTAAGCTCCACTCGGCCCAATGTTTGCTGACACGTGTGCACATTTTATATACTTGGACTCCTTAAACTACTGTTTAAAGTACTGTGTTTTGTCTAGTACAAAATATGTTTCAGACCAGAAATATTTTGCCATTACTTTCATAGCAAGGAATGTTTTCCTCTTATACTCCTCCACATAAACACAAATCCACATGCACCTACCCTTAACTTCCTGTCTGTAAGACTCCTCTGCCACACAGTGAGAAAAAGCAGAGGAAGAACGATGAGTAAGCAGCTCTCGAACTGGACGCTATTGGGCAACTCCCCATCATCCCTTTATAATGACTCTGGCCTCTGACCAGCCAGGAGGAGGGTTACACACACACTCACAAATATATCCAAAATCAGCATTCACAACCACCAGGGCTCATCCTATACGACCACCTACATCTCAGCATGCTGTCCCACCCAATCCACTCCAAATGCTCTCTGAGCTCGAGGCGTACTCTTCACAACAAAATCAATGGTCTGTGCCAAGAACCGTCAACAGCAATGCATTCTGTGATGTTACTTTAATCTAATCACATGTCCAGAGTGAGCCATAAAGGTGATATTTCATAAGGCTCGTAGATGTTGAAGGGGAACAAAAAGCCAACGAAGTGTTACTCAGCTCTCTCAAAGAGCAGATTGATAGAGTCCCAGCTGCTTTAAGAGACACATCAACACAGTAATAGCTTCAAAAGGGTCTGTGCGCTCTAAGAGAGGTGGCTGCATTTGAGGTCTAAGTGAGCTTTTGTTTGCTTGTGCTTTTATTGATTTGTGCTTATTAAGAGTGTGTGAATGTAGAGAAAGTTCAGGAGCACTATACCGCCATGGTGCTCAGAAGAAAAGCTAAAGAGGCAATTTTGCTGACACTTACAGTACCATGGTTATTTGACATTGTTAAGGTGCACTCTCACAGAATATTTCTTCATGTTGAATCAGAAATAGTGGTGCTTATTTACATCTCTCCCAATAAGAACGTTCTGCACTCCAAAAAGGTGCAGCTTGATCCACTAAATGTTTCGGTGGTGACAATTTTAGATACTTTTGAACCTAGCTCAAAGATGATAATCAGCACAGTTCTGAACAGTGGTATACATTTAAAAACTAAATGTTAAATGCAGCAAACAGGTGTTCGGTTGTGACGTTCCTTAAAGTTACAAACAGATTTTTCAGACTTTTGAACATATTTACCTCAAAATGATGAGACCTATCTACTCACACACACATTGTAGCTATTTGAGAAAGGGGGACACAGGAATATTTCCTGATCATAAATTTATGGGTTTAGTTCAAATCAGTCTCGGCCAAAGGACCTAAACATAACACTATTTCGGTAGTGACATGAAAAATGCGGGACACATGTTCGGTCTTTTCAGCGCGCAGAGTTATTCAATTTAGGTTTAACTCAATCTGACTCCATTTTATTATCTCATCGAATTTAGGTTGAAAGGCACATTGGTTGTTTGTCGGTCTCTGATTATTCTTACATTCAGTTATTCTAATTAACTCTTTACTTTGTATTTTATTCGTTCATTAGGAATCTATGTTGTTTTTAGGATGCCTCATGCCGGCCGCTATGCGTGGGCTCCACGATCACAAAACTCGCCATTCTAATCCTTATTCAGAGGTTTGTGGCTAATCTGTTTAGCCCCCTACAGCTACCCATGTAATATTCTGACATTAATCAGCGGTTCTCCTAGACCACCTTTGTCTAGACCCCGACAGCTAATAGCTTCGTACAACTTAATTAATACTCAGAGTATTAATCAGCGGTTCTTCTAGACCACCTTTGTCTAGACCCCGACAGCTAATTTAGCTTCGTACAACTTAATTAATTCTGAAATCATATACATGGTTACTGTAACTGAGTACAACTTAAACTAAGGTCGAGCGGTTAGTCAGAAATCCATATTCTCACCTGATGCGCCCCATGCTTCATCTTCTGAGATCTAATGTGCACTTAACCCTGGATGCAGATTTGCAGTAAAATATGCCTTCAATTAATCTACTTGAGAAAATAACTTCAGAGGAAGTCAGAATAAATCAAATGTAACAATTTATTATCAGTCAGGTAAATATGTATTATGCCAATTATCTCCACAGCCAATTCAATGATATCAAATCAATTCAAGACATCAAACTCTCAAAGACGAATCTAAGAGTAAATGCATACCTGAGATTAAATGTATTAGATGTATTAGAAAAATACATAGTACAGAGTGTGTGGAGAAACTCTATACTACGGGCTCTCTGACTACAGAATCGCCCTGACTTTTTTGCTGCAATCCTTTTAAATACAAAACCAAGATAAAACATCCGCTAAGTGGAGGCATGTACAAGCAATTGGAATTTACATTAGCCCAGGTCCCAGACCTGGGTGGTTTGCACCTCAGTGGGAACAGAAGGTAATTTGCATGGAACAGCCATCTACAGTAATCAAAGTATCTCTTAATTCTTAGGATTTGTATTATCTTTTAGTAAGATTAAGACCGTTGTACCACTTGCCCTGAAACTATTCAAATTTAACCAAACATGACTGTAAATCTTATTTGCATTCATATAGAACATTATAATCTTGACCATTTTGAGTGAATCCAGTGGAGGGAGGAGATGAAAAGGCACTGATGCATATGTGAGAGAGGCGTTTCCTGCACCTCCACTCTGTGGGGTGTCTGGAAGATGCCCGTGTATGTTTGTATTGTTTGTTTCTCAGGAGATCAGAGTATTTTAGTTTCTTTTATCCTTACAATATCATTTTTGAAATTTGGGGTTAGGGTTCGGGACAGCCACAAACCTAATTAAAAGTACCCAATAAATTATGATTTTACTTATATTACGCTTACTAATATTTTAAATATTATTGTGAGTTTCAATAATAGATAATAGAAGAATCTTAATAAACATCTAAGATTTTAATACTTAATGCTTTTTAAATGTGTATAATATTATAATGATTCTATATATATTATATTCACTCACGCACAATTAAGTGTTAGCAATACTTTGTTTTTTGCCCCTATAATACATACAAATAATTCTTGGGCTTTTTAATAATTTTTTAATATTTTTTAGCATAAAATAATGTCTTATATCTATCTTAAACCAAGCATTTTGCCCCGTCCCTAAGGCACTTCACTAAGTATGTACTTAGAAAATTATGTATTATTATGTATTATTAATTACAAAATGTGCATAGTTTTTATGATTTATGGCAATAATTTAAGCATTTATTTGTGCCCCTTTCTTGTGAAAAATATTTTTCTAAAAAAAATGCAAGATATTTTATTAAAAAAAAAGGCCTTTAAAGTTATATCCCTCATTCTGAACTCAACCCCATCACACTAACAATTCTATGCCCATAAAAAGTTTGTCTCCGCTCATAGGTGAAATAATTTACCAGAAATGACATCATTCAGGTCTCTTTAATAGTAGTGCAAAAAGGGTTGAGTTATTTGCTTAATTTATTAATAATTTTAATGAAAAAATAAATAAAATAGTCATGCAGTAAATATATACTTACCATTTTATATTACTCATTACACTGATTACTTAATTAATCTATAATAAGATTAATTTATATAGAAGGCAAGTTTGTGCTAAAATATGATGGTAATAAATAATTTAAATATAAATGGTACAATACCATATACCATATATATTTCTGGGTGGTTACTGTGTTGAAGTACAGAATGCAAAATTATTAAATTTTTCAGTGAATTCACCCTTCAGACTCTGAAGCTCTTTCCTTGTTGATTACAAAGTTCCAGAATCTGTAGTCAGAGAACAAGATGTACTTTTAGCAGAAAGAGTTTTGCACTCTCAGCAATGGCACTTCTTGCACTCACTCTCACAAAAATTTGTTTCAGAAAAGTTTAAATAAAAGCAGTGATTGTAGCAGTAGATGTACCCTTGGAAGTGAGAAAAATGTGTAATTGTGGACTTTGCAGAGAGAGGTGTTTCTCTGCCTCTTTGCTTTTAAGAGATTTTCAAGTGAGACAAACAAACCTTTGATTGTACAGTGAGAGAGAGATGTCTTGCTGATTGTAGTGCTGTACTGAAAGATAAGCTCTGGGTAATTGTAGTGCCATGAGGATAAAGGATGGGTGCATGGGTGAGATGCAGTGCTCATTCATTCATTCATTCATTCACTCTTCTTCTCTTCAGACATATACCTCTATTCTGCGCTCCTGGAATCACTTTCCATTTTAAAACCTTGATGATTTTCCTTATAAACAGTCACATCCACCAGCTTCTGTCTGACTTCCCTGATATGATTTCCTATTCACAAGCGCAGCCGTTTACTTTCCAACGGTGCTGACATGGTTCATGACCCGCAGGACTTGCTATAGCATCACAGGAATTTCTTTAAATTGCTTATTATTTCTTCAGTTGACATAAGATATTGATTTTCGAAGCCGGGTGTCCTTCTGAGGTATATTAGCTTGGTACGATCATAAGCAACCCTGTGGACTGTTATTATTTCACTTCCCACAGAAGTCGATACCATTTTCATTTACGGAGCTTGACAGAAGCAGCGGACAGAGTTGCTATATTAGATGGAGTTGGTATAAAGGTCATTCAATTTATTTCCTACAGATTTCCTTTTCTCACTTTCACTCACCCTGCATGCTGATAGGAAGACTATGCAGAGCTCCCAAAGTCAATGCTTTGTTCTGTATCCTCTCTTTTTATCTCATTCTGTCTCTCCCGCAGCCAAGACATCTTTCTCATTCAACCAATTAAGCATAAACTAAGAGTAATGTGACTGTCAGCAGTATGTCAGCCCTTGACAGGAACCACCTACCAACCAATTCCCAACTAACGCAAGCAGTGTAATGTTCTGGTGAAATCTATGATTTCTGATGAGCAGTGGTAGTATGACATTTAAAGGTAAAGAACTGAAAATGGTATTGTGATTTTTATTTTATTAGGTAAGACTTTTAGTTTGTTGAAGATACAGATCAGTGGATAGAAAGCAATAGAATTTGCACAAGATAAAATTCACAGAGTCATAGGCTGCATTATAGTGCATTAAGCTACAGGCTACTCACTGTAAATTTCAATCATGTTACGTGAAAAAGTCTTGCAAACTTTTGCCTCAGAAAAATGTAGTTTGGTTGCTCAATATTTTGAAGGTTACTCACATGTCAGTTCATGAAAACTTGAATAGATTAGGTAACCTTGAAAAATCTGTATATTTTTCCAAGGCAATAAATTTGCAAAGGAAAGTTAACATAAATCAATTTACAGTGTAATGATAAGTGTAATTAAGATACTTTTGATTAGTTCTGAGAGCTTTCTGACTCTCCCATAGACAGCAATGTAATTAACACGATCAACATCCAGAAACCTAGCAAGGTGATCAGTAAAATAATCCATGTGACATCAAGGGTTCAATCGTAATTTGTGTCAGCTGCGCCACGCTGATACATTTTCTACGTTTATTTACGCTTTGATTTGAACAAAAACAACGTATCCGTTTGGTGCGGCTGACACAGAACAGCATACGCTGTTTGCGTTCAGTGGATACTCTCAAAGACAATTAAACACCCAAGACATGTCAAAATGCAACGCTCAATATGGCCGCTCAATCGCAGGAAGCCCCGCCTTCTGAAAGAGGCAATCGCTAATCGTAAAGTCAGCGCGTCCCTGCAGCTGCCATTAGAAGTCCCGGTTGCTATAAAAACAGCCATCGTTCTGAGACGTGCGCTCAGGACTGCACATGCACACTGGCTGATCTAACCTGAATAATAAGCTTTTTATAATGCTATTTCAGCAAAATAAACAACATTTATGACACAGCTGTTATCAGATTTCATTAGTGATTTCAAATATAAAATTTAATCGTAAGCTTAGTAAACAGTTTTGGAGAATTTGATGTTTCCTCCCCACACAAGAGGAGACCTTTACTTGCTGCCCGATAAGCTTTCACAAGGATGGGCCGCCGATTTACAGGACTTTTCCCTTAAAGAAACTTTGTATCTCCTAAATGGTCTAGTGTACGTGGAGGACGCAATTGTTGAATCAAGTTTTTATTTTTGTTTCTTTGCGTACAAAAAGTATTCTTTTAGCTTCGTAAAATTATGGTTGAACCACTGATGTTACATGGACTGTTTTACCGATGTCCTTGTTACGTTTCTGGACGTTGATCGTGTAAATTACATTGCTGTCTATAGGAGGGTAAGAGAGCTCTCAGAATGCATCATAAATAATATACAGTTCATTTTTGGATGAACTATCCCCTTAACGTAACTTAATATCAGTTCTGAAAAAATACCGAGATTAAAATATTTTTAAACGCAGTTATGCACTGGCCCTGCCCCCAGCCCAGTACTTCATCTTACATTTCAAAGTTACTGCACTCAGAGCCATATACTCGCCGGCTTTGAGTTGCTGATGACCACATATGAATCCTAAATGTAGTCGGCCTAAATCAAAGATATGGGGGAACAATTCTCCTGTACTTTTTTTGTCTCATATTTAGGCTATAATCATATGATATATAACGATAAAACATGAGCAGCGAGAGCATCACACCGTTCTGTGTCCCGATGCAATGTATTTACAACAGTTCATAAATAAGAAGTTAAATATTGTGTTCTTTTAAACACAATTTTGTCTTTTTTTGCTCAATTTTACCAACAAAAATATTACCTATAAAGCTACAGCAGAACTTTTGTGCATCTGTGAGCAACACAGCGGTGATTCGTTTCTGAATGAATCCGTGTGCCACAATGATTCAAAGGCCCTTCAGGAAAGATAGCCGTTTACTTACTTCCTGAATAACATCAGCCGTTTTAACGAATCATGAATACACGACGTTACTGTCACCTGCTGGCAGTTTAGTTTTTCTTATTTATAGTATTTTTCATATAAGGGGGGGGGGGGGGGGGGGGGGGGGGGTGTGGGGGGGGGGGGGGGTGGGGGGGGTGGTAGGTGGGGGGGTGGGGGGGGGGGGGGGGGGGGTGGGGGGGGGGGGGGGGGGGTGGGGGGGGAGGGGGGGGGGGGGGGGGGGGGGGGGGGGGGGGGGGAGGGGGGTGGGGTGGGGGGGGGGGCAATTAAAGTGATAGTTCACCCCAAAAAAATGTAATTATGTCATCATTTACTCAAACCTGAATTACTTTCTTTTGTGAAACATAAAATAAAGTATTTTAAAGACTGTTGGTAACAAAGCTGTTTTGGTTTCCAATTACTTCCATTGCATGAACAGAAAAATATTGTTTGATGTTTCTCAAATTGTCTTCTTTTATGTTCCATACTTTATGTTTGGCCGTTGTAGCCTAACGTTTGTGTGTAATACATTTTATGTTGAATCAAATAAAATATTTGTTTCTAAAGCTGCTATTTGTAATGTCTATTTAATGCTTTATCATTTACCACAAAAATAGCTTTAAATAATCTTTTGGGGGTATTCTCACAGCCAAATGTATTTTGCGATTAATTAGATTAATTAATTGACACATCATGTAATTAATTAGATTAAAAGTTTTAATTGACTGACAGCCCTAATATATTATATTAAAGCTATTTGTAAGGGTAAATGTTTATGTTGTAAATGTTTCTATCACAAAATTTCTAACAAAGTGTCATTTCCACTACATCTCAAATAATGTATATAATACATTATAACATTCTGTGGTGAAATTGATGCAGATGGAAATGACATTTTGAACATTAAATAAAGTTCTTGGGCATCCATGTTAGTGAGGACCTTAAATGGACTGTTAACACTGCTGCTCTGGTTAAAAAGGCCCAACAGAGACTTTACTTTCTCCGAACTTTGAGAAAGGCCCATCACTCGTCAGAATGCTGAAGTCATTCTACCACTGTACGGTAGAAAGTATACTAACATATTGCTTTACAGTCTGGTATGGAAATTGTTCAATGGCTGAAAGAGCTGCACTGCAAAGGGTAATTAAAATCTCACAAAAGATTATCGGACTTCCACGACCCCCCTTGAGGACATCTACAGGCTTTGCTGTCATAGCAGAGCATGTACTATTATAAAGGACAGCACTCACCCTTTTCACAATTTGTTTGCACTACTGCTATCTGGAAGACGCTACAGAGCTTTAAAGACTCCTGATTCAGAAACAGCTTTTACCAAACAGCCATATGCAAACTGAATTATTCCTCTCCGTTTCTCTTTCTTCATAACTACCCTTAAAATTTTGAAAGGATGGACTGTGCCATACTACTGCAATGAAATGCACAAGTCACTTTAATATTGGTTTTTAGGTTTCTTTTAGGAATAATTCATCTCATTTTTTAGGTATATTTATTTATTTATTTATATGTATGTTTTTTTTTAGTGTGAATGTAGATGTATATAGCATTTCCACGACAGATATGAAATGTTGTTGTATGCTACATGCAATGACAATAAAGGTATTCAATTCAATTCAGTTATTGGAATAAACTGGTTGACTCTCTTAAGGGTAATTTTGTAGCTCATTTTATGTAAATACAATTGTTTAGCATATTTTTTTGGAAATTACGACTTAGTTGGAAATGGCACAGTTCAGAAGTAATATTTACCTTGATTTATCTTTTTTTACACATACTATTTCTCATATTTAATCTCAAGTATGCTAGAAGGCTGTTGTTTGTGTACTTGGCAGAATTATTAAATTTTACATTTATTTTGCAACAAATCATTTTAAGAAATACTTATAATAACATATAAATCGATTTTTAGCTCTCGAACAGGAGTTGGAGTTAATCGGTGAGTTGTTTATTTGATAAGTGAATCGTAATTGTAGGCTACATGAATCGCGCAAACCACGAACCGATTCAATCAAAAGAAACATAGTTACATTAGTAGTGTCGTTATGTTAAGTTAACTGGAAGTTAAGTACTCCCCGTAAATGCACTGCTGTACATATGAGTAAGGGATGAGTTTGGTTAGGTTGGAAAACTTATGGTACCATGGGGCTTAGTTTTGTGCTACATACTTTTGTGTAGGTGTAATGGCACATGAACACTCCCCTGTTGCTATGCACAGACACACACACAGAGAACAGACTGGAGACGTTTTAAAGCTGTTTATAGAATGACCTATAGTAATAATTCAGGAGTTGCCAGCTAACAAGACTACTCTGGAACAGGGTGCAATGTGTGTTAAGTGTGTGTGTGTGTGCACGCATGTGTGTTCATAAAGAGCAAGTGAGAAAGAAAGGGATGGAAAAGTGATGCTGGTAAAAAGCAAGCGATCAGGGAAGAAAACCTGAGTGCAGGTTTATTTGTGCTCTTACTTTAGTTAGTATGATTTTGTATACATGTCCATTATTTACAGACCTCTCTAAGTGGTGCCAGGGACTGGTTAAAGTGGTCTCATTACCTCCGCTTATTCTGTAGCTGTCAGGCGATTTCACTGTGAAGACTTTACTGGTCGAGTGTAACAAGCTCTTTGGGAGTCTCTCTTCTGCACATTATCACTGTATTTTAAGTTAAGCAATATATCCAAGAAGCCAGGGAGATTTCAATCGGACATAATGCAATTTATGTAACATCACAAATAATGCTGTGGGTAATAAATGCTGTGTAAAACTTTTTTTATATTTTCCGCAGAAAATATGAGTGGTGCTTATCCATGCAAAACTTGCCACCGCGCTGCTAGGATGCTCTGGATGGTTGCCAGAGCATTGGTATGTGGTCATTAATGTGTGTTGAGTGCTTGTTATTGCATTGCTATGCTGTTGCTAAGTGTTTGCTTACTTCAAAATAGCTCACTGTCATGTCTTTATGATAATTTCGTCTTTAGATTGGACTGAGGTCCTTTCTTCAATGTAAGACATATATCTTTATTGTCTGACAGACAAAAGTCTAATAGCACAACTCTCCTACCAGTCACACTTTTGAGGCATCATTCATGTCCGCAGCACAAAAGGTGCAAGTTACAAAAATCCTCAATAATGCTGAGGCTTGCCATAGACCATCATCTGTTCCTGGAAGAGAACTGAATGATTGCAGTCTAGCCTTACTTCTCATGTGATCTGAGCAAAGGTCAAGGGTCATTCTGACCTCAGCTGCAGTATGTACAGATTATACAGATGTACAGAGAGCCATATATGTGCACAGTAACAATATACAGCATAAGACGTGCTGTCTTACATACTTGCATTTTCACTCACATACAAAGCTCTTGCTTTTTATCTATGTGTCCACATACACTCAAATCACAAGGTCTGGCAGAAGTGCTGTGTTTAGAAAGTGTGTGTGTGTGTGTGTGTGTGTGCGTGCATGCGTGCGTGCGTGTCTGTTTAAAAAGAGCACTCGGGCAGACTTGAGCCAAGTGAGGAGACTCTGGACAGGAGGGTAGGGTCAGAAACCTGACACACATGCACACACTAACCCACTTACTCACACTCAAACACATAGGCCTATATAGTATTTACAAGTCCATTGACTAAAAGACATAAATAAATGAAAGAATGTTATAGTTACAGTTTTTCCCCATTACATGTACTTAATTGCCCAAACATGCCCAAACTATACTCATTTGTAATTTGTAGAAGAACATTTTCCTCATAAAAAGCATGATGATTGTAAATTAAACTACTGTTCATGGGAAAATAAGCAGCCTGAGATTTCAGAGCCAAGTGGATTTTTGGTGCTACTTCCAAAAAAAAGGTGTGGGGTGGCAGAAGGTTTGGCAAAAACCATTTTATTTCCAAAGTTGGTTGAGCTGCACCATTCAGTTTAATTTTATGGAAAAATAGCCTGGGCATTCTGCTAAACTTCTTGTTTGTGTTCCACAAAAGAACATGATTGTGAGTATACAGTATGATGAAAGAATTTTCTTTTTCGAACAAACCATTCTGTTGTTCAAGCTCTTCACATACTTATCTCATCTCTACGAATGGAATTGGATGATTCGCTATTGCTTTTCAGTGTGGCTTGGTACATAACAGTATGTTCTGAAATGTTACTTCTGGGTCTCAGAAGGTTGAAATTAAGGTATTTTATGTTATTCCCTTATTTTCTCGTGAAGTTGAATGGCTTTCTTTTCTTTTCTTTCTATTTATTTGTTTGTTAATTTGTTTGCCATAATTCATGACTATGCATGATTATATGGTTATTTGCATTTTTATTTATTTTTATTTATTTTTTTGCACTTATTATGGCTTCCTCACTACTTGGTAGCCTTTTTAATTTATTAACCAGATTTGTATCCTGGGAAATATTGAGGCCGCATTTTCATTTATTTTTTATTATTATTTATATATTTTTTATTAGACATTTCCTTTGTTTGTTTTTTGTTGTTTTAAGAATCTGTGCAATATCTAGATAATTAGCACAGAACATTATTGAACCTGCTGCCAGTTTCTAATGATGCCAAATAAAACTTATTTTCCACCAATATGAATGTACAGTCTGCCCTAACCCCCTTTTGAAGACTGCCCTGCTAATATGAGCATATTCAACCATGCAGTCCAAATCCATTATGCACTTGAATGCAGATACACATAAGTGCTCTTTTGACCAGCTTTCTCTTTCTGATGTGCATGTGTGTGTCTAAAATATGTCCTATGTTCCTACTATTCACACATGGAAAATAAACATGTCCAGGTGTGCTTCAAATTAAAAGAGAAAAAATTAAGAGCCCATCTCTGATCACCAAACCGAAATACAGAATGAGATTGTGCATACGTTTTGAAATGTAATGTTTTAGACAGTACCAGTGGACACCTGGCTTTCAAATCACTTCCATTTACACCGGATAGTTGGGCAGTAGAGAGAGAGAGAGAGACCACATATCTTAATTACTGAACCATATGCGCACGCTTTTTAATCATTTAGTCTCAAACACTCCACACATAGAGGTATTTCAATTAATAAACACATTTATATGTGAGTGGACAAATGTCTGCAGTAATGAACATCTGTGAAGCAGAGCTCCAAACTTTCATTAGACAGGGGCTTATTTGCTTTTTCTCCCTTCAAGATGAAATCAAAAAAGGCATTTTGAACACAACAGAGGAGCAGCCCACTCAGTAAATACTTGAGGATGTGCACTTGAATCTCATGGACAGTTTCAGTTCCCTCTACAGTATATCGGCTACACAAGCTGCCTCTTTCCTGTCTGCTCATCCAAGCTGCATATATAATATGTATATATTATATATTATATATATATATATATAATATATATATTATATATTATATATATATATATATATATACATATACAGTGTTTGTGTGTGTGTGTGTGTTTATACGTTTATTGCATTATTATGTGTGATTAGTGCATTTAAATTTTGCAACTTTTATTGTTTTCATCAGAGCAGACATTGGGTTGAGAATCATACATATTCCGAATACACTGTGCACAGCCGTATGTGGAAAGATGACCCTCAAACTGATTTATACACACACAATTCAGCTTTTAATAGCCAGTATGTTCGTAAGGATCATTATAGAGAAGAGTGATATTGCACTTTGAAGTCCTAAATTCTTTGGCTTTATAAAACATATGCATACTTGAGTAAAGCTCCATGCTCAAACACTTTTCTGACAAAAAAGGAATGTGAGAGAAAATACTATTAAGTGCACACTACAATACTGAACCTCACTAATCATTTTAAGTAATGTATATAAGTAGTCAGACTGAAGGAAAAAAAACTTAACTTGCTCAGCTTTAGCAATTAAATGAAACTGAAACTATATTATTATGCTGGCAATCTGCCTGTTTCTTTGTTTCCGGTCATTACAATATAGCTGTGCATTTTGAGTATATTTTATTTTATTTTATTTGTTGTTTTGTTTTGTTTCGTTTTATTTTAAGCAACATCTAAATCACAAATGTTTTTCTAAACAGTTCCAATTTTTATTCTTCATCAAAGGTAAATGTGGTTTCAGCTTGTCAGACTAGCATGTGCTCAAAACATGGGAAAAGCTAAATGAAATAAAACAAACTCAGCTGTTCTCATGGTTACAGCTCAGGCTGTGAGAAATTATAGCTCATTTTTGCTATGTACTGCTAAGAACATAAATGTAAATGTAAAATGTAGAACACATTTCCCACTGTGGTCAGTGATGCTCTAGAATATAATAAAAATGTGTTTCTTTCCTTTGCATTTTTTATTACAATGACACATAGTTACATTTCATGAAGGGGAACACAAGGTGCAATCCAAAGGCTTAAAATGACTGCAGTCTAGTTGTTGTGTTTCAAATAATATTTTCTGATGATTTTTTTTTTTTACCATGTTTTGACTTAAACTCAAGTGTGTCTGCAGGCTCCTATCTCATGACACCAACTTTCCTTCCTACACTGTAAAAAAAAAAACTTTTATTTTACGGAATTGTACTGTTTTATTTTACAGTTTTTTCACGTATTTTTGAAATACGGTTAAAAATGGTAAATTTACATATCCAGTGTAAATTCACATGAAAAACATGTCAATGCCCTAGTACTCACTGATAGGGATTCACAGGTGACACAGATAGGGTTCAGTACTATAGATATAATACATTTCTCAATATATTTCTTTGTATTCTTGTAGATTGTCTAACATTTCATATATTTACATGTTTTTTTCTCTCCTTACAGATAAGTTCTGTTAGCGGCTAAAATCAAGGTCAGAGTGAAAGGGTGAGAGTTGCACAATGTAAAGATGTTCACAGACTATACTTGTAATAGTTGTGGTGTTTCTGTGAAAACTCTAAAAGGTTACGTACAACATCAAGGGCTACACAGAAATGAGGCACATTACCTATAGAAGAATGAGGATTATGTCAGCGCTGCTGGGTTTCTTATAGTTCTCAAGTGCTTCAGAGAGAGAGAGGACCAGATGTTCCATAAAGTGGATCAGACAACCTTGCCCTCTGAAGTGGCCTGTGCCAAACTTCCAAGTACACCCTGCATAATTGTGTGTGGTATATTTGAATATTTTTAAAGGAAAACTATTTAATATTTGCAGGAATTTAAGTTTGTCTCAGTGTCACTGATCTTTTCTTTTTCTTATGCATAACAACAGGAAGTTCCCCTTTGACCGCAGATAACTTTATGTTTTCTGTTGACCAAGTCATAGTTAACAGCCACATCACCATCTTCTGTGATGCTCTGAAGTTGCTCTGAAGTTGCCTCATACTACTGCTTGAACATTTCATACCCAGGAGACAAAGGACCAACGCTACAGTTCGTGCAAAGGTAAAAACACACACTCATACACTCACTCTCACACGCATCACATACACACACATACACGTGTCCTCACACACACACATCCTCACATTCACTCACTCTCTCAAACCATTTTTCAACACACACTCACTTTCACACACATCCTCACATACATTCACTCTCACAGACACTTTTTCAACACGCACTCTCACACACGCATCCTCACATACACTCACTCTCTCAAACACTTTTTCAACACACATTCACTTCACACACATCCTTACATACACTCACTCTCACACATGCATCCTCACACTCTCACATACACACTGTCACACACGCATCCTCACACTCACACACTCACATACACACTCTCTCAAATGCATCCTCACACACACACACACTCTAACAGTCCCACTGTCACACAGCTGCCATCTCAACTCCTCTCACAGACACACACTCTCATACACGCATCCTCACACACACATCCTCACACTCACACCCTCTCACATACACACACTCACACACACAGGTTTGTTTTTATGGTTTATGGGGTCTCTCCATAGGCGTAATAGTTTTTATACTGTACAAACCGTATTTTCCATTGCCCTACACCAACCCTACCCCTAAACCTACCCCTCACAGGATACCTACCCCTCATAAGCCTTTTGAATTACGGGGATACTGAAAATGTCCTCATAAATCACCTTCTCGTTGTAATACCTATGTCATACCCATGTTATTATACAAATTTGTGTCCTCATAAACCACATAAACACACACACACACACAAACACACACACACACACACCCACACACTCTCACACATGCATCCTCGCACACTCATCCTCATACTCACACACTCTCACATACACACACTCACACACATCCTCTCACACACATACTCTCACACACACATCCTCACTCTCTCACATACAAACACTCTCACACACGCATCCTCACACTCACACTCTCTCACATACATACACTGTCACACACGCATCCTCACACTCACACACTCACATACAAACATCTGTCACACCTCACTCCACAACACTCACATACACTTACTCCCACACACACACATCCTCACACACTCTCAAACACACATCCTCACACTCACACACTCTCACATACACACATCCTCACACTCACACACTCACATACACACACTCTCTCAAACGCATCCTCAAACACACACACACTCTCACATACACACACTGTCACACACATTCATCCTCACACTCACTCTCACATACACACACTCTCACGCACACACACTCACACACGTATCCTCACACACACACACACACTCTCACACATGCATCCTCACACATCATCCTCATACTCACACACTCTCACATACACACACTCACACACATCTCTGCACCACTATGATTTCTAATAAATGCAACACTTATGGAATCATAACATGTATTTATTTTTACTTCATATAGATCACCTCTTGCTTTCGGCATATCAGCACAAAATATATTTATGTGCGTTCCATGCTGTTCTGTGTAAAAACTGTAAATGAAATCCATAAACATGTGACTTCACCTTGCTTTAAATTGGCTTTAATTCCACAAGGTCGAAGAGATTGTTAAATCTCTAAATCGAAGAGATGTATTGTTAAATGAGAGTCTAATTTTCCAGTTAAATTCTAAATGTAATTGAAGGCACAATATTGAAATAATTAAGTCGGTAAAATACAGCCCAAGTGATAAACCAGTAGATTAACAGTAAATGTTCTTACAATCTACAGTATATGGCTGTTGACAGAGTGAGTTCTTGTGTTCAAAAACAGCTATAAAGTGCAAGAAAATGGAATAGAACATATTGATGTTCGTTTATGTAAATTAATCTTTTATATTTTGGCATGGCATCTAAAAATATGGTAATACACTGATATACAGTATATTGTATGTTCAACATTGCATAAACAAATTACAATGTTAAACAAATAGTTTACCCAAAAATGAACATTCTGTAAATATATATAAAACTTGTTTATTTGTCGTGCTTTCACTCATAATTTACATGCTTTTCGTGACACATTCATAAATGTTCATAATAGAAGAATTAGCTAATGTATGTTTGAACTTTTTTTTTTTAATTCAGATCACTGAATCAGTTGCTTCAGTACTCAAAAAATGTCTGATGCTATTTCTATACTAAAATTTCTACAGATATGGCAATGGTCATGATATGGCGTTACATTCTTCCTCTTGTTAAAAAACGGAAATTAAACATGGCAAATAATAATAAATCCATAATGTAAAAATATACAATCTACTCGACTTTTCTCCAAAACTACACAGCTGGAGCTTTAGAGCTTGCAAGTAATAAGTCACGTTTCACCAAACTTTAAGTTTGGAATGCAGCAAAATTCACATAAGCTATATTTCCTGTCTCCCATGTTCACATGTATCGACCCTTCAAACTGTTTGTTGATGAATCAGACTAATCCAGCTCCCAAGTTTAGAAACGTCATATGAACAGTGATTAATAGAAGTAATCATACTTTTATGGTCCACGTTTTGTTTTGTCTCTCTGACATGCTAAGTTCAGAGGTGTGTTCTATTCAGCTGTAGGCTATTCTGCTGGCTTATATGAGATTTCTGTCTGAAGGGAAGGCACATGTTCAGTTCGAAGGGCACTGGAAACGGCATTGGGAATAAGGGAACATCAATACATCACTTCACAGTAATGGAGAGGAGAGGGAAATTTACCCAGGAATCACTGAGCATCACACCAACACTTAAAGAAGTTTGAATAAAAAATGTTGAAGCGCCAGCATTTTTATTGAGTTTAATTAGTCCCAGATGTGGTTTGTACATGCTTGTTCACAGATATAAAGGGCACGAGACGTGACGGTTACTGTGCAAATCTAATGATTAAGGTTATAACCAAATTAGACTTATTTTCACATTAAACATTGCAACAGACATTTACTAATCAGTTTAGCATTTTTAAAATATGACAATTTATGAAAATTAAATGAATAGAAACTTAATATTTATATAAATTCACTCGAATGTATTATATAGACATGAATAGGGAAAGCTGAATAGGGAAATTTTGAGAACCATTGCATTTTAACGAAAAGAGATAAATTATTATTCTTTTTTATTTATTAATTTTTTTGCATCATATGGGTCTGAAATGAAATAAAGTGTGAGTACATTATGACACAATTAAATTTTTTGGGTAAACTGGTCCTTTCTAGGAGGAATGTTTTATCTGGGTTTGTAACAATCTCTTCTGGGCACATAAGTCTCTGCAGGCTTCGAGAACTGAAATTTTGAGTCAGTGGATCAAAGTATTTCACCACTCTCAGGAAATCCCCAATCAGACTGTATTGAAATTTCATCTATCGTGTTCCAAAGTTCAAGTCTGGTGAACTCTGACCTGCAAATTTGTGTCATGTGAAGATGTATGACCAATAGAAGTTTGATACATCACAGCATGACCTCTTAACTGAATTTTTTTTTTTAAATGAAAACTTTAAATCTACATGATTGCAACGTTGCAGTAAATTGGAGTAGATTGCATATTTTTAAATTTTGTTCTATTATGTTCATTTTTTATAAAGATGCCACAGAGTGTGACGTTGCAGAGTCTATAATTTTGCACACTTAAAGTCTAGTGTGACCATCATTGTGATCATTTAGACTAATTCTTGTTTGCTCACTGCAGGTCAACTTTACATGTGAATATCCTTACTTTTGGTGCACCGTCTATTGAATAAAACAATGACATTTTCACCAATATGAAAGGGAGGATTCTGGTTTAGATCCCTCCAGAGACAGGGATGCAGGAGGATTTGCACTGATAAAGATAATTAGGAAATTCTTTCAGTGTTGATGCGAAGAGTGTCATAATTGTACTGCGAGAGAGAGTGGGGAAAATCTCTTAATCACCCCTTCTACCTTCCCTGTAGTGCCCCACCACACACATACACACACACACACACACAGACACACACACACAGTTTGTGGGGCGGCACGAAGACAAGTAAGAGAGTTACGATAATCAGATACTTTTCAAGTAACTAGTAAAGTAACGGATTACTTTTTAATTTACAAGATAATATCTGAGTTACTTTTTCAAATAAGTAACGCAAGTTACTTTTTTTCAATTTATTGATTGACAGCTCTCCTGTCCCCATGTTGAGAGAAATCAGAAGATGTTACTGTAGTTCTAAAATAAATATGAATATGCATTAATTCATCTCACTCACACAGAAAAAACACAGATTCAGTATTCCTCAAAATGTATAACAATAATGCAACTCAGAATGACGCAAACCAGCAATAATTAAATGTTAAACAACACAAATATCCTTTATGTATTTAATCCCTTTATATTAACCAATGTCTTTGCTTCTGACCTTCGATGATCCAGTTCAACCGTACTAATAAGCAAAATTACTCTAGACAAACATTTGTGTCTTTTTTTATTGCTGAAGTGTGTTGAAATTTCTTCTTCCGCATTCTACTGTACGGACGTAAATTTACTTTCCCTTCAGCCTGAGGCTTATTCATTTCACATTTGGTGTGAAAGGGCTTTTACATTTGCCAAAAATATAACTTTTTTATTTTAAAAACAAAACAAGATTTTTTTGCGTTTTAAAAAATTACGCAAAAGTAACTTAATGCATTACTTTCCATAAAAAGTAACTAAGTAACGTAATTAGTTACTTTTTATGGAGTAACGCAATATTGTAATGCATTACTTTTAAAATTAACTTTCCCCAACATTGCACACACACACACACACAGCCTCTGACATGACTCAACCTGTCCTCTAATTCTAATTCAAAGCAGTGCAGGTCCCAGAACTCAGCCTGGAACAGACTATCCTTTTACTTTGTGGTTCTTATACTGATGGGCTTTTCTAAGGGACAACTGGAGGTCACCGCAAACTAAGACAAACAGTCTGTGCCGTCCTAGCATCAGTTATCCATTGCATTCAGAAACGTCCCTGCTCAACTGATAGACCAATTATTCAAGACTATCTTCAGCCTGACCACATTGAGACCTCATGCTACACCAAGGCTTGTTTTGCTCACACCAGCTGAGGAGACAAGAGTTCAGAGTCTATCACACAGAGACAGTGATGAATTGCGGAACGCCTTGACTACTGTTTGGGTGTTGAGCCTCTGTGAGGTCATGCTTGTAGTGTGTGAGAACATGTAGCATGAAGCTTATTTCAGACATCGTATAATTTCAGTGTGTATGTTACCCATTGGTGTCAGTGCATGTCAGTTCTGGTGTTTGTGTGTGAGAGAGTAGCAGGGCTATAGTGAAAAGACAGATGGACTGAACTCACCTTCTGGTTTTGTCCTGACTCTCTCCCCTGATGTCTTGTTTTTTTTTTGTTTTTTTTTTAATGTATGCATGTCTGGGTGAGGTATGCTGTGAAGCCATTACAGTATCTGTACCTGTTGGAATTTAAAAAAAATATCTGTATATGGATGTGGGTGTGTCTTATATGCATGGATGGCTGCATTAAGCTAAAAATATATTGAAAACAAAATGTAAAAGTAAAAAAAAAATAAAAAAAGTTACAGAGCTTAGCACAAAAATGTGCCCAATGAAAAATGACAAATCAGACTGACCCAGTTCTCAAGTTTAGACTTTTAAAGTCATTTTGTCAAAATGTTGTCACAATTTCACTAAAATGAGGGAAGTGGTTAGTACAGCGTAGCCAAGATGTACCTAAAATAAAAATGAATTCTTGGTCCTTGGAAAAAAAATCTTATTTCATGGCCACAGTATGTTTCCCCTTGCATGTCATGTTAAAGAATGTCTATGCTAATTTATGTTGGTGTGATTTTTGTTGGTCATGAACCATTATACCATTACTATTTACTAGTCAAACCTATTAGATTGTAAGTAAATTTAGTCCCCGGCATGACGGTCCTGCATGGTGAAGTTTGTTGGCTAAAGAAGTCTGATGAGGATACCAGCATATGAGTATGGTGGAGATTTCCATTTAAAACTCAAAATATGCTGGTCTAAGAAGACTCTATTCTCCTGAGGATGAAAATGCAAGAGAGGTAGCATGACTAAGTTGTTAATGATCTATGCTAGTAGTCCAAAAATTGTAGGTTGAAATCCCAAAATGGGGATTTATGAGCTGCCACAATTGTCCTTGAACAAAGCACTTAACCCCACATAACCCAATAGGGATTTTCCCTGTAGAAAACGTGCACTGTAGATTTGGTTAAGGAAGTGTTGTTAAATGAAAAGCAAAGAAAGGTTCAATTCAGCTCCACCCTTGAATCTCGCTAAAGCATTTACACCAGTCTTGCATTTGTTTTAAGAAAACAGTGTGAAAGAAGCACGTCACTGATTAGTCATATACATAGCCTACGCATATACATTTACCTTTGAGTCTCGCTGCTCTGTAGATGTACACTTAATCCCACATCACTTGGCATTATTAAAAACTACTTACATCCCCACACTTATTTAAAAAGACACTTCAGTGAGCTCTGAAATCGAACTCCATCCATCATCCAGTCAAATGCTAAGGCCCTCAAATGTTAAACCATGAACTTCACCAGTAATTTGTTCTCTGCCTTTTGCTTACTCTCTGTGTATAGCGAACACAAATTTCCGTCCAATTAGCTAAATGTCACAGGGTGGTTTTGATTAATGGCAGCAAATGTAGCTTGATTTCTGTATGAATGTTCTGTTCAATTAGAATATCATCAAGCTGTAAACAGAATTGATGTGTTTGCGCATGTGAGGATCTGACGGTTACAAGATGCTCCAAAAAGCGGGAAAAATATGTCACATTTTTCATGGTAGAATTGTTCCATCCAATTGTAAGGAACGATGTAAAATCAGTACTGCATAGCTTCTTGTGACTTGTTATCTAGACACTGTCTAAAGTGACATTTGTATTTTCTAGGGGTGTAAAGCAAAGTTGTTATCTGTATGTGTCTAGATCAATTGAAATGACAAATTTATCTATGTCCGTATTCAGAAAGTGGCCCTCCATTGGTTTTAAATTAATAAATTAATAAGTTGGCAATAATCAATGCTATGTCAAAACAGAAAACCTCTATAGTAGCTTGTCAGAGACTAAGAAAAGATAAATTATGTGAGAAATGTAATAATTTTCACTGAACTGGAAAAAAAAAACTTTTCACTCAGAAATTGCTAGTAAATTTCACAAACAATTACAAAGAAATGTCATGTAAAACACTGAATTGAACAAGAAATGTAGAAGTTTAAAATAACCAAAATTGTATTTTATTGTAAAACATACTCATAATCATTTTTACAGTGTGCCCATGTGATAGCAGAATGTATTTACACTTTAAAAGTACAGCAGGACACAGCAGTGTGTATTCCTCATCATTCCTTCCTCCTGTAAATACAACCATTGTTACACATCAGAACTAAAATAGCTTACAGCCATTGTTAACAGAAGAAAAGATTAGAATTGTCTTGCATTTCTGTCATTCCTCGCCTCTACATTAGATTACTCAGGCTGTAGTCCATCTAATATAACAGATCAATGTTATCACACAGGGAATTCAATCATACAAATTCATGAGATGACTAGATCTCTGTGGGGACTGTTTACTGGAGCGTTGAATACTGAACTATTGCAGGATCAATACTCAGGCGCCGGGGAGCATGGAATACCTCTGCCTTCAGGTATACATAATAGTGTCTATTATTTAACTGCATAAGGATGGTGTGATGGTTTAGATGAAAACTGAAAAACTGTCTATCTCAACTATTATTAAATGCAATGTATGCAATCTGTCTATGTAAATCAAATATCTATTTATACAATAGGAGCTTGTGAACTCGTATGACCTGAGAGGCATCATTTGATGTGTTATTCTAAATCATTATTAAAATGAAATCTCCTGACCTTATTTTGATTCATTGAGATATGGATGGATGATTGCTTGTGGGTGTCTAGAAGATCGGATTCTCGCTGTACGATATGATTTGTGTCAAGATGTTTTGCGCTCATTACTTGTTAGCAGTGTTTGTTGCATATATCATTGTTCACGTGAATTATGTATGACTGTATTACAATGAGAAATTATACGTTTAGATGAGTTCTCTCAGAAGTCGTATTGGTTATATTGGCTTTTCATATTTAGTGCACAGCAAATGATGCCTACCTTTACTTATTCACATAAACAGAGTTAGAGAAATGATTGAATATTTAATCAGGGTATATGCACATTAATGTAATGAATATTAAAATGTTTATATTCATCCCAAACTTTCTCGATTATTTATTGTTAATCAACTTTGAGACTTTTTTCACAATTGGCCATCGACCTGCTGAGAACTGACTATTCTCAATTATTAAAAAACTATATAAGAAAAAGGGACCTAACTTACTAATTGTGAGGACAAAAAGAGGAAATGTGATGGTGATCTGTCAGATGACATTATCACTGGAGCGCCGTTTTAGTGCATCGCTGTTGGTTTACCTGTGTGTACAAGTTCTTTAGTAATTTATGTAAGCCTATGGTGTGTAAGTGATACAATATTAGTATACTCTCGATAAGCCTCTGTCTACATCTATGTGTGTCTACATCCATCTTTCTATGGATGTAATCACTGTGACTGGTTATATAATTCATCGCAATTTTTAAAGTTTGATTTCTTTCATTGTTTATTTGTACTGTAAGTGTATTTGCATAACAACTACAATGACTTAACATTTGTTGGTATATAAAATATTTTTTGGTTATTTTCCATTAGATAATGACCATAGACTGTATAAAAACATGGACGTAGTGTCCGTGACGTCACCCGTAAGTTCCTGAAGAGAGTTTTTGAAGCTCAAAGTGGGCAGAGCCGGCCGTCGCCATCTTGGCAGCGCATCACCGCACATCACTCCCGGATAATCGAAAATGGGCAAAATGGCGGGAGCTAGTTGCTGAAACCACGCCCACCACCTAGCACGCCCACCTAGCAGTGGCAATCCACCTGTCACTCAAGTGGACTCTATATAGACCAAAATAATTTTTTGAACCAGGCTGTAAACATATTTTTTTCTGCTGTAAAGTTGGGCATTTTAATATGGGGAGTCTATGGGACTGACTACCTTTTGCAGCCAGCCTCTAGCGGCCAGTTGACGAATTACAGTTTAAGTCACTTCCGTGTTGGCTTCACGAGAGAGAGCGGGCGGTTGCCGCTTGATAATGACAGTCATCATATTGTTACTTACCTATTCATCTTGCTGTTCCTGGGTTCGTTCTGTTAGCGAGCATATATGTATTTGATTTGAATTGCTTACAATTGCTTGTGGTAGTTACTGTCTTTTGTTTATTCAAATGGCTATGTATTGAAATATGAATTGTAGATGAAGAGTTAATTCCATTAAATTCTTATGAAACATCAAGGACTGTGCCCAGATAAGTGTTGTTTAGTTCTAGCTTTTTTATAGTTTTGTGTAGCCCAGTGAAGGTGCTGAGTTTGAGAACATATCTACATTTTGTTTATTTCCTTTTTGCTTGTTTGTACTTTGTATTTAATTAGTACCATCATTTGTGTCTGTGTGGAGATAAACCTCTTTATGCACTTCATTCCCAATGTCGTAACACCTCACTTCTAGTTCCTACTAGACCATTGGAACCACAGTATCTGACTTCGATGGCCATAAGGCTAGCAAGTTTACAGGGAAAACAAATTACATTCTTAAAAATATATTTTGTGCTCTGAAGAAGAAAACATATGCATAAAGGGGTTGGAGCAACATGAGAGAGAGTAAGTAAATGATGACAATTATTTTTTTATTTTTTGGGGGTGAATTATCAATTTACGGTGATAAACAAAGTGTGTAACAATTCGTGCACCTCTCCTCAGACAGATGAAACAATGGCAGTCCACTACAGGTCTATGAATTTGATTAAAAAGATGTCAGCAGAAGATGATTAATTAATGTGTTTACACACATATTCATGTCTGCAAGTTTCATTCTGATCAATAGCAATGGCACATCTCTGCTGAGGCTCAATTATCAAAAATAAATGGGCTCTCTCTAATGACCTCAGCCACCAATTATTTTTTCGTGACGGTTGGAATTAAAAAACACAGCTTTTTTGACACATTTAAAACGTAACTATTGACAAAATCAGCTCATATTTAACTAAAATAGCCTGTATTATAAGTGCATTGGCAAGCCCAAATGAAACTGTTGATAATCAGGTGGGTGCATTGATTTCAGCCACTCAACGGGCAAACTTGATTTCTTTTTGTATGCAATAAAAGTCAAACTCACGTAGAATTTTTACTTTCGCATACAAAAAGAAATTGAGTGAGTGGCTGAAATCAATGGTACATTTTGGCCATAAATACTACTATTTCACTTCCAACACAAAATCTTCAAATGGAACATTTATGTTTATGCAGAGTGTGCATTATTGAACAAAAAGAAAATTCGGTTACACTTTATGTTAAAGTGTCCTTGTTACAGTGTAATTATACATTTAATGCTAAGTAATATTAATTAACTACATGTATTTAGGGTTGGGATTTGGGTTAGGGTTACTTTTGTGTAATTATGCATAATTTATTGTTAGTAGAATAGTAAGTACATGTGACATGTAACAAGGACACCTTAAAATAAAGTGTTACCGAAAATTCTAGGTAACAATTATTTTACAGTGTCCTTGTCATACGTTAGATATACTTACTTAAATTATAGCAATAAATAGTACATGCAACTAACCCTTATCCTAGCCCTATAGTAAGTATGTGTTGTTAATTAATATGATTTAGTACTTAAATGTATAATTACACTGTAACAAGGACACCTTAAAATAACAACGATTACCCATATGATGTCAGTATTTACTTCTTGTTCCCCATGTTGTTCTAAACCTGATTTTCTCTATTTTCTTTCTTTTTTCTCTCCCTCTTTTTTAGTTTTTTTATATGTGGCATGTACTAAAAAACACCATAAACGTGGCCCATATGACTTATGTGCTATATTTAAAGTTTTCCGAAGCCATGTGCTTCCATTAGAAGCATTGTGGCAGGTTTAACATGCAAGAGCCAATGGTGTCTAATGTCGTTTATCAGATATTTATAAGTATATAGTATAATATAATTATACTATAAGTAATAAAAAATGACTTAAAAAAATGTCCTTAGTGAACTTGTGTGAGTTTGGGATGATGTGAGAGTCAGTACATATTAATGGTACCAGGTCGCTGCACCTGGGTTCCTTCAAAGGGCTCTAAATGTGGTGTCTCATATCGACAGTGCTGAAAGATATTCATTTATCTTCTTCATCGTTGACCACACTTCACACACACACACACATACGCTAGCATGCAGACTCTCTAGAGTACCCACAGCTTTTTACCAGCAATTCAAAGCAAAGGCAGGGATATAGATGTACAGCGAGGCCTGTTGACAGAAATCAGATACGGTCCGATAGAAGGAGATTCAGGCTAACTAATTGCATATGCCATTGACAGCGATCTCTTTCAACAAGGACAAACAATAATTTACCATTTCCTCCTTTCAAATGCAACTGTTACGCATGATTTACATAAATAATGTGGTTATGGAGTGTTACAAGGCCTGTAATCATATGACCTTAAAACAATGTTTTTTTGTTGTTGTTGTTTTTTTACAAGCATTTTAATTTCAGCCTACATGTTGACATTTGGCAGGATATTATTGACTTGAGCAAGTCACATTGTGTAGTGAAGGTTGTGTTTGTTTATGGTTATGTGTATGAGAGAGAGAGAGAGCAAAAAAGAAAATGCTGCTCAGTTGGATGGGTGATGGGTTCATTGACAATGGCAGATTTAATTTAAATCTCAGTGGTGCACAATGGGTGGTTGATGATGACTATTAAAGGGATAGTTCACCAAAAAAATTTAATTCTGTCAATTACTCACCCTCAAGTTGTTCTAAACCTGTATGATTTTTTTTTTCTGCTGGATGTAAAAGAAGATATTTTGTGAAATGTTGATGGTCAAACAGTTGATGGTCCTGGTCACCAAACAGTTGATGGTCCTCATTGACTTATAGTACTTTTGTCCATGCTACGGAAGTCAATGGGAATGCGCAACATCAACTTTTTGATTACCAAAATCATCTTTTATGTTCCACAGAAGAAAGAACTCATACAGGTTTTTAAAATAGAGGGTGAGTAAATGATGACAGAATTTACATTTTTGAACTCTCCCTTTAAGATGTTAAAGAAAAGTGTGCTTGTGATTTTTTTTTTCTTTCAATAAACTCTTAGTGGATTGACGTCATCATCGAATGGATTTTTGAATATTTTCTGTTGCATTTGTCTTCTTTGTCATCTCTTGAGTTGTCATTTACAGTAGCAGATGCTTTCATCCAAAGGACTTATAGTACATTTCACAGATAATTGCTGTGGAGCAACTAGGGTTAACTGCCTCACTCAAGGACACAATGGCTGTGCTCAAAGGATGCAATGACAACCACAAAATATGCTTGAAGGAATCAAACTGACATCCTTCCAGTAACCAGCTTGAGCAACCTTTTCCCCCACATTATGTCCTCTCAAGGCAGCATAAATAAATATCTGTTTAAGATTGTGTTGTATTTTTATGCAGCGTACTGTGAAGAAGAAGAAAAAAACAATACAAGATGCAAAATGGTTGTTGTGATAACACAGATATTACTTTTTATTATGGGTTTGTCTGTGTCCACTTAGACAAAGAACAGAGGGAACAAAAATATTGATATCTTGGACTGATGGTCTGCCAGGCTCTGAAGTAAGATGGACAGCGTTAAACACACCGTCTGGGGAAAAAGAAAGAGAATAACAAGAAAGAGAAAATGAGAAGAGTGTTTTTGTTAAACTGAAACATGCAGATAATGCAGATCCAATCTCTGTATGTGCAAAACAGTGGAAGAATGTCAGTTATTAATCACAATACTATTTTAAATCACCAAAAACAATTCTAATTACTATTAATTTCTTGTTTTCTACTAAAAAAATATATATATATATTTAAACATCCTAAGAACAAGTAAATTGCATACATTTGCTTTTTGAGAACTTTGTTTACTGTTCTTTTCACTGGAAAAGAGGACAAAAATATAGATTATATAATTATTTATTTGTTTATTTCAGTTTATAAAACGGTTTATTCACGATACAGCACAGCTTCACCCAACGTTCTGTGTATCACTGAGCAACACCACCCTTAGCAACATAAACAATCAATAAAATAGCATCAAACTGTTCCGTGTATTATGTATTTCTGCAGAATTAACTGTTTGTTATTTATTTAATGAAGTATGAGTGGCCCCTGCTGGCGTTATGTTGCATCTTTCATCTTTAAAGGGATGCTCCACTCCTATAATATACGCCATTCTGTGTCAGCCGTGACACAAGGATATGTTTTCTATGTGTATTTACGCTTTGATTTGAACGAAAACAGCGCATCCGTGCAGCGCGGCTGACACAGAATAGAGTACGCTGCTTGTGTTCAGCGGATATTCTCCAAAATGGCGCTACGGTGATGCGGAGAGACATTGAGGAGACGAATTGTTGAATAAAATGTTTTTTTTTTCTTCGCGTACAAAAAGTATTCTCGCCGCTTCACAGCATTACGGTTGAACCATTGATGGCAGATGGACTATTCTGACGATGTCTTTCATACTTTTCTGGACCTTGACAGTGTAATTTACTTGGCAGTCAATGGTATAGTCACAAGCCTCTCGGTTTTCATCCAAAATATCTTAAATTTTGTTCCGAAGACGAATGAAGCTTTTACGGGGTTGGAACGACATGGGGGTAAGTGATTAATGACAAAATTTTCATTTTGGGGTGGAGTATCCCTTTAACTTTGAGACCCCTCCCTTGGCCCTTACTCTGTCTAATAAACGCTTCTCATGCGGAGATGTGTTGATGTGTGCGCGCGTCTGTGTGGCTACAGTTTCCGAAGTGAGGAGGGAATATTACTGAATTTATTAGTTTTCTGTTTCAGGTATGATTCTGTATGTCCCATCAGTTTGGAAGGACAGCATTTAACGAACTTGCTTCAAAAAAGTTACATTTGAATACGTGAAAATTTGGTTTTAATATTTTTTATTGTGTGGCAAACATTTTTTAAAAGGTACTTGAGGCCGTGCTGTATCGTGAAAACTGTGATACAACACAGCCTCTTGTACCTCATTGCTTACATATAACCTACATCAACAATATGCACACCAATGTACTAATGTATATAAATTGTAAAATAATTGCCTATAAGACAAGACAACATCCACTCCTACTCTATAGATAAAGTCAAACAAAGTAACTGAAATCCAGGTCTGAAAGCAATGTAGCGATGCTTTGATGTCTGCAAAACTAAAAAGAGACAGAATTTTTTATACTAATGTCATTTGTTAGTTTGTCCTCATCTAGATACATTAACTTCACTGCCACCAAAGCAACAAAGACCAGTATACCTTCCTTTAGATCTATTTAGGTTGCTGCTCACCACCTCCAATAAAAAATGACTTTTAAGTTAGATGCCCTCAGTTTTGATCAAACATGTTTTTGATTCTTTGTACAGGATAAAAAAGATTAAAGTGTTTCAGCCCTCACTTAGACTTGGTGGCACTACCTATCTAAGAGTAGCTCAGACTTTCAGAATGAAGAGAACTCCTCCTGACCTTCTGGGATTATAAAGGTGATTATGAGGCATGTATTGGGGCTGTTTTCATAGGGAAAAAATTGTATAGTGAGGTTCTGGGCTGAAATCCAAATTGAACTGGTCTCCCCTTTCCTTGACCCTGAGTGCACACCAGGATGATTCAGGGAGGCCGGAGCAACAAGTGCACTCCGGGGAAGTATAAGTCTGGGGAAGCCGCCAAAATTGAAAGGCTGTAGCAAACATAAGTCAGAGTGAGTATGTGATTCACAGTCAGTGTTTTGAACGCCTTATGTTGCTTCTGATCTGTGGAGAAGACAGAGTGAAAGGTTTTAGTGTATGACAGGGATGGATTTTGACAGGAAATTTATCTTAAATTTGCGCAAAAGCATTTAATCCTGACACATAGGCCAGCTTCCATTTGGATCATTCCTGGTATGTAGGACCTTTGGAGCTCTGTAACTTTTAAAAAATGTAATATGCTTGTGTTGTAGTAGTTTATGGAAGTGTCTCTGTACTAGACTTTCTGAAATTTGCTCTGGTCAAGTCAGACTTAAACTAAACTCTTAGTTGGATTATTTACACAATGGCAATCAAATACAGGATTCTTAACAGGATGAAACGTATGACATTGTCATATTTCTGCAATTTTACTAACATAAGAGAATATTTTAAAGTGAAATGAAACAACTGATATTTATGTCTTTGAGTTTAGTTTTTGTTCATCACTACAGTTGTTTATAAAACAGTTTACATTTAAGATTCTGCCAATATGTTGTTGATGTATTTCTATCAAAATATTCACATATGGGGTTGCGTTTTCTAAAAGCATAGTTAGCCAACTATGGTTACACGCTCCGTCATTACCAACATAGTTCAACAATTTAATGTTTCCCAAAAGCATGATCAAACAATCAGCACGGAAACTTACAGTATATGACTGGAACTACAGTTCTCAACCTGTGGTTAGAAGCATAATTTCTTGTTAGTATGATGTGGACTTAATGCTCTTGGGCACAATAAGAAAGCTAACATGCAGTACACACTATATCTTTCTTTCAGTTTGAATTCATGTCAAAAAATTCTCACAAACTTGAGGCGCATGATGTTCATGAAATGATAATAAAACACAATTTAGAGTTCAATAGTTCCAACAAGGCAGGATCCTTGTGGGTTTCAAAACATTTTTGTATAATTTATTCCACAGAATTATGCATTATTAACATTTATGAGTGGAGAGAGAGAGCAAATTGTCTGCTATCAATTATGCATTGTGAATTATTGAAATCACAGATATCAGTGTTGCCCTACCAAGCAACTGACTTCTTCTTATGTCAATATCTTATTTCCCCAGTGAAATGACCCCCTCTATTGGGTAAAAATGCAATATAAACAATGCAATAACAAATCCTCTTCTTATGGATACTTTTTAAACATCTTTGCTGCAAAAAAAAAACTAAAAACTTAAATGTAAACACTGACTGTTCATTCCTATTACAGTTATTTTTATAATGGTTAACACATTGTTTTACTTCTCTCTATATAGGCTTGTATCCGGAACATTTTCTCTGTCATTTTTAATTCTCTGTTTTAGTTGGTTTCACCCTTTTTATTTAACAACCCAGATTTGTCCGTATTTATATGTGAGTGTGTGCCAGATAAACTAAGACTGTAAATTTGTGAGAGTCATTTAACTTTCTGGAAATCCTTCAAGTGACCGAGCACATAAAGCTGATAAGAGAGATTTTAAAAATCTTTCTCTCTCAGCTCTCAGCAAGCAGCCTGTCTCTCTAACAGTCAGAAAGAGAGAGAGGCTTTAAAACTGCTTAAGAGGAAAGTATGGAATTACAGAAAGAGGCTTTATAGGAAAGTTGAAAAGATGTGTAGGTTTCAAATAATCAAGAATTTTAAAATGAATGACCTGACAGTTAAAAGTATTTTTTTAGGTGTTTTAAAAAGTTTTAAATGTTTTAAATAGCAAAGGTGCAATATGAGAGGATGAATCAACACAACTGACAATTTAAATTAAATTTGAAAAAGTGCTATAAGCCTGTTTGTGATATAATTATCAAAAATCAAGTTAATGTACTTTCTCTAAAAAAAACATGAATGATTATGAACATTCTCCTCTAAATATCAGACATTTGTCTCTGAGGATTGTAATTGTAGAACATTTTCATTTGTACCTTTGAGGACACAAAATCATGTCAGAATGCTGGCTATATTTGTGAAAACCGACATGTCTTTACTGATATTGTGAAATATCATGACAGCTGACTTGTTTGTGTGTCCTCATGAACCTGATCTACAGATAACTCTCTCTTGGTATCCTTTGTGTACTGGTTTTAGTTGTCCTTTCATGAAACTGACACCATCAACCTCTAGAATCTTTATTTATTGCTTTCACCAAGGCAGATGGGTTACAAGTCAGTATACCAGATTATGTATTATAAAATCATTTCCAGAGGGTTTCCAGATGAAAGAGGCTGCCTATATTATGTTCTTATTGGACTGAATTCAATTCCTGACAAACAAAGAGAACAGAGAAAGAGAGAGAGTGGGAACACATTCAAACAGAAATGATGTGATGACTGTCAGTCACAGAGAGTGGAAATGATGGCAAATATTTATACGCACTTTCAGTAATATACCTTTTCAATGCTATGTTTGACGTGTTTTCAAAGCCATTTTGAGTTCAGGCAATTCATGATTTTCCAGTTGATCAGTTAGCTGCCTTTATGACTTTATGATAGTAATGAGTTTGGGATTGTGTGCACTCTTATGTTGCAAATCAGCCCTGTCATGATGTCATTTTTCTACTGGTATGATTATTTAAACGGCATCTAAACATTTGTGTTTAGATTAATTCAGATTTCATCATTGTTATGGCAGATAAGTCCAGTCCACTTTAGAATAACCACTTAGTGGTCAGGTATTGTAAGTGAATGCTGAAATCAAACCCATTGCTAGCGACTACAATGTACAATGTAGCAGTAAGTGGAGCAACATTACGTGATTTAAATTGACTTACCTTGTAAATGGGTTATTTCCTTTGCAAATCAAGCTTTCCAATTCATTCTGCTAATTAAGTGGTTTTGTCAACCTCTTCCGATATTTTCTATATTTCTGTATAATGCCATATTCAGCTGTCAACCTTCTGTGTCTTGGTGACATATTAAAGGGGTCATATGACATGAGAAATCAAATTTTCCTTGATCTTTTGACATAAAATACAGTATATTGCAAGATGAATAGCTTAAAATGCCCTTCTCCTTTTAAATAAAGCTTTTATTTAACCAAGCTTCAAAAATGCCTTATTTTGATATTGTGGGATCTGTGACATGTTTTTATTGCATTGCATTTACATTGCATATTGTATTTAACATTAAAATGAATGCATAACATAAGCTTTCTACATGTTTTTCCAAATCACTGAAAATTATTAGGGTGGAGGGACCTTGACATTGTCTTCCAATATTCTTATGTATTTTATAATATTTAAGTGGGGTTTGCTGGTGTATATTTCCTGTCTTAAAGGAAGCACAAACTTGGGGTGAATTAGTGGACGGATTAGTAGAGCAAGTCGAACATGGTTATTTGTAGCATTGATTGAGTGTGGAGTTGGTACTATTATTGTATCTAGTTCTATTTTTTAGACAGTTTTTCTTAATAGCCTTTGTTTTAATGCTCTTAAACATATTTCTGTCATGACAAATCTTGCGGGGTTTAGCATGGTAATGTACATGACAATGTTAATGTGTTTGGTCTTGGCAGAATATATCTGCTACTCTACTGCCAAGACTTACTACTGCCAATACATCCACAAACATGCTGCTGCGTGAGCATGTGAGAAATACGACTGCTGCACATATAACATATATGAAACAACCCCCATTTATAGCATATAAAATAACCAATAGCAGATCTATACAGGTGGAGCCAGGGAAGGTGGTGGGTTTCTGAAGCGCGCTGCAACAGCTACAGCAAGCACTAGCAAAGTATTTGAAGGTTAAGCAGCGAGCTCATTAGCTGCTGATACAAAAAGAACCAATCAGCTGCACCATATGATGATGTCATTATGTCAGATTGAGTTAGACCTATCAGCATGCACCATCTAGAGTTTCATGACAGAACTTGGGATTTATTTGCACATCTGCTTAAAGGGGGTCATATGATGCGATTAAAAATTTTCCTTATATTTGGGGGAAAAAAGGTGGTTGTTACAAGCTCTTGGTGCATAAAGAAGATTTGTAAAGTTGCAAAGATTAAAGTCTCAACTCCAAAGAGATATTCTTTATAAAAGTTAAGAGTCAACCACGCCTACCTAAAACGGCTCGTTCTAGCACGCCCCCATATGTCTACGTCACGATGTGGGAAGATTTACATAACGCCGCCCAAATATTCACGCAAAAAAAGAAGGCGTAACTCTTATTCTCGCTGTAGTACTGTTGCCGCCACCACCATGTCGTGAAGACGCTGTGTTTCGTGGTGAAAAGCGAAACTACTTTGTTTGCGTCTTCCAAAAGAGGATGATAGCCACTCGGCATGCCTGGAGATGAGAGTGCGGGTTGCTGAGGCTCTACATCACTTCGCGCTGTGGATCGAAACCTCGTTTATAATGGGTTTTAATGTTTTTGTTTCGTCGCTCTGGTCTGACAGGGCATCACAGTATGGTGAGGGGTGTAACTTTTCCGTCACACGTTTGAGGTATTCGCCCAATCACAACGCACTGTGGATAGCTGGCCTATCACAGCACACCTTGCTTTTTCAGACGGATGAGCTTTGTAAAAATCGACGTGTTTCAGAAAGGCGGGGCATAGAGGAGAAACAATAATGTACAGTATGTGGAAAATAATGTGTTTTTTGAAACTTAAACCACATAAACACATTTCATTACACCAAATACACCAAATAATAAATACACATCTTTTTGGATGACAACATCGCTCCAGTTTTTACATCTCAATGTGATTATCCTTGTGACTGTTCAGGTCTCCCCCCCCCGCCCCCATCCCCCTCCCCCCCCCCCCTTCCCCTACAGGTATTTTTTTAATGGTTGTTAATAAATGTAAGTCAAAAGGGTCATTTTGGACACAGATGTTTAATTTAAATGGCTAGTATAATGAAAATTCCACCATCATTTACTCGCCTTCATGTCATTTTAAACGTGACTTTCTTATTTCTTCTGTGGAGATGTTTAGAGGAAGACTTCCATTATATTTTTTTTCAAAAAAGGAGCATATAGGTTCAGAACAACATGAGGGTGAGCAATTTATGACTTAATGTTTGAGTAGACTATCCATTTAAGTCTACTTAATGGCTTTTTAAATGTTAAATGCCTATGATTTTCCCAAAAAATCCATAAAACCTTGATATTAAAACACTGTCTTTGTTCAATTTGTGTTGGTTTGACAAGAAAATAAGTGGTATCGCCCTACCGTCAGTCCGTGTCACTCACAGGAGCCGAAATGTCAATGGCCCTAAGCACAAATCTGCACAGAGGTTAGAAACCTATTAATCCAAAGCAGACGCGTTTGTACCAATGGGCATGTGTTTGTGTGAGAGCATAAGCTAAAGAAAATAACTAAGGTAGTGTAATCTAAGAAGGAGGATGTCTTTAAACAAATGTGAACAACATCATATCACAATGACAGCTCATATGCAACGGTCTCACAGTAGAGAGCGAGCCAGATGTCTTGAGCAGTCTTTGTGTCAGGTTTATGGAGAGCTCCACCTGTTCCCTCCCTCTCCCCAACATGGTGCTGACATTTTGTGATATTTCAGCCAAATGTCACGAGACAGACTCCGATGAACAAGCGTACGGAATGTCCCACCGAAAGAGATACGCATGCAGTGGTACTCAAATGAAAGTTCACATTTGATTCGTTGTGCTTGGGCACTGATACGTGACGCCAAAGACGGCGGGAGATAGGGTCGTTATGCTAGTGAGGTTGGAGAGCAGAAAAAATCTGGCTAATAAGGTCACACTCTTTGATGCTAGCTGGTTCCCACGACCCTGTGTCAAAGATGGGAAGCGCCACAAACATGAAAAGAGTGCCGTCTTAAAGAACTATGACCGGAATGCTCACAGCCGTTTAATGTGTAGCACATGATCCTGACCAGGTTGTCACTGATCGTAACCGGGGTTTCCTTATTTAACCTGCTGCATTGTCTGTGTAATGTGAAACATGGTGGCAAATTCGGTAAGAATGAACATAGCGTTGTTTATTAGCGCACACTGTCTGTTTTGTTTTCAGCACCAAAACTGAATTCAACTGATTAAAAGTGGATTGCTGGTGTTTAGTGAGCAAAACAGAGGTTTTTGTGCTGAAAAAAACACAAGTTTGGATGCCAGCATGGGACCCTAAACCCAATCTAAGGGGAACACATATTATACGAGGTGTAGATTTCATATGAATTTGTATAATGTGACATATATGATTTTAAAAAAAGATAGGGTCACACATTTTAAGTTCCAATTCTCACTAATAACAAATCATTAACTACAACTTTTGCCTCAATAAACTCTTAATTTGCTGCTTATAAATAGTTAGTAAGGTAGTTGCTAAGGTTAGGTATTGGGTAGGATTAGGGATGTAGAATATGGTCATGCACAATATGTGCTTTATACTGTAGGTACTAATAAACAGCCAGTAGTTTAATAATAGGCATGCAAATAATCAACTGGCTAATACTGAGAATTGGTCCTTATACTAAAGTGTTACCAAAGAAAGTAAGCATGTTTTGGGATGCTAGTGAGATGAAAAATCAATGTATAAAAATATTTTTTTATTAAAATTCATTTTGGTTTCTTTTAAGGTGTAAAAATATTGGTGTTATACAACTGTCCTGGTATAATAATAAGAAAAAGCCTCTGATTGAGGCAATTCCTAAAAAGAAAACCTTAGTAGTTTGGCTGAATTCTTTATTATTATTTCTTAGAAAAGATGGGTTAGGGTTTATTGTTATTATTAGTAGTAGTAGTAGTAGTATTTGGATTATTTGTCATTGACAGTAGTACTCTGATGTGCCTAGCAAGTTTAACTAGCTTAACCAGGAGCCATTCAACAGACAACCAGGTAAACATTACGGCTATACTGGTCCACAAGCAAGACCAGCACCAAACAAGCAAATTTGTGCCGGTCTAAAATTTCAGTAGAGCTTGTGAATTCACCCCACTTATGTTCTCATCTTTTTCAAGTTAACTTATTGAACCAGGAAGATAATTTCTTCTTATAGGCTTTCATTGTCTCTATTCAGGTTCAAAAAGACTTTCAGAACTTTGAAAGGGGCTATGGAAAAAGCCTTCTTGAAGGAACACCTCTCTTCACATCTCTCCTTCTTTTAATTTGTAGTATGTCTGCTTCAAAAAGCAATCCAATTATGAAGCGTTTGATGAGTTTAATAACAGTTAATTGTGTCGGCCTGTCCTCAAAGGCCTGGTTATGAAGATGGACGTTTAAGGGATTTCAAGTGTATGAAAACTCTAGAGGATGTCAGTTTTGATCCACCAGTCGAGGGGGAATGGGTCCCAGCACTGGCAGATATGTTCTGGTTGAGCTAACTTTCTAGTTTGGATTAGCGCAATAGTATAATTAAAAGTATTTACAATCTGTAGTTGCTGTCACTGTTCATCTGGCCTCTACCATCTGTACTGACTCCTGGGACATCAATGCCAATGTCTCTGTAACAATATAAGGCATACAATATGCCTTGAATGTTGAATGTGATAATGCTTGAATAGGTGGAGAAGTGTTCATGTTAAAAGTCGATGTGTTGTTCAAATGTTTAAATGTAGAAAGACTACATTTAAATCTAAATAGGGGATATTGTGCTTCCTCATTTGTAAGTCACTCTGAATAGAAGCATCTGCTAAATCAGGCTGGTCTCATTGTTCATACATAGGTATTAATATGTAACATTATTGATGCGAAAAGTTACAATTTAGACGTACTTCAACGTGTAAAATGTACAAATCGCTACGTATTTTTAGCTAAAAAACATAAAATATTTACATCTTTTATAACAATAAGATATTCATAGCAATGCATATTTATCATTTTATCAATAAGCGATTTAGATTTTTAGACCCCCAA
The DNA here is from genome assembly GCA_018155175.1 of Sinocyclocheilus anophthalmus. Classification (NCBI taxonomy): domain Eukaryota; kingdom Metazoa; phylum Chordata; class Actinopteri; order Cypriniformes; family Cyprinidae; genus Sinocyclocheilus; species Sinocyclocheilus anophthalmus. The sequence continues at coordinate 176,322 of JADLZN010004486.1, forward strand.
TAATGCCACCCAAATGTTCACGCAAAGAAAGAAGGCATAACTTTTATTCTCGCTGTAGTATTGTTGCCGCCGCCATGTCGTGAAGGCGCTGTGTGTTTCGTTGTGAAAGCGAAACATCTCGGGTTACGTATGTAACCCTGGTTCCTCGAGGGAATGAGACGCTGCGTCGGAAACGCTCAGCGTGACGGGCGCTGAACCTCGTGTGTAATCAGACCAATAGATGGGCGAGACGTCACGGGCGGTTGACATAATGACCAGGAAGCTATAAAAGCACGTGCGGTGAGACCAGCGTCAGCTTCTAGGCATGAAGCAAGCGCTGGCAGGGACGCCGGAAGTATGGCACCGAGACGCAGCATCTCGTTCCCTCGAGGAACCAGGGTTACATTCGTAACCCAAGACGTTCCTCTTCAGGAACTCGAGCTGCGTCGGAAAATGCTAGGGGAACGAGAATGCCCACGCCGCCAGACTTCCAAATCTCTGCCTAGTGTGGACGACTGCACAGCTAGGGCGAGAGAACAGAAGAGCCAGGAGTGGCTCGCATGTCTAGATCGTAAAACCTAACAAAAACAAACCCCCAAAACAAAAAAAAAAAAGCGTAGGACCAACGCGCAGCGTTGCAGATGTCCTGCATAGGCACACCCGCTAAAAAAGCCTTATAGGCTGCCACACTTCGAGTCGAGTGAGCCTTGACCCCTAACAGCGAAGGAGGATCAGATGACTCATAACAGCTGGAGATGGCATCCACCATCCACCGACTGAGGGTCTGTTTAGTAGCAGGAAGACCTCTCTTAGTGGGACCATAGCACACAAGCAGTTGGTCAGCCTTTCTCCACAGGGCAGCTCTGTGGACGTATGCATCCAGTGCTCGGACACATTACAGTTAAGCTTCTGCTGGTCTGGTTCCCTGAAGGGAGGAGGACTGAAGGCCTGGAGTACGACAGGCCGCGGTGCTGAGGAGGGGACCTTAGGGACATAACCCACTCGTGGGAACAGAATCGCCTTGGCCAGCCCAGGCGCAAAGTTTAGGTAAGACGGGGCCACAGAAAGGGCCTGCGGATCCCCAACTCTCTTGAGGGAAGATATTGCCAGAAGGAAGGTAGTTTTTATAGTAAGGAGGCGATCAGATATCTCCTCAATAGGCTCGAAGGGAGGCCTACAGAGAGCCTCTAGCACCACCACCAGGTCCCACGTGGGGACACGAGATCGTCCTGGAGGCCTCAGCCTCAGCTCACCTCAGAGGAAACATGTAACTAGGGGGTGTCTGCCCACTGACAGGCCACCAAGAGGGGCGTGGTAGGCCGCAATAGCCGCCACGTAGCCCTTCAGGGTGGAGTGGGTCAACCCTACAGATAAACAGGCCTGCAGGAACTCCAGAAATGTACCAAGAGGGCAGTTAGCTGGGTCGAGCTGGCGGTCTCCACACCAAGAAGTGAAAAGTTTCCACTTCAAGGCATACAGTTTCCTCGTGGAGGGAGCTCTGGATTGGAGGATGGTCTCAACAACCTCGGTTGAGAGACCGGAAGCTATGAGTTGTGCCCCCTCAGGGGCCACACCCACAGCTTCCACAGCTCCGGGCGGGGGTGGATGATCATACCCTCCGCCTGTGAGAGGAGATCTCTCCTGAAAGGAATCTCCCATGGAGCGCCGTCGAGAAGAGAAATCAGGTCCGAGAAACATACTCGGCCTGGCCAGAACGGGGCTACTAGCAGAAGACGGACCCCGTCCCGGCGCACTCTCTCCAGAACTCCCGAAGCCTCGGCCACGTCTGTACCATGGCATCCAGCCCCAGTGGAGCTGGATGACTCAGAGAGAACCAGAGGGGACAGTGCGATGTCTCTTTGAGTCGCAAACAGGTCCACCTGAGCCTGGCCAAAAACTCTCCATATCTGCTTCACCACCTTGGGGTGAAGCATCCATTCCCCGGGCATTCGGCCCCTGCCTCGACAGGATGTCTGCTCCCAAATTGAGATGCCCAGGGATGTAAACTGCTCTCAGCGAGAGAAGTTTGCCCTGGGATCACACAAGGATCTGGTATGCTAGTTTGTACAAACGGCATGAACGCAGACCTCCCTGGTGGTTGATATAAAAAAAAACACCGCTGTGTTGTCAGTGCGCACCAAAACATGGCGATCTCTTAGGTCCGGGAGAAAGTGTTCAATGCTAGAAACACGGCCAGCATCTCCAGGCAGTTGATGTGCCAAGTGAGATGGCAACCGCTCCACAGACCATGGGCAGGGTGGCCACTCATGACCGCTCCCCAACCGGTGAGGGATGCGTCCGTCGCTAGCATTACGCGGCGACAAGGAGCTCCCAGCACCGGGCCCTGAGACAAGAACCAAGGTTTCCTCCACATGTCCAAGGCACGTAGGCATCGCCGCATGACCTTGAACATGCAAAGCGGGTTTCCCCTCGGGGAGAACCCCCTGGTCTTGAGCCACCAATGTAGGGGCCTCATGTACAGCAGGCCAATAGGTATCACGTTGGACGCAGCTGCCATCAGACCCAGCAGTCTCTGGAACTGCTTGACAGTGAGTGACCGGCCTTCTCTGACTCTCGTGACTGCGGTAAGGATCGACTCGATACGAGCAGGGGACATACGTGCCTCAATCGTGGTCGAATCCCACGGGCCTCCTGGTACCTGTCAATGACCGAATTGACGGCATCGCCAGACAGGCCAGAAGGCGCAAGTAGGGCATCCATTAGGCAGACTTTGTCTCTCTCTTTCATATCTGACAAGGTCAGCCATAAATGCCTCTCCGCTGCCACCATAGCTGCCATAGACCTGCCAATGGCACGGGTGGTCTCTTTAGTGGCGCGGAGAGACAAATCAGCGGTCCTCCTGAGCTCGGTAATATCCTCAGATTTTACCTGCTCACCCTCATCTAGCTCTTTCAGCAGGTCGGAAAAGAGCTAGACACGCACCAGCCTGACTCGCTGCCAAGCACCCTTTGCCCACCAGCGCTGATGTTGTGCCCAGCGGCTTGGAGGGCAATGCCGGAGACTTTAAAGACGATGCCGCACTGGGAGACAGATAGCTAGCAAGCGTCTGTTCTTCCCGGGGCATCGTCTTATAACCGCGCTCATTCATCCCCGCCACATTGCCATAATAATCGGAGGCGGGAATAAAGAGGCGGGCCGAGAATGGTCGTCCCCACGACTTCGACACCTCGGTGTGGAGGTCGGGGAAAAAAGGCAGGCTCCGGCGCGGAGGTGGTGGCTTAACACGCAGAAACCGCTCATCCAATTTGCTTTTCTGCGGCTCAGTCATCTTCTTGGCGGGCCATTCAATATTTAGTTTGGCCACGGCACGAGTTACCACCTCCAAAAGCTCCTCATACTGGGGCGATTGAGGGGGCGAATCCTCATCGACGCCCACCACATCTACCTCCTCGGAGGAAGACAGGCGGAGCGCCGAGCTCTCTCCCCGGGGGGAAGTAACCGCAGAACGGTGAGCGAGCGCTGGATCTGGCGGGTGAGGAAGAAGATCTCGGTGAACTCGCCCGTCTCCATTCCCTCTGCCAGTTCCAGCTGCGAACCCCACGAGCGTAATCGCCGCTCCGCCTCGGCGGAAGCGGGACCCGCACCGTGGGGAACGCTCGCGAAGGCCCCCTCTTCTCTCAAGAGCTGGCTCAGCATGCTCCGCTCCCAGGCAGACAACGCACAAACTGTGTGTATCCGCACCCATAATGAAACACAGGCAGGGAGGAACACACTCTGAAACGCTGGCCACTTTCACCCCTACTCAAATGGTGTTTTTTCTCATGTGCTTTAGACATAATTTATTTTTCTATCTCTCTTTATTTTTCTCTTTCTAAGGGACAGACAACACCAAATAAGACTCACAACTGACAACACACATTGAATGACAGAAAGCTGGCGATCGGTCTCATCGCTCGTCTTGGATACTCTGGCATTACGGCAAACAACCCGCCGTGACGTCTCTCCCATCTATTGGTCTGATTACACACGAGGTTCAGAGCCCGTCACGCTGAAGGGCGTTCCCCTAGCGTTTTCCGATGCAGCTCGAGTTCCTGAAGAGGAATTACTTTGTCTGGCCTTCCAAAAGAGGATGATATCCGCTTCATCATGCCTAGAGCTAATCCGTGCTGGTCGCTGAGGAAATACAATAACTTCACGCTGTGGATCGCCGGATCAGCTTTCAACATGGACGAAGCGGAGTCCAGCCCTGGTTCGTCACATGTGGTTGCCGCAGGCCCGCCAGCCACTCCTTCGTCGAATCCGCCGGCCGCGCCGTTCTCAAGCCCGCCGTCTCGGCGTTATGTAACTCTTCCCGGCGATACTTAGCCGCATTTATAACGGCCTCGCTCAATTCAAGCCTGCCGCCATCACGCTAGCGCCGGCTCCACGAACGCAAGCCGCGGTGTGACACGTTGTTTCATTGTGAAAGCGAAAACTACTTTGTTTAGCCTTCCAAAAAAGGACACGACTAGAAATCAATGGTTAAGCTGTATCTACAACACTGTTCCAGAACACTTCAACCAAATATTCAGATGTGTGCAGCGCATTTTATGGAGGACTGTTTCCTGATCCTGGGAGAGTAGACTACAATGCCGGCTGTTCTGACTCACAGACTGTGTGAGTCCGTTTTCAAATTTAAAGAATTTGCCAGTGATGATTCAAACGGGAGTTTTGAGCAGTGTAGAGTAGCGCTTGGTGTTTGTCATTTCTCCAATCACAAATGCAGACATGGTTTTATGTTTACACGGTGCGATGCAACGCAACGGTAAAAAGACTATAAGTCATTGTAATCCGTTATTATGTCCCCACTGGATGCAACAAATTCCTCGTTTATAATGGGTTTTTAATGTTTTTGTCTCGTCGCTCCGGCCAGGACACGGCATCACAGTATGGTAAGGGGTGTAACATTTCCGTCACACACTTGAGGCATTCGGCCAATCACAACGCACCTCGCTTTTCAGCCCGATGAGCTTTGTAAAAATCGACGCGTTTCAGAAAGGCGGGGCATAGAGGAGAAACAATAATGTACAGTATGTGGGAAAAAATGTGTTTTTTTAACCTTAAACCGCATAAACACATTTCATTACACCAAATACACAAAACAATGTTCTTTTTAGCAACATCATATGACTCCTTTAACCTACCTTCAAACCTTAACCTACCCATTTTATAGCAAATATAAAAGGATATAAAACACAATTGACCGAAATATGCAGGAAAATAACCATTTTAGTAACAATGGTGTAACCCAGGTCAGAAATGAGCTGACTAAAAATAATGATAATAAATAGAACAAATATATTCATCAATATATTATCATTGTTTGATTTGCATAAATAATGTGTTGTAACACTTGTATAAATCTTATTTGGGTCATTTTAGTGCGATGATCAATGATATTGAACCGGATTATATGCGATTGTAAACCTTGTGAGATCCGATGCGGTTGATTTACGTTAATTGTGTTGAAATCCCCCGGATTTGGTGAGTTTCAAAATAACATGATGTTCAACTTTCTGTTCAGATGTCATGTATAATGTATTGTAACTGTACATTGTATTTCTGAAGAGCTTAAAAATGCTAATCATCAGACTATTATAATTTATGTAACTGATTTCATATGTATTAAGTGACAAAAGTGCTCAAATTGTATTTTTTCAAGCAGTTTGAGTTTATGTATGAAAGATATTTTGAGTTTAACAGTCATGTTAATGGTCTGTGATGTTGTCAGAGGTGGACAGTAACTAAGTACACTTTTTTTCAGACAGTTTATCAGTAATCACTCTTGGGGCTTCATGAAGTGATTTCCCAGCATTTCTTGAGCACTGACCAGTTCCAAATGTGATATTTATTTACTACAATTCAATAATAAGAAGTTAATATTGTGGTTTATATTAGACACAGTGTTGTCTGATTTTGCTAAATTGTGTAAGTGAAAATATTACCTATAAAGCCACAGAAGATCTGTTGTGCATCTCGTAATAAAACACAAAAGGTGTTTGACTGAAGCAGCACTGCACAGACCATTCTCTGTATGACATCAAAGTACAGCGAGAGCGATTAGACAGCATTTTTTTATTTTTTGTTTTGATGTCAAATAAGCCTTGCTGTTTTGCTTTTTGTTAAAGCAGTGTCGCCTGCTGTAAAGTTATACAGCTACAGTAATTTTGCTGGATTTTAAAGCAGGTTTGATTTTTTATTGTCTTCCTTGTCAGTCTGTATTTACAGCAATTTCACTGTCCACTCTGTTCAAATGTGGATGAATGGCTACACATAGATGTGTGTCCAAAGCTGTGTGAGATCACTACCATCCTACTTTTGTGGGGGTGGGTATAGGGGTATTAAATTATAATTTTGTTTTTTGTTTTGTTTTTTCCCCATAGGTTTTTAACATTCTAAATGCTCTTTATTCCAAATATACTACAAGCTAGTCAGTGTATTCAGTAGGTGTAATGTATTGTAAGTTGCTTCAGAGGTATTGCAAGTATTACATACAACAATAATAAAACAGTGCATTGACATAAAAAAGGAAATTTACTTTTGGTACTTCAGTACTTTTAAAAGCAAGTACTTTGCAAGCGACTCATCAAGTGATCGGTGCCTTATCCATTATCACAAGTGGAATTCATCCATTCCTAGTGGTATTTCTCACCAAATTACCTCAACACTGATCATCACACTAACTGATTTTTTGCACTATTGAACATTTTGCACTACAAACATTTGCACTACACAAGGAGACTCTTGTGCTCATTGGATTCATTATTTGGATTTAAAGGACAGTTTTTTTCCCCATGTTTACACTTATTCTATGGACTGAGAACTTTTCATATACTGAATTTGAGTGTTGTACTGTACTATTTTAGTTTGTTATTTTCTTTTTTTTCTGTTGTGGGTCAGAGGTTCTAACTCAAACCAGTAACAAAATAAGCAAAGCTCCAAAAAACTAGAAAAATAAATCTATCAATAAGAAGGAAACAACCCAAAAATAAATTAAAAAAATAGAAGTAGTTAAATGTTAAAGGAACAAAAGGAATTAGTACACAACTAAAACCTGATGGTAAAAGTCAGACAAAGAACTATCAAAGGACGCTGCAAGGACTTAGGTAATGTGTTGTCTAATAAAAGCAGGTGATAAAAAAGAGAGAAAGAAAAGAGATAATTTCATTGGTGTTGTTTCAATTGTATTCTTTAAATGTTATTTCATTTCATATTTTCATTCAATTCAACTTTTATTCAAAGTAAAAGAAGACCACTTCAAGTCATTTTCCGGGTCTGTCTGTTTTTGTTATTGTGGGTTACCAATTTTTTTGCCCCCCTGTAGCCAGCCTAGCACCTTGACTGGTCCATTACAGTGTATCTTCTCATGCAGACTGATACATAGAGATAAATCATAGTAACTACAGCGCACTTCTAGCGCCCAGGGTTAGAGAAAGTGGTGAGCCAGCAGCCAGGAGTTTTTTTTTTGTGTGCGAGTTCAGAATTCTTGAAGACACAAGAGACCAGGAGAATAACTTCAATTTTGTAGTAGTGCAAATAGTGTCAACATGGAAGTGGTTGATCTTGAAAATGTTGTAATTGAAAACTCAGTGATAATTAGCGGGCTGACAAATACAGAGCTTGATGAAGATCTGACTTGATTTCCTAAACAAGTATGGTCGTGTCCATAGACACATTCGTATAGACAACCCTAAATTGCCTTATCATAGGGAAGTCATAGTAGAGTTCAGCAGTTATTCTGAATTGGTGACTCTCAAACCCTTGTTGCATTACACTTTCAAGAGTTCACACAATGTTGCTTACCACATGAGGCTTCTATCAAGTGTCTATACTACAGCCGTGACTGAACAGGCTACCACCCATTACTTTGCCGAACTGAAGAGAATAGCAAAAATCAGTGGCAGAACTTTTGAAGAACTCTTGAAAGAGCATCATCTTTCAACCACTGCCGAAAATCTGACTGATGCAAATGATCTTGAATCATCCCAAATGACTGATCCTTCCTCAACTGACATTCCTCTTCCACCTAAGCAAGCTGAGTGTTCAGAAGGAGGACAACATTCTGATACAGCCCACCGAGTAATTACAGGAAGTTTTTCCACCCACTCTTGAGGTAAATGATGTCAGCACACCTAAAGTCCAAAGAATGGTCGTAGAACACATTCTGAGAAGTGATGCAGTTTCTCCCTCTAGTGCATCATTCAGGCTAAGAGTCTTCTCAGGCAGAATCCCCCGTCCTAGTGTCTATCATATCATAATAATTAGATTGTAAGAGCAGACTGATGTAACGAATCAGCTCATGGGAAATATGAATAATTAATCATAACTAGTTATAATTAATATGACTTTTATATCGCTGTAGAATTTATCTACTCTCTGGGGCCTGTCTTGTCATTCTACGAACGTTCATTCCGTTAAGGGAAATAACTTTCTTACTGTACAATTCTACCAAAGCTTGTAGCATAAATCTGCATGAACATACTACATAAACACATAAACTGGTCTAACATCCTACATAAAACATAAACTGTCTAACTACACATACACACACACACCATACGTTTTGTATAAGGGAAAGGGTTAAAGCTTAACTCAGTACAGAAAGATACATAAGGAATTAAATTTATGGAACCATTTGCGTATTCAGCAGATCTACAGCCTGAAGGAAACTTCAGTTTCTTAGTTCAAACACACCTTGGTAAAAGGTGCAACTGATACCTAATGTATCAATTAATAAAACTAAGTTTGATACTTGCAAGTCTCTTCTGTCTGAAAATAGATTCCTGATGCCATCTTAAGGCCCAAGATCTTGCTGAAGTTGGTTGATGAGAAAGAACCATTTTGAGTCAGAGCATCTTGATGAATGGAAAGACTAGGCAAGAGGCCTGGCACGAACTTAGGGTGTCCTTAGGAGCGTTTTATCTCACATCCTCATCAACTTCAAACAACCCCGACCTTAGGGGTGGGTCCCTGTAGCGGGGCCTTTAAGGTCGGAGAAGATCTCCGCCTTTCAAGATGGGTTTGTCCAATGAGCAAAATGGAATTTCCGTGCGGGAGGTGGCAATTGCTGGAGGGTGTTACGACCCTTTGTCTCTAAGCATGGACTTGCAAATGGACTTGAATCGAAATTACAAAAAATTCTCAGGACACTAATATATTGCCTAAATACCAACATATAATATACACGCTTGTTTCTATCATATGAAGGCGAATTAATAGATACTAAACAAGGTAGGATTACATATAGTGAAAGGATGACAGGAATGGGTTCCCTCATAAGCTTGCCTAACTAGTCTAAACGATATAGACAACATACACCATGACCTGAAGCCTACCTGTTCATTCAAAGAACGTTTTCCTATGAATTCATTAGTAGAAAAGTCCATTCCTACTGTGCGCTGTTTGTGCCTCTTGCTTCTGGGAAATGCAGTGAGAGTCTCTGCTCACATTCCACAAGGTCGTAAAAGTATCTGGTGTCAGGGTTGTTATGGAACCAGGGGCCTGTTCAGCTTCATGGGGTGTTACAGAGTATTTGTTAAATCTAGCTAACAAAATATATATTGTGTGTTTGAGTGGTCCAGACGCTACACTGATTGCTATAAAAGGAGGGAAGAAGTGCTTCTAATCATTGTGTTCTTGTTAACAATAATTACCTCCAAAGAAACATGTGCAGCCATCATCGCTTTGCATCAAAATGGCCTCACATGAAAGGAAATTGCTACAAAGAATATTGCACCTGAAAAACCATTTACCGGATCATCAAGAATAAGAGAGATGTTCGACTGCAGTTGAAGAAGTCTTCAGGACGTCCCAGAGTGTCCAGCAAGCGCCAGGACCGTTTCTCTGATGAAGCTCCCTTCCGACTGTTTGGGACATCTGGAAAACCGATTGATCGGAGAAGAAAAGGTGAACGCTACCATGAGTCCTGTGTTGTGCCAACAGTGAAGCATCCTGAGACCAGCCATGTGTGGGGTTGCTTTTCAACCAAGGGAGTGGGCTCTCTCATAATTCTGCCCAAAAACACTGCCATGAATAAAGAATGGTATCAAAACGTCCTGCAAGAGTGACTTCCAACCATCCGTGATCAATTTGGTGATGATCCGTGCATTTTATAGCATGATGGAGCACCATGTCACAAAGCAAGAGTGAAAAAGTAGTGGCTCGAAGATCATTACATTGAAATTTGGATCTGTGGCCAGGCAACTCCCCAGATCTCAATCGAATAGAGAACCTGTGGTGAGTCCTCAAAAGGTGAGTGGATAAGCATAAGTCCACAAATTGTGATCAACTCCGAGAGCTAATAAGGCAAGAATGGATCGCCATCAGTCAGGATTTGGCCCAGAAGCTAATATCCAGCATGCCAGAGCGAATTGCAGAGGTTATGAAGAACAAGGGTAACACTTAAATATTGACTCATTATATTATTTTGCCAATAAAAGCCTTTAAAACTTATGATATGCTTATCATTGTTGTTCTGTATACCATAGAAATGTGTGGGGAAATAATCTACAAATATTGAAGCAGCAAACTTTGCAAAACACAAAATTTATGTCACTGCCAAAACTTTTGGCCACGACTGTAGAGTTAATTATTCAAGAGCCTTCACTTTCTGACTTAAATCGTTCCAGGAAGATCTTAGACAGTTTACTGCTGCCAGCAGCAGAAATAGTGAAGCAGTTAGGTGCCAAAGCCTTACCTGCTGCTTACCTTGATGTCTTGGATTCAGCTTTCGACATCGTGGAAGACGGTGATGATCTTTGATCAAAGTTTTTGAATACACTGCAAAACACAGGTGAGAAACCTTCCTTGTACTTACAACGGTTGCACACTAACCTTCTCAAAGTGATGAAGCGAGGTGGTATTCCTGCTGGTAAAGCTGACCGACAACTTCTGTAACAATTCTGTCGGGGATGTTGGGATGACGCACTAATAGCAAACCTTCAGCTTGAGCATAAGAGAAATAAGCCTCCTCCATTCTCAGAGCTACTCCTGCAGTTGCGCAGTGAGGAGAACAAACACTTTGCCAAAGAAAGCAGCATGAGACAACATCTAGGCACACAAAGACAAAGAGCCAGTTCCCATAATGTCACTGCCAACCCTCTTGATCTAAGGCAAGATGAAATGTCAGAAGGGACCGAGGTCACAGAGTTAACAAGACAATTCAGGGCTCCAGACTCAGACCAAATGGTCACATTTTGCGACCATTTTTTCTGCCTGTGCGACTAGATTTTGTGTGCGGTCGCACTGGCGCAAACACCACGTTGTTGTGCTGTCATTTCTGTTGCATATGAGAAACATCAAACGGCAAACAAAAAAGCTGAAAGCATAACGAAACCGCGCTACTCGTTTGAACTGCGCAGCACTTCAACTGTAGAGCCTAGTTTATGCTCGCCGACTTCCAGCACAGTGGGGGCGCGAAGGTGCGCGCAGCAAAAATGACATGAATATTGAGGAAACGATGGATGGTTTTCATGCTAAAGTAAAGTAAAACACCGCTTCTTAAACCAGAGAAGGTGAACATGTTGGTATTATTGTGGAAAAAAACAAACAAACATGCAAGCACTGTCACCAACAGCAAGTTTAGTTTTACTTTTCTTTTTGTTTTAAAGGTCACATATTTTACAACTTTCTGGAGTTTTATTTTAAGTCTTGATGTCCTTAAGAATATATATTTGTGGTATAAGTACCAAAAACCATCTCAATATATTTTTACAGCTCCTCTCTCAGGAGCTCTGCAAAGAACAGGTCGATTTTGGTTGAGGAAATGTTGTCCAGCCTTACATGTTTGAGCCGAACTCAGACCCCGAATCGGCGACGACAGGAGACAACCAACCACCTCCTCAAACGCGCTTACAACAGGATGTTTCAGAATGGTAATTCATGTTTTTTTTTTTTTTCAAACACTGAATGCAGTAAACACAAACCTGACCAGCCGAGCGTTTGTGATCACGTGAACTTGAAGACACTTGTACAAATGAGGATGAGTGACATGAATGGAAATGATTCCAGATTGGCGATGTAGTATTTGGTTTCTGTATTCTGTACTGTATTTTCCTGTGCTCAAACCTGTCAATCTAAAGGATCAAACGCCGTGTATGGCGTTTGAGGTAATTTGTGAATTAGCATAGACTTATAGTCTAAATAAAAAAATCTGCAGCTGTTACTATTATTACACTTGTATACAAAACTTTGTATAATGCTTGTTATAGAGTGTGTGATGTCACCGTCACAGCCCTACTGTGCAAAGAAGTAGTTTCCTGACATCCAGACTGAACAGCGTTTTCTCGACATGTTTCCGTGTTGTTGTTGCTCAGCAATGGCATGGAAGCGACGTTGTCTGGGTGTTTGGCAAAAGGAGAGTGGGACTGTGGGCAGTGCTCGGGGTGGTGACTGAAGGCGGTGACCGAGTAGTTCTGACGTTACCTTTTTACGGAAGTCACAATGGTTTGTGAAAAATCACAGCTACTTTATGCAGGTTGTGTGCATTTGACTGTGGATTGACTGTTTTGAAACTTATATGGTATAGCACCTAGACCTCAGTTATCATGAAAAAAAAAATTTCAGTTTTGACAATATGGGACCTTTAGTTTTGAAAAGCTTGTTATCTTTGCTGTTTACCGCACGTTACACTATGGAGGCTCTCTTTTATTTTTTTTATTTGATTCCTCAGTGTTTGCTAAACATTCTGTAATTTATTAGTGTGTATATAATACATCATGTGGTGTATGCCATGTCTCATCTTATTCGTTTTTGTTAATAATGTTTTGTAAGCTAGTTTGTCATTTGAATCTTACTGTTTTATTGTTGTTATGCCTTTTAATTGTTTATTAATTCATTATTTTGTTTTAGTCTCAAAAAAGTAAAGGTTGTAGATGTACATTGGGTATGGAAAGTATTCAGACCCCCTTAAATTTTAAATTTTTCACTCTTTGTTATATTGTAGCCTTTTGCTAAAATCATTTAAGTTATTTTTTTCCTCATTAATGTACACACAGCACCCCATATTGAAGAAAAACACAGAATTGTTGACATTTGTGCAGATTTATTAAAAAAGAAAGACTGAAATATCACATGGTCCTAAGTATTCAGACCTTTTGCTGTGACACTCATATATTTACTCAGGTGCTGTCTATTTCTTCTGATAATCCTTGAGATGGTTCTACTCCTTCATTTGAGTCCAGTTGTGTTTGATTATACTGATTTGACTTGATTAGTAAAGCCACACACCTGTCTATATAAGATTTTACAGCTCACAGTGCATGTCAGAGCAATTGAGAATCATGAGGTTAAAGGAACTGTCTGAAGAGCTCAGAGACAGAATTGTGTCAAGGCACAGATCTGGCCAAGGTTACAAATAAATTTCTGCTGCACTTAGGGTTCCTAAGAGCACAGTGGCCTCCATAATCCTAAATGGAAGACGTTTGGGACGACCAGTACCCTTCCTAGAGCTGGCCGTCTGGCTAAACTGAGCTATCGGGGGAGAAGAGTTTTGGTGAGAGAGGTAAAGAAGAACCCAATGATCACTGTGGCTGAGCTCCAGAGATGCAGTCTGGAGATGGGAGAAAGTTGTAGAAAGTTAACCATCACTGCAGCCCTTCACCAGTCTGGGTTTTATGGCAGAGTGGCCCGATGGAAGCCTTTCCTCAGTGCAAGACACATGAAAGTTCGCATGGAGGACTCCAAGATGGTGAGAAATAAGATTTCTCTGGTCTGATGAGACCAAGATAGATTTTTTTGGCCTTAATTCTAAGCGGTATGTGTGAGAAAACCAGGCACTGCTCATCACCTGTCCAATACAGTCCCAACTGTGAAGCATGGTGGTGGCAGCTTCATGCTGTGGGGGTGTTTTTCAGCTGCGGGGACAGGACAACTGGTTGCAATCGAAGGAAAGATGAATGCAGCCAAGTACAGGGATATCCTGGACTAAAACCTTCTCCAGAGTGCTCAGGACCTCAGATTGGGCCGAAGGTTTACCTTCCAACAATACAATGACCCTAAGCACACAGCTAAATAACGAAGGAGTGGCTTCACAACACTGTGACTGTTCTTGAATGGCCCAGCAAGAGCCCCGACTTAAACCCAATTGAGCATCTCTGAAGAGACCTAAAAATGGCTGTCCACCAACGTGTACCATTAGCTTGTTTTACCATCCAACCTGACAGATCTGGAGAGGATCTGCAAGGAGGAATGTTAGAGGATCCCCAAATCCAGGTGTGAACAACTTGTTGCATCTTTCCCAAAAGGACTCTGGCTGTATTAGATCAAAAGGGTGCTTCTACTAAATACTGAGCAAAGGGTCTGAATACTTAGGACCATGTGATATTTCAGTTTTTCTTTTTTAATAAATCTGCAAAAATGTCAAAAATTCTGTGTTTTTCTGTCAATAGGGGGGGCTGTGTGTACATTAATGAGGGAAAAATTTTTTTTAAATTATTTTAGCAAATGGCTGCAATTTAACAAAGATTGAAAAATGTAAGGGGGTCTGAATACTTTCCGTACCCACTGTATGTAAGCAAAACAGACAATTATCTTTTCTTTTAAAATGTGAAGATCGCAAATTCGAAAGTGAAAGCACCTGAAGCCCGGCTTATAACACAGCAAAAGAGGAAATCCTGTTCACAAAATTTAAATCACAAATAATACTACTGATGAAAAAGAACGGGTTAAATGTTAACTATTTTCATTTCCATATAACTATAAACTATAATAAAAGTTAATCAGCATGCATTGATTAATCCCATGTTGTAGCGCAAACATTTTTATAAAAATATTGCGACCAAATCATGTGCTTGTGCGACCAACTGAGAAAGTTAGTCGCAAAAGAGTGACCAGAGGGAAGAATGAGTCTGGAGCCCTGCAAGTTGCTAAGCTCCAGAGCCAGCTTGCTAAACAAAAAAATAAGCAGACAGGACAAAGCGAGTTGCCATCAACTGATGCTGTTCTTGAGTTAAAGCGACAAGTCACAGAGCTCCAGAGACAAATGATAAAACTCAGAGCCCAAAAGAACCCAGAGCCAAAGAGCAATTCAAGCAAAGTGAAACAAACTAATATACAGTTTCCCAGAGAAAACCCTCCTAAAGCTGAGCACAAGCTGCCTTGCAGGCCCAAGCCAGGCTATTGCTTTTGATGTGGTGAGGATGGGCATGTCGCCTCAATTTGCGAAAATTATCCAAACCCATCTCTGGTGACCGATAAGAGAAAGCAGCTGAAAGAAGGCCAAGCCCTATGGGACAGTCTGTATGGTCCAAGTGCCTCAGGAACTTTAAACACCATCCAGCCCTTGTAACGAGACGTACGAGGGCTATCACTTTTCAAACAAGTCTCAAGAAGTCAGCAAATATGAGCAATTTGAAGCCCCATCAAAAATATAATTCATTTGGCTTACCCAAAGGATTAATCGGCGCAAAGTGTACTGCCCAAGTGAACGTTGAAGGAAATCCTTGTCCTTGTTTACTTGACACAGGGTCTCAAGGGACGACCATTTCTCAGTCTTTTTATGAGCAAAATCTACCGGGATTAAGCATAACATCCTTGGATAACCTTCTGGAAATAGAAGCAGCAAATGGTGTCAACTCTTCCGGAAACTGGTAAACATTTTGGCCAAGCCAAAGGTGCTAATAGGCACAAACACTTTGGATCTTGCATATGACAAATACCTTGAGACCAATGATTCCGTTTGTCAAGCTGTTCCATTTGGCAACAGGGCTGTGATTAAGACCATTGAACACAGGCGCCAGCAGAAAGTTAACAGTAGCATAGGAATTTTTAGGCTTCCTGATCTTACCCCTACTGTTCCTGCAGGTCAAAATGTCGTTCTTGAGGGAGTGGTGAGTGTAAAAGGGAAAGTAGCCGAGAAATGAGCTGTGATGGAATGGGCCGCTTTGACTTCAGTGATTCTTGTGTGCCAGAAGTGTGGAAAAGGAGAATCACTCAGAAACTACGTGCCATGCCCAAAGTCTTTGCGATGCATGACATGGATGTTGGACACACAGACAAAGTGCAACATAGTATCAAGTTGCACGATGAAACCGCCTTCAACCATAAAGCGAGACCAATCCATCCCAACGATCTTGAAGCTGTCCGCCGACATCTTGAGGAATTGCTTGAAGCCGGTGTGGATATTTTTTATGCATCGATTCGCTACAGGAGGCCTTTGTTCACCCTCCGGAGCCGTGTGAGGCACATTTTATTATGGATGGATGCGCTTTATTTCACTTATTTTGGACGGATGAACTGCAACACCCGCTGACTGCCATTAAACAGCTTGGAAGATCAAAGTCCATTTTTAATATAACTCCGTTTGGATTCATCTGAAAGAAGGAAGTCATATACGCCTAGGATGGCTTGAGGGTGAGTAAATGATGGGCTAATTTTCATTTTTGGGTGAACTATCCCTGTAAGTAAATGAGTAAACAATTTAATAATGCAATTGAAAATAAGGTCATTGATATGACAACTAAAAAACAATAATAAAATTAATGCCGCGATTTCAATATTCATAAGGATTCATTTTTAGCTGTCGTCAATATGTCAGTTTAAATGCTGAAATTACATAAGTATTTATATGTTTAAATGCTGAAACTACGTTCAAATTATGAAAATACGCAAGTATTTGTACATGTAGATGCTGAAAATACATCAGTATTGTACGTTTTAGTGCTTGGAAAAAATGCTAATAAATGTACGTTTTATAGAACCACATTTTACGTAAAATACATACGAATTAGCATAAGATCACGTTGGCTAAATTAAAAAAATATAAATGTAAACTCAATTTACTTATTAAGATTAGATCCTTTTAATTTAAATGTTACAAAAATGTTTCTTAAACATTCTACTAACTTTATTTTTTACGCTTAATATAATGTTATTTGAAATTTTATTTTTAATATTGAAAGAATGTTAAAAGTTCCAGTTTTCTTGTTGTGATTATAACATTAATTAAAGGTAACAAATTTGGTTCTTTACAATATGCTACTAAAACATTTTTTTACACACCGTATACCATTATTTTACACATTTATTTTTTTATATTCTAAGAAGTTAATTTTCCCAGTTTTCTTGACGTTATTACAATGTGATTTAAAGGTTTCTAAAACGTTTATTAGAACATTCATAAAGTACAACTAACACATTACAAGAATGTTGTTCGATAGAATTTTTCTTCCCCAGTGAGAAAAGTGTTCAAATGGCTAATATAAGTAAGGATGTTTAGAGAATGCTGATCTCAGAACGTTTTCTCTCAACGAAATGACAGCATATGTTAAATATTGATAAGGTTATAAGAACGTTCCATAAACATTACTTTGAACATACGTTTAACATTTTCTGTTCGTTTGGTTTGTTTCATTAATAGGGCCTTTCGCACCGCAGGAAAATTTTCATAGTACCAGAACTCATTGTGGAACTACCCACTTTTCAGCGTGTTCGCACCGCCGGAACTGGAAGCGATTTTAGTACCGGACTGCCTTTTTCAAGAATCAAATTAGCTCCTACTCCGGAGCAGGGTCTAACCAGCACAACTGGTACTAATGGTGACGTAAGTCAAATGTAGCACTGCCAGTTGTCGTTGGAGACTCTTATCCTCCATTTTCCGTTCTTTCAATCGCTTTACTATCTTCAGACTTTCCATGTCATTATTGTGAAAACCCGCGAGACACAACAAAACCACAGCTCCGATCACAGCGTCCTCCATCCTCTTGTTGTTAATGTTGTTCTTCTTTGTTTACGTTGTTGAACGCCGCACACAAATGACGTCGCTGTCGCTGGCTTACGTCACTTCCTAGTACACACTGTCGGTGCGAATGCAACCCTTTAAATGGTACTGGGAAACAGTTCGCGCAAAATCGTCCCAGTACTTTAGTACCGTAAATTTAGTTCTGGAACTAAAGCGGTGCGAAAGGGCCTTATGTCACCGACGTTTTTTAACCACAACACCTCAATCTCACTGAAAAACAGCTTTTTATGAGGTGGTGTTTTTGTATCATTTATTTCTAAAAATCATAGGAATGTCTGCCCTTAAACATTGTCATCACTGGGGCATAAACAGATTGTATGAATGAGTGTACAAATTCATACTAATTAGCCAACAATTCACCAAAATATAAAACATTTAGGCATTGCAATGAGATTGTGTTGACCACACAGATTTGCAGTTCATATAAAAGCAATCAGACCATGTTGATCTTGGTCTCACTTAGTATATTATAATGCATTTCTCATAGCTGAATTGCCTTCAGAGAGCAATTCTTCACATCTCATGCAAAGCATTCACAGGTGTCAAACGAACTGCCATTTGGACCCAAAAAATAAAATAAAGACAAAAGCCCAATGAAAAAGAGAGAAATTAGTAGAGTCGTAGAGTCGTATCTCTATATTTTTCCTGCAATTAGCACTTCTGCAAAACCCTCTATGCGCCCTTGCTGTCCTCCCAGCTTTGAGACCTTTACAATCTCCTGTTCTACCACAGCGTGGGGCAAAAATTATGATGATGCTGACATTATCCAAGCTTTATTTCTTCTAAACAACTGCTTCTCTGCACTTGCTCTACAATCAGGTAAGGACAAAATGCTCTTATGTCACATGTCACATGCATCATCTCAAAGCAGGGGAAGATTGTCAGTCCATAAGTGTCGTATGAACATGAAGTTGCTTTCTGTGACAGCCAGTTGTCTTGAGAATCACAACATAAGAACATAATAGACGAGTACATACAGAAAGATTAGTCACTTCAAATGTCACCTCACCATTAAATGAATGTATGTCAGTTAAGATTTGTATTTTTAGCTTCCTACCTATATTTGGGCAAAATGAATGTAGTGAGTGCATTTTGCAAAGGTGCATTTTGAGATACAGTACCAGTTCATTTTGAACAAAATCTAAGTTCAAATATAACCTTCATGGATATGACAATCTGTCATAATCTTAACAAAAGGTTTCCATCCGAACAGATGGCCAACAGAACTGAGAGAAATATTGAGAATCAATATATTTTTAATCTTTAATGAAAAGCATAAAATAGTTTGAAATTTGTAAAAAATTGTAAAAATGATTTCTGCCAATATTTGATGCACTATGTACTTTGGTGCAAATTAGAGTTTTTAAATATTAACTTACTGTATACATCAGCTGTGAGTGTTAATAGTGTCTCATTTGGTTCCATCTATGTAAAAATGCTATTTATAGAGATATAGATAGATATAAGAGGTGTGACTGACCCTCTGATAGATAAATGACTTCTAGAAAGTGCACTGTTCTCCTGCAGCTAACACTGAGATATCTGTAGTCCCTGTGTACTACTAGACACATCCTTGATAGATTTCAGCAAATATTTTCATCTCGAAGTGGAACTGAGAAGACTGAGTAAGTGCGTGTAAAACTCCCCAAGCAGAAGCCACCAGATGTCTACCACTTCCTGACAGATTAACTTTATGCAAACAACACGTAAATATGATTTGAAACACAGCAGTTAAAAATGTTAATGAAGAGACTTCTTCCACCAAGTATGATTTCTGAGAATTTATAAACATGCTGACATTTTTGCACTGCATAAAATATAAACATGCCATTCGTCATCCGTCTTAAGCAGCAGAGATGCTACAAGACACTGTTTATTATCTTAACTTATTGATTTTTTTTTATAATTCAAAACAAAATACCTATTTCTTATTAACTCTAAAGCTGATTAATTGGTGAAATTAATCACATATCATTATTTGCAGAGAAATGAAGATGATAATACATTGTCATTGTGGTAGACAAATAGTGCACTGAATAGATAAAAAGTGATTTTAGAAGTCAATATTTTATTAATGCATTAAATGAATTCTATTAAAAAACATAATTATGTGTAATATTGCTGTGTGTTTGACATAGTCAACCATTTACACACAATTGTGATTATATAATTTACGTGAGTGTATAAACTATGAACATCCTGTTTATTTATTCCAAATTAATGCATTTTTGTCTACTTTAATCTAAGTTAAAAATCCAATAAGAACATAAATGCTTCATTTTGTTGCTATAAATGACATCATCAACATTGTGACTGCTGATTAACCTACTGCCATAATTAACAGTCACAGGTCAAAAGTCATTTTTAAGGTGCTCAGCAAATCATAAAAATGTATTCCATAAATTACATATAGTGTAACCCTGCTATTTTTATTTTCTGGCATTTGCAAAGCCACATATGTAAAACGATATATTATTTTAAGGTATTTCATACCTGCATTTTTATGTGTTTGGACTCTTCCTGGAATGCCATGAATAAATATGAGCCCATTAACGCATTTTAAAGTTGCTGCTTTGCATGCATACACTCTTGTCATTACTATGCAAATGAGTCTGGCCCTAGCTGGTAAACAGAAAGCCAGTAAGGAGAGGTGCGAAACAGGAGGAAATGAAATCCAGTAGTTACAGAGCTGTGTACTAACAACATTAAGCATGCCTGGACTTATCTGTCTCGTTTACATTCCCACACTCGACTGGAGAAAAACTACTCTGCCATCATGCGTTCAGTCAAAGTTTTTGGCAGAAATGGCTGTGTACGACGTTGGTGATTATAATGAACAGTAAGGCTAATGATGGTTCACCCGCAGGTTGATGGAAAAATGTAACAACGTGATTATTCAGATGCCGAATGAATGTTTTAGCTTCACAGGCCTACAATTTTAATGCAGCTTTAACTTCTAAGTGCAGCTGAGTGAACGGTTGCCTTCGTCAATCAGAGTTGAGTCCTCTAACAGGGACGAGAGATTTTAATTAGATTTCAGGAGCGGAGGTGATAAACTGATCGATGATAACGGTACCTGTGGGCTTATCTAAGTGTGTTAGACGCAAACTTCTGTCACTCTGGTAGAAACTGCCATTTTACGCAGATCTGAAATATACCGTTTTACATGTCATGGATTTATTGTGGATGGCTCATCAGTATGAAAACTTCTTCAGTGATTGCCAGCTGCAGCTTTATCAGCACCTTAGAGGATGTGAATCATCACAATGAAGCATCAGCTTTGTACTTGAGAAATGGATTTTTGCATTCCCGCAGAAGTGTGACTGTATTTGTATGTGCGTGTCAAAGTGTGATATCCATGTGATATACAGTTGCAAATCAATTTCATTCCATTTCTATCTATCTCTGTTCCGCTAAAGAAAGGTGGTCATACAGGTTTGGAATGACATGAGGGTGAGTAAATGATGACAGAACTTTCAGTTTTGAGTAAATTATCCCTTTCAGACTAAAATATTAATGATATATTCTTCACCTAAAAAAGTGCAATCTCAGAATCAGAATCACGTTTATTGCCAAGTACTGTATGTATACATGAACGAGGAATTTGTCTTGGTAAATTGTAGCTTAACAAAGACAATAGAAAAACAAGAATAAATAATAGAACAATGAGACAAACCATTTTAAAATAAGACAAATAAAAGCTATACAATAAGAGCAGAAAAAAATCAGGAGGATAAAAATATAAAATACAAAATGAACATTAACTCTACATTTGTGTAAAATATGTAAAGTGGGGGAATGCAAATGTTCACAGTTGAAACTTAAATTGTACATTTCTGAACATTGTGCAAACTGTGCAGCGAGGAGCCAGTGCAAAAGCTTACAGTCTGGGATGTGAGAATATAGCAGCCGGAGTTGTGTGTGTTAATGTAACACGTGTGAAACAACACGTGTGTGTGTATGGTGCTTATTTATTTTTTTAATATGAATAGTAATGTCCATGGGCGTGAGTAAGCCCTGATGGGTCATGGGTATTGTTGATAAGGACAGTTGCGGATGGAAAGAAACTGTTTTTGTGGCGTGAGGTCCTTGTCCTGATGGACCGCAGTCTTCTGCCAGATGGGAGTGCTTCAAAAAGTGGAACTGAGAACTCCAGGGTGAGAAGTATCAGCCACAATCTTAACCGCCCGCTTCAGTGTCTTGGAAATGTACAGGTCCTGAAGAGATGGAAGGTTGCATCCGATTACCTTCTCAGTAGAGCAGATAACACGTTGCAGTCGGCCTTTGTCCTTGGCAGTGGCAGCAGCATACCAGATGGTGATAGAAGTGCTGAGAATGGACTCGATGGAAGTGTAGAAGTGAACCATCATTGTCTTTGGCAGGTTAAACTTCTTCAGCTGCCTCAGGAAGTACATCCTCTGCTGTGCTTTTTTAATTAAAGAGCTGATGTTGAACTCCCACTTGAGGTCCTGGGTGATGTTGGTGCCCAGGAAGCAGACGGAGTCCACAGTTTCTACTGAGGAGTTACACAGGATAATGGGGGCAGGTGGGGCTGGGTTCTTCCTGAAGTCAATCACCATCTCCACTGTTTTTACAGCATTGAGCTCCAGGTTGTGCTGATTGCACCAGGTCACCGGATGGTCAATCTCCCACCTATAGGCAAACTCATCCCCATCAGAGATGAGCCCAATGAGGGTGGTGTCATCTGCAAACTTCAGTAGTTTGACAGACTCGTGACTGGAGGTGCAGCTGTTGGTGTACAGGGAGAAGAGGAGAGGAGAAAGAACACAGCCTTGAGGGGAGACAGTTCTGATGGTTCGGGGGTCAGAAACATGTTTTTCCCATTCTCACATGCTGCTTCCTGTCAGACAGGAAGTCTATGATCCACCTACAGGTGGAATCAGGTACATTCAGCTGACAGAGCTTGTCCTGTAGCAGAGCCGGTATGATTGTATTGAACGCAGAGCTGAAGTCTACAAACAGGATCCTGGCGTAGGTTCCTGAGGAGTCCAGGTGCTGAAGGATAAAGTGGAGGGCCATATTAACTGCATCATCTACAGACCTGTTGGCTCTGTAGGCAAACTGCAGGGGGTCCAGGAGAGGGTTTGTGATGGATTTGAGGTGGGACAACACAAGGCGCTCGAATTACTTCATCACTACAGATGTCAGGGTGACAGGTCTGTAGTCATTTAGACCTGTGATCCTGGGTTTTTTGAGGACAGGGATGATGGTGGAGGTCTTGAAGCAGGATGGCACATGGCATATCTCCAAAGAGGTCTTAAAGATATCTGTAAACACTGGAGACAGCTGGCCAGCACAGTACTTCAGGATGGATGGAGAAACAGAGTCTGGTCCGGCTGCTTTCCAAGGGTTCTGTCTCTTGAAGACTCTGTTAACATCTCTCTCCTGGATGGAGAGAGACGTTCCTGTGATGGGGCTGGAGGGGGAGGGAGCCGTTGAGGTGTGGAGCTGTGAAGAAGCCTCAGCTCCTGCTGTGGTGAAGTTGATGAGCTGATGTTCAAGCTCAAGCTGAAGGCTGGTGTCATGGGGGATGGTATCAGGACTGTCCCATTGTCTTTCAAAGCGACAGTAAAACTCATTCAGGTTGTTGACCAGTTGTTGGTTGTTAGTCGAGTGGGGGGCTTTAGATGTCCAGTTTGTGATCTGTCTGAGTCCTTTCCAGACAGAAGTGGATAATTAGCTGAGAATTGCTGTTGTAATTTCTCAGAGTACAGTTGTTTAGCTTCTCTCACCGCCTTGCTAAACTTGTACTTTGACTCTTTAAACCTGATTTTATCCCCACTTTTAAATGCAGCATCCTTCTCTAGTCTTAGCTGTCTGAGTCTGGGTGTGAACCAGGGTTTGTCATTGTTGTAACTCACCCTGGTGCGTGATGGAACACCGCTATCTTCACAGAAGCTTGTGTACGATGTCACAGCCTCTGTATACTCATCCAGGTTGTTGGTATCATTCCTGAATACATCCCAGTCAGTACAGTCCATGCATGCCTGAAGATTCCCTACAGCTTCTCTTGTCCACTGCTTTTATATCCTCACAACAGTTTTGGAAAGCTTTAATTTCTGCCTGCATGCAGGAATCAGATGGACCATGACATGGTCAGAGTGACCCAGTGAAGCTCGTGGGACGGCGTGATAGGCACTGTTCTCCTCTCTGGTAGGACATTTAATAGATTGTCTGTATTTGGGGAGTTCACTTGTGAGGTTTCCATTGTTAAAGTCACCAAGGACAATAACAAAAAAGTCCGGGTATGTGCGCTCAACACACAGTATCTGTTCGGCAAGCGTACGCTGTGCATCCTGCACGTTTGCTTGTGGTTGAATGTAAACACCGACCAGTATGAATGAAGCGAACTCACGTGGGGAGTAAAAGGGCTTGCAGTTAATGAAAAGTGACTCAAGATCAGGAGAACAGTACTGCTGAACCACTGTCACACCATTGCACCATTCACTGTTAGTATAAAAACAGATTCCTCCACCTTTCGTCTTTCCTGAAAGTTCCGATCCGCTCTGAAGAGTTGGAATCCTGCCAGCTGCAGCGCAGAGTCCGGTATCAGCTCACACAGTCACGTTTCAGTGAAGCACAGGACTGAGGATGAAGAAAAGTCTCTGTTTTTTCCTACCAGTAGCTGAAGTTCGTCCATTTTGTTGCACAGTGAACGCACATTGGAAAGAAATATTCCTGGTAGCGATGTACAATGTCCGCGTCGGCGGAGGCGCACGAGCGCACTGGCACGCTTCCCCCTCCTTCGGCATTTCACTGCATACACAAAGGTGAGCGCACCTTTGACCAGAATGTCCAAAAAATGCACGGATGTGTTGATGATGAAAATGGGAAATAAATCCATAGGGACTGTAGCTCTAATGTTCATGAGCTCTTCTCTGATGTACGAGCTCAATGTGTCATCACAAAAGACTGTTTTAACAAACAAAACAACACAAAACAAATCACACCAACACACCGAGGCAGCCGTCCACGGCACCATCTTGAACCACCTGGTGATCTGGTGATCTCTGGTGATCTTATGAGTATTTGTATGGAAGCTAAACATTAAAAAGGTAATTGTGAATTTTGGCTTACAATTCACACTTTTTTCTTGCAATTCTGAGTTTAATATCTCAGAATTGCGAGATATAAAGTCAGAATTGTGAATTATAAGATATAAACTGTAATTTTGTTTATAACTTGCAATAATGCAATTGTGAGATATTAACTCGCAGCTATGAAATGATAAATAGAATTGTGAGATTCAAAAGTCGCAATTAGCTTTTTTTAGTTTTAGTCCATGGGGGGGGGGGGGGGAATTGTGAATGTTAACTTAAAATTCAGAAAGAAAAAGTCAGAATTGTGAAAATTCTGAGGGGGAAAAACTCACATAATCTAAATCCATATTTGCAAGATATAAACTCATAACTGTGAGGGAAAAAAGGCAGAATTCTAGCCAATTCGATATCTAGAAAATATCTATGTATATCTGTCACAGTGTTTGTTGTGGTGACCTGGACTGGCCACTTGAGGGCGCTCTGTCTGTTCTATGTTGTTTGTGTTAAACTCCATTTCCCAAAGTCCCCTGCTCATTAATCCTGCTCTGATCTGTAACACATGTTCATCATTTACTCATTATCCCAGATATATATATCATGCTTTCTCTGTCTGTCATTTGCGTCTGGATTGTATTGTCTTCTCAGTTTGTGGTTTCTGTGGTCAGGTTGGATTACCTTTTGCTACGTTTTTGTCCTGTTTTGTTCTGTTATTATTTTTAATAAACTGCACATGGAACTTACCCTGTTTCCTCCTGGCATTCCGTGACAGAATCCAGACGCCAATACTAGTTCCAGCAGTTTGTTTTTGTTTCCTTTTTTTTGGATCATGGACGATCGGATTGTTCCTCCTCCTTCGAAGGAGCGCAGGGCTCGGCTCCGGGTGTTGGCGGATCTTCGCCAACGGGGGATGGATTTTGGAGATTTCGCTCAGTCCTTTTGGAATCTTGCGGTAGGGATGGGACTTCATGACTCAGATTTGAAGAAGGTCTTTAATTGTAGTTTAGACAATCCCGTGCCTACTCGGGAGATGGATGAGCTTAAGATGCTTGACTTTTGGGGCCTCATTGATTACCTTGGTTACCGCAACTTAGTGATCTCATGTCGGTCTGAGTCTCTTGAAGTGCCCCGGGAGATGCAGGAACCCGCTCCAGTCAGGGAGCTCGCTGAGTCCACTCCAGAGCCCGTTCCCAATCCAGGAGCCACCGAGCCCGATCCAACCGGGTCACCACCTCT
Source organism: Sinocyclocheilus anophthalmus (assembly GCA_018155175.1). Lineage (NCBI taxonomy): Eukaryota > Metazoa > Chordata > Actinopteri > Cypriniformes > Cyprinidae > Sinocyclocheilus > Sinocyclocheilus anophthalmus. The sequence continues at coordinate 202,332 of JADLZN010004486.1, forward strand.
GTCTTCAGATTCCATAAGCGGATGGAAGGGTGAGAAGAGGACGGAGGACACCACTCACGGAGCCCGCTCCAGTTCCGGGTTTCACGGAGCCCGCTCCAGTTCCGGGTTTCACGGAGCCCGCTCCAGTTCCGGGTTTCACGGAGTCCGCTCCAGTCCCGGAGTTCACGGAGCACGCTCCAGTCCCGGATCTCACGGAGCCCGCTCCAGTCCCAGATCTCACGGAGCCCGCTCCAGTCCCAGATCTCACGGAGCCCGCTCCAGTCCCAGATCTCACGGAGCCCGCTCCAGTCCCAGATCTCACGGAGCCCGCTCCAGTCCCGGATGTCAAGGAGCCGGCTCCAGTCCCGGAGCTCACGGAGCCCGCTCCAGTCCCGGTTCTCACGGAGCCCGCTCCAGTCCCGGTTCTCACGGAGCCCGCTCCAGTCCCGGTTTTCACGGAGCCCGCTCCAATTCCGGATCTCACGGAGCCCGCTCCAGTCCCGGATCTCACGGAGCCCGCTCCAGTCCCGGAGTTCACGGAGCCCGCTCCAGTCCCGGAGTTCACGGAGCCCGCTCCAGTCCCGGATCTCACGGAGCCCGCTCCAGTCCCGCATCTCACGGAGCCCGCTCCAGTCCCGCATCTCACGGAGCCCGCTCCAGTCCCGGGAGCTAACCACCTCTGTCTTTCAGAATCCCCCTAAGCGGCGGAGGGGAGAAGGGGACAGAGGACACACTTCACAGCCCAATCCAGTCCAGGAGTGCACGGGAGGTACGGCTCCAGTAACGTATGCACGGAGACCCGCTCCAGTCTCGGTTTGCACACGGAACGCCCGCTCAGTTCCGGAGTCAACGAACACGTCAGTCCCGGAGCTCACACAGTCCAGTCCAGTCCCGGAGCTCGCGGGGTCCAGTCCAGTCCCGGAGCTCGCGGAGCCCAGTCCAGTCCCGGAGCTCACAGAGACCAGTCCAGTCCCGGAGCTCACAGAGACCAGTCCAGTCCCGGAGCTCGCGGAGTCCAGTCCAGTCCCGGAGCTCGCAGAGTCCAGTCCGGTCCCGGAGCTCGCAGAGTCCAGTCCCGTCCCGGAGCTCGCGGAGTCCAGTCCAGTCCCGGATCTCGCGGAGTCCAGTCCAGTCCCGGAGCTCGCGGAGTCCAGTCCAGTCCCGGAGCTCGCGGAGTCCAGTCCAGTCCCGGAGCTCGCGGAGTCCAGTCCAGTCCCGGAGCAGGAGATCCACCGAGCCCAGTAGTCCGGAGTCGACGAGCCCAGTCCCGTCCCGGAGCTAGCTCGCGGAGTCCAGTCCAGTCCCGGAGCTCGCGGAGTCCGCTCCAGTCCCGGATCTCGCCGAGTCCAGTCCAGTCCCGGAGCTCGCGGGGTCCAGTCCAGTCCCGGAGCTCGCGGGGTCCAGTCCAGTCCCGGAGCTCGCGGGGTCCAGTCCAGTCCCGGAGCTCGCGGAGACCAGTCCAGTCCCGGAGCTCGCCGAGCCCAGTCCAATCCCGGAGTTCACAGAGCCCACTCCAGTCCCGGAGCCCACAGAGCCCACTCCAGAGCCCGCTCCAGAGCCCGCTCCAGTCCCGGAGCTCGAGAGCCCAGTCCAGTCCCGGAGATCGCCGAGCCCAGTCCAGTCCCGGAGATCGCCGAGCCCAGTCCAGTCCCGGAGATCGCCGAGCCCAGTCCAGTCCCGGAGATCGCCGAGCCCAGTCCAGTCCCGGAGATCGCCGAGCCCAGTCCAGTCCCGGAGATCGCCGAGCCCAGTCCAGTCCCGGAGATCGCCGAGCCCAGTCCAGTCCCGGAGATCGCCGAGCCCAGTCCAGTCCCGGAGATCGCCGGAGCCCAGTCCCGTCCCGGAGCTCGCCGAGCCCAGTCCAATCCCGGAGTTCACAGAGCCCACTCCAGAGCCCGCTCCAATCCGGCAGCTCACAGAGCCCACTCCAGAGCCCGCTCGTTCGGGAGCACGCAGAGTCCGCTGAGACTAAATTCTCTCTGCTCTTGTTTTCAGGTACTCCTGAGTTGCTGAGCGGGATTTCGGTCCCACCAATGTTGCCTGACAGGATTTTGGCTCTGTCCTGGTTGCCCGCCTGGGTTCTGTTGTGGCAGGAGCCTCATTGGCTCATTCCTCCGGCTCCATCCTGGCCATCTGGAGGGAGTCCTGTGTGGTTGGGGTCTTGCTGGTCCACCCTGCCGGTCCCGCCTTGGCCTTTCACCCTGCAGGTTCTGTGCTCATGCCTTGGTTCGATCTATGTACCGGCGTCCTATCCTTGTTTGGTACAGACTGGCAGACATACCTCACCCCTGTTAGCTATATTCACCTCCTCCTGAACTTTGTGTGGTCTCTTGGGAGCGTGGTATCGCTCCGTAGAAGGGGGGTTAATGTCACAGTTGTTGGTGTGGTGACCGGAATGCCCACTTGAGGGCGCTCGTCTGTTCTTATGTTGTACTGGGTTTTTAAAATCATTTCCATCAGTCCCCCTGCTTATTAAGGTCTGTTCTGCTCACCAGTACGCACCTGTTATCAGGATCATTATCCCAGTATATTCCATGCTCACTCTGTCGTCATTGCGTTGGATTTGTTTGTTAACTGACAGATTCGTCAGGTTTGTGTGTCAGCTGAGTCAGGATTGGATTACCATTTTGATAAGTTTTTGTGTCCTGTTTTGTTCTGTTATTATTTTTAATAAACTGCACATGGAACTACCCATGATTTCCTCCTGGTCCTGGCCGTGGCAAAAGATTCAGGCTGTGATTAATCTAGCACAGATTGATGACAGATGACTTTTTTCCCGAATTGCTAGTTTATCTCTCTGCAAGTAAATATTCAAGTATATATTCATTACAAATTAAAGATTTGACATATACATTTTAAGTATATACAGCTGTAAATACATAAAACTGCTTATGTTTAGATTGCATGTTTTAGCGTCTACCCAAACAAACACAAGTACAAACATATGTCCGAAAACATAGGAATAAACAGTAAGTCGAAACTGAATCCCTTGTAATACAACAATTATATTAAATTCAGTACAACAGCACACTTGCTTGTGTAAAAAAGTGAATATCTTATTCATTGTCTCATGTTTTCCAGTTGGAAAGGTGACTTTTCCTGCTGCTATGATCCTTTAATGCAATATTTTCTGTCCCGCTGTGTCACCTTCATTCTCCTGAGCTTACTGACCCACTGAGGTCACACTGATCAACCATCTGGGTCTAAAATGCATCTACACACATACACACTCACTCACTCAAGGGGTATTAAGGAGAAATACTCATGCCATTGACTCCTTCAGTCACCCGTGCTCTGCTGATCTCGGCACAGAGGAGCTACTTTTCTGTTCTCTACTGTTTCTTATTTTGGGAGTAAAGGAGGCTATTCGTTTTGGATGCAGACTCGATTCAAGCTGACAGGCCATGAACAGTACTTTTTTCTTTCACTTCTCTTCTGGTTGCTGGGATATAGGCTTTTATCAAATGCGATTGTACTTCTCTCTCCTCATTGCTCATACTCGCCCCCTTCCTCTCAACCTTCTTCGCAATATAGGGAGTTATTTACTTTGTAAAGCATGTGTTGACTGAATCATTGTACTTTTGCTACATTGTATATTTTGCTTTGTGTAGTGTTTTGAATTTAGGGGTGATCAGTACATTTCAATTGAATAAATTACATGATATGCTAATTGGTTAATCAAATTAATTGCCTAAATCAATCATATTTGAGAAAATCCCAAGATAATTAGAGGTGTGAATATTAGTTCTGACTTTGATTGAAGGTCACATATTTTACACCTTTCTGGAGATTTATTTTAGGTTTTGATGTCCTTAAGAATATATATTTGCAGTATAAGTACCAAAAACCATCTCAATATATTTTTACAGCTCCTTCTTCAGGAGCTCTGCTGAGAACAGGTCGATTTTGGACTGTCTAATTAATATTCATGAGCCTCTCTTCTGATTGGCCTGTTGTTTTCTGAGTGACGCATGGCCAGGCCAACCACAGGTAACTAGGGTCAGCCGACATCACAGAGCTATCTGGAGGCAGCAAAACAAAGGGGAAACTGGAGGTGGCCTATTCAAACCAGCGCAGATTCGGCTACATAAGGAGCTTAAAATATCATCTTATTGTGATGTTGGGTGCCAGAATCGACGTAAGACAGCCTCAAATTAGAAAATATCTGCTGCCACTGCCAGACAAAAAGCAGCTGTGGTTAAACGCGATAAAATGAGCAGACTGGACAGAAACGATCGTCAAAAATGCTCGCGTTTGCAGCGCACACTTCTTATCAGAAAAGGTTCAATAAAGTATTGTCTTTTGTTGTTATGGGCGCGTCTACAGATTTCTTGCCATATGTCTATGTTTCTTACATCTCACAAGTCACGACTATGTCCTGTATGAAATAATGTCTGTGTGCATGTGTAAAACAACAAACTGACAATTTATATAACATAATTTGTAATTGTACTGTTGTGATTAATTGTGGCTGGAACAATAATGTAGCTGTAAAAATAGTTGCCTGCTGAAATTGAAATGTATATACATCTTCATCATGACTAGATAGACACGGTGAGTTTGTCTTTACTATACACGTTAGATGTGATCCACCTCATAGTAACAATCCTGTCAGATCGTCCATCCTTTGAGTGAGAGTGTAACGTTACAGGTCGGCCGATCTGGTTTCGTGGTTAAAGTTAACCTTTTCGACATGTTTCCGTGTTGTTGCTGCTCAGCAATGGCATGGAGGTGATGTTGTCTGGGGGTTTGGCAAAAGGAGAGTGGGACTGTGGGCTGTGCTCGGGTGGTGACTGAAGGCGGTGACTGTGTAGTTCTGACGTCAACTTTTTACGGAAGTCACAACGGTTTGTGAAAAATCACAGCTATTTAAGCAGGCTGTGTGCATTTTACTGTGGACTGACTGTTTTGAAACTTATATGGTAGTTAAATAGCCCCTAGACCTCAGTTATTGTGAAAAAAAGCCAGGAAATTTCAGTTTTGACAATATGAGACCTTTAAATTATGTTTACTGATGATTGTGAGATCTGAAAAGGGTTACATGCAAATCTGTTCATACAAATCTATTTGAGAATCATTCATTATTAATTCCAAAAAAATGCAAAACTGTAACTGGATAGACAATTTGCACTGCAGACAAGCTCTATATTGACAGTTTCACAAAAAAAAACAAAAAAAATTCGGATCATATATGAACATTTATTATTTATCCAATAAAATATATAATTGTCAAGCAGACTGTTATGTGTAACAGATTTGCATATCATATGATGCATAGTATGTGGCCTTATTGTCTTCATAATCAGTTAAATAAATCCATAACTTATTTTTATATTATGATGTAATATGTGGAATATTTTCACATGCTTACATTTAGATAATTAAATAAACATTACACAAATGAGTTTAGTAGCCTATCCATATAATGAATAGAACCCTGCCACTTACACCCGGTTCATTTTGCAATCATGTTGAATTTTTTAATTCCTCATACACTTTGAGTCTTATACACTTTGAGCAAGTCTAGCCATATTAAAATGGGATACCAGTTGTGGGAATCACATTAGTAAATCATTGCATGTGCACATATCACAATGTGTACTTGAACCTAAGCTGATACACGCCTGCTATGCAAGAGATGAAGAGGACAACCATGACACAGAGGAAGAAGAAGAGATGAAAGGGATTATTCTGTCAACCTTTATCACAGAGTGTAACTCTCTAAGTGGATTAGAGAGCACTAAGTTCCATGGGTTGCCATGTTAGATAAATATGGCAAGCACATGGGTGGTCCTGACATAGCCTTTCATGTGTGTTTACAGTATCGACTACAGCTTAAGTTCAGCTTAATTTGGAGGGACTTAAAGTTAGTTCTCAGGTTGTTGAGGACATCAAAGCCCAAAATAATCCATCACTAAAACACTTGTTCGCTGAATTCATGATTCCGATTTTCAAAGATCTCGGGGAACTCCATACTTTAAACAGTGAGTGTCTTCATGGGAATGTACACACATACAAAGAGTATGTGTAATTGTGCAAGCTAGTGAAATGAACATCAATTACACCATGGTCAAATACAAAAACTGTAGTGTATAGCCTACCTGTAAATGACCATTGTCATCACATATTTTAATCTCTTATCACTCTGCATTCTCTCTCTTCTAACATAAATACTTATACAATTGTATATTTTTACATTTGTATATTTTATACAATTGTATATTTTATAGTGCTGAAATGATGGTAAACAATTTAACAATTTTAAACACGGTAAACATTCTCAGAGAAGTTTCACCTTTCAATTTGTCTCCTTTAAAACCCTCAATCGGCCCCTGGGGTCAAGATGACCCCAATCAACTTTTACTTAGTTTTAAAAAAATGGTTCCCTTCATCTCAGTGGAATAAGATTTTGTGACTTTTCAACATTTTATATCTATATTCACATTAAAAAAACTGGGCTTGATTCGGTTGTTCTGAAGGTATGTCAAATTTTTTTTTACAAATCTGTCCCTTGGGGTCAATATGACCCCACATTGAAATGAATGTGAACAAATTTATATTTTTTTTTTTCATTTGTCAAAAAAAATAAATAAATCCGGCATAAATCTGAACGTTTCCACACAGAAACGAAGGCCTGGTACTAGAGCACAAATGCAATGTATAAAAGACATGCTCACTCACTCACACACAAACAAACAAACACACGCAGGTATGACTGCCACAGAGAGCATTTTTTATAGAAGTTGCAAAATTAAAATCAGCCAAAAATGCAAGAACAAAGAGTTTAAAGGGGTGGGACCTAATGCGCGCACACGGGAAACTCACACATCCACACACACACACACCCACCCACCCACCCATCTAACACACACACACACCAGACAGACACCTCGTTCTCCACCCACACACACAGACACAGACAAATGCGACTCTCTTCTCGTCTCTCTTCTTCACCACCCAACCACAACACCACAAACAGAAAGCACAGATGCAAGATCTCTCTCTCCTCTCTCTCTCACACCACCCACACACACACACACACGACCCACAAGGTATGATGGCCACAGATAGCATTTGTATCAGATGCTTGGCAAAAGTAAATCGCCACAAATGCAGCACACGTTTGCGATTAGACAGAAGAGCACCATGCACACCTCTGCATATATGCTGTTGGTTTTATTTAATTTTTAATCTTCCACATTCTAAAGTTATTTTAGCTTTTTTTTTTTTACACTTGGTTCATTAAAATCAATAATATGCAACTACAATCTGACTCAAAGTCTTGTCCTTTAGGTGTGTCTTATGTGGCATTTTCACATCAAATTTCTGTGGCATTTTGTAAACACAGACATTTCAAAATGCATCAAAAACACAAAAAAATTATACCATTTGAAAGAATATTTATTTTTAATGTCTTTTCTAATGTTTATATATACATAAATTCACAAAATGTATCACAAAAGTTGTGATAGAAGCAGTTGGCCACATCCAGTAAAATGAATGGCTCTCTATGACCCTCTGCTGGTCAAAACCATTTCTTTCCTAAACTGTAATAATTTTAGGTTTATCTCTAACCAACAGATGGCATAATTCTACACCTAACACCTAGATCAATATCCAGAAGCAACTTAAATTAAATTTAGGTCATCCTTTAAGTGATTTTTTCATAAAAAAATAATATTTCACATGCAAGCTAATGGTGTAGTTGAGGAATTTTGTGGTAAATAGGTACAAAAGTACTTCATATCTCCCAAAACACAGCATTAATATATAGATGAGAAGTAAACAAAAAAAATTATATATTATTTGTATGATTAAAAATGTATATATTTTTCACAATTACTCTTTCAATGTTTGGGGTCATATTGACCCCAAGGGACTTAAGTGTAAACAGGAAATGAGGGACGTTTGAGGGTTAAACCACTGCGGCTAAAGGCTCTTGTTCTCTGTTCATTGCACTGCATTTAGCTCTTTTTGAAAGCAAGAACATGTCTTACCAAAGAAATGTATTTGATTGGGGCCATGTGATCTGAAACCAGCCTTCCTAAAACAATGATTTAGTTATTCAGACCATTACCCCAACCAGTCAGTCTTAAAAATTTACTTTTGCACATCTCTACTTTGCGGTGATGTCAAAAAATGGTTTCAACAAAATTAAAACAGACATTTTTCGATAGATGGTTATGAGCAATTCTGCCGTGCATAATGAGTTTCATGGGCTAATGTGGGATCTGATATCTTTGACAAGACTGAAAAGCACAATTTTTGTGTAGTTTTTAGAAAAATAGAGCAGAACAAATTGCAACTAATATTATAATAAAGCAGTCGCATCATTAGATGTATTAGAAGTTTGAGGATTTGCAGTGTTGACTACATTTTTTCATATTTAATCTTGTTCTAATCTTGTTCATGCCTGCTGGCACATTGTTTCCAATGCTATGACTTGTGTGGCCAGTGAAATGGTAATCCTGCTGTCAGAACATTGCTTCTTTTTCTCTCACTCTGTCAAGAGCTTTCAAGAAGCCCTCAATAATAACAGACGGGCCAGGCTGTTTCTCACCCCAATGAAGGAGCATCTTCAGACCTCTTCACATACACCAATCCCCCCGGAAAAAAACAAGCACTCATGGGTATTAATCAACTGCCCACTTACAGATACCAAACGACCTCACCCAAACTCTCTTTGTGTAGGAGTTCATTCCAGTGATGCCATTGCTGCCTGTAAGGGCACTATGGCTATGAATAATGGGCCTCAAGAATATAATGCTGATTTATGCAAATAACAGGTGAGGAGATCCATTTCCTTGCATAATATTCCTTGGATAATATAGAACATGATATGGCCTGCAGTGGAAATGTGTGGGGAAAAAATGGTCCCTTTTGTCACTGATTCATTCTTTTAACATGTTGCACTGCAAATACCATCTTTCAACCCTTTTATAATGCATGCACTATAAAAGACCAACATTGAATTGCACTTTTCCATTTCAAAACGAGACATATTCCAGCACCCTTCAACATCTTTCTTTCAAGCATTTAGCTGAAAATATTGATAGGGCTATTATTTTTTCAGAGTATTTTTTTCAAATCTTAGTACATTCATTGTACACAGAATGAATTGGAAACAGGGTCTAGAATTTAACACTCGCCAAGTGCCAAATCAGTGTAAAAATGTGTATATGAAATGGTATGAGTCGCCTGAGAACGTCTCGGTTACGTATGTAACCCTCGTTCCCTGAAGGAGGGAACGGAGACGTCACGTCGGAGGACCGACGAAACTGGGATCTCGCTCAGAGAGACCAATCCACTTAGAGTGTAAACTAAAAAAGCCAATGTACATTGGCATGTGATTATTGCATCCAGATGCTGCTGATCACAGCATGAGTATAAAAAGGCAGCAGGTGGTCAGCCGCCTATTCGGTTGTTCGCTGATGACCGAGCCGTGGACACCCGCTCACGCGTGTGTACGGAGCTGTGTCGACGGGACGTTACGTCTCCCGTCCCTCCTTCAGGGACTAGGTTACATCGTAACCGGACGTTCCCGCTCAGCTCTGTCACTCTCCGCGTCCACGTCGAGGACCGACCGAATTGGGATCCTTCAAAGGCAAGCTAACTACCACCCCGCCCCTTCCAGTGTCCCGGTGGAAGCCACCGTGCGCCTCCTATTTTTTGGCGTAGGCAGGCTTCTTTCCAAGAGGACCGCTACTTACTGCTGCTAGGCACTACCCATGAGTAGAGCGGATAACACTGAAAACGTACCCTTTCACTTGGAACAGGGCGGTTATCGGACGCTCTAACCTTCCGCAGGAGGTCTTCGGAAGCCAATACACTACTGTTTTGACATCCCTAGTTCATAGGACGAATGGAGAGGATTGAACCCTCGTTGGAATGTCATTCTGCCCGGGGAAACAACGGGCTTCAGCTATACCGTGGACTTTACCATATGAGATCCACTTAGTCTTACATATTAACCCAGCCATCCTACCGGTTCTCGAAGGATTCGGCGAGTGAAGGCCTGGCTCCGGACGCGCCCGCCCGTCTGTCTGCCGAGGCCGGAGGAAACTCCAACAGTTCTTCTGTATATGGACTCTCTGGATTTTTTTTGCAAGCCGACCCGAAGCCGGGGTTTCTCAGTGCTTCTACCCGTTTGAGGTTAGAACACAGGAGGATACCGGCTCCACAAGAAGGCTATATAATCTAGAGAACGTGTTGGGGGTCGCCCAGCCCACAGCCCTACAATATCTGTCAGCGAGGCGCCACGAGCCAGCTCCCAGGAGGATGCAACACCTCTAGTTGAGTGAGCTCGCAACCTGAATGTGCAGGGCACACCCTGTGCCTGATAAGTGAGGGTGATGGCATCCACCATCCAGTGGGCCATCCTCTGCTTTGAGACGGCATTCCCCTTCTGCCGCCTCCGTGACAGACAAAGAGCTGGTCTGAGGTCCTAAAGCTTTGCGTCCTGTCTACGTACCATCTCAAGGCTCGGACAGGACAAAGCAAAGCTATGGCTGGGTCTGCCTCCTCCGCCGTGTGCCAGCGCTTGGAGGCTTCCCACCTTGTCCCTGGTGGTATCGGGAAACCTTGGCAGTACCGTGCCGGGTCCCTCACCCGTGTTACCTGGGAGTCAGCCGGCCCGTACTCTAGGCACGAATCGTTGACCGAATGCGTGCAGGTCCCCTACCCTCTTAAAGGAGGCCAATGCCAGCACAAACAAAAACAACAACTACTGCTGCAAATTCTTCAATGAGAGGACTTCGAGCTCCACTGCCTGAAAGGCTCAAACGTGGCCTGCTGTGGTGCCGGAGCACCAGACTCAGTCCCAAGAGGGTATAGAATGGTGGGCCGTGGAGGATTTAAACCTTCTCGGCCCCCCTAAGGATCATGACGACCAAGTCTGCTTCCCCAACTACCTCCATTCTACTGTTCGTGGCTTAGCACGCTCCGCGCGACATGAACTTTACTTGTGGAGGGAGACAGGCCCCCCCCATTTTTTTTCGCTCTAGCCCTTGCTGCAAAAAGGACAGCACGATTCTGATCGGGCATATTCGGGGGTCTTCACAGAGAGAAGAACACCACTCAACGCACAGGTTCCACTTCAAAGCGTAGGCGTGTCTCGTAGACGGTGCTCTCGCTGAGTGATGGTGTCAACTACCCCTTGGGGTAGGCCACCTAGAACATCCGCGTCCCTTTCCAGAGGCCAGACATGAAGTTTCCAGAGGTCTGGACGCGGGTGCCAAAGGGTGCCCCGTCTCTGAGTCAGTAAATCCTTTCTCAGAGGAATCGGCCAGGGAGGGGCTGTCGCGAGGAGCACTAGTTCCGGGAACCAGGTCCTGGTAGGCCAATAGGCGCCACCAGCAGGACCTGCTCCTCATCCACCCTGACCTTGCACAGCAACTGTGCCAAAAGGCTCACTGGGGGAAACGCATACTAGCGAAGAGCCCGAGGCCAGCTGTGTGCCAGAGCGTCCGTACCGAGTGTTCCGTCGGTCAGGGCGAAAAACAACTGGCAGTGAGAGGTTTCTAGAGAAGCAAACAGGTCTACCTGAGCATCCCCAAAACGTCTCCAAATCAGCTGGACCGTCTGGGATGGAGTCGCCATTCTCCCGTAGCGCAACAGCTCGGACAGCTCTTATCGGCCGTACGGTTGAGCAGACCCGGAGTGTGAATGGCACGAAGTGACCTCAGATGATTCTGACTCCTGAGGAGGAGGTGGCGGGCGAGTTGTGATAAACGACGGGAGCGCAGACCACCTTGTCGTTTGATGTACGCAACGGTTGCAGTGTTGTCCATGCAGACCAGTATGTTCTTGCCTCGTAAGCGCCCTTTGAGACCGCTCAGGGCAAGGTGCACTGCCAGCAAATCAAGGCAGTTGATGTGCCAGTGCAGCCGGGGCCCCGTCCAAACCCCTGACACTGCAAGCCCGTTGTACGTGGCCCCCCAGCCGGTGGTTGAGGCATCTGTGCAACCCAGCATGCCTGGAGACCTGCTCCAGGGGCACTCCTGCCCGGAGGAACGCAAGGTCTGACCACGGGGTGAAGGTTTGGCGGCAGGTTGGTGTAACTTGGACCCGGAAGGTGCAGGTTTGTCACGCCCACCTCGGGACTCGGCCCTGGAGTCAGTGTTGCAGCGGTCTCATATGGAGTAGCCCAGTGGCGTGACTGCCGCTGTGGCCGCCATATGCCCCAGGAGCCTCAAACAATTTCAGTGGGACCGCCATCCCGCTCTTGAATGTATTCAAGCAGTTCAACACCGACTGAGCACGTTCCTGCCTCGTTCCTGCGTGATGCGTGCTGTCTGTTCGACCGAGTCCAACTCCATACCGGGAAAAGAGATCCTCTGTGTCGGGGAGAGTTTTCTCTTTTCCCAGTTGACCTGAAGGCCTAACAGGCTGAGGTGTGAAAGCACCAATTCCCTGTCTCGCACACGGCCGAGACGGGTGAGTAGAGCCAATCATCGAGGTATTTGATGATGCGAATGCCTGTTCTCTCATGGGAACAAGGGCTGTCTCCGTAACTTTCGTAAAGACACGGGCGACAGGGACAGCCCGAAGGGCATGACCTTGTACTGGTATGCCCGCTCACCTCGAACGCAAACCGCAGGAATGGCCTGTTGCGCGGAAGGATCGAAACATGAAAGTACGTGTCCTTCGGGTTGATCGCTGCGAACCAGTCTTGGGGACGGATACACCTGAAAGTGCATTTCTGCGTGAGCATCTTGAACGGGAACCGGTGAAGGGCCCGGTTCAAGACATGCAGGTCCAAGATCGGTCGTAACCCACCGCTCTTATTGGGCACAATGAAGTAAGTGCTGTAAAACCTCGACCTCATATCGGCTGGAGGGACCGGCTCTATCGCGTCCTTCGCCAGTAGGATTGCGATCTCTGCACACAAGACAGGGGCATCTGCTGCCTTCACCGAAGTAAAGTGGACGCCCCTGAACTTGGGAGGGCGCCGGGCAAACTGAATCACATAGCCGAGTCTGATGGTCCGAAGGAGTCAGCGAGACGGGCTGGGGAGCGCTAGCCAGGCTCCCAATACCCCGCCGCGCAAGGTGGCATCAACGAACTCAGGACGTACCCGCATCAGGGGCAGCGTGAAAGAACGCGGGACCCGCCCGGTCGTAACTCTTTATCACGGTCCGAATAAGCGGGGCTCTGATGTTAACACTGGCTGTCGGAAGGGGGGGGGGGTGGGGGGACCTGCGTTTGAGCAGAGGGTGTGTGGGTAGTCTGTTGGTTCGTCCTCCCGATCTGCCCACTGCTTCTCACTGGCGAGAGAGGAGGGTGAGTTTGATACGCACTGGATCGTCCACAACCACCTGTCCCCTCTGGGGACCCAGAAATAGAGGAATTGCTCTTTGTCGAGAATTTGGGTACCACCGACCGAGGTCATTGGTGGAAAAAGATTCTCCGCCCGGCCCTCCTCCGGGGGAGGGAGTGGTGTGCTTACCATCTCCTGAAGAGCACGTCCCTCCACCTCTGGGTCTCCCGTCTCCGGGCCTCTTGCTCTCTCGCTTGCCTCCAGGTTTGGCGGGGGCCTGGATGGGTGGGGCGGCTGCCCTGCGACCGGCTCCTCGGCACAGCTTTTCTGGAGGCCGCAGGAGCTCTTGCTCTTGTTTGGCGGTGGCAGGGTGGCCGCCCTTGGCGACGGCAGCAGCTGCACACCGGCAGAATGTACCTGATGGCCTCAGTCTGCTCTGGTCAGCGGGGAACCGCTGGGCACGTTCTCCACCGTGTCGCCGACAGGCCGGCCTGGGACACGGGGGCGTTCAAGAATCGTGTCTTGTCCGTCTCGCGCATGTTGGCCAGACACAGTCAGAGATGGCGCTCCTGACCACCATAGTGGACATTGCATGACCCAGAGACCGCACCGTAACCTTCGTCGCTCATAGCGCGAGGCCCGCCGCGGTGCGGAGTTCTCTGTGACTTCCAGTCGTGACGCACCCCTCGTGCAATTCACTTGTCGTGCCTTGGCCTGGTGCACTTGCAATACCACCGAAGCGTGTAAGGCGGATGCAGCTTCTCCACAGTCCGTAAGAGGCATCGCTGGCCACCCGAGTACCTACATTACCCGGAGAGGAGGCACGTTCTCCCTGCCGGTTTGGAGACGTTATTGACACAACGGCAATCGCAACGACCTGCTCCCTCCGCCCCGGTGACCCTTAGTAGCCCCCCCCTTACTTGCCCGCCTCTAGGTGGTGAGTAGATACCAGCAAATCCGTTCCTGGCAGTAAAAAGTTTTCCGTCCACGACCTGTTGGCTCCTCATGAGACCTTCAGAGGAAAAGAAAGAGGAGCGGAAGAAGGCCCGAGGCGGGGACTGGAACCCAGCGTCGGCCTCCCCGTACCAATCGTGCAACCTTGAGGTCCTCGGACACTGTGAAAGTCTTCACCTAGGCCCTACCTCCTAACTGTGGCCACGGAAGCCAATATCCATTATTTCTGGATCCGACTCCAGCATTGCTACGGTCCCCCGGAGGGCGGCTGCGCAGCCGAATCTTCCTCTCCAGAAGGCTCTGGCTCACTCTCCGATGCTGCAATCGACATCCGATTGTTGGGGGGAGCCTTGGAAGAAACAGGTGGTACCCCCCCGGAGGGTCCCGCCTGCTCTTTTTGAGAGCTCCGCTGGGTTCGAAGTGCCGGCGGGCTTGGGCATCCCCGGAGGGGAATTCCTAACCGTGACCGTAAGACCAGTCCGCCCACCGCTAGAATGACGCCCCCAGGCTGCCACCAGAGGGAACCCCAGATATAGGCGGTGGCACGGGCACTCTGCCCCCTAGCAGGTAACGGAGTCCGGTCCGCAACACCGAGATGGTCATACCCCCGCAATGGGAGCATGAACCATCCACGAAACCCACCTCAGCGTGCTTCATGCCCAGGAACGAGAGGCAGCGATCGTGACCATCCGGCCCAGCAGCAGGTCTACCGCATCCAAAAATGCCCGGGTGATACGTTGTCTATAGCAATACCCACATCGTCTTTATAAAGACGTACCGTCAAGTTTGCCAAGCAACGTCGTCTTTAGAAAGACGCACCCGAAATTGCTCTTTTTGGGGAAAAAGCTATTTTAGCGTGCTGAAGTGCATAGGGGAGATGGCCGCCTGTAACACAAACAGGGGGTAGTGTAGCCTGATGTGTGCAGCCCAATCAACACGGGAAACCACCACCGCTGAAGCGCCGTCCGCCAACACGAAGAGCTCTCCAAGAGTGTGCTGAACTCGTTCAGTTTTCTTCTCTCCGTAGAGTAGTCAGGAGCGGAAAGATGTGATCGCTCGGCTCCGAAGCGAAAACCTGAATATGCACTGCATCTGGGGCCTACTTATACTCACGCTGTGATCAGCAGCAGCTGGATGCAATAATCTCATGCCAATGTGCATTGGCTTGTTTAGTTTGCACTCGAAGTGGATTGGTTTCTCTAAGCGAGATCCCAATTCGTCGTTCCTCCGACGTGACGTCGAGAGTGACAGACTGAAAGGGAACACAATATGTGTTTAGCATATTATCAAATTGCAAAGAATGCATTGTAATCATATAAATATGTGAGTTAAGGTGCTGCATGTTTCAGAGTAAGTGCAGCTCTGTGTGTCTTTTTTGATGGTTTCAAGACTCAAAGTTGCTATCACATTTCCATAAATTTTATTAAATTTACCAGATCTTGCACTTTTTGTGTGTCGGAATACTGTTTGCTTGAAGCCTAATAACTCTGTCTTATTACGGTGAAGTAATCAGGGGGCAATCAATTAAAATAATTTGATTAGTAGGAGCCAAAATTCCTGTCCTGATTTGAATACGGTCTGGACATTTATAACAGTCATTTGCCTAGATGCATTTGAATTTTTGGGAAAAAAAAAATTTTAAGGAAAACGTGATCAATCTACCTATTTAGTGCTGTTCCATGTTCAAGAAATAGGGTAGCTGACTATTACAGATTAACCTATGCAACCCTAGGAAAAAGAAACCCCTTCTAATGTACAACATGGGTCTAAAATGACCCGTATTTATTTTCTGTTATTTCATACTTTGCTGGGCATTTTTTATTTTTTTTATCTTTTAAAATCAGTTTTTTTCAGCATTTAATATTCCCTTAACTATAAATTCCATGATCCATGAATATTAAAAATATCTTTTTACAGTGAATACAAATTCATATTTTATTATTTTCTGTTTTTTTTTTTGTAACTATATCAAGTTTAGACACATAGGTCAAAAATGACCCACCTATGCAAATATGACAAAACAAAAGAATAAAGGCATTTTCTTAAAATAATTATTTTAGCAGTTATTTAGACCAACATATTTAACACTTGAAATGTGTTTATTTGCCACTTTCTCACACATAACATACACATATCACTGATAACCGATAACACTGAAATTGAACTGCCTGTAGTGCAACTGTAGTGAATGTGACCGAATAGATGAAAATAAAACTAAATCACACAGGTACAGCGCTATCTCAAATTGTTATCTCAGTGCTTATATGCCTCAAAAATGACAGCTACAAGTTTGTGCACTTTGCACACAGGCCTGACAATGAACACTAGCTGCTGACTTGTCTGTCTTTGGCAGCTGGGCAGATCTTGCACCTCTTCCTCTTCTATTGACCCTCCTGCCTGATGTATACCTGTGGCCGTGTGGTGGCTGTATTTAGTTTTTTATCCCACATCTTCCCATTACCTCTGTAATATGGTTTTGAAGGTGGGTTGTGCCTTCCAAGCACCTCTTCATATGTGGCATGACAAGCTCTTTGACCACCTTGATGAATAGCCATTGTGCAATGGTCACACCACCCATGTAATCAGGGTGTTGTGCAGTGAAGGTGTAGGCCAGGGGTGGAAAACATCTGTCCTGGAGAGCCACAGCCAGCAGAGTTTTGCTCCAGCCTTGATAAAAACTCACCTGCCTTTAGCTGTCTAGTAACCCTTAGACATTGCATAGCTTGTTCAGGTTTGTTTGATTAGGGTTGGAGCTGAACTCTTCAGGACTGTGACTCTACCGGACCACCTCTGGTGTAGACATTGGGGGTGGTAACATCCAGCCATTGTACCACAGCACCATAGGCCCACCATTCATTTTCTCCTCCGCTTACATGAGTATGTGCAAACCATTTTTACTCAATCTATTGGACTGGGTCTGAGTTTTCTCTTAGAGAACTCATCAGACAAGTCTTCTTCAGTGTCATCAAATGAGTCTTCTTCATCAAGTAGAGCTGGATTTACACCCACAACTCCAGATTGACCCTGTGGCACATAGTCTAGGTCAGTTTCCCAACCTTTTTTTAGTCGCGGCACCCTTTGGAAATTTTAACAAACTTGTGGCACCCTACAAAATTAATTTTGTCACAAATTTGAATTTCTAACTTCGATATGATAAATTTGAAAAGTATAGATATTCGGTAAAACAGGGAAGAACTGCAGAATATAATATCATACAGATATTTTTAATATTATTAAACATTTTTGTCCCTCAATGGTGGCAATCAGTAGGCTAATTTCTAATGAAGAGACCAATTTATATGACAGATTTTAATGTAGGCTTTTATACATATGTAACCATTATTTAATTACCATTATAGTGAAAGTGCAAGTGGGCGCCATTTATGCTGCGGTGCCCGGGGAGTTGGGGGTTTGGTGCCTTGCTCAAGGGTCTCCCCTCAGTCGTGGTATTGAGGGTGGAAGAGGGCGCTGGTTATTCACTCCCCCCACCTTCAATCCCTGCCGGTATGAGACTCGAACCACAACCTTTGGGTTATGAGTCCGACTCTCTAACCATTAGCCCACGACTTCCCCCTATGATATAGCTTCTCACTCACATAACTAGCTTGCTCACTCATGTTTTTTATTTTACCGTGGGGTAATTTTGGTGCAGTATCACGAGATAACTTGATTTCAAACTTTGAATTGAATAAAAAATGACAAGTAAGCTGTCAGTAATAAAATAAGAACAAATAAAGAAATTTAATAATGATAGCACAAATAAAAAAAAATGACAGGCCTTCGAATTAAATAAATTGCTTTTTAATTTTTTCAGGTAGTCTAACGTAGGTTAAGATATTTACAAATTTTTTTTTTTTAAACCAACTTTATCCAATACTTTTTTCATTCCTGAAAGCTAATATTATCAGAACCCGAGCATAGCGGTTAGCAGATCATGAATGAGAGGGCAGCGTTACCAGATTTGCCCATATACCACACCATGTTACAAAACAGTAGGGCTATTGCAGAAAGAAACAATACTGTACTACATCGATGTTTCCTGTTGGCTCAATTTTTGAGTGGACTTTGCTGTTCGATGAGCATGAACGGTATATGAGTGAAGCACTCACATGGGCCGTGAGCGACTAAGCAGCGTGCACACACGCATAGAGCGGATAATAGAGCGTCACCGACCTCTTTTTCCGGCCTCCGAAATTTCATGCATCTCTAATTATTGGCGACATCAGAAATTTATATTATATAATAGATGCTTTTTTTTGAACGTTTTAGCAATTTAAAAATATTTAAAAAAATTTTTTTTTTACACGGCACCCCTGCTCTCGACAGATGGCACCCCGGTTGGGAAACACTGGTCTAGGTCATCAGTATCAGATATTTCAAACGCTGAATCAGGACTAAGAATTGCCTGATCTTCCTCACCACGCAGCATCTCTACAAACATTTCAGCCATGAATCTAGAATGTCTGGGATCCAATATACTAACACTCTAGATAAAGAGTGCACAACAAAGCAGTTGATCATGTATATACATGATTATATGTTTGTCGCTGTCAGACAGACACCCTGTAATTTCACAAACATGTACTTTTCACGGGCAACATCAAGGGTGACCACATAGATTGATTTAGACAAAACATAAAATTATTAAATATGTAGAATACTCGGTTTCCGCCTGACAGCAATGATAATACTTGTATATAATTACGTATTATTTTGACTTTTATTTTGACTCTGCTACCTTAGTTAGCTAACAATAGACTGTCAACGACAACTAGCTATATATTGGGACATGTTTCCTTTCTCTAGTAATAGGATTTCAAGTCAACGGTAACCTTAGCCTTACCCTAAAAAATCTGGGTTAAATACAACCCGCACATGGGGTAAAATAATGGACAAACCGCGATTGGGTTGTGTTGTTGACACCAGGCTGTTGGGGTTCTAGCCCACGAAGGTGGGTTAAACATTTAAACACAACGGTAGGTGAACACCCATCGCTGGGTTGTCCTTTTACACCAGCATTTTTTAGGAACACATTCATACAGTCCGTTATCGTTCACACTATTCATTGTTCTGTGGTAAATAATTATAAATAAGACTAAATGCACTTATAAAGCCCATGTGAGTTGTGCAAGGTGGGCAGGTGAATATTTGCTCAAGTTAATAGGCCATTGCCACATTAGCAATATTTTCTATATGTTTCTTTTTGACCCCCATCTTTTGTACATTCATGTAGAAATGCAAAAACTGTTGTTACCGTTTTATAAAGTAAGAACGATTGCTATGCATAAACATAAATATTTGTTGAATCACAACAGATATTTTTAATAATATCGAAATCAACATGATAAAAAAAGTGCATTTATTTTCTTTTTTTACTTTAATACATTATTTTGCCCCAGAGGTCTCAAATCAGAATGATACATGGGATGGTTTACTAACTTCTCTGTTGGTGTTTTGTTGTTGTTTGTTGTTTTACTTGCTTGGATAGCACTCCCGAAAGTGGCAGAGTTACCACACACGTTGCTGATTACAAGAGTTTAAAGGCATTGCCTGGCTAACAGCTAAACGTCATTTTAATCAATAAGTTTTCACCCCTTCAGAGTGAGTGCTTGCAACCGGCTTCTTGACATGATCAAATGCATTTATTTCAAAGATTTAGCAAAGAAACACTCGGCCATGATTGAAATAACATAGGAAATGAATACGGGTCATTTTAGACCCATGTTGTGCATTAAAGGGATAGTGATACAAAAATGATTTGGTAACACTTTACAATAAGGTCACATTAGTTAACCTTAGTTTACTGCATTAGTTAACATGAACTAACAATAAACAATACTTCTACAGCATTTATTAATCTTAGTTAATGTTAATTTCAACTTTTACTAATGCATTATTAAAATCAAACGTTGTGCTTGTTAACATTAGTTAATACACTGTGAACTAACATGAACAAACTCTGACACTGTATTTTCAATTAATACATTAACTAATGAACCTTATTGTAAAGTTACCAATGATTTTTATTCAAAGTCAGACGATAAATAAAAATAGGATTTAAGATGATCAAAAACAGTAAAGTGGGGGAATTCTGATTCTGAATGGGATGAATTAAAATATATCGAAAAAACAAAACTCAGCGGAGTCACTTTCGAGCCCATGTTTCTGTATCCAATGGTTAAGCTGGTCTCTGGGTTTTTTTACTTTTTAGCTAATAAAATCAAATACGCTTCTTTTAATTATTAATGGGCCCGATTGGGCCGCTACTGAAAGGTGCAATAGGTGATTGTCTTCAGAAAAAAATGTGTTATGCTGGTTGAAAGTCTTTTCACATTTCGATAGCAATCATTAAGTTAAGTGGTCTAAATGTATGCATCTGTATTTATATATTCTGTGGAAAGCATAGGATCAAGAAATGTTCGTCCAATCAAAACGGTCCGAGCGTTTTAATATGCTTTCCTACCAGCCTGTTAACGTATGTATCTGCATACATCTGCGCACCCGGTTCGCGCAGACAGATACTCTCACTCGTTCAACACGACACTCTGTGCAGACAAAGCGAGAATGGCAAACATCAACAACCCGATCTTCCTTCCTGGTATTGTAGTACTTTTAAAGTTTTCTCACCGGTGAATGATACATGATGTAGCCCAGCGGTTAAGCCAGTCCTCGCGCCAGCTCTTTAGAAGTGAGCTACGTGCATGAACTGTGTTCCGATTGATATGATAACAGTGTTCATTGCTCCCTACTCCCTGAGCAGGGGAAATCCGTTGAAGTTTACTTCACTCCTTCGTACATGGGTCTTTGATTGGGAACCGCTGAAGTAGCCTATTGTAGTAATGTTGTTTATGGTATTCTGGTCTGTAAGCGTAAATGCGTTCAGGGGCGTGGCTTTGGACGGCAATTGCAGGGAGGGTGGGACGTTCGCTTTCAGTGCAATCAGGCTAAAGTTAGCATTTTCCAAGATCTCCTACTGCACCTTTAAGTAAGGTTGTTGTTTGCATTGAAAAGGAGCCTTTAAGCCATTATATGCCAGCATTCAATTTAAAACCAAGCTTTATATGCTTTGACGACAAGTTGATGAGTTTCTGTAAACTCAGTTTAATTTCATGTCACACTATGCAAATAAATGCCGGTGAATCAATAGACATCAGATTGAGATAGCTGGACAAAGGCTAAAAGCCCTTTAGGTACATAGATAAGGAGAGTGAATCTGCCTTTCTTGTTTATTTATACCAGACACAGTGGCACCATTGTATCACCCCAGCGGCAACATCAGCTAGTGTTTATTAATTAATCATTTATTATGGGCTGTTTGACATTTCTTTTATATCTAGCTGCCAGTTGTGTCTTTGTATTCTAGAGATGAAATGGAGCCATAGTGTGATAAGATAAGGCAATGCAGGTAAACATTTTAATTAAAGCACAGTTTATTGACCGTAAGAGGCAGTGATATGGAGGAACTGTCTGTTTACCAGTTCTTTTAATAGTTGTAGGTTAGTGTACTTGGGATTTTGGTTACCTCAAATGTGAGTCAATGTGTCCTGGACAAAACAGCACTGACGATCTTTTGTTCGATCTATAGAATGCAATGTATATTGAATACCAATTAGATTGGTTTGTTTAGCCTGGAGGTGGTTCTCTTGTGATGTCTTTCACCTTTCCGAACACCAAGGTAGACTGTTCATTCTCATAATTTCTTGAGTTTAGCTATTGAACAAATTGACTCACAACCGTCTATGCTCACAACACAAACGTACCATATTCATTTGGATTTCCTTGTTAATTAGGAGAATGGGAGTCATCTCCTTTCCTCAGCATGCTACTCTGAGTGTTTCCATCTCACCCTTTCATACCTGTTTTCCATTGAAATGCTGCTGGAGCCAATACAAATTTTATTAAAGTTATAAAAATACTGTGATATCCAAATTAATTTAATTCAGCATATTTATGCAATCACAAGCAATGGTCAGAAGATATACATTTTATAACAATACATTTTAATTAGTAAATTACTGAATAATATTAGCAATCAATTCGCCTATTGTGTTTGCAAATAAAGATAAAATAACTTGTGTGTATATATATTTTTTTTTTAATAATGGGGAAAATAAAGTGACTTGAGTTTGAGTAAACTGTATTAACAAACGATGCACAATACATTTGATGATTTATCTTTATTAAATATTTATATCTAAAATTATAATTAATACATTTATATAATAAAAATACACACTGTTAATTTTAGTTAATGTTTGCTAAGGTTCATTAAATAATATTCTAGACCACCTTCTTATTTTAATAATGTAAATATAATTGACATTTGGATTAATAAATGCTTTAGAAGTACTTGTTGTGGATAGTTCTTGTTAACTAATGTAGTTATCTAAACAAATGGAACCATTATTGTAAAGTGTTACCAATATATAAAAAAAAAAAACATCAAGTATTAGTGGCCGAGGCAAGGAAGATTTTTCTAACCATCTTATCATCAATGGAAACGTGTGGAATGGGGCTTGGTGTGTTGGTTTTTCACACACAAACATTTGGCACACACTCCTTTCCGCCTGTATGTTATCACTTAATTGCTTTTACTTTCTCACAGTGTCTATGTGTGTGAAGTGAGACAGAGCCTGTGCACTGTCTCAGATAAAAGGTTTACTTTTTCACACTTGTTTCATTATTATTATTATCATTATTATTCTGAATATATTTTATGTTTTGGGATGTATATTATGTTTTTCATTGTATATTATATAGTATGTAAATGTGTAAATGTGTAAAAAAAAAAGTGTAAATGGGAGATATACAGCAGAGGAGATGTGACACATATTGATTTGCCTCATTAAATGTCCTTTCACGAATACACTCTCTTATTTGTGACCTGTGCATGCTTGCTTTGAGAGGTTGACAGTTTTAATTTGGGCAAACCAAGTTTACTTCATAATTTCAATGGCATAAATGTATTATTCCCGTCACAGTGTTTTTAAATGGTATGTAATTACTGAGCCTCATGGAACTGAATGAATTAAGCAGTTATGTTTAGTTGGCATAATGAAAACTCGTAGATATAAACAGGGACTTTCTGAGCCAGTGTTCACATTGGGTTCATTAAATCATACAAAGACTTAATTAGAAACAGAAATAATCTGCTTTGCACAGTCTGTGGCATACTTTGGTGTTTTATCTTGTTTTCATTTAGGCCAGAGAGTTGATGTCAAAGAGGTCACTAAAACCTGGACAATGCTATTGGTTATCTTTCCTATTCATTTCAAAGGCAGTGGTTCAGCTGGAACATACTGTATCTCTTGGATATTGGACAAAATGCTCAAAATGTACAGTTTATGTCTCTTAAAATTCATTAAAAGAGATCTAAGAAAGCACCAGAGACAGAGAGGGTGAAGCCAAGTTTACTGGCTTACTATGTTTGTTTAGCTTCTTACAAACAATCTAACTCTTATCAGCACTACTGTTTGTGCACGTCTTTGATGCTTCAGGTTTCTGTGTGTAAAGGTCATCTGATAGCTTTCACAGGTTTCAAAGGGGTCAAGTATGACTATAGAGACTTCCAGCAGTTAATTCAGTGGATCTTATTCAGCTGTAATAGCATACAAGTTTTCTTACTAATGAAGCAGAATGATTTTCATGTAAAATTTCGACCATATTTACAATTAATAATTTGTTATATTTTTTTATTTACATTGTATTGTTGATATATATAGTTTTCTATAGTATCTTCTTGAAAGAATAAAGGTACTGTAATGTTTCCCCATATTAGAATGCAGTTCATTTCAGTATAATGACTTCTTCCACCCACAAATGTACAGTTTTAATAAAGATTCTAATCAATGTTGGGAGAACTAAGAATATGTACATGTAGGGTGTTTTAATATTAGTAATGTTTACTTTGCAGCTTATATATGATAAAAGAAAAATAAATAGTTTCCACAGTGATTTATCTTTTTCTTAGGTAGCCATATGGCTAGATAATCTAGATAAAAACTCTCTCTTTCTCTCTCTTACCTGAAACTTTGCCAAAATAAGATTAAGTAAAACTCTTTACTTCTTGCTCACTGGCCTTTTGTCCACCGTGTGGTTCATACAGTGAATTAAGCTGAACAGCCAACCCAAGCCAGGAGTCCAATTTCAGATTGTCAGAAGTGGTGTCTCTCAATGTATTTACCCTTTAAAAAATTCACTATTTAAAATATGGCCACACTGACTGATGTTTGGAAAGTAATTGGAAAAAGAAACCTGTCAGTCAATGTTCAGAGAGCTCATAATAGACAGCTGTGAGAGGGAGATAAGAGACCATATAGCAGTACAGTTTAGAAAGACTAAACACAGTAATACACTCACTTCAACTTCATTTTAAAATGTGATACAAAAAAATAGTAAAGCAATATTACTCCCAGAATGCTGTTGATAACAAATGTGATTTTATATTATAAAGTTATATTTATATTAAGTTTATGGTTGCGGGAGAGGAATTTAAAGAAATTTAGACTAAACGAGCCACGTACACTACAACCAAAATCTCAAACCAAAGGTAGGATAATTTTTAACTTGTCTTTAACAGTTATTTAAATAATTTTGGTTTACTATGCAATATTCAAATGATGATCAGTGAAGACGAGACATGATATGTTACACTTGGTTCAGGAAGACACATATTTGAAACTTGTGAACTGTATTTAATTTTTTTGATTGTTCTAAAATTAAAATTAAATACTGTTCTATTCTAATGCTGAAAATGTTGACCTTTTCACAGTCCAGACCTTCTCCTTTTTTTTTTTTGTAATAGAGACATCTCAGTGCACCAGTGTGACTACACTGCCAGTGGTGGCCATGATTTTATTATTATTTTTTTTTTTTTTTAATAGCATGAACCAAATTAACAAAAAAAAGGTCATTTGGAAGGAGAAAAAGCTAATTGCTAAAACCTAATAAAACTTAATATGCACATTTTTTAAATCTTTTAAATAACTGAAGGTTGTTCAAAAATATAAAAGGCTTCAGGGGCTGCTGTCCAACAATTTAAAACATTGACATTCAAATTATTGTGTCCTCCATTGTTTCCTCCACACAGAAAGGTAAAAATATTTATCTTGCCAACAGAACACGAATAGATATCACATCTGACAAGACAATACAATACTAAAATCAGAAACTCATAAACAAATAAACTGAACACAGTCCTGTGGTAGTGATTGCATATGAAGATCCTCAGGACAACTGAATAGTTGATGGGAAAAGGTACAAAAGGAGCGAAGGAAAGTACAAGCAGTAATGTAATGTTCCAGCACTCATTGGGACATCTCTTAAATTGAACTAAATTAGGCTATGTACCTTCTGTAAATTACTTGACAGCATCAGGACCTGAATTCAACAAGGACGAGTTTAAAAGGACATCCTCTTCAAAAATCAGAGCTGAAAATAGAGGTACTCTAAAGAAACAGCAGCCCTTCTCAAGGCCGTAGCCAAGTCATAAACATTGGGGGAGGCCAATTTTTAAAGGAATTAAATAATTTAATAATTTAGGGGGGGAGAGAACGTTAAAAGAACAAGATTTTCTTTTTAAAGCGGCAGACCATAACATTTTTGGTTAAAAATTATCCAAAATCAATATTTGAGGAAGTATATAACCAGCAAGTGTTCAAATCTATCGCCTTACTTTAGCCAACGGTTATCTTATAATAATATTTTCTAATTTGAGGGGTACTGGTAGGAATTCGCGGGAAATTCGAGCATGCCGCTGCATCATTACATCACGTCTGTAAACATAAAGAAGTCATCCCAGCTAGTAGGCTATATCGCCTGTGAGGATGCTGCAGGTGGCGGATCGTTTATAGCCTTTTTCTCACAGCAGCTGGAATAATTAAATGTATAATTTTGATGGTGGATTGTAATCCAGAAAGGATTATGTGTTTATGTAATACATGTGACTTAAATTAAATTATATTCCTGTTTTAAATGTGTGCATCTGATTACAGATAGCCTATGTGGGATTACACAAGTTTTTGTATTTTAAAGAGAACCAGTTTGAAGCAAGAATAATTTGCTTTATGGATTTAAAGAATTTATTTAAATGAAATTCGAATGGTATGACAATTAGAGATTAGACTACATGTATGTTAGAATCTACATGTAGCCTTTAATACACACTACATACACACAGTGCTGATGTTGTTAACATTAACCATTTGAGAAAAAAAGTATAACAATAATAATAATTTGCATAGTTTGATGTGATATGAGCTAAGTGATCGTTAGATTTAATCACCATTGGTAGCACGATTTATTGTAATGCTTTTTTCCCTCAGCTGGTCAGAACAAAAGTGGCAGACTTGTTACTTACTTGTTCAGATGACAATATCCGGTGAAATTTCTTATTAGGGTCATATATTCCAAGGCGTATAGAATCCCAAAGTACAGGATCCACAACCCACACAACTGACGTAAGGAAGATAATTCCGCAAATAGCTGCAATTGCAGGTTTTCAAACAGAGATGGCGACAAAGAGGCAAAACTTACAGACTGCAGCTTTAATCAATTATAACTTTTTGCAAATAATATTTTTATTTAAATAAAGGCATATGAATAAGACTGAATGTATGTATAATATACTGAAAATGCAAAACTGCCTAATTCATTTCTTGCTTTGTCAAATTCAGTAATGAATTACATGAATCATGTAAATGATTTATCCTATGTTTTCAATTCAAAATGGCAAAATTTGACAAAAAAAGTGTAATATCACGGGATATGTGATCAGCATTGATCATTTCTGTAATGTAAAACAGTTATCAAATGCTAAATGTTTAGCTACTTACATATTAGCTCACATTCTTTCACTGTCGAAAAAACCGAACTGTTCAGTATCTGTGAACAGTAAAGCTGGCCTTCTTTGATTTGATCGGCCATCTCAATCACTTTGGCACTGAAAAGTGCTATTAGACTGCTGAGAAAGATTATCCTAAAAATGTTTAAATGTATTTAATGCACTTTACTGTTTTGGTCTTCCTACACTGTATGAATTGTATAATCCCCCCAACACAAAAACAACACAAACAGGGCAAAATACTTTTTAAGTTTAGAAACATTTTAAGTTTCCCCCTCCATTGCCTCATAGTGCTTTGGTCCAAATGCCTGCTTTCCTCTTTTACATCACCTACACACACACAAGTCCGGTGAGAGAGAACAAAGTCAATAGTTGTGGAACTCCAGTAAGTAAGGCTGTCAAGGCTATTTTATTCACTTAAACATCGGGTGAAGTGATTATTTTCTTTTTAATACAGATGATGCCAATGTATTTTTCGATGAGTCTGCTATGTTAGCAATAATAACGTTACCTCCTTGAAGGAAAGGGTTGCCAGGTTTTCATAACAAAACCCGCCCAATTGCTACTCAAAACTAGCCCGAACTATCCACGTTTAGAGGGGGTCGCGTTCCGGGGGCTAAAATACACGTTATTGGGGTCGCTTCAACTTGCGGACATGAAAAACAACCCGCAGTGATAAAGTAGCCCAATTCCACAGGAAGACTGCGGACTTGGCAACACTGTGACGGATGTAATGTCTACACGACCACAACAGCTTGAAGTTGTCTAATTTGGCACAATGTCAGTGTCAGTGTCAGTGTCTCCCTGCTGCACTAATTGTAGTAAGCCATTCCTCTGTGTATACATATCCTTACAAGTACAATTTTAGCTGTATTATTTGTGTCCCCTTCAAAAATTTCTCTTAAGAAATGTTATGTTTATTGTCCCCCCCAACTGTTAGAAGAAATTTACGCCCGGGTAATATATTGCCTTGTTTATTTTTAGTCATTAATAATCTTTAAATTTAGTAAATAAGTGAACAATTTTCAGTGATTCTTTCTGCAGGTGACTGCTTTAAGAGCGTCACTGATTCATTCATTTAACAGATTTGTTTAAAAACGCTGATTCATTCATATATGAAACAAGTAACTAGGCCAATACCCACACTTGCGATCTTGGCCACTTGAGAGCATGTGCATGTGATGGAAAGTAAGTACGTGAAACAGCGAAAGATCAATGTCTTTAATATACCCCTACCATCTCTAATATTACTTTAATCTGAACAATGTTTGAGGCTAAGCGTATCCCATCATTCATCATGTTTAGGAACTCATGTGCCCTGAAATTACAAGATATCGAGAACTTTCCAGGGTAAGTTAAATTAATTACATATAATTTTGGTAGTAAAAAATTGAGTTTTGCTCATTTTACTATGTGAGTATGTGTATTTTGTAAAACATTTGCAACTATTTTCATCACTTAATTAGAAGAACCACAATGACTAATTTGTGATATCTGTTGTGTAGGGACTGAACAGACATTTAGAAGTGTATTTTAAAGTGTGAAGTATTGAAAACAAGCTCTGTAGAAGCTTGACTTTCATTTTTACAACAGTATTACTGTGTCCCATCGAGTAAAACAAAAGTGCAACACGCTCGCGGTCTTCACGCCAATTTAAACACAAATACCAGAAATATGTCATGTAAGTAGACCAGTGGTCAGGTGCAAAGGCCATGGGTATTCGGACAGGCCCAACGTCATTCACACAAGAATCATTCACCTGCAAGACACTTGTTAATGTTTAATTTGGCATTGTTTAAAATTGTTAAGCCAGAGGAGAACTGGCTGCACCGTTGTATGGGTTATCCCAAGGTTTTTTTTTTTTCCCCTGCTACCATAAAAATTGAGTTCTTTGTTTCTTTACACTGTCGCCTCTGGCTTGCTAACTAGGGGATTAAAACATTATGTGTTGATTTTCCAACAACTCCCAGTTTTAACTGCTTAGAGGCAGGCAATCTTTACCAATTCTTTGCCACAATGTAATTTTGACCACAGTAAGTAATTATGCACTATAATAATTCTGCCTAAAATCAGAGACATTGCTAATTGTCTCTGACCCACATCCCCCCTTTTTGCCCATTTTAAATTATCCGGGAGTGATGCGCAACCAAGATGCCGTCTCCGCGCACTTTGAGCTTCAAAAATGCTCTTCAGAAACCTACGGGTGACGTCACGGACACTACATGGAAATGCACAATACATATAAATTTGACTTGATCGATTTGTTCAAAAACACTAAATCATATAGGAAAGAAATACCACTGTGTGTTGCACAGTTCTACTGTTGCTTTAGAATTTCATGGATCACAAAGCCCTGGTTTTAAACAAACAGTACATGTAATATTTGAGTTACCAGTTAATTCTTTAACAGCTAAGCTATACGAATGTTTGAATGCTGTTATGATTTTCAGGTTTTAAACAGCTCAATCAAAATTATTTTTCTCAGCAGTGGCAGCCATTGAAGCTGTTCAGTTAAGGTTTTTTGTCTCAGTGCTTTATATTTCTGTCATCAGCTGACCTCAGTGGACTCACCAGTGCTCAAGTCATGCAGTGTCAGCGGAGTTGTGGCTAGACGAAAAAAGGAACAAAACAAAGAGGATGCTGGTGGGTTTTAATGAGGATTTTGTTAGACAGAAGAGGCAACAGCTACACAGCACATCAGAGACCACTGTGTTGTTACACACGCACAAACACACCTTTCCAGTCATAAAAAAAGATTGTAGAATTCTTGCTGCTTTTGATCACAATAGATACACAAAACAAGTTATTTCCACGAATTTTCTTTTTCTTTTTTATATGGGCCATGGAGGATTATTGTACACTTGATAAAAGGCATCATTCATAATTGTAAGAAAACAGTTAGCTTTGATTCACAGTGGTAGCAAACAATTGAATGCATAATGGCTATGTTATTAAGGTGAGGTGAGGTGACGTGACACATGGAACACTACATTTATTGTCTTGATTTGCTGCAGAGGTAGTCCAGTCAGTTTATTTTACCCATCTTTCTAAAATACAGTTTTATTAACAAATAAAATTAATGATTTTCTGTGCCATAAAAATAAGATAAAAATGTATTCATTAAATATTTAAATAATTCTTGAGCAAGCGGTTTGTGATTTGATAGATAGATAGATAGATAGATAGATAGATAGATAGATAGATAGATAGATAGATAGATAGATAGATAGATATATAGATAGATAGAAAGAAATTTCTGTTTCAAGTAAACACTGTTCTTTTGAAACTAAATGAATCACTGTTTCCATAAAAATAATAAGCAGCACAACTGTTTTCAACGTTGATAATAATAAATGTTTTTTGAGCACCAAATCAGCATATTAGAATGATGTCTGAAGGATTATGTGACACTGAAGACTGGGGTAACTGCTGCTGAAAATTCAGCTTTGTCATCACAAGAATACATTACATTTTAAAATATATTAAAACAGAAAAAGTTATTTGAAATTTGAATCTTTGAATTCATTCAAAAACATTTTTAAAAAAAAGGTTTTAGACCCCCACACTTTTGAACAGTAGTATATTACATATATAGTTCTAGCAATTAAATCTAGCAGTTTTAAACTTATAAAATATTTCATGTTATGAAGCAACCATGCAATATCAAGTTTAAATTATTTAAAGGATGGAGATTTTAACAGAGTTCCTTTTCAGTATATCATAGGTAGAAAGTCTGCAGTCACTGTAAAAAATGACCTTGAATTTAACGGTAAAAGACTGTAAACATGCTACAGTAAAAACCTATTAACTGGTTAACGGTAAGTTCCCCTACTATATACAGTGAAAAAATTACATGTAATTTTATGGTAGTATAGTTTTTGCAAGTAAAAAAGAATGTATAATTTAGAGTGAAGAAGCGTAAAAAATTTTTTTAAACAGGATCCAGGAAATTCCAGCGTCATTTCACATTGATTGTTTTTCATTGAACTACTGTTTCTTCTTGTTTTTTCTTACAGTGTGTATATTAGAGTGGTATGTTACATCTATGTTGTTTAAATAATGTTGTATTCTATTGATTTCAGTTTTATCATGTGACTTTCTCATTACCACCTGCTTTTGGGGGTTATCAGTTTTATTGCAAATGTACAAAACAGATTTCAGTACTATTCAGTACATTTATGTAAATTTAAGTTGAATCTGTTAAACCTAAAATGGTGCTACCATACCATATTGTTTACGGTACAATTCGGGCAACCACAGCTACCAGTTCCCTTTCATGGGAACTTCGAACTGCGTCCTCTAGGGGTCGCTATGGGGAATGCCTCGTCGTGACCCGTGTCTGAAGCATACATTGAAAAAACACCAACTCGTTGGCCAGCGACAGCCATGATGTCACTACTGGTGTGACTATAGTATAAATAGGCGCCGGGAACTACACGTCATTCTTTTCTTCGTCTTTATTGACTGTTTTGTTTGAAGCGTGCATTTCTGTGGTAAGAGTGATCTCTATTTATCTCATTATGGCGAGCACTAGCAAAGCATTTAAGGATGTGTGCATCCATGTTGACGTTGTTTAACATCTGATGACACACACGATCTATGCGTTGTTTGTTTGGGCAAAGAGCACGCACGCGATGTCTCTGAGGGGGCAATAGGCGTGCACTGCGAGCGTTTTTCCAAAAAAAAAAAAAAAAGCTCCGCTCTCACTTGTCTCTCTTTTCGAGGAGAGAGGGGCAATCGTCTGCTCCCCGCGGGTTCAGGACCCGCCGCTGCTGAGGCACGAAGGAGAATGAGCTTGTGGGGATCGCAGATGGATCTGGCCGATGAGTTTTGAAGGGGGTTTCCCTTTCGCGATCATCGGCTGTGCACGAGAGTGAGCCGCTGGAGGATGATGTTATTACACATCATTCAAAAGCAGGAAATAGCTGAGGAGGGCAAAGAAGCTGAGGCTGAGCCTTCCCAATCCTCCTGCCCTGCGTATGATGAGCTTTTGGAAATTATGGATCACACCACGGCAAGGCTTTACTTGCCGTGAAGCGGGTGAAGATAGTGACGTCGCGAAATATCTCGATGAACGTAATTTTTCTGGCTATAAACCTCCAGCTCAGGTGAGCCTTCCTTCCTTCCTGTTTTTTAAATTAAAGATTTGAGAAGGAATTGGACCTTTTAGGCCGTTTTTTCATCACGCAGGCCCATCGATTCCAGCATTCAAGTTAGCCAACAATTGAGTAGGCGATGACGCAAAAGCGGTTATGAAGAAGATGGCCCTATAGAGAGACGCTAGCCAGAAGTTATCTTCTCTGGGTGAGAGTCTCTAAGACTCCCCTCCTGACAACTCGTCGGATGCAGGGGACTAATAGCAGCGCGGGTCCCCTCTCCCCCTCTTAGGGATGGCGCTTACATTGACCCACGATGGTGTGCTACAAAGATTCAGGCTGACGGCTGAAAAGACCAGGATAGAAGGTCCAGGTCTGAGCCCGAACAACCCAGGGGTCCTAGCCCGTCTCAGTTTGAGGATCAGAGACTGGCTCAGAAGGCTAGTGTCGCGGCTCGCGCTCCTCTCCCGCCCGCGGGTTGGGGTAGGAAGAATTGCGGGTCAAAGGAAGGTGAGTAAAAGACCTAAGGGATGTGATCCAGACAGGGCGTCAGTGCTTTTGTCTGGATCAGAGTGATACCTCAGTATCTAATCATTTCCTTCGGGGGTCTTACATCTGCCCGTATCTTCACCTTCCTAATTCCCCGGTAACCCACCATCTCTCCACCTGACCGAGGTTAGGTGGGAAATTTCCTGCATTATAGTCTCCTTTACTGGACCTATTAGGTTTGGTTGGTTCTATGGCTTCATAGTGACCATCTTACTGATGGTCCGGTCTAGAGGCTTCTTCGGACAAAGCTCCGACGCAGGAACCATGGTGGGTGAGTACGATCCATGTCTATATATAAATATATATATGTGTGTATCTAATGAGCTGGTGTTTTGTGTAAAAAGAACCTTTCTGCTTAGTTTTTAGTTGCAGTGCTTATTTCAATCGTCGATATATGTCCAGACGGTAAGTAAAGCCGGTTTTCAGCTTCATTACTTCCTGGATAATGCGGCCATAACACAGGCTTCTGCGGGAGCCTTCTTGTTCATCAGGCCCCCGGCACGGCACGGCACTGCAAAAATTTCCTGGATGTCAGGGCTGGGCTTATGCTTTCAGGCTGCCCGGATGTCTAACTGTATCGCCCTGAGGGGGTTCCCGATCACCAGGATATCCCCTCTTGCTGAGGCATCAAGCGGGAGGCATAGGTGGCATTACGAGAACCTTTCTGTGTAAATGCTGTCTTGGGCAGTGCTCCCCTCTTCTTTGAGGATTGTATTTGAGCTTGCCTCTCCCGTTTGGCCCAGTTTACTTCCGGGTATCTGTCACAGGATGCTTGCAAAAAAATAAATAAAAGTGACAAGCACGTTAAGCTTTGCGCATTTCTCAAATCAACATAATGGTAATGTGTGCACGTTATGCTTTGCCCACTTTTTCTGAAATCCTGTATGGTAAGGGGTACGCGTTATTAACCTCGTTCCCTTTCTCTGATTTGGTTTAGACCCCGGTACCTTGGGCCCCACTCAACCAGTGTGTCTTTGTTGACACACTTTTGAAGCATCGCTCACCTCACCATTGAGGGTTATTGTGAGCTTGGTGCTTTTATTTGTCGAGTCTTAATTAGTCGCGTGCTGAGGATTGTTTGGCTTCCTTCGCTCCATTGGGGCTGTCTCTCGCTTGGTAGTTGAGCAGTTTGCTCCAGTGGCTTTTGGTTTTCATATAGGTGTTTTAGCCTGGATTTTTGTTTTTTTTTTTTTTTTTTATGGAGCATAGTGGTTATTCCTGCGGAATGCTTTTTTCGGAAAGGTATTAGTTCTCCTCTGCATTGAATGAGAAGTGAGGTGTTCGCTCTTGTGTTTCCAGAGGCACCTGGAATCCGCCGCATCAGGTGGATTAGTCCCTTCCTATGCCTTACTGAGGCGCTGGAGTGTTGTGTGCTAGCTTACAGTATGCTTACCTTTTTTCGTGATTTTTACTAAGTCATTGCTGTTCAGTCGAGCCCCCCTTCTCGACATGGATGTAGCTGTGTGTTTGTGCGTCCCTCGCCTCTTGGTGTTTCTATGCTAGCTGGTGTTTCCTAGCATTGGAACATTTGATGTAGGTTTTCTGGTAGCCCCCTTTCGGGGATGATGGAAATAGGGTGTGTTTGTGTCCTCTAGTCGGATATTATACGCTAGCTGTTTGGCATTCCAATTTGGGATGTTATTATCAGGTGTCGGTGGTGGAGCTCCCTCTTGTTTGAGTTAGCGGGATGTTTTGTGTCGTCAGACCTTCAGCGCAGATTTATGCTATTGACCATATCCAGGCATTATAGCTTATTTGACTTAGCGTTTGGTTTGGTATTGACGCTTATTTGTCGTTAGTTTATGGTTCTGCTCGTTCAGTTTGGTGTACCATTGCGAGAACCGTTTCCTTAGAACGGGATTCGGAATTTGTGTGGTCCATTATGGCTTTGTTTCTCCATCGGTTCTAAAATCCACATAGCTGGTTAGTGTGCACGTTATACTTTGCCCACTTTTAAAATCCACATAAGTGGTGAGTGTGCACGTTACGCTTTGCCCACTTTTCTAAAATCCTGTATGGTAGAGCTAACGAAAAGACTTCGTGCTGTTTTTTGAGTGTTTTGTTTTAAAACCCCGTGTTTTTCCGCTCGGGGGGCATTATAATCTCCATAGTGTTTATCCTCTGGATTTAGACTTAAGCCGGTGTGTGTGCATACTATGTGTGTCTGTTAAACAGTTCCTTGTAGCACTAAAAGAGAAATGTGCGGTAGCTCCTGTGTGACAGGCCAAGACTAGTATTCTAGGCTCTTGGTCGTATTCCCTTGAAGGAATCTGTTTCTGATTCCAAGCCGTGAGCTCTACCCCGGGCCCAGGAGTTATGGCCCTAACAGGTAAGTTTTTTGGAGTATGTAGCCTAGGCCTTTGGCCATAGGGTATAAAGTCACGGACAGCCATTAGGGTTAGGGTGTAGGGTTGTGTTATGGACTAGGGTAACGATATTGACACGCGTTCCTGGCTAGTGTTTCTTGCTAATTGCGGCGGACGCTAAGCTCAGACGAATTGTGTGAATGTGATGTGTAGCTTCCAAGTGTGTCGCTTTTCTACTATAGTCGCCATTTCCTTTTGTTGGGTTAGTGACGTTCATGCTGTTCGCCGGCCAACGGAGTTGCGGTTTTTATAAGGTGTATGTGTCTTCAGACATGGGTCACGACAAGGTCATTCACCAAGAGCACCTGAGGAGCGCGTGTCTCTTTGACCCTACTCAGGGAACGTATAGGTTACTTGTGTAACCCTAGTTCCCATTTGTAAGGATGTTGGAACGGATGACGTTACGTCAAAGTGACTGTGAAGAATTGGGATCTCTTGCCCGATTTTTTGAGGCTCCCATCACCTTTCGAGTGTTAACTATTTAACAATGCCACATATTTCAGTTGGCAGTGCGTGTCGTCCAAGCGTCTACCTCGCCCCGCAGCTTTTTTGTTGCGGGGTATACAAGGAAGCCGCGTGCAAATGCATATCAGTTTTAGCGATGGAGCCAGTGATGTTTGGACTGTAGTGCCTGGCGTTGACAGCGGTTGGGTAGTCAGCAACTGTGGCAATCGGAACGTAACGGGCCTCGTTCCCTCTCGGGATCCGAGGGTTACACAGTAACCTTATGATCGTTCCCATGGTGACAGGCAGTCACGTTTCACTGTTATCGTCAGCAGTGACTTGAAGAATTGGGAATTCATTTGAGTATGGGAAAACGCCACTAGGGGCTGCCCCCATCCAGTGCCGCTTGCGGATATGCCGTTGCAAGGTTTGCCTTCCCCCACACCGGCGTGGGCGGAAGATTTGGACAGCGGGAGCTAGTAGGTGCCGCCACTGCTGTCCATACAGTGGTGCATGGGTTAAATACACTGCGAAGCGTACCGTTGGGAACGTACGGAATGCCATCATGCGTCGCAGTCTAGGAGGTGTATCATGTGTGAGATCAACAAATATGGCTGGCCAGGGCAGTACTATAGATATGGAAGTCGTCGCGGTAGAGAACCCAGAACTGGGGTGAGACACTGTACACATCTGACAGAGTATGGCTAGTTGAACGTGCTCAGGGTAAAGTACACGGGGGTCATCCGTAGTAGGGTAGCGTCTGTTTTACAGTGTGAAGAATTACAACAGGTGGGAGGCACCGATATGGGATTATCATACATCACGGGCACCTAGTCCTCAGCACAAGGGCTGACCGGGGTGCCTTGACGAGTGTCTGAGAGATCTGGCGTCGGCGCTCGCTTCAGGTTACGTGTTTTTTTTTTTTTTTGTTTTTTGTTTTTTTTTTTTTTTTTGACCGACGAGGTTAGGTGCGGAGGAAATCAACTCCGTGGGTTCGCCCTATGGGGATGACTGAATTGATGGAGACGATTAGTTTTGATTTTGCGTTCACGTATCCGGTTTTCCGTAGAGGGTGTAATGGCGATTTTTTATGCATTTATAGCGTGATCGCATCATGCGATTGTAGGGGTTCCTGTGTGTTACTTACTACTGAGGTTCGATGTACACTTGATTGGGAGGGCACGCGGGCTGTCTTACCTGGACCCCTCCAAACGTGAGATGTTTATAGCATCTCGCAATACGTGTTGGTATGGCTGTCGCTCCAGCCTGTGCCATGCTATAAAGTGATGTTTTGCTTGTATCTGAGCGCGCCCAGCGCCACGCCCAAGAAGATCCACTCCTCGTAGAGTGAGCACTCCTCATCTCCTTTGAGGGGGGCATTCTATTGTGTAAACGTTGGGCCTGGTAAGCCAATGTTGTCTATAGCCTCCACTAACCATTGGGCAAGTCTTTGTTTGGAGACAGCCTTTCGCTTCTGCTGGCCTCCAAAGCAGACAAAGAGCTTGTCTGAGGTCCTGAAGCTCCGCGTATGGTCCACGTAAATGCGCAGAGTGCTTTGCGAACGTGGATCAGTGCAGAGCTGATTTGCGAGTTTGGTTGTTACGCCTCCTCTTGTCTGGTGGGGCAGCGCTTTGCAAGTTTCACCACTGATCCCTGAAAGCGTGGGTGGGAACCTTTTTGGGACACCATATTCCGGGCGGTTTGGTTTATCGTGCGACTTATTGACGTGGTGGTTACCCGTCTTTCCGAATTGCCTAGGCTACGTAACGTCGATTTTTTTTTTTTTTCCCGTGAATGTCGTCTGAGGTCCCTCTTACCCTCTTGACGGGCTCTTAAAGCAATTTGGTGAGGAGCGCTGTCTTTAATGACAAAACCTTAAGCTCTACTGANATCCGTCTTGCCCAGCGACAGCCCCAAAACATTACTGCATCTAGAGGAGATCTGCTATGGCAGCGGAAAATGCGGCCAATAAATACCAGCAACAGTATGTTGTTGCAAAACCTTGTGAACGACTTACAGAAACGTTTTTTGACCTCTGTCTCATTGCCCAACAATAGCGTTCTATAACAAAGTATTGCAGCATGCCAATTTTGTTTATTGACCAAATACTTATGGTTGCCCAACATAATTTGCAAATATAATTCATTTACATTAAAAATATCCTACACATGTGTATTCTTTGGATTTTTTTTTTCTCATTTATGGCTCTCATAGAATTGAACGCGTCTCTTACCTATGATTGAAAAGTACAGCGCACCTCTCTCATCTTTTATTTTTAAGTGGGAGAGAAGCGAGCAACTTGCCATCACAATATGCCGTGGCCCATGACTAAAATAACTTTTTTTTTCCCCCACTGTACATACAATAATAAATATATTATCGCATTAAGACCTGATAGTCTGATGTGTGGGTTACATACATGAAATGGAGTTATGCATAGAAGTTATGACATTAGCAACTGATCATGTGCTCACCAGTCCTATTTAGTGTACCATTATAGATGCAGTATTACATGCGAAATGCAGTTTCTGAATGCCTTTTTTTTACTGCCATTCTCTGAACATCAAGCGACATGCATCTGCGAATGTAAGAAGAACACAAGGAGCTATAAAAGGGTCTCTCATACACGGGAATTTCAGTTCTGCTTCTCTTCCTTAGTGGATACTTCTGAGGTCGGGGGGGCGGCGGGCCAATCAAAGAGCCTTGCCTGATTGCCCTAATCAGCTGTGTTACAGTGTGTAATTCGGTTCATGCCTTGCAATCTCTTTTGACCATTTATTTCTTAATTAACATTGCCCCCCAAAATTGCCAATCATCTTGCGAATTGCTCAATAGAGTGTTACTTTATATTTTAACTGCTGCTCGTACCGTGAGATACTACAAAGCACTGTGCTATGTTAGGTTCAGGCGTTGCTGGGCGCCAGGAAATCCTGCCATTTAGCGACATCTAGTGATCTTGTGGCGCTCTGTGGAATTCGGGCTCCTGGCATTTCAACCATATTTTGACCAAATCTTAGATTGTCTGATTCGGTCTGATATCCTACACACTGTAAACTAAACGAGCCAATGCACCACATTGGCCCATGCACCGATAATATGCCATACAGCTGCCCGCTAGATCACACCCAGTGAGAACATAAAAAGGCCAGCCGCCAAGGTGTGCCAATGACGCATACTACTTTTTGCCCCATTTGACTCAGCCAAAGCAAACAACATCGTTCTGCTCCCCGCCCCCCTCACCGAACTGCATGAGCAAAACTGATGTGACGAGGTCTAGACGCCACTTAAGGGAAGCGTCTTGTGTCTGGGCCTTGGGATGCGTTCAGCTGCTTGTGGTAGTTCCTTTGAGTGGGTTGCTCACTTCAGGCTGCACTACCACCTGTCGTGCTGCAAGCAGCCATTTCCCCTGTGCATCTCAGCACCTAAAAGAGCATTTCCCTGAAAGAGTCTATTTCTCTAAAAGAGCTTACACAGGTGCGTCTTTATAAAGACGACTGATCTTTTATGAAAGATGACCGATCACCCGTGGCGATTATCGCATGTGGTCGTTACCTGGTGTCGGGAACGTGAATGGATCTACCGAGCGATGCCTCACTGTGTCTGCGGGCCACCTACAAAACAAGCAACACTCTTAGGTGGCGTTCGCGGATGAGTCATGTTCCTATTGCAGGATGACCATCTCGGAGCTGCACGCCAGTCTCCGTTTCCTCCAGGGGGGTGGAGCTCCGTTGCCTCTGCCACGATCTGGTGTTCGTTCTGGCGGCAGCATGGGCAGTCTGAGGGTTACAGTGGTGGCAGACCCCTCAGGGAACCAGCCCTCGGGGGACCATCGCTCCACTAGCGATTCGCAACGGCAGCGCCTGAATCGGTCTCGGAGATGTCGGCTATGCTTTCCCGGGCCGCCGAGAGGGTAAGGCTCGAGTGTAAACCTCCACCGTGTCCCGAGCCATCGAGGTTAGACGATTGGTTTCTAGGGGTGGCTCACGCTGGTCATGGACGGCACCTTTTACTGCCAGAAAACCGGCCGGCGGGCTCCTCCTCCCTCACCACCCAGCTCGGGGGCCTTGCGGCGATCACCCTGGTGGAGCGGTCGGTAGCGATGCAGTTCGGTTAGCGAGGCTACGCCCCCTCCCGGGCGGGGAAGCCCATCACTCACCACCCGGGGTTGTAGGCATTCGTCTGGTCTGACCGGCGGTGCTTATACGTCTTGTGGAGAAGCTGCTTCCACCTTACATGCTATGGCGTTACTGCAGGTTCTTCAGGCCAAGGCACTGAAGGACCTGCACGAGGGTGGTCACGATCCGGAAGTTCTGAAAAAGCTCCGATCCGCTACTGACCTTGCGCTCTGAGCGGCGAAGGTCACCGCGAGTTCTCTGGGTAATGCGATGTCCACACTTGTGTTCCAGGAGCACCATCTCTGGCTGTGTCTGGCTGACATGAGGGACACTGACAAAGTATGGTCCTCCGTTCCCCTGTGTCCCAGACCGGCCTCTTCGGTGATGCAGTCGAGACCTTTGCCCAGCAGTTTTCGGCTGCACAGAAGTAGACTGAGGCGATT
The DNA here is from genome assembly GCA_018155175.1 of Sinocyclocheilus anophthalmus. NCBI lineage: Eukaryota > Metazoa > Chordata > Actinopteri > Cypriniformes > Cyprinidae > Sinocyclocheilus > Sinocyclocheilus anophthalmus. The sequence goes on from JADLZN010004486.1 coordinate 242,377, forward strand.
CGTCACATCCTGCACCGGTGAGCAGCTGCTGCCTCCACATGTCCGCCAGCCGCAGCGTCCCAGCCTGCTCGTCCAGGCCCCCGTCAAACCTGGCGGTGAGCGGTAGAGCAAGAGGCCCCAGGACAGGCGACCCAGAGAGAGAGGGAACTGCTCTTCGGGAGATGGTGAACGCAACACTTTCCTGAGCGTCTCTTTTTTGACGATGAGAGTGGTTGTATTGTGCTCTGGGTCCCAAGGGGGCCCGGAAGAGTCCCGGGACGGGACAACACAGGACCACACTCACCTCCTCTCTCGCGCAGGGCAAGTAGCGGGCGGTTCGAGAGCATCATTCAAAGGCACTACTCACACACCTCGCCAAACCTGTTGCATTTGCGTCGTCGACGATTCGTGCCTAGCGTTTGGACCGGTGACTCCCAAGTACTCCTGAGGCCCGGCCCAGTAGGCCAAGGTTCTACTCAACCTTCAGGGACAGGTTTAGGAACCTGAAAGGGCGACCCTTCGGAAGGATGGGGCGTCCGCACGTTCTGTTCTAGTGGAAGGTACTTTCTCAGTGTTATCCAATCTCACGTGAGTTGGGTAGAGAGCATGTGAGCGGAGAGCGGGAGCGGAGTGGTACAGTTTCCTTTCTGAATATTCCGCTCCGCTCGCTCAAAACGCTCTGTGCCGCTTGCTCAACCCAGAATGCCGTTTGGTGATTTGCTTGTTCGAGATCGAGAATCTGTAGAGATCGAGAATAGTAGAGCAGTTATGGAGTTCAGATATTGTTTCAACGAAGTTGCAAGCCTTATACATAAATGTAAAGTAAAAATCTAAGTTAAGAATGAGCAGGGAGAAGAAACTGAGAGGGAGTGCGGGGAGACTGTTAAAGTTAGTAAAGATTCATATTGGAATCTGAAGCGGCACATTGCCAGAAAGCACAAGGATGTGCTACGCAAACATGGTGCAGCAAAAGGTGAGCTAGTTACATACCATAATAAATTAATCAACAGGTAGGCTAAGGTTATATTCGGTTGTATGGAGCCCCGATTATGACATGCAGACAAAATCACGGCCACGAATTTAGAATAGGCTAGATCTCTTTTATGCTAAGACTACATTATGGCCACAAATTAAGAATACATTTTTTCGTTTAGTCTAAATTATGGCCACGAATTAAGTATTCGTTCCCTAGTTTTAGTAGGCCTAAATCGTGGAACAAATTATTATATTTCATAATTACTTATTAAAATCATTATTACTTAAAATTAATAAATAGTAATAAATTAATTTAAAAAATAATAAAACCTGCTGATGTCGTAGAAATGAATTGTTAGTTCGAATTATATTCGGAGCTCCGTAGTTTTTAAATAATCTCAGTTAAACTGTAGACCAAGCTAACACACAGCTGTATATAGGCCTAAACACAGAACTACAGAGTACAGAAGATATTAACCTACACCACTTGGATTTTGGAAAACCAGTGCTGGATCCCTCCCGCAAAATCTTCAGCATCCCCAGTGGTTCTTCCAGTGCTGAGCGAGTGTTTTCGGGCACACCGAATGCTGAACCCTGACACTTTGTCCAAGCTAATGTTTCTTAAAATAAATTCTAAAATCCAGTAAACATCAAAAGACGTTTTAATATACCACAGTTCCCCGCAGTTATGGTTTATTTTAACTTGACACTAGAAAGTGTATTTCTTTCATTGACGTCAGTTCATAATCCAAGCGTTCTTTAAGTGCATTTTATTTCGTGTGTGCTTTTCACAGGCTTTATAATATAGGTGTATTTTGTAAAGATCTACGCACATTTCATCTCGTGTTTTAATGAGCCTGTTTTGAATGTTCTATTGCACAACAACTGCAGCTATTTTCACGGAAATAAAGTTAACAAAAATCAAATACAATTTTCAGTTTTTGCATTTTAGGTAGGTTTGCTGAGGTTAGATTCATATATTTAATACATTACAACTAATAAAATTAAGAAGAATGTAAGATTTTCGCTCTGAAGCATGATAATTGCTATTTATCAGCATGTTTAATTTTAGACAATAATCCAAGAATTTCGTTGCAAGCAGTAAACAATTAGGCCTACTAGAGAAATCGGAGCGGGATCTGAGCGGGAATTGGATTACGGCGAGCGTGAGCGGAATATTAACGGAATGCTTGCTTGCGCGGTTAGAGCGACTAAGTGGAGCGCACGTCCATAGAGCAGAAAACGTAGCGGAGCGTCACACCGCTCCGCTTCGCAACATGCATGGTGGTAGTGTTATGACCAAAGGTGAAGGTCTTTTGTGCGAGACCAGGTCTACTCCAAAAAGGGGCGCAGCGGCTCACACAGCACCTGGAAGGGGGCAGCCATCACACGGCGCTTTGGTAGGGATCCCAATTCGTCGGTCACCGACGTCACGTCGAGAGTGACAGACTGAAAGGGAACGTCTCCGTTACGTATGTAACCCTCATTCCCTGAAGGAAGGAACAGAGACGTCACGTCCCATCGCCACGGCTGCTGTACCACCACTGAGCTGTATCACCAGTTCGGCTCCTCAGTGAAAACCTGGTATGCTTTGCACCGGCTGCCTTTTTATGCTCACGCTGTGATCAGCGGCAGAGCTGGAGCAATTATACATGCCAATATGCATTGGCTCGTTTAGTTTACACTCGAAGTGGATTGGTCTCGCTAAGCGAGATCCCCATCCGTCGTCACCGCGTGAAGGTCGACGTCTCCCTTCATGAATGGGGTTACATACGTAACAGAGACGTTATTTTAAGAACTGGTATGCATTAAATATAAAGTGTCAGTATAATTTGTGTTCTTTTATTAATTTCTAATTTGTAGTTTTAAGGTAATACAGCTTTGATTGATGAAATTATGCAATTTGGAACAGAAGATTTGCGAGGTTTCAATGCTTCGCAATGCAGTTTCAAGAGCGACCATCACCATGCTCCAGGAACGAGTCTATGATGCCATAAAATGTTTTCTGTGTAGGCAGCTCACCAAGTTTTTGAACAGCAAGTGAGATTGATTGGTTTAACAGCTGCCTTTTGGGATTGTGAAGGAAACAACAGTGGTCTTTCATAAAGCATATCAAAGAGGCCTGTAAGCAGTGTCATTACCTTTGTATTGTTTTGCTCTGTGTGTGTGTTTGTGTGTGAGAAAGTCTACCATTTAATTTACATCAAAAGTGTTTGACTTGCCATCGGTTGTGGATGTCAACAGTGAAGAAGACTTCAAGACTTCTGCTGCTATGTGCATTCTGAAACAACATGGAAAATTAGAGTCATGCTTTTTAGTTCTGAGAGGTTGTGATTTATTGATTAAGGAGATCATGTTTTATTCACGGGAAGAAGAGGGAGAGCATGAGTGAGTATATGGCATGTGTGCGTTCTGGAGGAGGGTGTTTGCTAGTGGGAAATGATATGGCTATATAGAGACATGGTGCTAAAAGAACATGTGTTAGTTGTCAAGGTCTGTTTGCATCAGCTGATAAAAACCTAAATGCAGTACTCTACCACTTGTCTCCATATACCTCAAAATGGATGCATCTGTTAGTTTGTATAAATGCATACATTTTAATACATCATCTCCTGGAAGTCATCACACCATTACATATATTGGGCAAAATATAAATAAAAATAAAAATATTAATTTGCTTTCAACATTATGAGGGGTTTTATTTAAGAAGCATTGGACACCCAAATAAGCTAGATATCTTAGCTGCATTATAAGACAAATATATTAAATTTGTGCTGTCAAGAGTTTATAGATCTAGTATATTATTGGCAGGGGTAATTCCTTAGAAGAGGCTAGTGCAGTGGTTCTCAACCAGGGGGCCGGGGCTTCAGAAAACCTCCAAGGGGAGAACATGCAGGACGACTTGATGAAGATATTAAATTATATTAATTTAATTTAATATTTTTACCAGTCACAATGCATTCTAAAATTCATTGTAAAGACAACTTTATTTTTTTATTATTTATTACACCACTTAGATATTTGGAACTAAATATTTGACTTCAAGCACCACAAAAAAAACTGATAACGTATTCAAAATAGAAGAGGTATATTCGAACAATATTTTGTATGAATTACATTTTTATGAATTTTTTTAAGACTTTGTCCTATTAATTTGTTTCAAAATAATTACATACATTCAGTGACATCACTACACCTCTATTTTTAATTTCTGAATTAAAATGTATTTTTTGGGGATGTAAAATTAAAAATGTATATTATCATTAAAGGTATAGTTTACCCAAAAATGAAAATTAGTTGTTAATTGGCTCAGTCTGTCCAAGATGTAGGTGATTTTTTTTCCTTCGGTAGAACAGTAAAGAAGACTATTTTCTGAAAGCGTGGTCATTGGTGATTCATACAATTCAAGTTAATACTATCAATATGAGTGTATATACAGAAAAGTATATACAGGCAAAACAAAATTAATATCCGTGGCTCATGATGAAATATTGAGGTCTTATGAAGCGAAACGAACGGTCTGTGCAAGAAACTGAACATTATTTACAACACTGTGACCTGTAATCCATAGCCTCAGACAAACAGTCCTGAATGTCTTCACAAGAGTCTGGAAGCGAGAGTTTTCGGTTGCATAATGGTGCATGGGAGCAAACTCAAACATGAGGTGATGCTGTGAGGATATCTGTGTTGTATTGTCCCTCTAAATGGTACTTACTGTACTTCTTATCCTGGATGCCTCAACCTACATAAAAAAGTAAGATCTCGCAATCTCAACATGAAGTGTGAACGCACCATTTGCCTGAGGCTATGGATTACCTGTGGGTGAGTAAATTAATAGCAAATTTTCATTTTTGGGTGAACTGTCCCTGAACTAGGTGAAATTCTTGAAAAGAAAATCCTTTGTAATTTAGCATGATATTTTATTATTACTTCTTATATACATATATATTAACAATCCTGACAAAACTTTGTCCTATAATTCGGCAAAAAACATGCAGAAACAGGTCACAGGTAAGATTAGTTCAGATATATGTGGATAGTGGTTTGACACCGCTAAATAAACCTTTCACGATCTCTGAAATTAGATGGCAAAACTCCACCGTGTGCACTAGGCTTAACACACTAAACTACTGGCAATATTAGTTTGTGCATGCACAGATGTCCTAGTTTGCTAATAATTAGATGGCAAAGATGGTTGGATGTGGGGGTAAGATTTGACTTTAATTAATGCAAAGCTGAATTTTCGACTGGAATCAAAGAGTGTTTATAAGTCTGCACATGTGGAATCCCTAGTGAGAGGGATCAGTACAGACTAACTGCTTAAGTATCTCTTCAGGGGTTTAAGAAGACACAGATTCTCCCCTTACAAAATCTCATTGTGTCTTCTGTGAGAGTCTTGTGAGACATGTGGAGCACTACTGATATGGAAACATTAACATCTTGAGCGGTCAAATGATCTGTTGAGATCAATCCCACACAGAGCATTAACACTGGATGTGTTCCTCTCTCTGAGGCTCATCCATTTCCTCTTTCATAATTAAACCTTTGAGATTGTGCCAGAAGATGAAGCACAGGAGTGGGTCTGTTGTTTGGAGAGGATTTAGAGAACACAAAAGCTATGCACAAATCATTTGGCACTCTGCATCTGTTTGGGAGAGAGATAGAGAGATTGTTTTGGTGATGGAAATAGTTTATAAAAAATCCCCACATGGTGTTGAAATGTGAGTGTGTGCGAGATACGTTCCTACAGTATGACTATACTAATCCATGTAGAAAATGCTCCTTTTGCGGATAATCCAATACAGTTTCCATGAGATTATGACTAAGAGGAAATACAAACAAGGGTTTTGCCTGCTATGGACATTAAACGGTATAGGAATTGTCAAGTTTTAAAGATTGTCCTTGAGTTAAGATACTCAAAGTTAAAAAATATTAACAATAATTTACACATACCTCTTTAAAAAAAAAAAGAGAAAGAAACTGCAGAAAGTTTGGTTAGTTTACATTTTCACTCTGTGTGACTAATTTGCGTCGACAGGTTCTTCCCCATATATTTCTTAAGGAAGGCTTTTCTTTGACAGGCACTGTTTCTGCCTTGCAAAAGAGCTTTAAACATTAAAAACTAAACCCACCAAAGACTCAGATAGCCACAAAGTAAGCGTTTTCATTTCTTATTTTCTCAATTTCTCTCAGACATATTTTTGAGCAGGTGTGGAATCTGTGGATAATGCTGTTTAGATGCAATACTCGGGTTCTCAGCAATGCACTGCGGCATGAATAAACTATACGGAGTAATGTTACATATTACTATTTATTGTTATGCTCTTTGCTGCTTTTATTTATGGTGTTGTCATTGTATTTATTGTTCCCTTCAGTTATTGGTCATGTGGTGATTATCTTTGTTTACTTAATATATTTTTGTTGGTGTTGTTATTAAAATTATTCTGATTTGTCCGTCCATCTGAATGTATTAAGAGCTAATCTACACTGAAAGCAAGTGGTACATTGTAAGGCAACAAAGATGTTCCCAGCTAACAAAAATATATTCTAAGGACATTTTGGTAACATTCCCATTAAGTTAAGAAAACGTTATTTCTAAATTTTAATTTATCTTAACTTGAATGTTCTAAAACCAGTAGTAATTAGGGCTGGGTAAAAAATATCGATCTCGATATTAATCGATTTTTATGGAACGATACCGATTCTTAAAACCCAAGAATCGATTAGTTTAGCCTGTTTTCCGTTAATGGACTGAACATTGAAGGGCACTTCCCATCCAATAAATCGCAATAAGCATTGTGCTTTGCTACTTTTAATATGAAACAATGTCTCAGATTTCAAATTCTGTCCATTGTATTGCAGTATTCAAAAAATAAATGCCATTTTGGCGCTGTTTAATGTTGAGTGACAGATCGCTGTAGCGCCTCAGTTCAACAGAAGCAGCAGCACGAGGTGCACGTGAACTGATCATCTCCTCCACATTAATACCAGTTTCAGCACAAAATAAACATGACTAAACATCCGAAGGTAAGTTTAAAAAAAAGAGTACAACTTTACATTCCGTATCCTGTCTCATGTAATCTCTCAATCAGTGTTTCAGTCACGCAAAGACGTCAATATAACGGCTTGTAAACAATGTCATGTAACATCACATTTACCTCAGAAAAACATATTCGGTGACCACAAACTCATTAGTCGGATAGAAAAATAAACTATAGAGAGGGCATTTTGCTAAATATATGCACCATATAAATTATACATTTTACTGTTCTTCAATGTTCAATTTATGTTTGATAATTACATAAGTTTTTATGACAGAACAACATTATGGTTTATATTTATAAAAAAATAAAAAAAAAATAAATAAAATAAGTAGAAATATTATTATGTACTTGTAACTTTATTATTTTAAAAACTTCATTAAGTGTGATTTTAACAAATCAGTCAATTTGAACCTTCAATATTATAGTAATGTATTCCAACTGACTATCATGTATATTTTAAAGCATTAGTGAGAGATTTTTTTTTCCTTCAGAAAATTTGGCATGTACTGTACCTGATATATATATTCAAAATAATCAATATTGAATCAAATCTAATCTAATTGGTAATCAAATCGAATCGCAAGATTGTGAATGAGAATCGAATCGTGAAATTTGTGTCAAAACCCAGTCCTAGTAATTAGTAATGAAAGCAAAACGTTCCATGGATAATAAATAATGTTTTAAGAATGTTATTAATGATAAAATAACTTTAACAAACAATCTATTGACATTACAGGAAGAACATTTTTTCAGAACTTTGAGAGAATCTTGCCAGAACATTAGCCAAAGTTCTGAGAGCAACCCTTGTTAGCAGGGTTGGACCTGTTTGAAACACAAACAAATATGAATATATAAAAAATAGTTCATCGGGTTGAACATTTGTGTGTTTTTAGTTAGGATAGCAAAGTTTGGAAAAGTACACTTTCTCATTTTTTTCTAGACATACACAAAATGACCTTACTGACATGTAGTCTTGCTTAGACATAAATTATTAATCTTTCCACCTCGGTTTGTTCTGACTACTGTGAGAATGTTGCTTCTCTTGTTATAATTTCCAAGCTAATTATGAGCAGGCTAGCATCTTTACGTACATATTGTGGAGAGTGAGTTGGGATGAATTGTAATTCTGACAGCAGCAGTCGCTGCCATTCCCTCTAGAGATGTTCTCAGCTTTAACAGCAGATTAACAATGACCAGTCCAGTCTCAGCAGAGATGCTCTGCTAAATCACAAACACCTCAGTGCCAGGAAAATGCCAGAATTGAGCAGGCACGAGTGGGTAGGCCAGATGGTTCAGGAACTGTCCTGTCTATTATTATGATAGAAACAAGGACCCAATGAGACATTCTGGGGACATTTTGCTACTAGCAATTTTTTATTCTTAATCAGTCATTATCTCATGTAAATGTAAGATGCATTGATAAAGCAATATACTGTCCAATCACCTATGTAATGGCTAATATGTCTAGGTTACAGTGATTCTGGTAGTCCTGGCTTGTTTCTTGATGACTTTCGAGGCTGATTTATGCTTATTAGTCTCCCATAGCCATATTGTTGACTACCAGCATAAAGTCCAGACCAGATGGCAGTTTATTTTCCCAAGAATCAGCCAATGAACTGCAGTTGAAGTGACCAAACGCAGTTCATTTTATTTTTAGGAGCCATTTAGTAGCAGGTGAGTATGAAATCTGTGGCACCGACACATTATTAAAACGTTGGAAAAAAATAGAAAAGAAATTAGCAGTGGGTGGAAATAAGCATGCTGATTATTTCACAGACATGACTTTGAGGAGTAGATATTTTTGCTTTCTTGGTACAGCAAGCAAGAGCAGCCTAATGGATATATTAAAGTAGTTTTGCATTGACGTGAAATTTGCAGTTCATTTAGAGAGTCATATTTAGATTGAGTAGCCACTCCAACTGATTCTTTGAGTTGGAGTCTTTTTGAATGATTCATTAAAACAACTGCCTCGTAAGAGTCATTTGTTCTTGAATTGGACTACACAGATTGTGCAGTATCACTGCAGCAAACATTGCTGTGATCTGCAACACTGTACATAACTGTTGTGACGTACTGAAATCTACATACCGTATTCCATGCATCTTAACATCTCTATTGAAACAAAGCAGACTCATTTCCAGAGAATAGTTTTAGCTTTATGAAGTAATGACTAGGTTCGAGTACTGACTGATTCTGGTACTTCTGTCTTTTTCTTTCATGAATTTCCTGGCTGATTTATGCTCATTAGTCCCTCATAGCCATGCTGTTGACTACCACCATAAAGTCTAATCTAGATTGCAGTTTATTCTGCCCTAAAACCAGCCAATTATACAGGAAGAACCATCTGACTGACCTGTAAAGTGACCAGCCGCAGTTCATTTTATTTTTAGGAATAATAATTAATTAATAAATAATTAGTGAAGGTGAAGCGCAACTACCTATATTAACATTAGTGTTAGCTTGGTGGTAAAATCACAGAGTCTCACTGTGAGGCAGTGGTCCCTGCTGGTTAGTGCGAGTGAAGAGCGGTAGCGCTGAATGATTTACAGCCTGTCAGTCCCCGAGCAACTGGAGTAGCTGTGACTCTCATCCAACAGCATCTTTAATGAATGGGGAGAGTGTTAAAAATACACAGGTTGTCAATTATTGAACATCTTCTCTCTCTCTCTGTCTCTCTGTCTCTCTGTCTCTCTCTCTCTCTCTCTCTCTCTCCTCTTTTTTTTTGTTTTGTTTTTTCCATGTGCAGCCCCTTTCACTTGCGTTTATTGGCCTGCTTCTTCCATCTTTCTGCCTTTTTCAGTTTTTGTCCTCTTTTTGAAACGTGTGTCCTCATATTCCTGAACACCTCCTATCTTTATTTCATGTTACTAAAGAACTCTTGTGAACAGGACTGAGCTGTTTATTTTAAATGTTCAAGAAGAGTTATTTAAAACGTTTGCTGTATGTTTTCGCTGTTCAGTCCATAGGACATACAGCATGCAGTGAACCAAAAAACAAACACCATAAAAGTGGTATATGACCTTGAACAGACTATTTTTCAATTTGCCATTTAAACATAAAATATGCCCTTACATCAGCTGACATAATGTTACCATATACTTGAATTATTTAAAAAAGAAAGGTCACACAGATCAAGGTGTATTTAATAAAACCTGAGAGATTTCTGTCTCTCCACTGACCCAAACCTTTATGCTTCAAAACATTCATAAAGAAATAAATAAAATAAAATAAAAAATCCTTATGAATCGAGCAGTCAAATCCAAGTCTCTTGAATTTATATGATGAACAGATTTAATTTAGGTTTTTATTCACATATAAACTTCACACATGGTCAATGAAAGCTGAAACGTGCTTGTTTCACATATGAGTACCAATGAGCATTGTTCTCACTCATCAAGTAGAGTTGAGCTTCCATTTGCCATTTAGGTAGGGCAAAGGTGACAAATGTGTGCCTCCAAAATTCCAAAGGCCTCTTAACTAATTAATCCTGCCAGCAACTCTGCTGGTGCCCTCAAATCTCATTTGCATTTCTGCATATTTAAGCATTACGTTTAGCATCATTGACATCAAATCAAATTGTTTTCATGCATCTTCACCCTTCACCCAGCTAACAAAAATAAGTTTGTCAGAACACTTTGCTAATGTTCAAGTTATAAAAATGTTATTTCTGAATGTTCTCTAAACGCTTAATACATCCAGTTTTTTAAATATTTATAATATAATGTTTTGAGAACATCATTAAGGACTAGATAACTTTGCATAAACACACTCTTAAAAATAAAGGTGCTTAAAAGGTTCTTCACAGCGATGCCATGGAAGAACCATTTTTGGTTCCACAAAGAAACATTCAGTCAAAGGTTCTTTAAAGAACCATCTCTTTCTTAGCTTTTTATAATCTGAAGAACCTTCTTTCGCCACAAGGAACCTTTTGTGAAACAGAAAGGTTCTTTTAGAACCATTTAGACAAAAAAAGGTTCTTCTATGAACCTTTATTTTTAAAAGTGCATTCTTGTTGCACTTTATTTTACAGTACATGCACTTACATGTACTTACAGTGTACTTTCAGTGTACCAACCTAAGAAAGTACTGGTAATATAGGTAACTACATAGGGTAGGATTAGGTTTAGGGATAGGTTCAAGGTTAGTACCTAGTTATTACCTAGATATTATAATTAGTATAATAAGTACATAGTACTGTATGTACATGAGTAACAGGACTGTAAAATAAAGTGCCACCAACATTCTGTTAATGTTACTAGATGATTATTATTATTATTTATTTTTTTCATAATTTTGAGAGAACCTTGGCAGATGTCAGCTAAGTTCTAAGAACATTTCCTGTTTGGTGAAGAATGGTTTCGGTGATTAAATGAGGACACATTTAAATTGTTGGAACTGTGCCTTTAAGAAATGGGTCAAAGGCTATCAGCACTGTTTTTATTCAGATTTCATTGGAGTATTCATTGTTATGAAGAGTTTTGCATTGCATGGTTCTCGTATTATTCAAGTACATTAAAAGCACTCCAAAAGTGTTTTGTTAACATGATGTACTGAAATAAACAAGGAACTGCATTAGTACAACAAAGCACTGCAGCTGAACTCAGCAACCTCCTCCAAAACCCTCTCACCTCTGGATTTTTTACCTATGCAAATCACTGCTTCCGTATCACCTGGGTATTCAATAACTAGGGCACTAGCAGTACCTTTAAAAAACCTTGATATTGTACTTTGACCTTTTCAGGTCTTTCCAACACCTTATTTCCCAAATAACTGCTGAAAGGCATGAAGAGATAAGAAGCATTCAGATATAAACAATACTACATGTAATTTGTCATACCTCCAACAACAGAACCATGAAACCTTTTCTTTCTTTCTTTCTTTTCTTTCTTTCTTTCTTTTAGGGGGTTTAGGTAGCAGATTTATGCACAGTTTCATATCTGAAGATTTACTGAATTTATGGCTGTTAAGTGTGACAAATGGCTGAAGGTGAGGTTGAATATACTGTTTAATACTATTTATTGTGTGACTACCCAAGATAATCATAAAAAACAATCTGCTATGTAGTAGTCATTATATAAGATTAATGATCGAAGAGTGGGACATATATCATTGATGTGCAAGATGGCACATGGATGTAGTATTGCTCAATATTGCAGTGTTGCAAATCCCAGTGCATAACCAGATAATCGAGTGCTCCGTTAATATCAAGTGCAAGCACATACTGCCCCCTACAGACTCACTGAGATTTACTCCGCAGAGATTGAACGTTACACTGTAAAAAATGATCGTGATTTTAATGGTAAAAGACTGCAGAAATGCCACATGATTTACAGTAAGTTTCCTTACAATATACGGTGAATAACTGTAATAGATCTAACCTTTGTTTTCGAGAAAGTAACCTCAGATTCGACACACATAGGCTGTTTCTGAAATCACACCCTACACTCAGGGTTCCTCAAATCTTGCCCAAGAGGGCCAATGCGCTGCAGAGTTTAGCTCCAACCCTGATCAAACTCACCTACACTCTTAAAAATAAAGGTGCTTCACGATGACATAGAAGAACCTTTTTGTCTAAATGGTTCCATAAAGAACCTTAACATCTAAAGAACCTTTCTGTTTCACAAAAGGTTCTTTGTGGGAAAAGAAGGTTCTTCAGATTATAAAAAGGTAAGAAAGAGATGGTTCTTTAAAGAACCTTTGACTGAATGGTTCTTCTATGGCATCGCTTGAAGAACCTTTTGAAGCACCTTTATTTTTAAGAGTGTACCTGTGATTATCTAATGATCCTGAAGACATTGATTTGCATGCTCAGGTGTGTTTGATTAGGGTTAGAGCTAAACTCTGCAGGAAAGTGGATCTAGTGGGCCAGATTTGAGGATCCCTGCCCTACACCCTCATTCACTATTTCCTACATGAGTTTACTAATAGAGTCCACCTGACAGAGAGAATGAAAACTAATGAGTGAATTCAGTCAATGATGAACAGCTGCTGTTAACGAGCAGAATCACTGAAGAAAAGAGCAAGAAATGGAACTACAACTGACTTCAGCCACAGCCTTAAATGAAATCAACTGAAATAAAACAGTAGAGGAGGATTACACAACTCCACAAACAGCATTACCAGCTTCACTCATTACTAACCAGTTTGACTTTATTTCTGTCATATATCTACAAAAATTCTTTGAGAATTAACAGAGGTTTATATTGTATTGAAAATGTTTTGTTTGGCCTCACCATTTTGGCGATCAGTGGTTGCTTTAGTTGGGCTCTTGACCCTTGACTCTTTAATGTTAGTTTTTCTCTGCTGTTGTATCTGTTTATGTAAAGCACATTTGTTATGACAAGAAGAGCCGAGATAAATTATAATGAAGTGGTTTTGATAACTGTTAATGATGACAAAGTTATCATTATCTCATGATCTTAATCACTGACCTCAATTAGTGTCTAATTATATGGGTTGATTAACTTTTTTTTTGTTTGTTTATGGTACTAATATGGCTTGACAAGATATGTCGACAGACTACTGTTAAGAAATTTTAGAACATTTTATGCACAAAACCTTCAGAGCTACAGCACTGTTTAGACACACACAGACATCAAGAATCAGCACATGAATCTCAACAATGGTGACTATTATTAATAAAAACATAAGCATGCTGGGTGCCAGTACAAAACTCCCAGCATGCACTGCAGCATGAACATTTTTTTTTTGATTGTCACCAATGTTGAGATTCATAGGCTGAATGTTCATGTCTGTGTGTGTTGAAGTTCTATCATAGTACAAAGCATTTATTTGTGCATATTGTGTTTAAGAATGTTTCACAATGATTGCGGTAACATCAGTGGTGCAACTCAAGAGTATTCGTTATATGTTACACACTTAATAAGAGATTAAACATTAGGTAAGATCAGTGAATCAGACTAGTTCATTACGGTCTTGACATCACAAAGACCAGCTTTATCTGACCATAGACTCTTATGGCTTTTATTGCTATAAAAACTGTGTTAAATAAACAGCTAACTTAAGCAACCAAAAAAAAACTGTTTTTAAAGAGTCAAGGTTCAAGAGCTCAACTAAAGCAAACACCGATCGCCATTATGGTGACTTCAAATGAAAGTACAACATCTAAAATTTCAGTAAGAGCTTTTGTACACATATGACAGAAATAAAGTCACACTGGTTAGTAATAAGAAGCTGGTGATGCTGTTTGTGGAGCTGTTTCTCTGCTGAGATCTTGATCAATTGAATGTGTTTTATTTTCAGTTGATTTCATCTTTGGCTTTGGCTGTAAGTTGTGTTTCTCTGCTCTTGTTTCTCTTTCCTTCAGTGATTCTGCTTGTTAACAGGTGTTCATCACTAATGCTCAATCCTCATTTAATTATCTCATAAACGTCATCACAACTTCAGTGTCACTTCAACACTCTGTAGTGTGGACACATATAAGTGCTCTTTAAAACTGAGGATTTTGCTGTGGGATTAAAGGGGTTAAATGTGTGAGATGAAGAAAAACACTGTGAAATGTATTTTTAACAGAAATATAATGTTAATTTAATTTATGGTAGCAAACTGTAAAAAACTGTAGATTACTGGCTAGATTACTAATTTATTTATTTCACTGTAAATCAAGAAAAGAAAACAGCAAAATACTGTAAAACCTAACAGCCAACTTCCTGCTGTGTTTTGTGGGTCAACATTGTGCTGGAGAGCAGAGCCTGTGTTTAAGCTAACAAGACGTGACAGTTAAAACTTGATGATAGCGCTCTGTTGTTTATTTAAAGGCCATAATGTGTAGTTACTGATGCAGTGTGAATCTCTTCAATAGTTTCAATCACACATGAATGTGTGCTGCTGTTGTCTGCAAGAGATTTGAGTTGAATTGATGTTTTTAATGACTTTGCATAAATCAGTAGGTTTTTCTTTGTGGACTTAAGCAAAATAGTTCTTAAGACCAATATGCTTGCGTTACTTAAGCATTATAAATATTAGTTTAAAAACAAATGCCAATTGGCCAATTTAAGTGCAGTCGGTTTCTGCAAATAAAATGAGTTCACTCAAAGGTTTGCGTATTAACATTGTATCAGTTAATGAAATACAGTTTTTCACTGTAAATTTAAACAGTTCTGTAAAACCTAAAATGTTGCTACCGTATTTTTCACGATAAAGTTCTGGCAACCACAGCTGCAGGTATTTTACCGTAAATTTAACAAACTTTTTTTTACAGTGTACAGGCAAAAAGACAGATGTGAGTTATGATGCAAACTCTCATGTGCTCGATGACACAAATGAGAGCTGTGTTTTGACTGAATGTGTGCTTTGCTCTGTCACTACCAGAACTAGTACAAAGAGACAAAGTTAGATAGACATAGCTTCCCAAAGAAGAAGGAGTCTCAGTGTGAAACTTGAGAGGAGACTGAGGTAAGCTTTCTCCTTCACTGCCATAAATTTCAGTGAGTGAAATACTTTGAGAAACTTTCAAAGCTCGTTTCTCGTTTTCTGAAATTGTCTGAGAAAGATCAAATGCATGTGTTGGGGATATTGCAGAAAAAAAACTCATATTTGAGCTGCATTCCCTCAGAAGGCAATCACTGCATTGATCACTGTAAGAGTTGTCTGATTAGAGAATTCCTAATGTCCATTCATTTCTAGTTAAACTTTTATCTATCTATCATTTATTCATTCAGTTGCACGCACATATAGTTCCAAATAGCCTAAACTGCATCACATCATTTCAGTTCCACAGAAAATTGTGCATATTCACAGTGGAGATTTTAGCAATTTTTTGCAATCAAGGTCATATCACCCAATCAAGGATATTCTTCCACCCACCATGTTTGATTCATACCTTTTTAAAGGACCATTTCTAAAATGTTCTTTTAATAAACTATTAGTATTATTATTCGTTTATAAGTATATTAATTGTTTATTATATATTATAGTTTATGAGAAGAAAATGTAGTTTTTCTGTTTTGATGTGAAGTGATATGTCCTGAAGTGTTTGGGTATAAAATCCCTAGAACCTCTTGTTTTTTTTTATGGGAAATATTAAAGGCATAGTACCTAAATGATCAATATCTATGTAAGATATCTCTTGTAGCCTGTAAGAAGACCATAACTCGGGACTCAAGGATGTTAGCCGACATGTAAACATTCACAACTTTATGGATGTTTTTGCAAGTTGCTTTTTACATTTTTTTACATGCACATGTATGAACGTAATATACATTATTTCCTACTTATTTGTCTATTTGTAATATAATTGATATGTTATGCTTCTAGATGTTTAAAAACTAATAAAAAACATTCAGAAGTATCACAGAAACAGAGTTAACATCTATCACACACACGATTAGGTGTTTGTGATATACTTGTGTAATGTGTGTTTGTGTTGGTGTGTATGTTTTTTACAACTAAACGTGGTAATGACACTTGGAAGGAAAGTGGAATCTGTCAGTCTAACTTGTGACTTATTCAGCAACTCTCTCGCCATGTTAATGACAGATATGCTTTAACAGATTGTGTGTGTGTGTGTGTCTTGCCTGTGTTGAAAATGTCTTGTAATTCTGCATGTGTGTGCAAGAGAGAGGAAAGAGTCAATGATAAATAGAGTAGTCTATGAGTGAGTGCATTTTTGTGGATCTCTAAAATGTTGGGTTTGGCCACTGCTGATAACTTGTAATTATAAGGAGACTTGTGGTACTTTAACCTCTAAAAAGAGTCTGAATGCATAATTCAACATTTATTAACTCTACCCTGCATTTTGGGATGGGGATTCATTATTTGATTACCATGATTTCATGATTTGTGTACCACCCCACCCAATAAATATTTGGATTGTCTATTCTGTCTGACTTTACCGACCAACATAGGCTGCATTAGATGGAAGATGTTTTGTTTATGTTGCAGTCACAGCTGAAGTGAAACTTATGAGAAGGTACAATGTAAAAATCATCGTAATTTTAATGCCAAGAGACTGTAAAAACCTGTTCATTGCCTAACGGTAAGTTTCCCTTCTAGGGTGAAAAACTATAATACATCTAATGGGACCATTTCACCATAAAATACTGTTAAATTTACAGTTTTTGGAAGTGAACAAGTCATCTTAAAATTTACATTAAACACAGTAAATTATCTGTGTGAAACTTCACGCTCAATGGTTTTTCATTAAAATATCCATTTCCTCTTTTTTTTTTTTTCTTACACTATGTAAATTAGGTTTTACTTACAATTATGTTGTTATGCATTTTTCGTTCATATGTGTTACCATGAATGGTTGTGTATTTTGTGTGGACTGTCTGGGAAAAAATTGGGTACGGAAAGTATTCAGACCCCCTTAAATTTTTCACTCTTTGTTATATTGCAGCCATTTGCTAAAATCATTAAGTGAATTTTTTTCATCATTAATGTACACACAGCACCCCATATTGAAAGAAAAACACAGAATTTTTGACATTTTTGCAAATTTATTAAAAAAGAAAAATGGAAATATCACATGGTCCTAAGTATTCGTTGTATTGCTGTGACACTCCATAATAAAATTTTTTTTTTTTTTAAACTCAGGTGCTGTCCATTTCTTCTGAACATCCTTGAGATGGTTCTACACCTTCAATTGAGTCCAGCTGTGTTTGATTATACTGATTGGACTTGATTAGGATAGCCACACACCTGTCTATATAATTACAGCTCACAGCGCATGTCAGAGCAAATGAGAATCATGAGGTCAAAGGAACTGCCTGAAGAGCTCAGAGACAGAATTGTGGCAAGGAACAGATCTGGCCAAGGTTACAAAAAAATTTCTGCTCCACTTAAGGTTCATAAGAGCACAGTGGCCTCCATAATCCATAAATGGAAGACGTTTGGGACGACCAGAAACCTTCCTAGAGCTGGCCGTCCGGCCAAAACTGAGCTATCGGGGGAGAAGAGACTTGGTGAGAGAGGTAAAGAAGAACCCAAAGATCACTGTGGCGGAGCTCCAGAGATGCAGTCGGGAGATAGTTGTAGAAAGTCAACCATCACTGCAGACGGAAGCCTCTCCTCAGTGCAAGACACATGAAAGCCTGCATGGAGTTTGCCAAAAAACACCTGAAGGACTCCAAGATAATGAGAAATAAAATTCTCTGGTCTGATGAAACCAAGATAAAACTTTTTGGCCTTAAATTCTAAGCGGTATGTGTGGAGAAAAAAAGGGCACTGCTCATCACCTGTCCAATACAGTCCAAAAAGTGAAGCATGGTGGTGGCAGCATCATGCTCTGGGGGTGTTTTTCAGCTGCAGGGACAGGACGACGGTTGCAATCGAGGGAAAGATGAATGAATGCGGCCAAGTACAGGGATATAAAACCTTCTCCAGAGTGCTCAGGACCTCCGACTGGGCTGAAGGTTTACCTTCTAACAAGACAATTATCCTAAGCACACAGCTAAAATAACGATGGAGTGGCTTCTCAACAACTCTGTGACTCTTCTTGAATGGCCCAGACAGAGCCCTAACTTAAACCCAATTGAGCATCTCTGGAGAGACTAAAAATGGCTGTCCACCAACGTTTACCATCCAACCTGACCGAACTGGAGAGGATCTGCAAGGAGGAAAGGCAGAGGATCCCCAACTCCAGGTGTGGGAAAAACTTGTTGCATCTTTCCCAAAAAGACTAATGGCTGTATTAGATCAAAAGGGTGCTTCTACTAAATACTGAGCAAAGGGTCTGAATACTTAGGACCATGTTATATTTCAGTTTTTCTTTTTAAATAAATCTGCAAAAATGTCAACAATACTGTTTTTCTGTCAATATGGGGTGCTGTGTGGACATTAATGAGGAAAAAAAAACTTTATAAATGGGATTTTTTTTTTAGCAAATGGATGTCTGCAATATAACAAAGAGTGAAAAATTGAAGGGGGTCTGAATACTGTCCGTACCCACTGTACTTCTATATACTGTAATACTTACCTCAGCGTGTGTAAGAGATACATGTGATATAGCTTCTTCATTGTTTCATTTTTTGTCAGTGTATTATAAAGGTACACAATAGATTTTACTATTTCAGTTAGTTGGTAACATGATATCACTTAATGAAATATATTTTTTGTACTGTAAATTTAATCTGTAAAACCTAAAATGTTGCTACCATATTTTTTATGGTAAAGTTCTAGCTTTAACAGCTGATGTTTTTACCGTAAATTTCAAAGATATTGGAAGGTATGTGCTTTGTGAAGGAAAGGCTGAAAAAAATCATCTTGTAAAAGGATACATAGAGAGAAGGAAAATAGAATAGAAAGTATGGGGCCGGAGAAACCTGGTCTGTTACCTCCTCCAGAAGTGTTGAGAGGGAAATTTCATGGCTAGTTATTCATGCTGTGATCTCTTCCCCTCCAAATCACATTTAGTGAGAAATTGGCTGAGCCCTAAAGTGACTCTAGCTTGTAGTCTGTTTGAGGGTAGAGACCCATGACAGAGGAGAAAACTCAGCTGGAGTCTTTCAAAGGTCTTCGATATACCGCCTTTCAGTCCAGTTTCCTGTGATTGAAGCTATTGTCCAAACAGCTCTCTTACCAAAACCCAAACCGGTGAGGCTTTCCCATGGGCCAAAGAGTACATTTTTCATACTCTGCTGCTACACCTGATCTCAAATTGGCTTTATTTCAACAAAGCAAGCATTTTTTTTCTTTACTGTAGATTCTGCTGTAAATTGTGTTATATTGGAGCTGCCTTGACTAAACTCCCAAATGTGCATTTCTCTGCAGTTATTTGTCAAATTACTTGTCAGCAGAACCTAAAGCTATAGCTCACCTCCTGAAGGCTTCAACCCACAGCTCAATCACTGGGTCAGTGTCATGAGAGGCAACTTGTTAACCTCACAAAATGTGACATTATTTCCTGGGTTTAGCCTGAGGGTGAAGGTGGCACTCTAGAGATTCGGTTACATGGAGGAAAGGCTCTCTTGAATCGATGCACACATTGATGCAAGACCCTCAAAAGACTGTATCCAGTGTGTAAGGGGACGAGAGGGAGTCTGACATCCATAAAAACAGCAAAAAGTGGATGGAAGGCATGTGTTATGATACTGCCTTACATGGTAAGCTCACACCTCTGTGTCGACCACCTGCTCTTCACCATCAATCATTCTTCTCCAGCTCAAATCATTTCTCATTAACACAACGGCAGAGAGACACACCGACCCTGAGCTACCGAGCTCGCTCCTGCCTGCTCAAAAATCACTTACTGTCTGCAACGCGGAGGTGCTGCGGCGGTCCCATTAGCAGCTGCATTCTCCGGTCCTGTGTGCACTCCCCCTCCCCCTTATTTCCTCTGTCAGTCACTGTCAAATATCGGAACACACAGTTCCCATCTGAGTTTTTCCGTTAGAGAGCCTGACGGCGTCTTGTGCACAGCAATTTTTTTTGTAATACCTCATGGGGGCGGCGTTATCTTCTCAACACTCCTGTGTCTGCAGAGAATTTTACTAACAGTACAAGTACGCTGCTGTACACTGCCACACCATAAACAGAAAAAATTGAGACATACAAAGAAAGAAGCAAGGTTCGTATGGGAAGTTACAAAGCATAGGCTACCTCAAATCTCTGCAAATCACATTGTTCAACAAAATTCATTGCAGTCACCAAATTAAATTTGACTCAATCCCTAACTATTTCCCCAGGCACAGCAAGAAGCAGCATGTGCTGGCTCATAAACATCTTAATTTTTGTTTTTAGTTGTGATTTAGAAGCAGCTTCTAAATCACAGCAGCAAAGTTTGTAATTTTAGTTCCTTGATTATTCTGGCTAAAAATAACAGCTGGCTTCAGAGTAGACATTCATGCCAATGATTAAATGCATTTCCTCACTAACATTGGCATTTTTATGTGTGTGTTTAATTGCGCTTGGCTCATCTGAACTCATTCAGCTATGAAGTTCATCAATCACACACCCCACAAATCCTGGAAGTATATGATACGAAATCTGCCATGTTTGCTCATGGGCACTCAGTTATAGGCAAAGTTGTTTTTGAGCCAATCACATGAGCCTAAATGTCATGTGACTAATCACTCTGGAGCAGCAAGGAAATGACATCATGACCTAGTAACTATCCTGAGCTTTAAAACCCATCAGACTGGAAAAAAATTCTTATATTTAAATTTAAAAAGCTACATTAATTAAAATAATACCTATTTAAAAATCATATAATATTAACACTAAAATTTTAATGAAAGGAAAAAGTCTATGAGGAGTTGGGCTGACTTACAGAAGCATATGATCTTTCGTTTATAAGCTTATACTTGTTCCCAATGATATGCTGTCAGCCATTCTGTTCTTGATGGCACTGTATCATGGCTTAGCTATATTACTTTGAAAGTCAGACCAATAGCTATCTATAGCCAACCACCTGACTGATGACTGGCACCATGGGAGGAAATGAAACACTAAGCTCATTAGACTATATATTAAGCCATCTTTCCCTCGCTCTTCCTCCTCGCCATCCCCAATTGCTTTGTGTCTGATACCACGTTGATGCTTGCTAAGGATGATAAATTCTCTATTCCACTTGAAAGATGGAGGTAATGGGGCAGGCCGAACATAGAGACAAAAAGCCTTTCAACAAGGACAAGGGAAAGACAACGAACATGGATACAAACATCTCATTAAACAGACCCATCAAAAAAGCAGCTCGTCCTGCTCCTTTAGTCTTATCACTTACGATTAAGCGTGTCTACTGCAAGACTTTCAGAAGATTATAATCTGATATGACTGATATGCATAATATTTAGCTTTTGATGTAAGCCACCATTTTTTAAGGAAAATAATGTTGGCATCCATTTTTAGAAGGTTAATGTGCTCTGTGTGTGTCAGTGTCTGTCTGGGATATCTGGAATCAATTATGTTTTATGCCTAGTCTAACCATATGCAAGATGTCTTTGCTGTTCCTCCAGTCACCCTGTTCAACTAATTCTCCTGTTTGCATTTAAAGTCTGCCCAAAACGCAGCTGTCTTGTTTATTTTACTTCCTGGCAGTGTCACACTATGATTTATTGCATGCTCTGACCAGTTCTTCAACAGGCCACCTTTTAATGATTGTCATTAGCAGAGTTTGATCCTCGGTGGGCCGCTCCTGTGTAACTGATTTGAACTGATTGATTTAATAGGCCTTTAAAAGGATGTATTGAAATGATTGACACAGTAGAGACTCCACATTGTGTGTGTTTGTACTCCAGCGTTTCATTATTACAGTGGTCTGCTGAGGTTTTAAATAAGAGGGCTTTGCAATGTTCAGAGCTATTTTGGTTTAAATGGTGGCTCACTCATGGCAGACGCTGTGTCTGGAGAGAAAAGGGCCTGGAGACACACTGCCTTGGCTCCTCCCTCCAGTCTGATAACCAATCTGGCAATAACCTATCCTTTCTGACACACCCTGTGATTTAAAACCATTGTAGGAGCAACATAAGCTTGCACACACATCTTGGGTTTATGTGTTTTATGAGGATTCATCATAGAAATAATGATTTTTATACTTTACAAACTGTATATTATATCTCCTAACCAAAACCTTACCCCTAAACACAACCTTCACTGAACACTTTCTGCATTTTTACAGAGAGAAAAAAACTGTTTTCCTCAAGGGGACAGAAATGTTGTCCCTGCAAAAAAAATAAAAAAAATCAGGTTTTACTATCCTTGTGGGGACATTTGGTCCACATGGAGAATACCTTGACACCACACACCCACACACATATTCAATATACTTCTATTGATTCTATACAAAGCTAGCTATAAATACTATAACCTGACTTTAACCCACACCCTAACCCTAACTAAAAACATTCTGTATTTTTACAAATGTGACAAATGTGTACCTAGATTTGAGCTAAATCGAACAATACCTCCCAAGACCTGCTTTTGGAGACATTCTATTTTGTAAAAACAGTATTTAAAAAAAAAAAAAAAAATGTTATTCCCACATATGTAAATGTCGCCAGCTATCATATGAGGATCCAAAATTAAAACCGCCAAAGTAGTGATTAGTCTATAAATTGGCTATAGCATTTAATGCAATGTTATTATTACATTTTAAAATAAATATAGGCTACTATACTATACTACCCAGATGATCAATAAAATGTGTATAGAATATGCAGTGCAATACATGATTTAAATCGGACCCCCATTTTTGTTTTTATATGGGTTAATGGTGTAGGCATGTCAAAGAGATACAAATGGTCCATTAAAGAAAAGTATGTACTTTTTTAAGTAGAAAATTTACCTTCAGATGTTTAGTTACCTTTTTAATTCAACATTTGGCAGTTCAATCAAATACTGAGTCAAGAAAAAAAAAATCCTTCATCCATCACACTGGAAATGGAAGGTCAAGTGCACTCGACGGAGCAGCAAGTGAATATGCATAACTCTCTCTATACTCAAGTGTGTGAAAAAGTGTGTCGAATTCACAGTATTCATGAAATGTCTAGACAAAACATTCCTTGATCACCTCCAACTTTCAGAGATTCTGAAGCGTGATCAGTGACACTTTACTATCCCATGAGGCCTCGACAGAAAAGCTGTGAATGGCAGTGAAATGATGCAGCTGTTGGCATACGTCACATTACAATAACCACATTACAAATACATCCAGATTACATTCATACCACACTCATTCGTGCTATATAGCATATAGTATGAAAATAGATATGTTTAGCAAAATATATAAAGTGATATACAATTTTAATGGTTCTGACTGCCAAGTAATGTTGTGATTTCAAGTTTTCCTTTCTCTTGGAGTGCTACAAGCTGATTGTGCATAAAGAAGATCTGTAAAGTTGCAAAAGACTAAAGTCTCAAAATCAAAAGAGATTCTTTATAAAAGTTAAGAGTAAACCACACCTACCTAAAACGGCTCGTTTAAACACGCCCCCACATATCATAGTCACGATGTGGGAAGATTTGCATAAAAAGGCGCCCAAATGTTTACGCAAAGAAAGAAAGCGTAACTTTTATTCTCGCTGTAGTATTGTTGCCGCCGCAACCATGTGGGGATATGCTGTGTGTTTCGTTGTGGAAGCGAAAATACTTTGTTTGGCCTTCAAAAAGAGGAAGATATCTGCTTCGTCACGGGACCGGCGTCAGGTGGACGAAGAGCGGAGTCCAGGCCTGGGGTCGTCACATGTGGTGCCACAAGACTCCTTTGCGATCCGTTCGGGAGCGCTCACTCTGACGCTGTTGTGTGTTTCGTTGTGAAAGCGAAACTACTTTGTTTGGCCTTCCAAAAGAGGACATAATATTTCTATAAAGTGGTGCAGTTCCAACTATGCAAGGACAGTCTAGCCTAGCCTAGCACGTAAGTACGTTTTTTATATTAAAGAATTTACCACTGAAGATTCAAACGCGAGTTTTTTGGGCAGAGTAGAGTAGCACTTGTTGTTTGTAATATTCTCCGATCAAAAATGCAGACAGAGTTTTATGTTTACGCGGAGCGACGCAATGCAACGCAACACGTAAAAACACAGTACAAGTCATTATAATAAGTAATTATGTCCCCACTGGATGCAACAAAGCCTCGGTGGTAATGGGTTTATTGTTTTGTCTCGTCGACGACGGGACACATGGAAACCCATAGAATGTATGAGGAAAACACAGTATGTTGAGGGGCGTAACATTTCTGTCACACGATTGAGGTTTTCGGCCAATCACAATGCTTTGGATAGCTGGCCAATCAGAGCACACTCCACTTTTCAGAACGTTGATCTTTGTAAAAACGAGCGGTTTCAGAAAGGCGGGGCATAGAGGAGAAACATTAATGTACAGATAAACTCACTTCATTACACCAAATACACAAAATAATGTTCTTTTTAGCAGCATCATATGACCCCTTTAAAAGAAGTAGGCCTACCTCCTCACAAAGTAAGCCTATGCGATTTCAGACACAGCCACAATAAGCTCTGGAGAAATCATAATTAACAATAATAAAATAATGTCTCTTTTCAAGCTACCACCACACATTTCTCTCTAAGTCTTTATACTCTGGTTAACTTTTAGATTCCTCCTAGCTTGTTATGGTGTTTTTGATATTTTTTCCCATTATAAGCACAATAGTAAGCAGTGCGTTTTCAAACCGAAGGGTGTCGCACTTCTCTCCAGCCGCACGTCTTCAGCGGGCTCCTCTGGGCCACCGTACACACACACTATTGCAGGAAAACGCTTTCCAGTTGCGAATGAGAAGAACGTAATATCCCCATAGACTGAGAATATATCCCACAAAAACGTTTTAATTCAGCTGCCTTAACCGCGTGTGATCATGACAGAGTACTCACACGTAAAGTCCTCCAAACTCGTCCTAAAAGGATTAAACGATCAAAAGTAAGGCTTTCTTTTTGTATTGCGTTCCACCAAACTTGTATCATTTCTCATTCATGTTTATAGTTACGTTAATTAACTTACTGTCCTAATTGATGCAAGTTAAGAAGCTGGGTATGCCAAGAATTATGTTAATATCAGAATTGTTTACGCTAACGTTAATATTAAATGGCCTGCACCTTCCATATTGTGCAGAAAGAAGAAAAAGAACAAGAACAAGAAGAGAAAACGAGATGATGATGAAGATAAGATGGATATCGTTGGTATATATTGTCACTTTGCCCATGGAGTTCTAAAATATATCACTCATAGATAAATAGATTTATTGACTAGCGCAGAATTCGTTTTTGTAAATGCTGTATGATCTGCATAATAGCTATATTGTTGTTGGTACTGCCTACTATTCATGACATGAAGTGTGTGTATTTCTGAATGTGTCTCATCAGGAGGCTGGTGGTCAGTGAAGAGTTTTGGTGAGATCACAGGAACAGTGGCCATTGAGATGCACAAAAACTCCTACATTCATGCAATGGACACTGGACTCTTCACTGTAGGAGCTCCACATAAAGGTGCTGATTTTATTTGCCTCACTAAACTCCTGAAATTTGTGGCTGCAAGGCAGCTCAGTTTATGTTGTTAAAACAAATTTCACAAATTAACATTCAAAATCAGTTAAAAACATGTATACATCATATTTCTAACTCTTACGAGTGCTCACTTCAGTGTTTTAAACTCATGCTTCCTTAAAGTTATATGCTAGTTGTGCAAGTTAGTAGTGAGTTGCAAAGAATGTCCACGGTCAAAAAAATCTGTATCTTGAGGCCTTTTATGGCTTCAGAAACACCTTTGATAAACATGTATTTGTATTCTTTCCTCTACAAAGTAACTGTACTGTATTTTAATGTACTAATTGTTTTGATGTAATGCAGTGACGTTAGCCAATCATAGTGCCTGTGCCTGTTCACTGGTGAGCCTTAAAGGAGACGCAGCATTAAAATGAAGCATTTCAGACAAAGGCTCAAAATGAGGAAAGATTTTAGTTGTTGAGAATATATGATTATGAAAAATAACTAAACTATTGCTAACATTATAAGTGGACCTCAAGGAACATATTTAAATAATTTAAAAAAATAATGTAAAAATTGTTACTTAAGCAGAGGTAAAGAGGTACAGAAACGATTGCCTGTGTAGGATGGCCTTAGAATATTGAATTTCACGGTAGTGAGCCTTGAAGTTGCAAAGGTTGTGGGCGGCCCATGATCAAGTGCATTTATATAGTGGTGAGATTTAAAATGATTTGAAAACTAGACTCTTAATTGGAAATATAATGTTTTATTTTAAAGGCCCATATTTTAAAATGCATTTTACAAGCTCCCGTTGCAGTATTTTCAGGCAACAGGCAAATCTTTCTCTGCAATTATACTGCATTGTATTTTTTTCAGCCATGCAGCTTTTATATTGCCTTTTAAATTGAAAAGGTCCCTCTAATAGTGCGGAACAAATGAGTCTCTCAAAAGTAGAGATGGCTAGGTGCTGGTGTTTTTCTTTTGCTCTCAGTGTGGGATTTAAAAACCTGAATAATGTTATGGATCGTCAGTCGCTATTACCGCAGCAGTTCATGCAAAGCACAGAGCAATTTCATAGTCCAGTCACCAGAAGGAGTTGTTTACGATTGTTTTTCTTTCCAGCCTTATTTTCTGCTTCGCACTGACCGCTGGTTGTAAGGATCGGCCTCTGTATCACTCTGGGAGCACCATAAAATTTGTGCACGCTCTCTAAAATCAATTTAATTTAGCTGTTGAGACCTGAAATTACTAAATGAATGACTGAAACCGCTATTGACACCACTTCATGACCAATGCATCTGCATGATTACCACTCCAGGGAAAAACATGGACACACACACACTGCTCTGTAACTCTTTGAGCATATCACTTGAATGCTCTTGCAGAATTCAATATCTTAAAATATTCACGAGTTCATCATGTCTACAGCAGATAGAATAGAATATCAGCGTTCAGGTTTACTCTTCCTTTTGTTCAGTCATTCATGGTTGAAGAAGAAACTACTATTAAAATACTGCAAGGCTCAGCAGTATAATGAGTTATCGCCAAGTAGTTTAGCTGCAAAACTTTTCTTTGTTCTCTGTATTTGATATTATCATAGCAGAATTTCCCATCGTTGTTTCATGTCCTTATAAATGTTCAGCTGTAAAATTATGATGACATGGAAATTATTCAGTTATAAATGTGTGGCAGCTCTGACTTCTTTTGTGGAATAGAAATGGCAGTCACAGATCCGTCTCCTGTAATAGTGCAATTGTATGCAGTGAATACAGTCTACTATTAAACATTTGACGTCAAGTAAGATTTATTTAAGATTACATACTGAAATATATTAATGCTCTTATTCAGCAAGGATGTATTTAAGTTCATCAAAAAAGACATTAAAGACCATATTTTACAGTAAATACATTTGTAAAAGATTACAAA
Source organism: Sinocyclocheilus anophthalmus (assembly GCA_018155175.1). Lineage (NCBI taxonomy): Eukaryota > Metazoa > Chordata > Actinopteri > Cypriniformes > Cyprinidae > Sinocyclocheilus > Sinocyclocheilus anophthalmus. Next base: position 270,197 of record JADLZN010004486.1, read on the forward strand.
AAGATTTATTTATTTACAAAAGATTCCTATTTTAAATCAATGCTATAGTTTTTAATTATAATAATTTATAGTTAATTATTAACTTTAATTCAGCTTTGCCATACGAATAAATTGACATTTGTCACAAATACTATTTTAACTGAAATTTATCAAAAAACTATAGCCTTTTTCGTTTAAGTTTCTCTTTTATTGTCTCCCTTAGGAGAAATTTGTCTTGGGCAACCGGGAGAGCAGATCAAACATACAAAAAATAAATAATAATCACTAAAAAAAAAAATAATAATTACACCATTCCAAAACATATATTCCTATACGTCCTAGTAATACACCAACATTACATGTTACCCATCACATTACCCTCACCCACACAACAATTTCAATCACTTATTCAATAATTTGACAGATAATGGAATTAGAGAAAATTTGTATCTTTTCAGTTTACAGATTGGAACCCTATATCTCCTGCCCGAGGGCATTAGCTTATACTCCTTATGGAGAATATGGCTTTGGTCACCAATAATTTTAAGACTCTGCTTCCTAACAGACCTCTCAAAAATGTCCTGAAGAGAAAGAGGAGACAATATACCAATTATTTTTCCAGCTCTTCTAACCACATTTTGAAGTTGTGACCTAAGTTTAACAGTCAAATTTCCAAACCATATTGTAAAACCATAACATATTATAGATTCAATAGCTGATCTGTAAAACAGTAACATGATAGTTTTATCCACTCCATAAACCCTGAGCCTTCGCAAAAAATGCAAGCGCTGACTAGCTCGTGTACAAGCATAGTCCACTTGATGACTCCATTGCAGCTGAGAATCAAAGTAGATACCTAAATACTTATATGTTGTTATGAATTTTTGAGCATAGGAGATGTAGGTAGTGTATACAAGTTTAAAAATACATATGTTTTATGTTTGCAGAGGATGAAGGCCCAGATCCTCCAGAACAGTTTACTGCCATCAGACTCTCAGACTCCAGGTAAAGATCATAACCAAAGTTGTAAATGAATTGAAATATTTCATAACTAATGAAGTTAAATTGATCATGTAACTAATTTTTCTTATCCCTTTCGCTGGTGTGTAGGATAGCACTAAAGTCAGGCTACGGGAAGTATTTTGGTATAAACTCAGACGGTGTTGTGGTTGGTCGATCAGATGCCATCGGCTCCAGGGAGCAGTGGGAACCAGTGTTTCAGGATGTGAGTGAATCTGTCAATCAAATCAGTTCACCAGTCACAATGAAAATACTTCATTTTGTATAGGAAATGTGAATAACTCTGGTACATTTGGCCGAAAGTTTTGAATTCAGTTTCTGCCATTTCTTCTACTTGTTTCCTGTAGGGTAAAATGGCCTTGCTTGCTGCAAACAGTTGTTTCATCTCGTACAGTGAGAGTGGAGACATAGTGGCCAAAAACAAGACAGCTGGAGAGGAGGAGATAATCAAGGTGAATCTCTCTAAACTCGCAGTCCACACCAAAATGAATTGCTTAAGGGGGAAGGGGGAATTTTTGTTGTTATTGTTGTTGTCTGAAGGACAGAATGATTCACAGCTATTTTAGACACCATTATATGTAATCCTAAAGCTCACCAACATTTTGAGAAATAATTCAGGGATTCAGATTTGGCCACTGCAGTGCATACATTGTATTTTGTCTGAACACAAGACTTGCTGTCAAATTACTTTTACAAATTAGAACTATATTCTGGAATGAAGACTATAGACATTATTTTTCATGCTTATCTGTCCTCCACAGATCCGTTCATGCACAGAAAGAGAGGTGAAGAGAAAAGACGATATAGCAGATGAAGACAGGGGTGATGTCAAGAACTGTGAGGTCAACTATGTGTGAGTGCTTGCGGTAAAATACCGAAGCTGTGCCGTTTATTGAGCATTCAGCGAAGTAAATGTTTATGTGAATGTTTGCGATTTACATACAGGAAGAAGTTCCAGAGTTTCCAGGATCGGAAGCTGAGGGTGAATGAGGAAGACAGCAGTTTGCTGAAAACAGCCAGAACAGATGGAAAATTCCATGAGGCACTGCTAGACAGGTAAGACCTCTGACTTCAGGAGGAAAACCTCAAACTGTGCTCGTACTGAATAATAAATGACTGTAGCCTAACGAACTAATCACCCTTAGATGGATGAAAAGGTGTTAGATTATGTAGATATGCTCTATTGGATGATTTATCATACAAGGTGGTGTTTGAAACATTGTGAATATGCAAATATTTCAACATTTACCGTGTAAGTGAGACCAAATTTACAAAATGTTCTGTGAAGCTGCTTCGTAACGATGTGTATCATGAAAAGCGCTATACAAATAAACATGAATTGAATTATCATATTTATAAGAAATCATTCTTTTTTTCTTTTTTTTTAGGAGAGCCAAGATGAAGGCTGACAGATACTGCAAGTGAATCCAGAAGTGTTTTTTTTTTCTTCTTCATCGATTAAATTTTACATTGGCATGGAATCACTGCCATTTCTTTTTTTAATAAACCTAGTCACTTTTCACAAGAAAATGTTTTGTTGTTGTTTTTAGATAGCCTATAAGTTATATTGTTATTAGATATGTCTAACAGACATTTCTTGTTGGATGACGGGCCATCACCTTCAACTCAACCTGGCTAAGACAGAACTGCTTGTGGTTTCAACAAACCCATCACTTTATCAAAATTTCACCATCCAGTTAGGCTCATCAACCATAACTCCTTCAAAAACAGCTATAAACCTTGGAGTTGTGATTGATGATATGCTGAATTTCTCAGACCACATTGCTAAAACTGCCCGGTCCTGCAGATTTGCTTTATACAACATTAGGAAGATCAGGCCCTTTCTTTCAGAACCTGCAACACAACTCCTTGTTCAAGCTATTTTTCTTTCCAGGCTGGACTATTGCAATGCTCTATTGGCAAGCCTTCCAGCCACTTCTACTGTATCAAACCTCTACAATTAATCCAAAAATGCCGCTGCAAGATTAATCTTTAATGAACCGAAAAGAACGCATGTCACACCCCTGTTCATCAATTTGCACTGGCTACCAGTAGCTGCTCGCATTAAATTCAAGGCATTAATGTTTGCCTACAAAACCACCACTTTTTACCTAAATTCATTACTTCAGAGTTATGTGCCCTCTAGAAGCTTGCGTTCTGCAAGTGAACGGTGTATTATTGTGCCATCTCAAAGAGGCACAAATCACTTTCACATCTTCCACCTTTATTTGACCCTCTTCTTTTGAATTCTACTTTATCTATATTTATCTTTTAAAAAAAAAACAAAACAATAAGAACCAACACTAGCTTTCTATTTTTTCTATTCTATCTACTTGTTTTTCTTTGTTTGTGTTTGTGTGTGTGTGTATAATATATATATATACACACCTTGCTACGTGTACTGCGTTAGGCTAACCGAGACTTGTCATTTGCACTTATATATTGTTGCTCTTTTGTTAGATTTGACTGCTTTTATTGTCCTCATTTGTAAGTCGCTTTGGATAAAAGCGTCTGCTAAATGACTAAATGTAAATGTAGATAAGTAATCTGTTAAATGACAATCATTTCTTTAATATTGGATTGTAAATTTGATGAACTTTAAATGAAATTAAAAATGGATTGTAAAACTCAAATCTCAGTTGTTTAATCAATTTCGTTATTATAAGCCAATTTTCATGGTACATACAAAGAAAAGAATGAATAACTTGACGAAAAATGTGGTTGTCCTTAATGTTTCTGACTGGATTCATTTAGTGTTGATGTGGTGTGATTTTTGTAGGATTTGATATTTAAATGAAAATATTGTTAATGTTAAGCCACATTTGAAGACCTAATGGATATTTAATAATGTACATTCATTATTGCAGTTAATAACTCTGAATATTGGTTGTGAAATGATTATTGCAGTCTTAAGATAGTTAAATGTAACATCTTAGTTAAACAGACTTTTTTGTAACTAATTTTCAAAACGTATAAGCACTCCAAGATTACATTTAAACAAGCGTGCATATTTGGGCACTTTGTGTAATTTAAGTGTACTGAATAGTGACAGTATTAAAACTGCTCAGTCATTGGAGAGCTGTTTAACCTTCATCTCAGCTCTACTGAACCATATGCTTGTTGTTGCGCTTCCTTCTACAGCCGATAGATGGCGCAATACATTCGCCTATTTGTTTAACAGTGGATTTTACCGATCCTGCTTGTATCGATAGAGATAAAACGGCGTTGTTATTCTGCGGTTATTATTTCTCCTTACAAGGTTTTTTTTTTTTAAATAGGTGATGGAGGACCGACTTATGCTACAGCTTATTCAAATAAAACAGAGACGAACCCAAAGACAGAATGTGAAGTCATCTTTTATTTAGTAACTCATTGTTTAGGAAACTCCCCCAGTGTCTCGAACCGTCACGAGAATCATCGGCACTTCCGCATTCACAGATTCTTCTGAGGAGCACTGCACTCGTCTCATCATGATCACCAAATTATACTTTAGCTGTTTTATTCTCTCTTTTATGTTTCTGTTTATGTGTTCGTCTTCGCAATATGTACCACCGGTAAGTGACAAACTAAAGTTGTCATTGATATTTATGAAAACTAATGTTTGTTTACGGCAATCCTCATATCGACTCATATCAGATATATAATTTAGACTAATAGCAGGGCTTAGTTTGTCTGCAAGGGCTTTTTGTGTTTATACGCCATTACTATGCTTTGTAACCTTAATTAGCAGTGCTGTTAGCATAGAGAACATTTGCGAAGTAAACACCACAACTTCAGTTTACTGTAAATATGTGATAAATGACTAATGTTCATATTTCAGTACACAGAAGAGTGCAGAAGTGGCATGTATCCTCCAAACGGCCCAACGTGAGTATGACAACTGAAATTATGGATTATACAACCTGTAAAAACTGCTGTCAGAGACCAAAATTTAAATCAGTGCAAGCATACAATTGCATGTACAACAGGTGTATATGAAAATACAAACGGTAATATACGGATATATACAATTAATTTTAAACATTTCCGAAAGTTTGTATTTTGACAGCTTATTGTCTTTGATGTCAGTAAGAAAAAAATGTATACTTTAGTTTTAAAGAAGTGAAACAAAGTCACCAGTTTTGTTACAACAGGGTGGATCTGTATCCTTGTTATGCAAACACAAAATATGAAACATCACGAGTTTGTAATTCTCACTGAAGAGAGAGAATAAGAAAATCTGTATAATCTCTGTATCTTTTAGATTTAAAGGCGATGTGGCTTGGTATACTGTTAATCTGGATTTACCACCAAGCAAGAGATGGACAGATATCATTACAGACAAAAAGAATGATGTGAGTTTCAGTGCTCTATCTATGAATGCACTTACAGCAAAACGTACAGTTTTTGGCACGTCACTTGATTATTAGTTGCCTTCGATTTTAGATCTTATCTCTTTTAATTGATGTGTTGGTGAACTTTGTTGTGAACTTTAAACCAAAATTGAACTAAAAACCTTGAAGTCTACAGTACAAACCTAAAACCAGATTATCTGAGAAGGGCGGATGTGTTCCGATTGCTCAAGAGCTCATGTGCTTTGCCTTTAGATGGTGAGCATGATTCAGGCTATCAGAGATCTAGCAGATGCATTTGTTCCGAGTGGAAAGCTTATTGATCTAGTAGACAAGGACTTGGTGAGTTATTAAGGAATCTCATCTGTCTAACATATCACTTTGTATGATGTTTAATCATGATTGACTTAAAGGGATAGTTCACCCAAAAATGAAAATTTGATGTTTATCTGCTTACCCCCAAGGCATCCAAGATGTAGGTGACTTTGTTTTCTTCAGTAGAACACAAACGAAGATTTTAAACTCAAACCGTTGCAGTCTGTCAGTCATACAATGGCAGTCTATGGGCTACACGGCTTTGAGAGTCAAAAAAACATACACAGAAAAACCCAAATTAAACCCTGCAGCTCGTGACGATACATTGAGGTCTTAAGACACGAAATGATCAGTCTGTGCAAGAAACTGAACAGTATTTATATCATTTATATCATCACCACCGCAATGTCTGAGCGCGTTCACAACATCTGGCAGTGACACGTGTACGTGCTCTGGCATAGTAGACATAGATATATATAAGTAGATGTCTCATTAGTGACTGTTTCTATGGGTCGCGATACATTCCAAAATGGTGGACACGTCAACGTATCTGGAGCGGTCGAATAGGGCATCTATACATATCTATGATAGTAGACGCATTTGTGCGGAAGCGATCTGTCGTGCGTATACGTCACTCATTATTTACACAGTGCAGAGAGATTGCGGACGTGTTCACTGGCACTGCGAAGATTTAAAGATATTTAGAAGTACAGGTCATCACAATGGAAGACGATTTTGATATATCATCAGACAACGTGGAAATTTTTGCCCAACCGTATTTATTTGACGTCATGCGCCGGATGTTGTGAACGCGCTCAGGACAGTTCGGACATTGTGTGAATCAGAGGTAAAAAACGATATAAATTGTTTTCAGTTTCTTGCACAGACCGATCGTTTCGCGTCTTAAGACCTCAATGTATCGTCACGAGCCGCAGGGTTTAATTTGGTTTTGTCTGTGTATGTTTTTTTGACTCTCAAAGCCGTGATGCCCATAGACTGCCATTATATGATTGACAGACTGCAACGGTTTGTGTTAAAAATCTTCGTTTGTGTTCTACTGAAGAAACAAAGTCACCTACATCTTGGATGCCCTGGGGGTAAGCAGATCAACATCAAATTTTCATTTTTGCGTGAACTATCCCTTTAAGTAAACAATAATCTTAAACCTCATATCAGACATATATAGTAGCTGTCACTGATCATTGACTACAGTAATAATTTGTGGAGTAATAACAGTGTTTGCTAAAAGGACTATAATGTGTTTGTCCCCAGCCCTTGATGGTGGATACCCTGCCTTACCCGTTCAATGAGGAGATCAGAGGAATAGCATCAGTGTCTGGTGTTCCTTTGGGTATGAAATGCATCAAAACCATACTATTATGCCTAACGCTGTTAAATCAAATCTGTATTTAAATCACAATTACTTGTTCTCAGGTGAGGTGGTGCTCTTCAATGTATTTTATGAGGTGTTCACCGTATGCACTTCTCTGGTTGCAGAGGATGTCAATGGTGAGTATATCATCTATAGATAATATTATTTTCATTTTTTTTAATAATATTTAATAATTTGAATCTGTGTTCTAAAATATTAAATACACATTATATGACATACAGTACCAGTCAAACGTTTGGATTTGGAAAAAAATCTATATATGATTTTTTCTTTTTTAGGAAATTAATACTTTTATTTAGTAAGGATGCATTAAATTGATCAATAGTGACAGTAAATACTTTTATAATGTTATGGAAGATTGTATTTCAAATAAATGTTGTTCTTTTGAGCTTTCTATTAATCAAAGAATCTTTAAAAAATGAATCACAAAAAAATAAGAAGAAGAAGATATGCTTCTTAAACACCAAATCAGCATATCAGAATTATTTCTGCAGGATCATGTGACACTGAAGACTGGAGTAAAGACTGCTGAAAATCAGCTTTGAAATCACAATAAATTACATTTTAAAATATATTGAAAGAGAAAACAGTTATTTTGAATTGAAATAATAATTATAAAAACATTTAAAGAGAAAAGTTATTTTGAATTGTAATAATAATTATAATTGTAATACTGTAATTTTAAATAAATTCAGTCTTGGTAAGCACAAGAGACTTTAAAAATCTTACCAACTCTAAGCTTTTGAATGGTAGTCAGAAAAAAAAAGTTTGTTTTTATTATAGGCAATCTCATCCATGCAAGGAACCTGGACTTTGGACTTTTCATGGGGTGAGATTAGTGCATTGTTGTTAACCCACTTCCTCAATTATTGAGAATGTTTTGATTGAATGTTAGAAGATGTCTTATTGTTCTGTGGTCTCCTGCTTACAGTTGGGATTTGAAGAACAGGTCATGGATCATCACAGAGAAGCTGAAGCCACTGGTTGTCAACATTGACTTCAGACGCAACAACCAGACCGTCTTTAAATCCACTAATTTCGCAGGATACGTGGGCATGCTGACCGGTATTCATCCGGTAAGGACAGAGCTCACATCAGTATGAGCGACCTGAGTTCATTAGCTTTGAATCCAGAATGAATGATAAAACATGGTGACAAGATTCACAATGCCCTTTTGTCTCTCACATTGTTTTTAGTTTGACTTCTGCAATTTAACAGGAAAGAGAATTGTGAAAGCATGGATTGTTGGTCAGTAATCACATTGCTTCTGTTTCTCACTGTGTCTCTGTCTTTTGTGTTCTTTGTAGCACTCCTTCACCCTCACTATGAATGAACGATTCAGTCTGGACGGAGGCTACATCGGTAAGCCTTTGCCTGGTATTTGCTGAGTCATATGAGGAATTGGCAAAAATATGTTGAAGCTTTATTTCTTGAGGATTTGCAGGTTTTACAAATACTTATTTCATTTGGTTAGATCTTATCTTTTTTGTTTGAATGTTTTATTGTGAATTATAGGGATTCTGGAGTGGATCTTGGGGAAGAGAGACGGCATGTGGATGAGTTTTCTGACTCGTTCTGTGCTGGAGAATGCAACTAGGTTGGCTATAGATAAATATATTAATATATTTTTGCATTATAGTGCTTTATAAATGTATTTGAATGAATTATAATACACAATCTAATGCATTATGCTTTCATAAGTAATTATAACCACATATATGTCTTATAATACTTTACTTTTTATTAAAGAGTGTAAGGCATTACTCTGCATTTACAATCACTTTATAATTTATTATAAACATCAAGTATAGTGTTACTTATATACTACCAGTCAAAAGTTTGGAATGAGTATGATTTTTTTACAAATATTGTCTGCTCACCAGGGTTGCGTTTATTTGATAAAAAAAATACAGGAAAACACTAATATTGTGAAATATTGTATTACAGGTTCTACAAAAATGTTAAGCAGCAAAAACGGTTTCCAACATTATAAATAAGTTACAATAATTCTGCACCAAAATTAGCATATTAGAATGATTTCTGAATGATCACTGAAGACTGAAGTAATGGCTGCTAGAAATTCAGACATCACATGAATAATTTGAAAATATATTAAGATAGAAAATAATTAAATTGTTATCATTTCACAATGTTACTGTTTTTCAAATAAATGCAGCCTTGGTGAGAAAAAAATTATTGTCACCCTTTATTTTAAGGTCCTATTTTCACTATTAACTAACTATTAAGTACAACTTTTGTCCCATTATACTCCTGATTAGCTGCGTATTAATAGTAAGGGTAGGATTTAGGGATCTAAACTCTGGTAATGCAGGATAAGGGACTAATATGTGCTTTTTAAGTACCAATAAATAGTCAGTTCGCTAGTAATATTCATGCTTGGTAATAGTGATAATTGGTCCTTCAAGTAAAGTGTTGTCAAAATCTTAATTATTCCTAACTTTTGACAAGACAGTATATATTAAGCCATTTTTTTATTTGTATTTTTTGAAACATTAAATATTGAAATATAAAACAAAAGAATCAGATGGATGTTTCTTGGCTTCATAAAGATGATTATTTGGATATCGTCGTCTTTTAGCTATGAAAGTGCCAAGGCTCTGTTGTCTGACACTAAGCTGCTGGCTCCAGCGTACTTCATCCTCGGAGGAAACCAGCCGGGTCAAGCCTGCATTATCACCAGATCCAGAACACACAGCATCAATCCACTGGAGTGAGTGAGCGTTGCTTTTCTTTACACATACAGTTAAAAGAGCGTGTGTGAGTTTGAGGTTGTCAGGATTAGAGTTTACACTTTCTATGTATTTTAGGCTGGATGTGAAGAATGGCAGGTGGTATGTGTTGGAGACTAACTATGACCACTGGAAAGAGCCCCTGTTTCTGGATGACCGCAGAACTCCTGCTATGAAATGCATGAATCAGACCACGCAAGCTGTGAGTTATGACACTGCAAACATAGACCTAAACTGTTATTAAAAATCTAACTAGAATTTTTTTTTTTTATCCTTTCAGGATATCTCCATAAAGACAGTCTATGATGTCCTGTCCACCAAGCCAGTGTTAAATAAAGTAGGTCCATCATCTTTTACTGTTAGTTTTATATTTCATTTTATGGCTTGTTTGTTAACACTTCCCTTTATTGTGCTGTACAGTTGACCACATACACTACTCTTATGGAGGTGTCAAAGGGAACACTGGAATCTTACATCCGTGACTGTCCTAACCCCTGCATGCCGTGGTGAGGGACTTCTTCTGGACAGGCTGCAATTGCTGGGACATACTTCTGTACGTTTAGGCATTTAGACAAAGAAGAATCTAATTCATATTTTAGCTCCATTATAAATCAGTCTTACATGCTAAAAGGTTTGTCTGCTTTTGTGGGCATAATTGGGTTTAATCAAGCTTAACCTGCCAAACAGGCACAGTAGGGCAGCCTACTTAACACTTGTCTAAAGATGCAGGTTATGGAAACAAAAAATAATTTTCAAATTTTTGTGAATGTGATTGACATTTTTGTATATCATTTTTTTGTAACATACAGAAATATGCACAGTGGAACAACTTGATAATCAACACTACTGGTGCCTCATAACTTTATTTAACCTCATCAGCACTGTTAACTAACAAATGCATGAGGGAAAAATGATCAACCGAAAGAAATTAATGTACATAAAGCAATAAACAAATTTGCACAAATAACATCAATAAATCATGGAGATGCAATACTTGTGGAAATCAGTCAACATTTTGCAAAATAAACACTTACCAAAGCAGGTTTTGTGCAAATGGGATAAAGAGAGCAATCACTGCAGGAAGTGGTTAAAATCAATGTTTTATTTTAATAATCTAAACATTGGAGAATTACATGAGATGAAATGGGGTGAGAACCCAAGCATTGGCCAACATGCCTTAAAAAAGGTAAAAATTAAAAGCAAGAGAAAACATTTAAAAGAGTGCAATAAGAAAGGACAGGACAATGTACCAGTGCTAATATGCGACTCTGCTCTATCCATTACACATTTCATTATGTATTCTGGGTCAAGTAAAATGCATTTAAATAGGTTTAGTTTTTTTTTTTTCAAAATGTGCTTCAGTTTTGTCCTGAATCAGAAAAAAAAAAAAATCTATTGTCCTTTATGTATTGCATTGGCAAATAATCATAGCGGTCTGGGAAGGAATCCTAGAAAGAAATGCAAAAACAAAAGCCAAACCATGCCAAACATAGGAACACAAAAATGATTTGCATCTCTTAAATCGAAGCATTTGAAGGAGCGTTTACTGAGAGTTCTGGCTGAACACAGAAACACAGAAAAAGTACTTGCAGGCTTAAAGACAGAGCCCCTTCAAAACATCTCTCCTACATTCTTCATAAAACAATCCAAATAAAACGATTACAAGTGTAGAGAGATTTCTTTAACGTCTCTTGAACTGTTAGATCACACATGCTGACAGGCTAATTCACCAAGACTTAGCTTAGCTGTTGTTTCCAATGAATCTTAAGGTATTAAGCTCATTATACAGTAATGTTGCATGAATGATGATTTGCAGTGTAAGACGGATCAAAATACCATTCTCATGCACTCTGAGCTCCAATGGTTTCTGGAAAACAGATATGATTTACATTATGAGTGAAACATTTCTTCATCATCACAGGGATATCTGCTGATAGGTCATAGTCATTGATCATAGTAATATCAATATCCAATGCATATGGTTTGAGTGACATTTAATAGTTACCAGGCTCTTTGAGTGCTTGAGCATTTCCCACCAATCCTGTAATCTCTTCTTTATTTCCATTCAGAATTTCAGCTAAGTTATTATTCTGCTGCTCTTCTGAGATCCTCTTACAAAGCTCTTCCTGTACAAATTACAAGCAAAGGAAATGTTTAAAACCAGCACTCTTTGGAGATGTCTTATGCACTTTAGAAAATAGGGACATGTAAAACACGGCTACTACAGTGCAGGTGACTGACATTCAACAAAAAAAATAGGTTAACTTTTTCCATGAATTTTACTTGTCAAGTTGACTATCGTGCCCCATCCCTATTAGAGAGCTATCACTCAAGCTCTTACCTCACAAAGAACAGACATTTGAAGAGGAAGATCTTCAACCTTCACAAAATCTTCCTCATCTGATCTCTGGCTGGTATTTCCAGATCCAGCCTCCTTTATTATAAAAAGTCAAACAAAAAAAGGAATATAATACATGTTTTGAAACCATTCTAAATGAACAAATAAAAGATGTTTGCTGAGAAGAATGAGACATACATCAGTGTTGATCATGACTGGAGACTCTGTGTCAGGACTGGCTGTATCTGAGCTCTGTTGAGTTTCCTGGGCTAGAGAAAGAGTACAGTCCTCCTCCTCCCCCTCCTCCTCCCGTCTTTCATCTCCCGAACCAGTTTTTGCCTCCTCTCTGCCCTCTGGAGGCTGAATCATGTCTTTGGAGTCAGATTTAATGTTTATCACTGTTTGAAAAAGGGAGACAAAATTCAATGAGTGGAGTGTAAATACCCCAATAAATCTCAATGAATGTTAATGGTATAAGAAGAAATTAAAAAGGCATACATTGGCTGCTTTCTGAGTTTTCTAAGTCTGATTTGGTTTCCTGGGGGGCTTCGTTTAGTAAGGCAGAGCCCTGAAACAACACGACAGGTTATTATTAGTGTGTTTGTCATTTGTCTGAGCCAAGTCAGATTACTTGCTCTCTCGTGTAAATGCCAACACACCTGGCTGTGTTCACTAGTGTTGTCCATGCTGGCTTGTAATGATGTTTGCACCTCAACAGGTCCAGCCTCAAACTCCTCCATCTCCTCCACTTCATTTTCATCTTCTCCACTGCCGTAGTTGCATAGAGCCTGTGTCTCTGCTTTAGACAGGCCTAAAGTAAAAAAGACAATACACAAAACACACAAGTCAAACAGATTCTTATCATAGTCAAATATTATTACAGAACAGTCTCAACCGTTAGGCGATAAGATGGACAACCTCCAGCAAACACTCTAGGTACTGTAGAAAAGTAAGCATACAATGTACCCTAGATGGCGTTTCCATAACGCCAATTTAAAAGGAATAACATTATGTAATCACTTAAAATATTAACATTATAGTTCAACATAACATTTTTATAGGGATGCTCCGATCAGGTTTTTTGCAGTCGATACGGAGTACCGATTTCTTGTCATGGTGATCGGCCGATACCGATTCTGATGCTTCAAGCTTTATATAGACGGTTTCATCGGGCGCACTGGGGAAACCTCCGTTTCTCCCGCTTTAAAGCACCTCTTGCTGGCAGAGAATGAATTCGCATTTTCAGTAAGTCCGTCTGATTTACGCAGCAAACATATTTTGCTTTTCCTATATCCACGGGCACTGCGGATAATCCGAGGGTCGGGTAATAAAAAACGCATTCTGATTATTTGCGGGTGGATAAAATAAATCATAAATGATACAAACATTAACAAAAATTGTTTTTTAAATGCACACAAAATCGTCTGCCTCATGAAAAAAAATGTGTGTTCGTTCGCCTGAAGTTGCAGTGACAGAAACGGTGACATTCCAGATAAAGTTTGAAAGGAGTAAAGCCTGTGTTAATGCTATTGAGTAGGCTAATATGGCCAAAGAAGATATTTTGTTTTATAATAAATGTTCATTTAAAAGCAGCCCACGATTGGCGTGTTATGTTACCGTTATCCCTTACGGCTCCGACGAGGTTTTGTTCGGTCCTCCACGCTGTGACAACTCACAAAAGTCTATTTTTAGCTAAGCAGCACGGAGAGCCGCTTCAGAAACGTGCCGTGGCCTGGCCGTCTAACAGCAATGACATAGCTTCCACAATCAGCTCCGGTTCCCGTGGAGCCGTAACGCGCCACAGACGTGTGCAGTAAGGCACAGATCAGCTCTAACGTCACTGAATGTGCTGTTAAAAATGAACCATCCATTCATCATATCATCATGCAAAACATGAAAAATAGCAAATTTTTCATTGTTTCTCGAAACGTCATAGCATTTCCACACCAGCGATGACATGACTGCGGCGCCAAATCATTTATGTCCCCACGCATCATGTACGTCGTCACGCATTGACGTCATCAAATTGCGATCGGTTCCTGAGATCGGCCAAGTATAGTGAGAACCGATCGAGTCATAAAACGTGATTATCGGCCGAAGCCGATACCGATCTCCAGCCGATCAATCGGAGCATCCCTACATTTTACCATGCATTCAAACTCGGGGTCTGTACTTTTTTTTAAAAGTAATTCAGCAGGAAACCCTAACTAATCAAAAGTCAAAAGCTTTTCTAAACGATTATGTGACTGCAAACAAGAGAAATGGCTGCTGAAAATTCAGCTTGGCCGCAAAATGAATAAATTCCATTTTACAATGTATTAAAATAGGAAACTAGAAATGTAGTACAGTATAATATATTTTTGATCAAATAAACAGCCATGGTGAGCAAAAGTGACCCACTTTTCTTTTTTTTTTAACGGTACTGTATTTTTTTTTTCCAAAGGCAAGCTAATTTTTCCTGTTTCAGATAAACTTACTTATAGAAAGAGGCAGCCCTTCTCCCTCCTCTTCTTCCACCTCAGATGCTTCACTGCTCTGTGCATCTTTCTCCTTGTCCTCTTCCCTCTCATGAAGCATCCCATCCTGCTCAGTCTCATCCTGATCCTAAGGATTAAAAAAAACAACAACAAAAAAAACATTTAAAGTCAATTTATGACTTTATTATTTTTATTTAAAAAAAATCATAAACACCAATAGTTGAACAACAGCTGCTGTTTTGTTGTTGTGTGAAATCAGTAAGGACAACCGATAGAAGGTGTTTTTCTCAATCTTTCTCGTCACTTCATACTGATACTGCAAGCTAACAGTGGGGCTTTAGATTAAGAAGCAGTGTAGCTGCTTAGTGTTTTAATGTGAATGTTGTAAGTGTATCAACAATCATAACTTACTCTGTCTTCATCAAAATATGATGGGGAGAATGTATTTTCTCTCTCTAGAGTTCTCGCCTCCTAAATAAAAAACACACTCATCATTCTACTTACTCAAACACAGAAGCATTGTTCCAGACACATGACGATGATTAATCACTCAAGCCTACCTCGGTGTGAGGTGAGTGTTTTGGAGATGTTAGATCAGAGCGCCTCTTGGTTCGGTGTTTGCTTTTGGAGGTGTTCTGATCTAAATCCTGCATCAGTCTGAAGAAGGCAAGCTCATTAAAGAGGATCTCAGAGATCTCTACTAGCAGGTCCTCACCGCAGTCTTGCAGCGTCCGCCCAACAAACTTACTCAAGGAGTCCTGTGCACAAAACCAACATCTTGGTCATTATTACACTTCAAGCATTTATAATGAAATGCAGGCTGTGATCCAGCTAGTAGTGACTACCTACATAGACTACATTTTAGCGCAATACTGTTCTTCACAAAAACTTTCATTCATAATGTGTGCACAATAGGAGTAATTATATTTCACGATAACAGTACATTACTTTTTGTTGTTGTTGCTGGAAATAAGGTTATTACAATGCCAAAAATTTATATAACAGGGAAGTTTCAAAATTTTTGATACCAATATCGATATCAAAAACACGAAAACAGTAAACTTAAAAATTAATTAATTAATTAACAGCTCATTTAAACAAATTAAAACTTTACAAATGTGCTTACCTGCAGGATGCCGCCCAGCTGTCGGTGGAAGAACCGAACAAACTCTTTGCTTTCGTCATTTTGCCGAGTGAGTTTGAGCACCATGCGTCTCACAGATGTGAGCAGCTGGTGTGAACACACCTCCCCAACATGCTCCTGACAGAAAGACAAAGCAAATCAGCGGGTCTATGAACTGCTGCTTTGATGGTTAATTTATTTGTACATTTTAAAAGAAAAGTAGAGCAAGCTCACCTTTAGGAAAGGAATAACTTCTGTCATGATAGCTTTGATCTGTCTGTCAAGCTGTTGTGTGTCAATCTGAGGACAATGTGCATCTGTAGATGAATGTCCTGCACCTAAAATCAAACAGACATTGACACACATACACAGAAAATGCATTATAACGCAATTAGGTCTACTTGAAGTATAAAACCCAAGCATTCATTATATGTACGTTTAAAGCAAGCAGAGCTTTAGCCAGTGCTAATTATAAACATCCCCATAATCATTAATAGCAAACTCTCAGACTAAAGAAATATTCCAGGTTATTTTCAACCTAATGAATGGGAAAATTAATTATCAAATTATCCTTCTCAAGTGGGACTTGTTTTCTAGGTAGAAGAATGTATTAAACCACACTGAAGGACACGTCAAAGTTGCAGCCTTTGAAAATCAAGAGACTGCCACAAGTGTGAATACATAGTCGCTAGATTGTAAAAAGCCTGGATTATTCCTTCTAGACAGAGAATCACTGGCCATGATTAGAAGTCACAGTCCATCATAAGCAGATGCAACGCAATATGTTTCTGATCAGTCATTTGCTAGCTGTTTGGTTTCTATGCTCGAAAATCTCATTGAATTGATTGTGTATGGAAACTTGTTGCATTGTATCTGGTAGGGACACACAGTTAGAAGCACTTGCAACAGAATGTTGGGTCTAATCTGCAGTCCGAGAGTGTTCACAGCAGTACCTTGAGTGAGTGCTGAGGCGGCACCAGCAGCAGCGCCAGGGCTGTGCTCAGGGTTATCTGCGCTACACTTAGCCCTCAGCTTCATGCGCTCATACTCCCTCATCCTGGCCAATGCCTTATCTAAATGAATTACTGTGTTACCTGGAGAAGCAGAAAGGAAATCAATGGATAGAGAGAGAGAGAAAGAGAAACATAATAGTATTCAAGAGATTTACAACAGGATTCAGACCAGCACAGTCCCAGCCCAGCAAAGCAAGCATGATTGTGGTAAGCAACCCATCCAATGTGTTTTCGGCATGATGCATACAGCTCTGTCTTCTTACCCAGGTCATCACTAGCAAAGGGTTCAAGGTTGGAAGAGGTGGACAGCAGGCTCTCGTTGTCCATCGAGTCTCTATCTGCTACCCTCTTCAGTACAGAGTTGGACTTAACTGTTACAATCTTCTCAGATGTATCCTGGAATCATAAGCCAACATTAGCTTGTGTGATAATTAAAGAGAGAGAAAAAAAAAACAGATGAGTGAGCATGTGTCTCACATTGTCGCTGGTAACCAAGCTCTCACTAGGTGTGAGCTCTGACTGGGAGCCTGTGGCCCATACAGTCGGACCCAATGAAGATGCCTGCTCATCTGCCACGCTCTTCTCAGTCAGGTGCCTCGTTACAATATCCTGGTGGTCAGAGCCAACAATGAAATATATTATTATTATTATAACTATATTATTACTTTAAAACAAGATGCATCATCACAAAAGAAAACCACACAACTACGAAAAGAATCTACTGATATAGTGAAAAGCCCTTTGGTATTAAGCCAGGATCGGTGAAGATGAATTAATAGTTTTACAAAGTATAGGTATGTTTTTGAGTAAAATGAAAATTTTTGATTCATTCTATAACTACTGACATTTCTCCCAAATTCCAAATAAACTCTCATTTAGAGCATTTAATTGCAGAAAATGGCAAAAAAGATAAGTTTTAAGACCTCAAATAATGCAAAGAAAACAAGTTCATGATCATTTTTATTTTTAAACACAATACTAATGTTTTATCTTAGGAAGAGTTCAGAAATCAATATTTGGTGGAATAACTATCAATCACGACTTTCATGCGTCTTGGCATGTTCTCCACTAGTCTTTCACATTGCTGTTGGGGGACATTATGCCAGTCCTGGAGCAAAAATTCAAGCAGCCCAGATTTGTTTGATGGCTTGTGGCCATCCATCTTCCTCTTGATCACAGTTCAGAGGTTTTCAATGGGGTTCAGGTCTGGAGATTGGCTGGCCATGATTTTGATCTAGTGGTCCACCATCCACACCTTGATTGACCGAGCTGTGTGGCATGGAGCACTGTCCACAGACACTGGAATGGAATGGCTGCCATACATGTAGATGTTGAAATAGATGCTGATTTGGAGTGGTCATTGGACATTTTAGAGCTGTATATATCATTATAACATCCCATGCCATCTGCATATTTGTTTTGTACATTTGGCTAATCTGATCATTCTTTCAACATTCTCATGTCTGAGGAACTAATTTTCCATTTAAATCCATTTTGCAGATTTCCAACACAATTAACACAAATTATGGAAAACCATCCAGTCTTCGTGCGAGCCTGTTGTGTCTGTAGAAGTGTGCACAAGTTTGATTGTTGTGTACTGTACCTGTAGTGAGTAGAGGGCCCTCTGGCGAAGGTAGTCTGTATTGAGCAGCTGAAGCTCATGGAAAAGTTCGATGAGGAAGTGAGGGCGAGACTCATTCTGAGAGATCAGCGTTGCTACCTCAGAGTAGATCGTCTCTCTCAGGGCCTCAAACAGAGAGAAATCACTGCTCACATCTAGAGAAAAGAAATACACACAGACAGAACAAAATGAAAGACGAACACAGACAATCTACTGTCAACAGTAGAATAACTGCTGTATGTGCAAACTAATCATACAAAAAACTAAACATGTAAGCAAACATGTTTTACATAACCTCAAGTACATCATTAGCAAGACCTTTAGTACTTGAACTTCACACAACGTTCAAAAACACTATGTTCACTTAACATTCAAGAAAATTTAAGAGATGTTTTTACTCAACACCATCTTCAGATCCACAGTTCTGTGACGTCACTCAAACAGCAATGTCAAAGTGAAGTGAAGTGACGTGACATGTGGCCAAGTATGGTGACCCATACTAGGAATTAGTGCTCTGCATTTAACCCATCCTAAGTGCACACACACACACCGTGAACACACACCCGGAGCAGTGGGCAGCCATTTATGCTGCGGTGCCCGGGGAGCAGTTGGGGATTCGGTGCCTTGCTCAAGGGCACCTCAGTCGTGGTATTGAAGGTGGAAGAGAGCACTGTACATTCACTCCCCCCCACCTACAATTCCTGCTGGACCTGAGACTCGAACTCGCAACCTTTGGGTTACGAGTCCGACTCTCTAACCATTAGGCCACAACTTCCCAAACATGCCGATAAAACATCCATAACAAAAAATAATGATGTTAATGGTGTTATGAATAACAGCAGATTACTCCCATTTCTTCTCCCCAAATTTGCCAATGTTTTGAAATGCTACTGGACTATAGAAATTAACATTATACAACTCAAAACTAAATTTCTATCTACGCGAGATTCTGTGCCCTGAAAATTAAAACGCCTGCTTAAATTAATTAAAATACCACTTAGTACTTCCTATGCAAGTCGAAGCAGTTTAGAAAAGGAGAAGAGAAATTACACTAAGGAAACATGCCGATAAAAAAAATGTTAACAAGTAGTTAGCAGGTCAAACAGCTGATGAACTTGGGGAGTTACCTGGGACTTCAGTGCATGCAATTCTGTTAGAGAGAAAAGGTGTTCTCCAAGCATATGCTGTGAAGAAACCAAGCACAAAACCCAAAATGAAATGTGAACAAAAACAGAAATGAAAATGAAATTAATGAGTAACACTATAAAACCATATAAGGGCAAAGGGAGCATAAGATGTTCAAATTATATGGACATATGATGTTCAAATTAAATAAGAATGGAGAAAAGTCTGTGTTCTTGCTATACTGTTGTGGCAGATGCTTCTCTGGTTGAATAATATACAGTAGCCTAGTGTACACTGTATAACAAGACTGTTCAACTTCTCATAGTTCTACATTATATGTATAGTTCTACTTGATATGTTTAGTTTATCCAATAATATCTGTAGCAGAATCTATAAAAAGGCATACCAGATGATAGGTCATTTGGCTTGCTGTTCTTGGTCTTGCTGTCCAATTTTTCCTGTGTGAGTTTGTCTAGCAGACCCTGGTTGAGATCTTTGTGTCTGACCTGAGAGGAGCGCTCTCTGTCCTGATCAAAATGAGAGTCACTCGAAGCACTGTCACTGTCCACAGATACTGAAAGTGAGAAGAACAAAACTGAACTCCATTTGACTGAACTGGGTGACTTAAACTAAGTTTTTTTTAGCCTAATTAAAAAAAAAAATCCATATACTCAATGTGACCGAGATAAACTTTGCTTTTTAATGGGCTGTTAAGTTTGTAGTTTGTCAACTTTAAATAAAGACACACCTGTGACCTTTTGTCCCCTGCCTCTCCTGCGGCGGCTCTTTGTGTTGGGGGTCTTGTCTCTAGAAGCCAGGCTGGCCTGTGCTGCAGCCTTACGTCCTGCTCTGAAAGTCTTGGTGACAATGGTTGGATCTGCCCTGTCTGGAAGGCTGCTTATAGACTCCTGGGAGTCAGGTATGTAAGAAAGATCCCGGGAAGTGGAAGGGTGAGGGACAGGAGAGGAGGAAGGTGAGTTCTGCTCTATTTGACTTTGATGGTCAGAGGTGAGGGTGGTTCTCTGACCAGAGCGATTCAGAGAGGAGTTTAACCAGCTAGAGTTGTTAGCATCGGGCACATTGTCAGGTTGAGACTGAAACCTGTAAAGGGAGGAAAATTAACAAGATCAGGCACAGTTTTTCTTCCTTTTTGTAGTTTATGCAACACAAAGTAGGTAATTCTTGCATTTTCACCTGACTGCGATTAATATAATTAGGATTATATCACTTTAATCCAAAATGCAGAAACACATTTATACCGTTTCTCTGCATTATTCAATGGAGATCTCTGTAGTGGAGGGGGGAAACTCATGTATTCCGTTTTGAGGGATATGTTTGGATCATGCCGTTGATCTGAACTGGCCTGGTTCTGCTGAAAATCTCGTACTGAAGAGGGAAATATGGGACTGAAATTAAAGCCTAATGCCAGGAAGAAAAAATAAATAAAAAAAGAAAGAACGAAAGAAAAAAAGTTTAGAAGTTAAACATTTATACACCTGGAATTATGTAATTTTAATTTAATTAATGAAATTCCCTAATTTTACAAATAGATAACAGACATACCAGTTGGGAAACTGGAGAAGTTTGGGAGTCCAGGCATATTGAGTGTATTCACAGGAGGATAGTTTACGAACAGAGAAGATGATGCAGAATCATGACCAAAATTTTTATGTTGTTGTTGTCCTGACAATGACTGACTCTGCTGCTGCCGTAACAGATCATTCAGAACCTGTTTCAACCTACCAGAGGGGAGAAAAAAATGTTTAAAAGTTATAACAAATGAAACCAAAGCTTGCTTTAAGTTTAGACCTACAATACCATTTAAAAGTTTGGAGTCAGTATTTTTTTTTCTTGAAGAATACACTCCAAAATCAATGCAACTTTACATTCGATGTCAAAATAAAGGATGTTCTTTATATTACGGTTTAAAAAGATACTAAAATACAAAACAGTTATTTGTAATGCTACTCACACTATTACTGTTTTTACTGTCCTTTTAGATTAAATAAAGGCCGATTTAGGGAGCATTTGGAGAGACTACGTCAACTACTATCCAAAAACATCCCAAACTTTTAAACTGTAGTGTATCTACAGTAAATAAATACCTCATTCTTCATGCTTAAAAAATTATTTTACCAATTGATATTTATTATTTTAAAGTCTAAAGACCCACCGATTGACATTGTTCTGCTGCCAAGCCAGCTGTGTGTAACACTGGTTTAGTTGGTGCATGATAAGAGGGATTTGAGAGGTCCCATTATTGGATACAACACCATAGGGGCCTGTGAGTAGAGCCTGCAGCATGTATGAAAGAGTCTAGAGATGAGAGGAAATAAAAAAAGTTGTTAGTAAGAAAATGAAGTTAAAAAAAATATTGTATAGGGATGCAATGATACTAAATGTATCTGCCAATTCCGAATGTCAATACTAATGGCAATACAATATAATTATATCTGACAATTTGGTTTTCCTGAAGAAAAAAAATTTGGTAACACTTTATTTTGAGGTGTTCTTGTTACACGTTACATGTACTTACTATTATAATAACTATAAATTATGCATAATTACATGCAAGTAACCCTAATCCTAACTATATAGTAAGTACATGTAGTTAATTAATAACTATCGGTACTTAAATGTATAATTACACTGTAACAAGGACTACTTAAAACAAAGTGTAACCAAAATTTCTACCAAATAATGCTGTAAATTACACAGGGAACCCTCTCATTTGGTACATTACTATTATGCAACTATAATAAATACTGTGACAAAGATCACAAGCTGTTTTATTTATGTCTTTCCACAGCTGAAACTCTGATCGAGTGATTACATGAGACATGATACATTTCAGAAGGTTGTACTGTATCTTTCAACATACTTTCAAACATTCTGATTGCAATTAGAGAAGTGCGCTGCCACTTGAACTGAGGCACTACAGCAATCTGTCACACCACATTTAAGAGCTTCAAAACAACATTTATTGTTTGAATTTTTAAATAATCGGCTCAGATCATTGCTGTTTTTAAACAATTGGCTGATACATCTGTGTATCCCTAATTTTGTACACTCTCTGACCTGTTGATCCTGTAGCAAGGTTTGGCACATGGTAGTGCTGAAGTTGAGCTGTTTCTGGAGGTGTGTGATCTGTTCCTGCCAGTGTGTTGGTGCAGCATCCTCAGAGAGAGACAGATCAGCCGCCCATCGCAGGTTCTCTTGCCGCTTGGCTCTACTGGAACTACCTCTTTCAGTTTGCGGCTGCTGATGAGGGCGACCACTTGACCCACGGGGGGAAGGACTCCCATTAATTTCCCTGTGAACTTTCAGACTGCATGAATTGACAAGACAGTTAATAATTGATGGGTTTGATGTATATAGTATAGTATCGTGTGCATGTGCATTTACCCATCTCTGTTATTCCTGCTGTAGTTGCGTTGTTTTTGAATGGAGCAAGCATGCAGCTCATCGGTGGAACTGGACTCCTCTCCCTCATCATGTTCATCATCGTCATCTTCCTCAGCCCCCACCTCAGAGGAGTAATCATCATCATCACCAAGGGGACACTGTGTCGAACCACCCCAGGTGGCCACGGTTCTGATAGAAAAATTATGATTAGCACCTTTAAACAAATTCAATCCTCGCAGCACATATTTAAAACATTTTGAAACACTAAGCCATGAGTTGTCAAGGCCATGTGTTACCTTTCATCACGGCTGTAGGACTGGGTCTCATGTGTGTCACTCCTGAATGAAGAATCGTTGAGTGTGCTTCTCCTCTGCTGTTCTGCCATCAGACTCTCCAAATGCTTCCGCCTCTGTCTCAACTCCTCACGCAACATCTGATGCCTTCGCATCTCCGACCACAGCTAATACAAAAAACAAAAAAACCTTTGATAAAAATGAATTTAAATAAACCTTGGACTTCTTTCACCTTTCTGCAAACAAATCTGAGGGTGCATTCACACCTGTCTTGTTTAGTTCGATTGAATCTAACTTAAGTTCATTTCCTCCCTTGGTGTGGATATTTTGAACAGGTGTGAATACAGAAATCGCTCTCGGGTGCGGACCAAACAACCATACCGTAAAAGATGACTACTTTAATTTTTGGGTGAACTATCCCTTCCTGATATAGAAAGTAAGCAAAACTGCTATTTCAAATGCACACTAACCTCATTGTCAGTGACAGTAACTGGAGGGAGGTTCAGTGGTGGGTTTGAGGCCACTTGTGTTGGCTTTAGCGGAGGAAGAGGAGTGTAATGGTACAGGAGCAGGAGTAGAGGCTGCTGCAGGAATCTTCCTCATCTGTCCACTGACACTACTGCTCACAGACGACTGACAGGACACATGATTAAATTAAATAAGACTGTCTCAGCAGTTGTTTGTGTCTATGAGAGTAACCTGCGCAAAAAAAAATGCACATTTGAAGTACCTGCAGGTCAGGACAAGCCCATTGTAAGTCCTGTATCTTGCCCTGAATCTCCATCAGTCTCCGTCTCTCTTCATGTAGATGCTTAAGTTCCTGCTGCTGCTGCTTGAGTTTCTCCTCATATAATTTCTCTCTAAAAAAACAGGTATTATACAAGCTGTTCAACAAAAGACACTTTGCAAAACATGCTACAGCATGATATTAAAGCAAGTTTACAAACAACACAATATGAACTGAAAATGCAAGCAAATATCTAATTTTCATATGAGAAATATACACTAACCTGGTCTTTTCAGAGAGGGCGATGTCTCTCTGGCCTTTGGGAGCTGTTGCTCGGGTGTTATTGGGTTGTTGCTGCAAACCCTCATCCTCATTAGCTGTAGTACCATCTGTATCATCACTCTACAGTAACATTAACAGACAAATAGAAACAGTCTTTAACAGGTTGGCAAAAGAAAGCATAATAAAGAAAAAGCAGACAAGAGAATCTGAAAAAAAGTGTTTGCTTATACAAGCTACACTCACACTATATTTGCATTGATATTATATTTATGCATTTAGCAGATGCTTTCATCCAAACCAACTTACAAAAAAGAACAGAAGCAATTCATCCAAGAGCCATCAGTATTCATAACATACAATGACAGGTTTACTAATAAAAAATTTGATTAGGAAGCAAGGTAAAGAAAAAGAAAAAAGTGTTGTTAGCTGCTTCTTGACAGATGTGATGTTCTCAGCAGTCTGTGTAGAGGTTGGCAGCTCTGCATTATGAATAACCAGAACCTCACATCAGCCTCATGGCTCCAGACGCTCACCTGCACCATGGCCACCAGTTCTTGGAGTTGTCGGAGTTTCTGTTTGGCTGTTTGAAGACGACAAACTTTCTGAGCATAATCTGTGTCACCACCTAGACTGCTTCTACGACTAGAGCCTGAACGGTCACAGTCTCTGCCTCCTCTTGCCCCATCATCTTCCTCCAGTGCCTCATCATCACCCTCATCTTTAACACCATCACAAGGCCTGTCCCGATTGAATTGGCATTCTAAAGTGATAATGAAAATAAAATAAATAGTTAATAGGTTGATAGTTTTGTCAGCACAGCTTGTTTTTAATTTTAGGTTAATAAATGTATACAAAGACCGACTGTGTCGACAGATATTGCACAACAGAGACTATTTCTAGATTTGAAAGGTTGTGAGGTCTGACCTATGAATGAAGAGACGTTGAGACTGCGGAGGTTGGTTGCTGAGCGGTTATTGATTTCACATTCTGTGTTCAGACGGCCATCTCTATTATTGGAGGCACTGTGAGCTTTCCCCAAACTGTTCATGTCCATCCAGTTACTTGGAGTCTGTGGTTGGGCTGGATTTCTACGAAAATAAAACATTTTATTTCTAATTTGCCCTCAATTAACAACAACAGAAAAGCAGCCAGTTATTTTCAGATTCCTTCAACAAGACAATTCTCACAGAAGCAGAGGCAACGTGTTTCCTTTAAATCACACAGACGACGCAATGAGAAGACAAATATTCAAGATTGGACTACCCACGCTGAAACTGTGACTGGCAATGTTTTGGCACGGCGCATGACCTAAGACTTTTTCTGGTCATTTTTCTTTTTGCAAGACACTAGAGCTGGATATTGACACAGATTTAATGAATTTGATTTGATATAAATTTTTCTGGATATATATTGGGTATCTCATCTCTCAACTAATGCTGTAAACTCTACAGATAACCCTGTCAGTTGATACATACTATAATGTTAGAGGTTTTCAATTAAAAACAGAATCCAAAATATTAAATTTAATTGCAATTTATTTTTAAATGTAATCAACAAAATAAAAACTAGTTGAATACAAACATTTAAATTTTACATGAGCCCGTTTTTAAATCAGCTTTTTAATTTTATAATTCAGTTTCTACTTCAATTCGTTGTTGAATTGTGCTTCATAAAAAATTTATTTTTATGACAGATTTATTAACATACTAGGTCATCTAGGATAGGTAAAAATGTAATTTTTGTAATTCTCTGACAGAAGATGTCGCTGAACAGCAGAAATGCAGCTGTTACCCCGGCAAACTCTGTAATCAAAGCAGCTGTGCTACTTTCGGTTTCTGAAACGTGTTTAAATGATTTAAATAGCCATTCATATTTGTGTGTTCACTATGGTGTTCATCACAGCACCAAATACTGTTTTAATTCTTTATTGTTCAGTAACACTTTACATTAGGGCTTCATTAGTTGACATTAGTTAATTCATTAGTTAACAAACTGCCAATTAAAAAAATCTTCTAAACATTCATGAATCTTAGGTAATTCCAATATTTAATAACACGTTGTTAAAATCAAATGTTGCAACTTTGTTATTTAATGAGCTAACATGAACTAAGAGTTGTATTTTTTAACAAAGATTAATAACTTCTGTAGCAAATGTAGCTATTACTCATTGTGAATGTTAATGCATCAACTAAGGTTAACTAATGAGATCTTATTGTAAAGTGATACCTATTGGTCTTTATAATTCCTTTGCACTTTAATCTGTGTAAAATTTGTAACTTTATACATTTTTCAGGGTTCCCACTCTTTCATGAACACCAGATTCAAGGACTTTCAAGGACTTTCTAAAGCACCAATCATTTTATATCAAATCACCCCAGGCAATATGTGTGTCATGAAAGACCTTACATTACTTAACAGTTCACTTACACTTAACATTTACATTAAACATTTCAGAGTAATAATGTTTTTAATGTGTAGGTTTCATAAATTTAGACCGTGTTTTGAGCAGTTGTGTTCAAAGGAATTTAATGAAATTCATTGAAGTCAGTACTGGTAATATTCAAATTAAATTTCTAAAATACTGATAAAATATGCATCAAACTGGTTTTTGCTGTAGTTCTTGTACAAGATTTAAATTTGAAAGAATTTCTCAATTTTTAAATTAATAAAAAGTGGTTAAATGTTGTAATAACATGGTAAAACTTGTTAACATTAAAAATTTGCACATTCACTCAAAAGAGACGTTACGCATTAATAAATAAACTCAAGTAAAACTAATTTTGTAAATTACTTTTTATTGTAAATACCATTTATTCATCTTTGACCTAGGAATGCAGCTCAAACACGCAGCTGCTCAAAACGTCAGTATTTTTTGAAAATATTTCATGAACGTGCAAATCTGCAAAAAAAAAAAAATAGGACTTTCTATTTGCTTTTAAACTGTAAACGCTTTTCACTAAGCTGTTTTTCCAATTTTTCAAGTTCTACATTTTCTCCTTAGCTCCATGTTGCAGTAAGTTTTGGGAGTTCATTTTTAGTCCATCTCCTATCCTGAGAAGTGTGTCTTGCAGAGACTGACAAAAATGAGCTCCTAAAACTTACTGCCAGATTCTGGAAGATCAATTCATCAAACAGTGGTAAAAGAGGATGTGGCGTTGGTCCTTCAAGAGTCACTCAACTTATCTGTCCATAAAGCCAATAAAAAAAACAATCTTCATGTATTTCACAACACTTCAGAATATTATTGTTATTAAGTAAGGGTAATTTTTTAGGATTTTTTTACCCAAGCGAAGTACTGACCCCGCTGACCCAATGAGCATTTTGCTGACCAATGGTCATGCCTTAACTTTGAAATTTCTGCATTGCATTAGTTTTTAATATTTCTCATGAGGATTTAATCATTTGACTTTCAGTCTGAGTTAAATCTCTTTTTTGGCTCATTTCATCTGTAAAAGAAAACCAGCCTAATAATTCTGCACACCTTAATGAGTTTTTCATTTCCAGCCTTCATGGACAATTATATAGCACTTCTAAATGATTAATTAGCGGCTGCAACAAGAATCGATTTAAAGCGATAAAAAATCGATACTAAAGGTTGTTGGCAACGCATTCATAATGATTCGTTGTGTCGGCGACAGCGGAGGGTTTGATTTATTAAAAAAAAAAAAAAAAACTTTAGTTGAGCGCGGAGCGGAGTGAACACACTCGGTCTCTCTCGCGCACTGATGCTAGCAGAGTTCGGCGCCTCATATAGGCCCTGTCCCAAATGGCGCACTTCATGTGGACTTTCGGTCTCGTGGACTTAAATTGAGCGTGCTCGCCGAGTCTTCGAGTCCGTAGCCCGTCCCATTCAGCATTTCAACACCATCTGAGCGGCTGTTTTCTGCAGCAGGAAACATAGCCTCAAAGAAAAGAGCGAGCCTGAGCCAGGAGCATGTGGACATGCTAATTTTTGCATGCAATGCAAAGGTCGAAAAAGGAGTGAGAGAGAGTAAGTGTAAGTGGTGTGTGTGTGTGTGCAGTGGAGAGTTAGGGAGGTGTGTGAATCTGCGAGTGTGTGCGTCTGCAGTGTAGTGTAGAGAACAAGTTCTGACATTCAAACAAATCCTTTTAAATTTTCTGAT
Organism: Sinocyclocheilus anophthalmus; assembly: GCA_018155175.1. Classification (NCBI taxonomy): domain Eukaryota; kingdom Metazoa; phylum Chordata; class Actinopteri; order Cypriniformes; family Cyprinidae; genus Sinocyclocheilus; species Sinocyclocheilus anophthalmus. The sequence goes on from JADLZN010004486.1 coordinate 298,513, forward strand.
TTGTATTGTTCTTTATTTTTTTATAAATTATTTATTGTTCTGGCAGCTCAGGTGGCACTTTATTTAAAAAAAAAAAGTTTGTTTGGCAGATGTAAAGCATACATGTGTATGTTTTTTGTGTAAGTCCATTTTTATTTTATTATTATTATTATAACAGCTCAGGGATGTTCAAGGAGCAAAATGTTTGTGCACTTTCTAAAGGTTTTAGTTCTGTTTTTGAATAAAGGGTTGGAAATGAATGCTTTTCTTGCTTTTTTGTTTTTTATCCGATTCATCGATTAATCGAAAAAATAATCGACAGATTAATCGATTATTAAAATAATCGTTAGTTGCAGCCCTAAAAATAAATACAAAAATAATAGGTGTTATTAAGATTGATGTGGTTTGGAATTGGTAAAATGTGCTTGGAAAAAAATATGATCAGAATATCAACGTGCCTAATAATTATGCACACACTGTAAGATGTGCTACCTTTACACAGAGTGCGCGTGATCGCAAAATCGAAAGTGAACAGCTAGCGCTCATTCAAATGCGATTTCAATACCCCACATAATGATAGCGGCTCCCTGATGTGCGAAAATAATATACAATATCAGAATGTTTGCGGGAGCGGGACACATACGTTGCTGGAGTGGGCGGTGGTGGTTAAGGATGTCAGAAATTAAAAGCGGGGGGCGGGTTTAACAAAACTGTCCCGCTCAGCCCCCCCGGGGCTCTAGGGGCCGCATCAACAAAAAAACGCTATTTTTTTTTTTTTCGCGCTATCCCATCTCCACCCCCAATCATTAGTGCCGTTTCGTTCTGTCTTTGACAGAACATATAGGACAACTTTTGAAATAGCGCCATAAACAGGGTTCAAAGCAACAACAAAAAAAGCCATACCCATCACACACCCAGTTTAAAAGCAAATTTTTCTTCTTGTAATTAGGAGCGCTGGCATGAGTGCAATTAAATTCATACATTTATGTGGAGATTAATGTTTTAAATATACATTTTTGAATACAGAAATATTAAATTATTAAATAACCAATTATACTTAAAAATGAAACTGAAACCACCAGCAAATGGCGGCAAGTCACTGATTTTGTCACTGAATCATTCATTCAATTGATTCGTTCGAACAGCTGATTAATTCAGGAATGAAGCAAGTGACTGTCTTTATGAATGGGAAATCATGAATCACTGACTCACTAGATTCGTTCAAAAACGCACTTTTTCATTGAATGAATGAAACTCAGCGGTGTTTGCTTTTAGAGATGAGAGTGGCTGAGCTGTTACTATATTTGGAACTATTTTCGTTAAAGAAATAGAGCAAAATCAGGCAGTACTTGTTTATTGAACTGTTGTATTAAATCAATATCACATTTGCAAACTCCCTTAATAACTATTAAAAGTTGTCACTCTCCTTATCGCGATCTGTGGGCGCACAGAAAATGAGCACGTGTGTGAGTCCTCAAAACTCAAAAGCACGTGCAAATGATAAGATCCATCATCTGTCATCGCGTTATAAGCGCGGAACCTGCGGGAATTAGTAGAATTGTTATTAATAGCCGCAATCTCACGCCGAAATTCTAATCCTGCTCTGTGTTCTCTGCTAATAACCCAACTGTGAATGATGCGAGTGGCATCACTATGTTGTCAGTGAGAAGCTGCAGCCGTGGCGGGGATGATTTTTGGTGTGCCGCCAGAACAACAACAACAACAATGCGCTACATGTTTCTTTTCCCCTCATTTTTTCCAATTGACGGAAATCCGTCATAGCGATGGAAAACAAACACTTTCAAGGACCTATGTTTGTTTTCAAGTACTTTCCTGGCCTTGAATCCATATGTCTGAAATTCAAGTACTTTCAAGTAATTTCAAGAAGCGTGGGAACCCAGATTTTTTGTGTATTGTTCTATTGTAGGCTATTTAAATGTTCAGTTACTTTTGTTATAAGAAAAAAAAAAAGTTATTAACCGTGTATAGCGTATATTGACAACATTTTTTGCATATAGCCGATATGCTAAATTTCATACCGTGTAAAAAGCATTAGGCAATTAATCCAACATGAAATGATAACGGCTAGTTGTATCGCCGCCTACGCCAACAGGAGGTGCTTGTGGTGGAGCGGCCAGAAATAGAGGTCCAGTAACGCAATATTAACATACACTCACGTAAATTTTTTAAAAAAGTGCTAAGACACACATAATCTCCGAGTCTTGCCGAACCTGCTTCTATCACCACCTCTCACTTTGTTTCTGTTTAAGCACGTGTGTGTGTGTATGAGCTGTCTGCGCCAACCCAATAGTAAAAGCTGAATATAAAAAATTACCATAACTTTACACTTTTCGAGACAGCGGTCATCTAAACACCACGGGCGCATTGACTGAAAGTGCAGAGCTCGTTATTCAATTTAAAGCCAAGCCTTTTGGAAAATCTATTTGTGGCAGTCATGTGAATTGTGTGCGGGCCACCTAAAAATGTATCTACACCCTCTGGGAGTGTCTGTATTCGCCTCTGCCACCACACACTATATGCAGAGTCGCACTTCAAATCCTATTAAACGTATTACATCCCACGTCCCCCACGCTCATCTTTCCGCACCCCTGTTGCCGACACTGGCCCTGACTAAACAGAACACTGTACATTGGTGAGGTGTGTTACGTATGCTACATTAAAATTTGTGTATTATTGGTGTCAGTGTGTCCTAACCACTTTTGTCTTATCAGGATTTAAGATTATTGCTGCATCAAACTTTCAATACTGTCACACTCACACCTATTTAGTATTTCAGTTGCGTTTATCCCACGTATCAGCCCCGATTTTACGCATTGTTGATGTGGAATTTTGTAGCCTTCCTCGGCCGTCTCCCCTTGTTGTATTTCATCCCTTTATTTCCGTATGGCCTCAAAAAGTTGAACCGTCACGCTTCCACTCCCACTCATTCCTTCACATTTTCATTATGTGTCCCCCACCATATTTGTGGTGTGATGTCGTTCATAATCCGAACAAGCTCTCTTTGTATGTTTTTTTGATTTTTTTTTTTCAAACGTTTGTGCACCTCCTTAAGTTTCCTGCATTAAGTGACAAAACAGACATAAAATATGCTGCATTACTAAAAATTACCAAAAAAAAAAAATCAGTTCAATCAATCAAATGAGATTAATAGAGAAACCTGAGTTTATCAGCAGGGTGGTTATCATCTATATGCGTGTAAGATGAGGAAGAGTCCTGCCTCACTGGACGTGGTCTATTGTGTGACCCCACGACCGGCCCACCTCATAGGGACGCTCGAATGCCCCGTGTTATACAGCTGAATGACACTGACCTGAAGGACACAACTACATATTTATTAAATCATTTTACCGTACTTTCAGTCACAAGCTGCATCAACATTTAAACAACCACATATTGCCCCCAAAATTGTAATTGAGCTCCCTCCCGCCGGGTCCTCCAAATAGGTGGTATGGGTGGTGTACGATTATCCCAGTTGCTGCTACGAGACCCATGTGTGTCGGTTCCCGCCCAGTTCGTCTACCGTTTCCTCTTTGAATCGTAACACACACTATATCCCACTAGATACTTTTAGGTAAGATAGTTGTGAGCCACCCCATGGTTACGCAACTGCGTGACACACACCGAATAAACTAAGTCAGTCACGGCTATAATAGCACCGGTTTTCAGGGGGAACGTCTCCCTGGCTGCACACACTGTCGTCACGCTGGTCTGTGTGTTTGCATCGTGTTTTATATACACACGACCTGAAGGACTTCAGACGCTGGCGACAAGTGGATTCACGAATGAGTGCTTAACGGGTTGTATGTGTTGTGCAACGATAACGAAATCCCGTAACGAGACAACACATAATGTATGGTGTTTGTATCCATGACCTCAGGTATGTGTTTGGTGTTCACAGATGAGACGCAAACGATTTGAGAGCGCAATGATTTGGTGTTTTCACTGTCTATCGCTGTACACTGTCACGCATAAAAGGACAAGGGTTCGTTCGGCAAGATACTGCTTTGTCCACGGAGTTTATGGGAAACAGCTCTAATTCTGCTTTTCAATAAGCGCCACCTGCTGTCAGCAAGTGGAATTACAGAGACTTATATTTACATTCAGCATGTGTGCAGTTTCTGTCTGGCCAAAAACTGACCGAATTTGCATGCCCTGCAGTAAATTTTGACCGGTTGATGAAAAACAAGCTTATATGAACTGTTTAAATGTGTAGAATCCATAAGTTATCTAGAATTATTTATGGAGCAGATAAAATACATATAATCGTTTATTAATCAATTATCATTTTGACTTATCTTTTCTTTATTTAAAGGCTGAAAATGTGAGGTTTACCTCTTTATTAAACTTTCAAAGCTTTATTTCAACATTTACATTAGATATTTCAAAATGCTATTAAACTGTTGTCAGTCAAGTTGTCATTTAAAATCTGAACATCCTTGGTAATGTTATTGTTTTAGTGATTAAGCAATCAAAAAGTCATTTTATTTGTTGTTTGTTGATTTTTAAATATAAAACTTGGTGAAGTGATTTGTGTGTCAGTACATTTTTAACATCTCCAGCACATTTTAACAATACCGTGATAATACTGATAACCGTGTTAATTTTGGTCACTATAATCGTGATAAGAAATTTCCATACCGTTACATCCCTACATAGGCGCCCGCCCGTGAGAGAAAAATGTTTGGCCCGCGCTAATTTCAAATAATGTGGTATGAAAATTCAAACGCAGCATCAGAAAGCGACATTAACTTACATCGTGTCTACACCAGACGCGAGCGGCTTTGACACGTCCAGTGTAGATATATGATGTGAGTGTGACAGCAAAAACATGGCAAATGTGAAGTAAAGAAAAGTGGACACTAAAAATAGATGATTCAAATGTGAATGGTGGGTGAGTGAGTGAGGGAGTGAGTGATACCATCTTTGCTATGGATGTTGGTTCGCAGTGAGTTCACAGTTTTAACGTAAGTTTGCTTTAGCCTAATCTATTTTCAAGATCTGAGGTAAAATATCTATTGTTGCTTTCACTATGGCTATAAAGATCACGCAAAATAATATTCAAACTCACATTAGACACTTTTAACATTGAATAAAGCACATAATCATTACCTGAGATTATCACTGTAATATTTTGTATGTTGTTCCTGCCGCGACTTTGCAGAAAATAAAAAATATTTCTAAAATAGAATTCCGTGTCGCTTATTGTCACGTATCGCTGTCGCGGGTGGTTAGAACAAAAACTACATGGAAAAGATACTTATCGCATCGTGTCTGGTTGGGACACACGGTGTTACAGTTTGATCCCCCCCAAAAAATCTAAGTATAAAAATATTAATATTGACAAATCTAGTAATTGAATCTGCAATTAGGGAAAGTGGAGAGAAGAGATCCAGTCTTGGAAAGAGCAGGAACAGTTGACTTGCATGGCAGACATGAAGATCTCAGATTTTTAGTTTGTTCATTTGTTTTTAATATTCAACAAGCAAAGTTATTCTATATCTAAATGCAACAATAGGGCCTTTCGCACCGCTTTATTTCCAGAACTAAATGTACAGTACTAAATTACTGGGACGATTTTGCGCAAACTATATTCCAGTACCATTTAAAGGGTTGCATTCGCACTGACAGTGTGTACTAGGAAGTGACGTAAGCTTGTTGACAGCGACATCATTTGTGCGTGGCGTTCAACAACGGAAACAAAGAAGAACAACGTTAACAACAGGAGGATGGAGGACGCTGTGATCGGAGCTGTGTTTTTGTTGTGTCTCGCGGGTTTCACAATAATGGACATGGAAAATCGACATATACGTAAAGCAATTGAAAGAACGGAAAGGAGGACTAAGAATCTCCAACGACAACTGGCAGTGCTACATTTGCTACAAGTGCCTGCACTTCAGCGTCCGTCCATCTATCGCTGTTCTCCATACTTGCGAAAATAAGTTGATACAATGTTTACACTGCGTTTTAAATCATGACGGGTGAGGGCGTTTTAATACGCGTTTGGCCAATCAATGTCTACTTGCGTCACGGGTAGTACCAGTTGTGCTGGTTAGACCCTGCTCCGGAGTAGGAGCTAATTTGGTTCTCGAAAAAGGCAGTCCGGTACTAAAATCGCACCCAGTTCCGGCGGTGCGAAAACGCCAAAAAGTGGGTAGTTCCACAATTAGTTCTGGTACTATGAAAAGGTTCCCGCAGTGCGAAAGGCCCTAACGTTCATAATTGTTTGACTAAAACGGACTACTGGGGGGAAAAAATCTGAATATTTATCTTGTGACCATCTTTTGATTATTTTAACAAAAGCAACAATAATACAATAATTGTAATAATAATTATTTTTATATAATAATTATATATATAGATATATTATATATATATATGGTCAGTGGCCCTTGGCTGGTATTGTTGGCAGAATTCGGCCCTCGGCAAAAACGAATTGAGGAACCCTGATCTAAAGGGAAGGGGCTTATGAAAAATAGAAAAGCTCATAGTAACTACATTTGCTATGTGAGGGGGCTTACATGAACTGTTGTTAAGGGTCTGGTCTCTAAGGGAGTGGAGTTCCTGAAGGATCTTGTCCATGGTCTGCTTTTTGTCCTGTAGTTCCAGCAGTTTGGTGTGTTTAGTGCTGGAGGATGTTGATGCAGTAGTTAGTGGGGCAGAGGAGGGCAACTGACTCCTGGAATTATGGGTAGTGCGTGATCGGCACACCTCTCTTGAAAGAGAGAGACATTCTGCCTGTCGTCGGTTGTCAGGGACCGTCTGAGACTGAGAGAGAAAAATTGAAATTTAGTTGTTAGTTTCTGTTTTATTTAGGAACAGAGAAAACTTTTTTTTTAAATGTCACAGTAGTTAAACATTAAATTGAATGCTACGTCATGTGATGTGGTTATATTATTTAGTTAGGACAATAGAACTTTTGTCTGTCCAAAGAATGGAACCGACGTCATTCAACAATTGTTTTCACTTATAGATGCTGAAATGTCAAACTGCAATGCAGTCACTCTCTCTCTCTTTATATATTATTCTATAACTAATATTTACCGTATGAGATTTTAAAAGCCTAGAGCACAAAAAAAAAAATTCACATATTAAAATACTTTCTAGTGTTTTGTCTGTTGAATTCCAATGAAAATAAATTATACATAAATTTATAAATAAAAATCAGGCTTAGGTATGTGTGCGTGTATGTACCTGAGAATCATGCAGTTGGTTATGAAAGCGCTGGATAAGATCGTTGAGTTCATCATTGAGCTCTGAGGTAATGCTCCTTCCAGACACACTTCCAGTAGTCTCTGTAACAACTGTAACGCAAAAACAATGTCAATAAAAATGGAAACAATTCTAACTTCAAGCAGCATGAAGTAAATATGTTTCCCGCACCAGTGTCATCCATCACTGCTATTGCTTGTTCAGCGCTTTGCTGCATGGCCAGCAGTGCCGCCTGACGGCCTTGTAGTGCTTTGAGTTGTTCCTGCTGTTCTAGCATCTTTTTTAGTAGATCATGCTGCTTTCTCATGTTCTCCAGCTCTTCTTTCTGTTCTCCACACACACCATGGCCCTGAGAAGGATAGAGAAAAATATCATGAGGACAAATGACTAGTATCAACCTGTGGAACTATGTAATAACAACAACATACTGAGGTTGCAGGTTGTTAGAAACATTACAGTCAGCTAATGCCTGGGCTCAACAATAAGGATCCCTGCTGACCAAGACCCAGGGTGTAAGAGAGTTCCAGTGTAAGATAGGCTTGCCGCGATAGACGGTGCTGACGGTGATACCGGTGTTAAGCCGCAACACCGGTTACGTCACTTGCCCACCACGTCACCGACCCCCACCGTCGTTTTGATTTTTTATAGTAATAAAAATCATTTAGTTCAGTAAAAGAACAGACACTACAATTAAAAACTGAACGTGGCTGCTCAATGCAGCGTGCTGAACGACCAGTGAGGAGAGTGAGTCGAGCTGACTGACAAGAGTGGGGTGAGACAGACAAGACGATCGCGGATGATTTAGTTTCGAAACGAAATGCAAAAGCACCTGTTTGGCAATATTTTGGATTTTGAAAAGCCTGTTGACTTTTGCCATTTATCTGATTTTGGAAGTTTTTTTAAACATTCGTTTCTGAATACTAATTTTATTTACTTAAGATTAGCCTAACTAGCTTATGCAACCAGCCACAGGATAGCAGGAAATATACCTACTGTTGAGCATGTGGTGCATAATCACATCACACAATTTAAAGGCATTTGATGAAGCAGTAAATCCACAGAATTAGCTGTTCTCCAAGCACTGAACCCCATAATAGTCAGCCATGGACAACTAAACTTTAAAGCACTTTTTTACTTGTGAGGCTTTTGGTTGCTTTATCCTCAAATGAAATCTATAATACCAAGCAGGGGTCTGAACCGTTTTGAATGATGTCTTGCTTCTGTGTTCAACCAGCTTTGGTATGACAACTAGGGCTGCCTCTAACGACTATTTTTATTTTTATTAATCTATCGACTAATTTATCGATTAATCTAAAAAATTAATTTCCCACCAAAAAAAATTCAACAATTTTACTTAATATTTTATTAAACTATATTTTATTAAACCAAATGAAATCCAAATTTCTATGAAATCCTTTTTTTAAAACAAAAGTAGTGCAAGAAGAAAGTTTCCATCTCATAGTCCAAATCACTGAAATCAAAGTTCAGTATTATAGTGTAAGAATGACAACATATCCACGTGTTCTAGTCTACTAATAATAAAATTATATTCAAAAAACACTTTTTAAAGGAGTATTTACCAAAAATATTATTTACCATAATTTATTTAGGAGAAAAATGTAAAGATGCAGTTATTTTCTGGAAAAAAAAAGGAAGAAAACAAACAAAAATTTTTTTTTTTACAAAAATCAATTAATTGAGATGCTTTGATTATTAAAATTTAAGGGAACCATGGAATCCAGACCAATAATGGAAAACAGGAATTTGGTAAAGTAAAACTGTTAAAACTCAATTAATTAGGCAGCTTTGGTAATAAAATTTAATTTAACCATGAAAACAGAAGTACAGAAAAATTTAAATGGAAAAAAAAAAACTGAATTTGGAAATAAAACAAATTTCATAGTGCCTAATTAATTTTTTGTGGTAATAAAAATAGATGAAAGTCAACAATAGCCTTTAAAATTACTTAAAAATACGTATATTAGTGAGGGCGGTAACCCAAAAATTTTTACCATCACGGTATTTTTCAAAATTATACTGGTTTCACGGTACGTGACGGTATTTTTTTTTTCATGCTTGACCGGGTGTTAACCATATTCTCTACTGACTGAGAGGAAATACTGCAGTATATTGACTTAGAATGACCTGTTTTACTGTCATGATGAGTGAATAGTCAAAAAATACCACACTAAATAGTGACTAAACACGACCCCTTTTAATACATGTTAACCAGGAGTCACTCTCATTTATAATCGCGGCATCGTCTGATAAAATCAACATGCATCTACACTAAAGAGCGGCTATGCGTTTGTTTTGGTTATATTACTTTTTTGTCTAATGCAGCGCTCTGCCTGTGTCTGAGTAACAAACAAAAAAAAAACAAAAACAAAAAACTGCATTGATATTAACAGACGACTACTCTCTAATATTTATAATTCCAAACAATCAGTAAGCAAAAGGTGCTAGGAAACGCTGTTTTGTACTCATTTATTGATGAGTCGGCTGCGTTGCGGCCAACTGAATGCGCTGCTTCTCTGCCACTCACTGCACAGAACAGACGCCGAGAGAGGTGACACTTCTCCGGGAAAGTCAGACCAAACGTTCGCGGGACAGCACTGGAGAAATCTTCCAACTGAACCATAGCTAAGGTTTATCCAAAAAAGTCGCTAGGTTTGTCAGTATGAATATTCTATGGAAAAAAGCGCTAAAAGGGTCTGAAAGTTGCTAAATCTAGTGCTAAAGTCGCACTCGTGTGTGAGACATGGGAGCTGATGGCAGGGGGCGGTGGATATTTGTGGCAGTCAGTGTGGATATTGTGGATGAGTTCTTCTGTGTCATCACGTTCTATTAGTTCTACAGCTTCAGTTTCGGAACTTTCACGCGTAGTAACACATACAGCTGTTCCCTCACCACAGTGCAACAGTGAAAAGGGACCCCTTTCAAACAGTGTCGCGTTCCGAACGATGTTTAAGCGACATACACCGTTATTGCTGTATTTAAAAAATTCATATCATAACAAAAATAAACACCAGTATTCGGTATGAACCGGTATACCGCCCAGCACTAACATACATAACAGCAATGTAGCAATAATAATTAGTTCAAATAAAGTAACAAAAGCAAGAAATCATATGGTTTTATTGAACAAAACTGTTAAAATACATAATGTATTATAAACAATAGAGCTAATGTACATTACGCATTACAACAAAGGCCTGCAGAGGGGCCACCAATTAGGCATGATTATTATTTTGAAACATTGATGCGATATAATATGTTTTAAAGGTTATGATCGTTAAAATACTTATGATGCTATTTTAAGGTCTATTTGTGTATTTGGGTTGTAACAAAAATTTGAGAATGCTTTAATGTTCAAAAAAAAATTACTGTTCAAATAATTGATACTATTGTGGTCCTCTATGCCCCCCGCTCTCTCAAACGATCATTTTCACAAAGCCCCCCTACTTGAAAAGCGCAGTCTGCTCTTTGATATGGCCAGCTGACCCAGTGCATTGTGATTGGCCGAACACTGTAAGCACGCGTCGGAAATGTAACGCCCGTACCATAATCGCTACAGCTTTCAAAGTAAATATCAAGACAGTTAATAATGTTGTTAGTCTTACCATCAGTTCAAGCCCGAAAGGGCAACAGAGTCGCGTGACAGACACAGTGATGATGCGTACACAAGCCGCGGTTAAGGGGGCAAGCTGAGTGCTAGGAATTTTCTGACAGGAGTTCACTCCCTGTGAGGTGACCCGTTCCCACACACTCACACACTCACTTACACACACACACACGCACATACACACGATGCGCAAAACTCCGCATTGAACAGTCAATAGCAAATACTTAAACTAATAACAAAACATACTTAAATTCGCTGATTCAGAAGCGCCAAATTGTCATAGCAAAGTCGGAATTTACCCTTTTTTTTTTTTTTTTTTTTTTTAGAATAGCCTTGTGCACAGCCAGCCTGTAATTCTTTAGGTTCAAAAAAACTGTTGCCATAAAATGCGTTGCCCCAATCGAACATCTGGGTTGTGCTGTTCTGTTGTAAATGAATCTTAACCAATTATTCCTAATTGCATCTACTTCCGGAAAAGGCCAAATAAAGTGCTTTTGATTTTGCACTGAAATACACAGCGTCTCCCTGAAATGGCTGCATCAACACTAACTGCGGTTACCGAAACCACGCATTCTTTCTTTGCGTGAACATTTCGGCGGCATTATGCAAATATTTCCACATAGTGACGCCTAGACATGTTGGGGGCGTGTTAGAACGAGCAGTTTTAGGGGGGTGTGGCAGAGTTTTAACTTTGATAAAGAATATCTTTTTGGATTGAGACTTTAGTCTTTGCAACTTCTTACAGATCTTCTTTATGCACCAAGAGCTTGTAACACTCCAAAGAGAAGGAAAACTTGAAATCGCATCATATGACCCCCTTAATGTTGATCAACACAATTTCATTAATGTCACTACTCTAAATTTGGCCATTTCTTTAGGACAGAAATGCTATAGCCACTGTAATTAAAAGAATGTGGACATCAAAATGTGTAAACTCAGAGTGAGTGTTTGAGCTTTTATTTTGAAACCGCGGTGTATTCTCCTGAGTTTGCGTAGATTTTTTAATGATTTACCTTAAAAATTTGATGAAATGGCGCACGTTGCGTTCCCAGGTGAACGTTATAATAAACCCAAACACAACATGCACAGATGGAGTTTGAGCCGCTCCACACATTGGAACTACTGTGAACGAGCCGCTGGTGAGCCATTACTACCTAGATGCTGTAAATAATTAAAAGCGGATTACTGTATTAAGAACGTGCAGTGAATATAATTAATGAAATAGTAGGTTTGTGAATTCAAAATTTTTAAATGGGTTTAATATATTGTGCAGCCTTGGGAAACAGTCTAATAATATGTTTTATGGATGCGCCACTTCCGGTATTTTGCCAGTTAGTCGACGCAAACAAAATGAAGTTGAGGATTTTTAAAAATCTAATAGTCTAATAAAATCGACGAATCGCAACAGCCCTAATGACAACATATTTTAGCGACCTTGCAGCCTGTTCACTATCAAAATAAAATACAGTTAAAGAAACTAATAAAAAGTTACACTGCTCCGTTGTACAAAATCTGTTGCGTTCAGCGTGACCACCACCTCACTGTGCTGATATAGCCGATGTGAAGGATGATGTTTTACGTCGATGCGAGTGAAGTACAAAGCAAAGCCTATTAGATAATAAATAATATTTTAGCATCCAGATACGTCGTGAATATGGAACATTGATATTCGTGCCAAAATGAGAGGAGACTTATTTGTTGTGGAGAGAAGGAACTACTAACTGTTTATAATGTTTGTAAACATGTTGCCTTGACCGGCATTTTAGCCTACATATTTCTAAACGTAATAGTAAAATGTGCAACGTGAACCTACGTGACTTAGCCGTGTTTGTTTTCCCTCTCAAACGCATTTCATGGTTAGTAGCAGTGTTTTAAACAATGCAGCAAAACACATTTTTAAATATCTTAAATACTTAATTCTTTAAAGCGAGTTAACAAACACAACAGCGATTTTTTATTTTGTTTAGTTGCCTACATTGGCCAAAATCTAGAAAAGTGAGCTGTATTGGCGTGGTCAAGGCCCCGCAGGTTAGATAGCCTACCAAGTCTTTTGAATAAAGGAAACGCTGTAAGTTATTACTATTATTATTATTATAAAAGGAAAGATTATTATTATTATTTTTTAAATAACATTATTAACCGGTATTTTTTCTACTCAAAACGGTTTCGGGACGGTAATAATACAGAGGAACGCAGGAACAGAAAAGTTAAAATATCGATTCTGCTCGGAGTGAACCGATTGAATTATTTTTTATTTTCAAGCCCTGATACCAAGTTAGACCTGCAGCAGATAATTAGCCACTCAGCATCTAAGAATGGGATCAACTCATTGACTGAAGATAAAAAGAAAGTAAAACGGCAGCGTCTAAAAAGCAGAACCTGTTGAACTGCATACGCTTCAAATAACATAATTTTGCAGTTCCATGGAAATGACTCCGCTTCAAATTTCTTCCTGCAGTCTCTCACCAAAAACACATTTTAAAATGACACAATCATCTGTACATAAAAAGTCATGCTGTGTTGCTTTAATGTCACAATTTGCCATTAATTCACACAAACAAACGCCAGCAAAATAGTAAATTATAAAACACCAGACCAATGACAAACTAGAAAAACAGGTCAAACAAGCTAAATAAATAATTATAAAACACATTTCCCATCTGTTAAGAGGAATCAGCAATCCAAGTAGCCAACTACGCTTACAAAGCATGAGCTCTAGATTCCACCTTGCATGCCTGTTGCATCCTGATCAATGTTCAGTTCAGGCATCACACGGAGAGAAGGGGCCTTTGTGAATACTCACAGTGGCACTGGAGGCTTCAGAGCGTGGCTCCAGGTTCAGAGACGTGCTCTCGGCCACTGAGCCTGAACCCACTGCAGAGTCCACTGTGGCACCTTCATCATCATCCTCATCCTCATTTTCCCTCGCCTGTAAAGCGTAGGGAGCAGGGGCAGGGCTCAGAACAGACCCAATTTAGAAGCTGCAGACACTTACTAATACTGCTATATTTTGGTATTTATACAGAGGAGTAAACCAAACAAAGGCAACAGCTCAATACAAAGAACCTGGAAAAATATACATTTTTCATTGAGCTTTACACTCAAAAACATATGCACACAGCCAGCGAGGACACACTGAAGTGCAAAAAAAGCTGAGGGGAAGAAAGACGACATGTTGCCCTAGATTTGAGCTCTACATTTATCAAGCCTATGCCACTAAGAACAAAGCCTAACACTGCATATCTGTGGTATGAGTCAGGTTATTGAGAGACTGCTGATAAATTTTGTGCAATCTGACAATAGATCTAGAATTAATCACAATTAATCTAATTGTTTTGTAGTTAATGTGTTAATGCATTATTTTAAAGAGAAAATTATAATAAAATGAGCAATTATTGGTTTCAACAATTTTGCGTGGATAACCCTCAACGTACATATGTACGTATATAACATTAGGCAAATGTCAGCAGCGATGCACTCGTTTGACTCGTCTGTACTCATTTGACTTGCCCTGTTCTCTTCCTCACAACAATCAATCCAACATCCTTTCTTCTCTCATGACATCTCAAAATGACAGAAATCAATTTCAAACTAAATCACTTTAATCTGCTAAATGAATATGCATAAATGCCATTTTAAAACAGAAGATTCCATATTTCTCAAACTACATTAAAATGCCTAGGAAATGAGCATATACACTGAGCTATATAACCTGCAATTTTCCCCACACTTTGTCATCATCTTGTTTTTGCAGCTAATATGCTGTTGCAGCACTCTGATGGCCTTCTGATTTATTTATGTACAAATCAAGTCGCTTTACTCATGATTGATATTTTCATAATCGAGTTTCAATTACTTTTTTGTTTTTTGTTTTTTTTTGGAAACACCACGCATAAAGTCCCAACTACCTGACAGATATCACTGAAATAGAGGTCTTAAGAAATCACACCTGTCTCTGTGACAATGTCATATCAAAAATAATTGTATTTACACCGTTAAACAATCACAAGCATAAACACTGAAAGTCCTATTTTGGATATTTAGGCAGTAGTCACGAGTCCTTGAACAGTGTTGCAGTTTAGCAATTCACAAATAATGTTTGCATCTTAAAAAGTTGAGAATCTTCAAATAGTTCTTATGTATTAAGATAATTTGCATGACAATTTCTTAAGTATGTTAGACGTATATTTACAATACCATCAACCACTGAAAATCCCACAGTACCGGAAATTGTTGTTATATTCATCTAAACAATGATTCATACAAACTCAAAAAAAAGTAATTGTGTATAAATGTCATTAAAGTGCATATAAAACACAATAACAACTTTCTAAAGACCTGAGAGAGAAATACTGACCAACATCTTCTGAAGAAAACGCAGGTAAGACTTCTCCTGTTCTTTCAGGTGAGTGATAAGGAGAGAGAGACGTTCCACATTTGCAGGCACATCGTTCTTTTCCACCAGGTCGTCTCTCATGGATGTGGCCTTCCCGATGTATTCACGAATTTGCACCAGTTTGCTGACCACCTGAATGAAGAAACTGTGTGTGAGTGAACAGAGGTGCACAAGCAGAAAAGGAAATAAAACAAACAAATAGAAAGGCAAACAGACTGAGAAATAGATGGAAAAGATACCAGGAGGTGCAAAGAGAGACAGAGAAGAGTAGAGAAAGAGACCGAGGAAGAGCTCTCACATGGACAGTGGCATATTTTTAAACTGGCCTAAATTCTGAGTGCACACTGACACATCTGTGCTCCAGTTTTTGCTCAGCAACAACAGGAGGGAATGTTCTAATGAACACAGTGAAGTTGTGCCATCTACTTTTAACATTTAAGAGAAGATCATTCTAAAGTATTTTACAAACAGCCTCCTTGTTATTCGGAATAGGCAGTGTAATAATAGTTTGCATTAATAATACTTGAAGCTTGATGGTTTCAGACTAATGAGGAAGAGACTTGTAGAGGTTAAATCAAAAAAGTTTTAAAATTGTTAATGGTGCATCGAAAGTGTACATAGTGTTTACATAAATACCTAATAAAGTGATCAGGTTGATGAGCGCATTTATGTGTCACAAGTAGGGCGGTCAGGTTTCTTTGAAAAAATTTGAGTTCTCGATTATAAAAAAAATAATAAATCAATTGCATTTTGCCTGTGTCTATTAATCGGCAAAATACCATAAGTGGCGCATTCCATGGACAAGAATCCATGAAAAGCATTAGGCTATTTGACCATTCAAGGCAGCACGAAATATTAAAACGATTTAGAAACTACAATAAAGCATAGTGCTGTTGTGAATTCACAAAGGCTGCGATTCAGTTAATAAATAGGCTATATGCGCTGCAGGTTTAATCTGCACTTTATTTATATGCGTGGAGGTTTACATGTGCATCTCAGAGCGGCTCTGTTCACAGTAAATGCTGCTCCACACAAACAGTAATCATTTACATGCGCGGATTTTCTCAAATTCCATCTTTGCATATGCTGGGAGTCTATGCTAAGTATGCTAAGTTGCTTATAACGTTTCAGATTTATAAAGGTAAATAATTTATAAACCTACACCAACAAAGGAGAATACATTATTATATTTCTAAACATGCTAACTGTTCATCGCGACTTCAAAATAAAAGTTGAAAGAGTGGAAAGAGGATTTTAGATTGACAACATTTATTTGTTATATTCAACAACAACAACAGCATCAGCTTGTTCTGTGTGTCATACGTCACATGCACAAAAAATTTAAATTGCAAATTGAAATTTCAATCGGTTTGAGCATTTTTATTCCGATGAGGTGTTTACATGCCACATTGCATATGGATTGGACTTATAAACCAATTTTATTCGGAATACAATGGTCCATGTAAACACACCTAATGACAAATGCACATGCACACACCTAGAGACAATATTAAGAGATTATAAAGACATTAAACTTTAAATTACCTGACTGCTGTCAATGCTAAGCTCTGCTTTTTCCTCCTCCAATCCAAACTGTAGGGCACTGTCTAGACTAAAAGGCTCTTTAACCACTGCTGGCACTGGGGCAAACAGCTCTTTCCCAGGACTCTGTTTCTTGGGTTCCTTGCCCCCAGGTGTAGAAGAGGTGGATGCAGTGGGCTCTTTGCTTTTGTTAGTGTTGAGGTGAATTGGCAGGAAGTTGAATGGTTTCTTGGCCTCAGTTGACAGCTGTCTCTGATTGTTGGCTGCAGTGACACGGCCTTGAGAATCACTGCCAATACTTCTCTGTAGGGGTGAAAAGTGATATTTTGGTTTACCAAATGATGCCACTGACATTTGCATTTACTTTTAAAGCTGACCTGAAATTGATAGTGATCTATTTGATAGTGAGTATTTGAGTGTTTGCTTCTGAGGATTTGCTTCAGAACTAGTTGAAATCCATGAACTTCCTGTCTTGAAACAGTAGGAAGCTTAGAACTTCAGCCATAATGAATGAGTCAGGAAAGCATGCTGCAAAACTAATCCTGGTTGTAAAGCCCCACTCACCTCATCTAGATCTGTGAAGTTTATCACCTGCCGGAGTCTGTCGAGCTCAGCCTGGTCTGGCACAGACATTTGAGTGCTGTACTTCACATGAGGGAAGGAATGGGGTGTGCGTGCCCTACGTCGTCCTGCTCCAGGCGTGGACTCCGGAGAAATGTCATTGGTTAGCCGGCTCTCTGACATAGCAGAAAACTTCTTCCTGTTCTTCTCAGAGGAGCGGTTTGCCTTCTTCTGCTGCACTCCCCAATCCTGAGAGAATAGTTGATCAACATTTACAAACCATAAATGATAGCACAGTTTAATAAATTTTTGCTAAAGCTTTATTGTTTAATCAACTGAGCATTAGGTCAGTGGTTCTCAAACTTTTTTGGTCGCGCCCCCCTTTAAACCTATAAAATAATCTGGCACCCCCTCCCCCGAATCCCCTTCCCACCTCAGACTACCAAATAATTTCACTAAACATTATGTAAAATTTATGCTTTTTTAATTTAAAAAACCTACAGGGAAAAAACACCTGCATCACTTGAAACACTGAAAAATAGCATAGAGAGAGAATAACTTTATTTTTTTTGTGGGTTTCATGCTGTCTGCTAAGGCATAGGACACACACAGTCTGTCCTCCTCACCAATGACATTAAACACCGTGTCTACACCGGACGCGAGCTGCAAAATATTATTCTCACTTATACTATACTGCAAACTATTCTACCTCAAACTTCCCAGCATGTAGATTTTACATTTACAGTTAAAAGAGTTGAAGGCTAATGATGTTGACAACCATGCTGTAGATTGTTCATAACCTAACGTTTCACTTCTGCAGATTGCATTTAGGGTTTAAAATGTATAAAAGTTGTGTTAATTCGTGAAGATTATCTTGATGAACAAAATATGTAAGACTCATGACCTTTTATTGGTCACAGAGCTTATTTTCAGCAATACTCCAAAAGCCAACAGAAAAAAAAACCTATTGGCTTTTTGTTGAGGGAACAAGAGTGATGCTAACTTCCGGGTTGGCCTACAAACATACTTCATCCTTGCCACACTCAAATGATCCTGTTACGCAGAAGTATCAGTGCGACTGAATCATACCATATTGTTGAGTCGGTCATCTAAGCTTCCATTGGAGATGCTCCAGTTGTGCAGCTCCTGCTCATCTGTGCCATCTTCAAATGGTGTGCCGCCCGTCGCCATCATGAACAATCAGAACCTGCAGAAAACCACCAAATGAACACTTACACAAACCTCACCTAAAGAAATGCATAACCCCAATCCACTTTCTCAGAAAACTCATATACACGGTGCAGCCACACAGCTTCTTGATGTGACAGTTTCGTTTGAGGGGCTGAGGTTTGTTTGACCAGCTGCCAAGCAACATATAACACGCCACACTGAGCATGACAACTAGAGCCCGACCGATATATCACTTTGCCGATTTTATCGCATTTTATCAAATGAAGACAAAAATTTTCCTTTTCTGGTTGTCATACACTCATTAAGTTACAATTTTCATCTGCTCAAGCAGAACATTAATGTCATCTTGTGCTTCAGCAAAGTACCTCTGGCTAAAACTAGCTAACGTTAAAGTTAGTGAGTCCATGCTATTACAAACCTAAATAGCAAACTGTTCTCACATCATGTACAGTGTAAGTCAAAAACACATAAACGAAGGTGTACATTTTAGTGCCTCTCCATATTAAACTTGTTAAATGTACATTGATTTAATCGTACCCTGCGATACATGAACGGTGTTTATCCGGCATTTTTGTCATCTGCGATCGTGACGGCTATAAGATGAGACTTCTCCTGTTTGCATTGTGATCTGCAAACCCTCACGTTGAGTTACCCACCATATTTATTTTAAAGGGGTTATATGATGCGATTTCAAGTTTTCCTTTCTCTTTGGAGTGTTATAAGCTCTTGGTGCATAAAGAAGATCTGTGAATTTGCAAAGACTAAAGTCTCAAAATCCAAAGAGATTTCTTTATAAAAGTTAAGAGTCAACCACGCCTACCTACAACAGCTCGTTCTAACACGCCCCTAATGTCTACGTCACTATGTGGAAGTATTTGCATAATGCCGCCCAAATGTGCACGCAAAGAAAGAAGGCGTGGTTTCAGGAGCAGCAGTAGTGTTGATGCAGCCATTTCAGGGAGATGCTGTGTATTTCATTGCTAAAGCAAAACACTTTATTTGGCCTTCCGAAAGTAGATGCAATTAGAAATCATTGGTTAAGATTTATTTACAACAAAACAGCACAACCCAGATGTTCGAATTTGTGCAAACGCATTTTATGGACGACAGTTTTTTTTACCTAGAAGAGTACAAGGCTGACTGTGAACAAAGTTACAAGGTCAATTCCTCCGCCTTGCTATGACAATCTGGTTGCTTCTGAATTCAGCGACTGCAATATATATTGTTTACTTAGTTTAAGTATTTGCTATTGCTTTTCAATGCGGATTTTGCAACGAGTCGCGGCCTTGTGTGTGGTGTGTGTGTGGTGTGTGAGAGAGCGTGTATTGTGTGTGTGAGAGAGGTGTGTGTGTGTGTGTGTGAGAGTGTGTGTGTCACGCGACTCTATTGCCCTTTCAGGCTTGAAAACTAACGACATTATTAACTGTCTTTATATTTACTTTGAAAGATGAAGCTCGCGATTATGGTACGGGGCGTTACATTTCCGACGCGTGCTTGTGGTGTTCACAATGCACTGGGTCAGCTGGCCAAAATTGTGCAAAAACATCGTGGGAAAAGGTTTTCACACTGACAGCTGTCATTGTAAGAGAGTGAGCAGCCCCATTTGTTTGTCCGAGGGAGCAACAGTAACTGGGTGGGGCAGGGCTTACCGATAGTTCAATTGAATTTAAATAAAGTTGAATAAACTTCAACTTTACTGTTCAGTGCACTGATGTCAGATTAATTTTGGATAATAAAGTTTATTGTTAAATGCCCTGCCTCCATTACATATCTTTGACACGTCATTATAAGTGTTTGATCACCACATTTGAGTGTTCATTGCAAAAAAATGTTTATGTATATACAGTATATTCTGTTTAAGTATATACTCTATTCTATATATAGTATCAGTCAAAAGTTTGGACACACGAATGGGAAAGTGCCCAAACTTTTGACTGGTACTGTACTATAATATACACAAAGAATATCGGCAGATATATCGATATAATATCGTTATCGACCCCCAAAAAACCAATATAGGTCAGGCTCTATTGACAACATTAACTTGAAAAAACTGTAGATAAATGACAGACCTACACCACAGTATAAGTTCTTATAATATCCTAAAAAATTTACTATGGCAATACCATGGAGCAGTAATTGGAATACAACTGTATTTTGATAAGTATGGTACTGAATCCACTTACATCAGTGATCCTCAAATCTGGCTCGCGAGATCCACTTTCCTGCAGAAAGTTTAGCTCCAACCCTACAATCAAACAAACCTACCTGAGATTTTCTAATGATCCTGAAGACACTGATTAGCAAACTCAGGTGTGTTTGATTAGGGTAGAGCTAAACTCTGAAGGAAAGTGGATCTCGAGAGCCAGATTTGAGGATCACTACATGGTTCTCCAAAGGTACTAACGTTACCATGGTACGACCATAGTACGTGTATTAAAAAAAACACACATTACTATGGTTTATATCCAAAAAAAAGCTAGGCTAACGTTACTGTTACTTAAACGTAACTTACTTTTCAAAAAGACGTCTGTGCTCTTTGTTCTCCGAGAAATGTGCGCTGAGGTCTGGTTTTGGTCTTATAATCTGCTCGTTTGTGAGAGAAGAATCCGTTAAAACGGTTAACCCGGTCAAACCGCTCAGTTACCCGACTAACTGTCAACACTCGCTTCTCTCTTACATAGGCGCTTTCACCTGTGCAGGTGAAACTATGCTGAATAAGTTTAGAGTAACGTTAGTTTACGATATTACAAACCAACGGTTGTTATAAATTAAGTACAAGCTCCCTCACAGACATACAATCCTCGAGCATAATGACTGAGAGACTTTAACAGACGCGTGAAAGCTTTTTGGTCTGTTACCATGGTCACCTCTGGCACAAGCCTTGGAACTCTTAGTTCCCCGCGAAAACTCCCGGCTTAGAGAAACAAACCCAACACAGGGTCACAACAACTAAACCAAATATCCCAAGTCTGATTAATATATTTATAATAAAGATAGGAGATTAGACGCTAAATCACACATTAGCTCAATAGTGTATTATTCTAGCTTGACATAGGACTTGGTGCTCTTAAACTCGTCCATCTGACACAAAGGCATCTGACCGGTGCATCATTCTCTCACATAATACGATCCACTTGGTCCACCTTCAAGCGTCCAATTGTCCCACTTAAAATGTTTTCCATAATAAAAAAACGAGAGCAAAACTTTCACATTTGAGTGGTATTTTACTCCGAGATACGAAATATGCTGATATTTCTTGAAATAACTTTGCATGTCTTTAGTGAGGGAGCTAACTTAGCAAGCTAACAGAAGTTGAACGAGAAACAACTGAACGAGCACAGCTAACGTTAGCAGGCTGTTTTACTGAATAATCAGGAAACTTACCTTAAACGCTGAGGCAGTCTATTACTGGAACATGAAAATAATGATCATATGTAACGTTAGTTTTAATTGCATTAAATGATGGTGACAAAATCACACCGCATTCAATAGTGTCATGCTCCTATAAGCTAGATGTCCTGTCTTTGTTCACTCGGAGTAACCGCCTGCCTGATCCAGTTGAGCGTCCGTAGAAAGAATTCACAGTCGCGGAGCGCATCTTTTAAACCAATCCATATCCACGACACTCCATTTTCTATAGGTGTTTTAACCAGACATAACAGGAGTGGTCCCGAATATGTCAAAGATTACCTCGCTAGCTGGTGTTTCTTCATTTTCATTAAAACAACGACATTTTTGTTGTATTTTCTTTGATTTATATTGTGTATGCAGATATGTTGACTATTAAAGTTATATCAATAGTTGAATCTTAAGATGACATCAGTAAATAGGTGTCACAAGCTAGTTAGACATAATTGAGCTGCATGATTGCCTGGGCTGAGTCAAGAGTGGCAGGATTTTAACTTGTTCAATCGGAAGCATTTGGAACAGTTGGAGAAGTTATGCGCAATGTCTTAAAAGTACAGATGCAGAGAAATGTGACTGATGGAATGATGGTGACGAGTTTAAATACTTAAAAACAAGGTAAAAACGGAAATATTTCTTGTTTAATGGATTACATTTCAAAATAACGTGATATTATGTAATGAAAAATGCAAAGTCCTAACCAAATTGTTACCCTGGGAAATAATTTCAAGAACAAAACCTCTTAGTATAATAGCAATAGTTTATACTTTGAAAAATGCATACACTGTAAAAAAAAATCTGTAAAATTTACGGTAAAAAACCGACCGGCAAGCTGTGGGTTTGCTTTACATGAGTTTCCCCGTAAAAATATGGTAGCAACGTTTTAGGTTTTACGGTTTTAACTTAAATTTACAGTTAAATACCATAATTTCATTAATTGATATAATGTTTATATACCAACCAATAAGTACTAAAATCTGTTTTGTACCTTTGTAATACACTGATAACCACCAAAAGCAGGTCACATGATGAACCAAAGCCCATCATAAGTAGCTTTTAAATATTAACATATATAACCAGCGTGCACAGAAGTGTCATTCACAAACTGTTCTGTATAGTTGACAAACGCTAAACACCTGAAACTGAAATAATGCAATAAACATTCATTTAACAACATTAGGGTATGACCACAACCCTAATATACAAAGCCTGATAAGAAAGAACAACAGAACATCATTTTTCAACCAAAAAAAATCTAATCGATCATGAATTTAATATGTCAACACGCAGGAATTTCCTGGGAATATGTCAATTTACGGTTATTCACTGTAAATTATAAAGTCTTTTTTCACTTCCAAAAATGGTATATCGATCCTATCGGTCTGTATAATTTATGTCAAATTTATCTATCAAATGTCCATACAGTTTTTCACCTTATATAGTAGGGGAATTTACCCTTAACCATTTAACAGGTTTTTACTGTAGCATTTTTACAGTCTTTTACCAATTAACAAATTCACTTAGGTTAATCATTTTTACAGTGTAGGATAAGACATATAAAGTCTTTCTCTTCACGTCACATAAATTTACAGGGCCTGGGAGATTTTTATTGATGAGTACTTGGTCTTTTGTGCTCTTTATCATAAGCACACTTGGTAGGTTACGCTGATGAATCTATATATTTGACAATACATTTATGAAAAAGAGACAAAACATGTGTGGTGCTGCTGTCACTTGGAGAATGATGAGAACAAAAATGACAAAGTGAATAGCTGTACTCTCTGGTTCAAACAAACTACTTATTAGTATTAGTAGCATGAGGATAAACATACATTCAGAAACGCATAAATGCTTTATAATGGAAAACAACGAAGTAGGTGTTTGGTTACACTTCCTTTTAAGGTCATTAGATAAGTACTGAGTAATATCAGTTAACAACACATACTATTATGGTTTTGGTTTAGGATTAGTTGCATGTAATTATGCATAATTTACTGTTAGTGCTATAGCAAGTACTTGTAACTTGTAATAAGGATACTGTGAAATAAAGTGTTACCATGTTCTTAGGCTTATTTTTCACTGACAACTTTCATTTGGTTACCCATTTTGAACAGACCTTCACGAGTGTTCATCAGGGAAGGATATCTTTTTTGAAAAGGTGCGTTTATGGATTTTTACTGTTAGACAAATTTCTATTGAAATAGCTGCGCTTTGGGCTGTTTGCACAACCACTGAATATGAAGCATACTATTTTATTGATCCATAGCAGGCTGTTGATATCATGCAGTCAGCATTTTCTCAGTGCGATTCAATAAGCAAATACTGTGAGTTATGATCATTCTTGTGAGATATTGACACATGCACACGTATGCATGGGCTTTTTCTAACATGCACACACATGCCCTTTATAATCTATCATTCCTGCCCTCTTGGGCTCTTTACACACACCATAAGAAATACTTAAGCTCATGTGAATGTTACTATGTGATGAACAATAGGTTTTCTGCAGGTTTTATGAAAGTAAATTTCAAACTTAAGACATTTTTATGACAAATTAAAGAAATATTAAGGAATAAATTAAACGGAACACAATATGTCAACATGGTCTCTAAATGTAAATGTCTTGTATCAGAAATGCTTTAACGTTTGAAAATACAACTTTCATCTGATATCCATTACTTTTTAATACATTTAATTCAAAAATAAAATAAAATAAGAATAAGTTTGCTGAAACTTTGCTTAACCCACAGAAACTCCAAATAACTATTAATACTTGAAGTTAATTTTGCTTTCCTTTATCTGCAGTTTTTATATTGTAAAAAAAAAAATGTGGAAATACATAAACCTAAAAATAGCTCAATAAAATGTGTGCCTTCAACTCTTAAGCGCAAGAAAACTTTTGCTAATATTAGAATCTACAAAGACTACTTAACATATTATATAAAATATATTTTTGTTCGTAACCGTACTTGACAGTATTCCACTCTTCCAAACGAGCATTCAATTCGCATTTCCAATTATGTCCACTAGATGTCACTCTCACAACGGATAACCACAGCCGGATTATTGGTCAGTTTCCCTTTACAGTGAAAGTTTTAGCTTTAAACCACAAATGTGAGCCTAAGAATATGCTAAAGTGTAGTACCGACTTCCAAATTACAAATGTCAATTTTATAGCTCATGCTCTTCCTCAATGGCACGTTAGTCAACGACGGTATGACTTTCTTTCTTCTCTGGAACACAAAATAAGATATTTTGAAAATTGTTGTTTTGGTTCCCACTGACTTACTGTACGTACAAAAAAAAAATACAATGGAAGTCAATGGGAGCCAAAAGCGTTTTCATTTTTGGGCAGACTATCCCTTCATTAACACTGAAACTATCAATTTAATTTCAAATCAGAGCAGTATAAAAACACATTCTATTTATTTTTTAAAAAGGCTGTGGAATAAAGAAAAATTATAAGAATTATGTATAAAAATAAAAAAAACGCCATCATGCTCTCTTGGTCAAACTGCAAGATAAAATTGTGTGGAAAGCTTCGAGTTCACAAACATCTTTTTTTTTGGTAACATTTTTATTTATATTTCCTCGAATGTATGTATGTACTTTATTTAAAGAAATTGTAAACTTCAAAAAATAAACCCTGTGTGCTGTTTGCATTAAAATAAACGATACAAAATATAATAGAGAAACATCCAGAAATGTAATGCATTAATTACAAAAATAAAATAAAGCAAAGAAGGGCCCTGTGGTTGAGATAGGGACACATTCACACCTTAAGCGTTCTGGATGTGTGGGCCACTGGACACAGTTTGGGAGAGAAGTAAATACATTCCACAATATTAGGAATAGAGATCTGGATCTACAGTATATGCAGTTCAGAGGTGTGGTTGAGATTTATGCTTCTTTCTTGAAATGTCTTTTTTCCTTTCTGTATTCATGCTGTAAAATGTCAATCCAAGCAAACAGGGGACTTCTGTTTTCCATCCTTTTTGCAAATATCATATAGTGTTCTTGTCAGCATACAAAAAAATGACAGCTTTACACCTTGACTTACTATGCACAAACCATTTTAATAAAACAAAAATAAAAAGGATAAAAGAGCACATGTAACAGAAAATGGCAGTCCGAGGAAGAGATACTTTATGTACAAGCCCTGAGGTATGTTCCCTCCTCAGAGAAATGTTTGTGTATGTTTGTGAAAGAGATTGAAGGAGGGAGAGACAGACAGACAGACATTAAAAGGACAAACAAGCGTGTAACTGAACAAGGCAATTCCTTGATCTAGAAGTGCAACTGTGCATCATTGTCTTTAACTGGAAAGGGAACATTTATAAACTTTACAAGCCTTTACAAACTGTACAAGTCCTATTATAGGAATAAAATGGCCAAAAGGTCCATATGTGCCTCTGAGCAAGCGTGGTCAGAGTTCAGAGGTTATCTGGGTGATATCGGGGCTGTGGAGAAGGAGGCAGAGTTTGGAGGCGAGTGGAAAGGAGAGGAGGGTGAGAGGCGTCGAGGGCTGCAAAGGTCCCCGTTGTGTAGTTTCCACAGCAACTCCTCGTTCTCCAAAGATAGCCGTTTGTTGACCTTTGACTCTTTCTGTAGGGTCTGTTGAAGCATGGCCTGCTCTGAGGAGAGCTGCCTAAAGTCAAACAAGGAAAAAACGTTTTCCACTTTGAAAATTGAATACACTGATATTATAAAGGAAATGCTATGCTGGATCCAAGAAATACACAAAAGAATTCTACTTACTTTGAAAGTGCAGCATGTTTGTCCATCCGAGCCTTGTAGTCCTCGTTCTCCTGCTGGACCTTCTTTAAACACTCTTGCAGTTTCAAATTATCATCAATCTGTAAACAACGTTAAAAACATGAATGTATTATTTATTCATCAAAAAGAAGCTATACCAATGGTAAACCCAAAGTTAAGTTAAAAATTACAGTTTTTGTCTTTATAGATTTCTCTGTGTAACGAGTTTAAATGTGGCAAGTTACAAAAATATTTTCTCTTTATTCTGCAGAACACAAAAGATATTTTATATTTATCATTGTTTGGTTATGTGGCCTCATACTGAAAGAAATACAGTAGCTACACATGAAAATAAACTGTGTATGAAGCACATTGCTGTGTGTGAAAAAATCTTTGTACAATTTTACACCAACACCGACTGGAGATTTTAAAGGGTTGCTATATTATGCTTTTTTTACTGCTTTTCACCGTTTAAGATTTAAGTCTGTAATGAAGTTTGCGTTTGAGCATTACAAAACAGATGCTGCAAAGTTACAAACAGCTCAAGTCCACTTCAAAATTAGTTATATTATTATTTAACTCATAAATCACGTTATCTAAAACTACCATGACGACTTGGTTTGGACTACACGCAATATTTTTCCAGGAATATTGTGATATCACAAAGATCGATAACGAATGGGCAACCGTTATACCTTGAATGCCGCTTTGACACTAAATAAGAATGGCAACTGAGTGTTATCACTATGGATCCGGAATAAGACATGCTAGATTTTCCCAAGCGCGACGAACTTACAGGATTCCTGCAATCAAAATATCCGATTGTGCCAATCACATCACACACGGCCCAGCTATGTCCATCTCACAAGCTACATTAATCGTAATTCAGAAGGTGGGCCTTTCATTGATACGGAACTAACAATATTGAAGCCTTTCATTTTACTGCCGACTGGGGAGAGAGGTGTCCGTAATAATGAAAAATAGTGAAATAATGCATGTGTTTTTTGTTTTTTTTTCGAACAACTTAGTACTCACGAATGAGAGCATGTTCTAGTACACTTCCAAAACAAAATCAAGACTTTGTAAAGGAGCATAATAGGACCCCTTTAAGTAAATTTTACTGTTACTGCTCAGTACAATTTACCTGTTATTGTCGATAAAATCTACATACTATTCAACTTAACGTTCATAAAGAAATTAAGTCAATATTACCTAATTATATTTAATTTCACATATAGAATTAAGTAAAATCTACTTACCTAAGTTAAGTAAATTTAACAAAGAAAATAAATAACTTTAGCTTGGCCAGTAAAAGTTTGAGTAATTTTTACTTAGTCAAGGGTCTCTGTGTTTTACTACAAAGCGTATCACTCGAATTAAATACCGACTCCAGTTCTTTTAAAGGTTTTTTTTTGTTGTGTGCCAGTGTTCTACTCAGGAAACACCGAAGACATCATATCTACATAATTAGCATTGTGGCACTCATCCGAACACAGAGACCTCAATACTTGGTACACAATACACAATGACAGGCAACAGTCAGTTGAACCGGTTTTTTTTGAGTATCAAATTGTAATGTTACTAAACCTGAGCAACAAATGATGTCACATGAGAAAAACAGAGTTCTACTAACTAACAGCGGAAAACAGCAATAAATAAATAATACAAACTATCGAACTTATTTATTGTCTATCATGTCCCACAGATTTAATTGGACCACCAAGTACAGAAAAGTTTGAGTAGGTTCTAGTTAACAGTTAACAATTTTGATACATGATTTACCTGTGTTAAATTCTAAACTAGCTTAGAATTGCCTGTACTAATATAACAGCATTAACTGTTTTTTTTTTTCATTACTTGCCTGACTAAGCTTCTTCATGTAGAAATTTTTATTTGTTTTTCCTGTAGTATTTTACTTCACCACAAAATATTTTTTTTATCGTGTAGGGTCCAATATCATTTTGACTTCAACTGACTTTCATTATGGAATACAAAAAACCAATTCTTCAAAGTATCTTCTTAATTGTGTGTTTTACACGTCATTCAAGAAATTGAATTTAAAAAAATGTGGTGAACTATTCTTTAGCATCATTTTGATTAATAGTACTGTACCCTAGGACTCACCAGAGTCTAAGTTGCTAGGGGATATAATTATGGTAGCAATACCAAAAAAACATTGTAACTAGGTCAAAATTATAGATTTTTTTTCATGCCAAAAACCATTAGGATATTAAGTAAAGATCAGGTTCCATGAAGATATTACTTGTATAACTCATCCTGAAGCCGTATAATATCTCAAAATTAATTTTTGCCGATAGTTAGTAAGATGCATTGCGCCTAAAGAACTTCATTTGGTTTACAACTTTAAGGGCGATTTTACCTCTGGAAAGTATTTTCTCGGCGCTGGCCACACATCCAGATTAACAGATTTTCAGCCAAAAATCTATAGAAAAATA
This sequence comes from Sinocyclocheilus anophthalmus, assembly GCA_018155175.1. NCBI lineage: Eukaryota > Metazoa > Chordata > Actinopteri > Cypriniformes > Cyprinidae > Sinocyclocheilus > Sinocyclocheilus anophthalmus. The sequence continues at coordinate 327,656 of JADLZN010004486.1, forward strand.
TCATTCAGCGCAAGTATTGTCCTATCCTATCAAACCATACATAAATGGAAAGCTTATTCATTCAGCTTTGAGATGATCCATAAATCTCAATTTGGAGGAATTTACCCTTATGACTGGTTTTGTGGTCCATGTTCACAAATATCTAACAGTGACATAAATTATGTAATAGGAATATAAGGAAGCTACTTGACATGAAGGCAGCTGACCTGGCAAAGGCTTATTATAGATCCAGTGATACAGGTAAATGTAACCAGAATTTGATGGGCTCATAATGCCACGAGGAAGCTACAGGGGCATCTAATGCATATTTATTACATGTGTGCATATTCTCACCAGTTTGTCCATCTGCATGAGTTTCTTGTCTTGCTGGTGTATCTGGTTGGTCTTTATTTCCAGTACATATGTAAAAAATACTGTTTTAACATAACTAATGTTTCTGATATATACAGCTCTGAGACTACTTGCCATAGCTCTATGGTTCCTCAAAGACAGTGTGTGAAGCATCCTTCTGCAGCATACAGAGAAACAGTTTGTCCATCTGCATGAGTTTCTTGTCTTGCTGGTGTATCTGGTTGGTCTTTATTTCCAGCACGGCTCTGAGACTCTCCAGCTCTTGTTCCAAAAACAGTGTGTGAGCATCCTTCTGCACACAGAGAAAAAGGTGCTCAGTTTGTGTTTACGGCATCTGGGACTACAAAGAAATACATGGAGTATCTCTACGGGTCACAGGCTTGGTATGGGTCACAGTAACTAGCTTTACATGGTCAAGATGGTCAATCAGATGTCCCACTAGCCCTCTTGAAACTACGGTTGGGGATGCTGTTGTTGACAAGCACACCAGAATAAGAACAGAAGAACCACACAAATGTAAACATTTCTAATGGACTGCATTAGGACACCGTTCTTGGCGTCAGTGTTGTTATTTATAACTATTAACAGTCATTTTTGTTAATAGAAAAACACCTGAACTACAATAACATGTAAATAATGCATTACATTTTAAAAACTAGAAATGCTGTCTAAGTGAAACTAAATTGAAGTACTAAAATTAATACAACTAAAATTGAAATAAAAATAAATAAGCCTAACAGAAATATTAAAAAAGTAATAAATGACAAAAAACCATAATGAAAATATGACAATAAAAGTCAAAATATTAATAATTATAATAGTGTATTAGCATTAGTTTTGGGGCTTGTCATAAAATAGTGAAAAAATGATTTAAATTCAATTACACTAACTGTAAACCAGCAATGTGGTTATACTGTGAATAATACAGATTACTGCAAAAGCATTACAAATTTTACCTGACTTTTGTCTGCCAGAGCTCTCCTCCATTCCTCCTCTTCTCTCAGTCTTTCTTTCAAAGCCTCGTTTTCTGCTGTCAAAGTCTGAATTTTCTCCTGTAGGGGAGAGAAAGTGATTAAATAAACAATTACCAAAAAGCATATACACATTATTTTCAATTTGCAAATTAAGCATAATATGAATACTATACATTTTGAAGATTAAAAGTAAGTTAATTCATATTTGCATGTTAAGACGGCGATGCATACATTGAGCATGGCTTCAGACTCCTTGAGTGTTTTATCAAGTTCTTCCATGTCCTGTTCATGAGTCTTCCTGAGCTCTGGAAAATGAAAAAAAAAATGGATAGATTTTCCTCATCTGACAGAAAGATTAGATCAAAATCAAAATACAGTACATGTAATGAAAGGATAAACAATAAGCCTTTTGATGAGTGAAATTACCTGCAAGTGAAGTCTCATGTGCCTGTTTCAGTGTTGCTATCTGCTGAGTGTGTGCCACTTCCTGTTGGCTCCTCAGTGCTTCTTGTTTGCTCCTCACATCCTCCACCTGTCAGTGGAAACCAAACTCATCTTCATCAAACAATAAATGTACTTTATTTTTTGCTCAAGTTGCACTGGTTGGTATTGCAGGGCAGATGCACCATCACGTAAAAAATGTTTTTAGTTACTGATGCCATTTATTCACAGTCAAAACAATTATAAATTAATGAATTTAAAAAGACAAACATTTAAAAAAAAAAAAAAACGGTTCACACATTCAGAAAATGCGCTCACAATAAACCAGACGTAATATTGCGTGATTAGAGCCCATTTAACATGATTACATGACACATGATTTCTGTGTGTTGTAAGCAGAAGCAAGCCCAGGTAAGATCCTACCTGCTGCTGCATGAGCGCCCTGCATTTATCCGCCTCTCTCTGATAGGCCTCGTGGGTCTTGTCCCATTCTGCGGAGTAGAAGTCTTTCAGCCGCTCCTCCAGCTGCTGTAGTTCTGTCTGATGCTGCTCCTGTAGTTTCTGAAACAATGCCTCCAAAGTTACACGCACCTCCTCCTTCTCTCTCTCCAGCTGTTCACAACACGAGACAGAGTTACCTGGAAATTAAGTGATAGAGAGGAGCATGTTAGGAAGAAGATGATTCTTGAATCTGTGGTCCTGACCTTCAGAACTCTCAAGAGTTACATAAACTTGGCTTTGTCTTAGTGCTTGGTCTGGATCTAAGTCTTGGATTCAACTACTCCATATCTAACATACTGTGGCTACTTGAATTAATGCTGGAATAGATTATCTTTTGTTTACAACAATATTTTTTGGACAAGCCTTGGTCTGAATTAGGGTTTTGAAGAATTTGGTATTAGTCTTGATAGAAACTTGAACAGATTCTCAAAACCATCAGTACATTCTAGATTTTATTTAATTTTTTAGATTGTGACTATTGTACGGCAAATAAAATTTTTTATTGAATCTAGAATGTTCTGATGGTTCAGACAAAACAATATAGAATCCACCAGTTGGCCAATTTTCTAAAGAGTCAGTAAAATCCACAATAGAACCTACAATGTACTGGTGGTAAAATTCCTTAAGTTGTCAGAATTCTATTCTAGATTCTACGGACTCTTCAGCGAATTAAAAATGTAGAAATCTAGAAACTTTTGATGGTCAATTCTCTAAAGAGCCAGTAGAATATAACACAAAATCTAGAATGAACCATGGGTTTAATTCGGCAAAGAGAATACAAAATAGAATTAACCTAGTGTAAATTGCAACAGAAGAACATTTCTAAAAGTTAAAAATACTGAAAATTGTTTTTTTAACTGAAATAAAGATTAAATAAAATAATAAAAAAACAATAGAACAGAAATGTTCTAGACATTTCTAGAAAAAATTGAAATGTAGAATAGAACTGTACTAGAAACTGAAATAAAATAAGTTTTAAGTTGAAGTAATAAAATTACTAAAAAGAAATTAAAGCTAAAAAGAAATATAAAAAATAGTAATAAAAATAAAACAGCACATAACAAAAATCCCAGAGAACTTTAAAATTAAAATGAAAAATGAAAATATAAAAATAAAAGCTAATTCAAATTATTAATTCCCTAATAATAATTAATTAATTGGGTGTATTATATATATATAATATATATATATATAGATATTAGATGTATATATATATATATGATTCAGCCAGTTATTCCGGAACATGCTGATGTTTAATTCCCAATAGAATCTAGAATTTAACCAATTTAATTAGCTAAATATTCTGTAAAATCAAGATTTGAATCTAGAACATACTGTATTAAGAATTCTATTCTTTAAAAAATTGAATTATCAGTACATTTACATTAAAATGACAATTACAAATTCTGCGGAGTGCAGTTAGGATTCCTCTCAAATTTTCAATGGACATTTAAGCCTAGCATGCATGTGTTTCTGAAGCCTCAGGATAACTATTTCTTTGAATTCTGTGAGGACTGAACCAGCAGCAGAGTGTAATTTGGCCAACTGCACCTTCAGACTTGCATACAGGAGCCAGTGTGAGTGAAACAAAGGCCATGACAGTGTGTAAGGCCAGACTAATTAAACATAACAAGCTGCACAACCCTAACGTTCTACAGCATTAGAAATGTGTGTGCCCAGGCTTGCCAAGAATGTGTGTGTATTTGTGTTCAAGGTACGAATGGATTGAGGAGTCGTATTTTGTTGCTAACACATACAAATAAATACACCAACTCCAAACACAATAAAAGGCAGTCAAACGTCTACAGGGCGTAATAAAACAGGTGGAATGTGATTGCCGTGTGGTTGTTAACATCGGTTTCCCAATTTCCAAACAATGAGCTGTACACTTCCATCAATACGATGCTCATCAGAACAGAGAATTCAATAGGATAAAACATGAAACAGCCTCACTCTGGAATGTAGAGAATAATATCATCTAAGAACAAATATGTGACTGGCAATTCACAGCAAGGTAATAAAGCTTCAAACACAAGCTAAGTGGTGTTAATGATAATATAGACAAAGAAATAATACATAGATCACTAGAATTTAACATTCTCTAAAGAAGAGTTGAGTGAATACGGCTAAATACGGCTTGGGTAAATAATCCGTAAGAAGAAGAAAAAAAAACGTGCTAAAACAAATTCTGCAATTCTAACTAGGTGTGACCCCGAAACTAGACATTCACACAGACCTATTTTATCAGAACTGTGCCCTTGAGCAAGGCAGTTATTCCAAGGTTTCTCACAGAGACTTTCCCTACAATTAGTGTTTTTTCAAGTCACTCTGAATAAAAGCACCTGTTAGATGACAGCTATCTAACCAAGATGAAAGCTTACGGTCTGTGAGCCTTGAAAAGGGACATAATAACCAAGTCTCTGTGTGTGACTGGACATGTGTTGCTTACCCAGTTGCTCTCGCAGGTTGTTGATTTGGACAGAAAGTTCTTCCCTCTGTTTGACTGCCACCTCACGCTATAATAAATGTCAGAAGAAACAAAACCAAAAATTAGTCACTCAAACAAATTAAGAAAGTGTAAAAGCATAGCTGGCAATAAAATGTCTAACATAAAGAAAGATTTTAGGTAAAAGAATATGTGACCCTGGACCACAAAACCAGTAATATGGGTCAATTTTTTAAAATTGAGATGTATACATCATGTGAAAGCTGAATACATAAGCTTCCCATTGATGTATGGTTTATTATGATATGACAATATTTGGCCAAGATACAACTATTTGAATATCTGGAATCTGAGGGTGCAAAAAAATCTAAATATTGAGAAAATCGCCTTTAAAGTTGTCCAAATGAAGTTCTTAGCAATGCATATTACTTATCAAAAATTAAGTTTTGATATATTTATGGTAGGAAATTTACAAAATATCTTCATGGAACATGATCTTTACTTAATATCCTAATGATTTTTGGCATAAAAGAAAAATATGATAATTTTGACCCATACAATGTATCTTTGGCTATTGCTACAAATATACCCCAGAGACTTATAGGGATACTCCACCCCAAAATGAAAATGTTGTCATTAATCACTTACCCCCATGTCGTTCCAAACCCGTAAAAGCTTTGTTCGTCTTCGGAACACAATTTAAGATATATTGGATGAAAACCGGGAGGCTTGTGACTATACCATTGACTGCCAAGTAAATTACACTGTCAAGTTCCAGAAAAGTATGAAAGACATCATCAAAATAGTACATCTGCCATCAGTGGTTCAACCGTAACGTTACGAAGCGACGAGAATACTTTTTGTAAGCAAAGAAAACAAAAATAACGACTAACCCCCCCCCCCCCTCCCCCCCCTCCCCCATTCAAAAATCATCTCCTCTGTCTCTCTACGCATCACCATTTTGGAGAATATCCGCTGAACGCAAGCAGCGTACGCTATTCTGTGTCAGCCGCGCTGCAGGGATGCACTGTTTTCTTTCAAATCATTGCGTAAATACACGTAGAAAACGTATCATTGTGGCGCGGCTGACACAGAATAGCGTACGATGCTTGCGTTCAGTGGTTATTCTCCAAAATGGCGGCTACGGTGATGCGTGAGAGACCCGCGGAGGAGACGAATTTGAATAAAGTCGTTTTTTTTTCTTTTTTCTTCACGTACAAAAAGTATTCTCGTCTTTTCATAACGTTACGGTTGAACCACTGAAGGCAGATGGACTATTCTGACCATGTCCTTCATACTTTTCTGGACCTTGACAGTAATTTACTTGGCAGTCAATGGGACATCACAAGCCTCCCGGTTTTCATCCAAAAAAATCTTAAAGCAGCACTATGCAACTTGTTCTGTTCAAATTTGCAATGTACATAAGAGCGAGTACATCATGAAATTATCTTTCCAAACCGCGTTTTTGTCTTATCCAGAATCACTACGGTACACTTATAATAAGTACTTATATTTGGTCTATTGTAGCCTGGTCGGGTCGTCACTGCTGCGGAGTAGCACATACCTGCGTGAATCGCCATAGATATAAATTTAGAGAAGTAGCTCCGGTTGGAATGTTCTTCCACGGGACGTGTGCAGTTCTGTTTATTAACCGCTAGAGCGCCAAAAGTTATAGTGCTGCTTTAAATTGTGTTCCAAAGACGAACTAAGCTTTTACGGGTTTGGAACAACATTGGGGTAAGTAATTAATGACAGAATTTCATTTTAGGGTGAACTAACCCTTTAAAGACTGGTTTGGGTCCAGGGTCACATATAGTTTAGACTATAGAATAATATGATAAAGGAAAGTTAATTTATATCTTTAAAAAAAAATTATGTATTTTTGAAAGAATGTAAAGTAAATGTAAAGTCATAAAAGGTGCATGATTTTTTTTTAATCATACAAATGTTTAATACCAAAAAGAATGTGTTGTTTTAAATATTTTTAGAAGTATAGCTTGTCACAATACATTTTTAGAAACATTTAATAAAAATGAAAAACAACCTAATAAACCAAATCTAGGGGACAGTGCTGTTAATTAAAACTAAACAAAAACTTGTTAGTAAAACAAAATCTAAATATTAGATTAACGAATTGAAAATGTACATTTCCGTTGAAATAAAATTAATTTGAAGCACTAAAATGACTAAAACTAAAACTGAAACAAAAATAAATTAAAGCTAAATATAAATATTTAAAAGGCACTATAAAATGACAAAAGCACATAACAAAATGACTAAAGCTTAAATTTAAATGAAAACTGAGAATATAAAAATAAAAGCCAATTCAAAATATTAATAAGCATATAAATACAGATGATAACAAAATAATGGCTACTGGGGGAAACCACCAAATATTTAGCTAATTCTTCTTTCATTGAAATTAGCTACTTCCTCTCACAGCCAATGAACTTCTATGAGCCCACTGTTTGTTAAAGAAGAACATATTTTAATCCCAAACTACTGCTAACATAATTAGTTAATTATGTTATTGTTATGAATTGATTAATCAGTCATTTAACATAATGTTGTTACTTCTTTGTCTATTATAATTATTAATTTAGATGCATTTGTTTTTTAATCAGCCAATAACTTAGAATCTGGTCATGGACCACCAGTGGTCCACAGAATAAGAACAACTGCACTGCAGGCCACGCATTAAAATCTCCCCAAAACCTTGAAAAGATTCAAGAAATGCTTCAATACAACCTCAAACATACTGTAAAAAACCAAGCCACTTCTTGATTTACTTTACACAATGAATACACACTCACATTTGATCAGAATTATGAATAAAACACTCTTTTGCAATGATATCATGCATGTGTGACTCTCAGCTGGACACTGTCAGTACTGGCAGAATGGGTTGTTGTTGTTGTTGGATAAGAACCATCACAATCAGTTTCTTATCTGCAGGCATGATCAAGGGTCAGTGTGAGGCTGATTTAAATGTTTCAGGAAAGACATATGTGTGTGTGTCTGTGATTAAGTGACGCTTAATGTTAAAGTAACCTCTACATAGCCAAAGATCACATGGCCTGAGATTACTATGTTCTGTGATAAAGACTGTCAGAGACTGCTGAACACGTGATGGACAAACTTAACAGAACATGCTGACACACAAACCTCACGTCCAGACTGAAGTCAAACTCCCTGTTATGGTTACTGTACTCACATACACTCGGGTTCATGGCCTGGGATAAGAGGACAGGAGTTTTACACTTCTGAACTATACAAAAACACACTTTGCATGGGCAAAACACACAAAGAACACCTTCTACAGACTCAGGGAAAATGCAAGCATGTGATTGTGCACTTCAAGTTTGAATGCACAAACTGAAAAACTGGAAACATAAATAAAGCTCAAACAAAATAGATTACTCCATATGCACAACACATGACACACAACTGCCATCACAAACCATAATGAATCACCTATCAAGATTAACAATGGTTTGGTTGATGAGCAGGAAGTTAAGAATCAAAACATTTTTCCTACATCCTACACTTTGAGAAAGAAGTTACTGAGAAACAGTGTAGCAACTAGTAAATCTGCCAATACCAGTAATTGCAAAATAACCACTCAAAGGAACTAAACGGCACCTTTTGATTCTTCTTGGAGCCAGGAAGCTTCTTCAGGCCAGGTTTGCTCCCGGAGGAGCCCATCTTCTCCTCAAACTCAAACTCACGCTCCTGCTCTCTCTTCTCCCCTACCAGTCAAACAACCCAACAATCTTCAACTTTTCCTCCTTCTCTACACTAAAAACTGGTCTGTCAGCATCAGTCTCCAGGCACGCTGCATTAGAAACAACTCCCTCCCTATCGCAGACCTGCTCCCGTATTCCTCCTAAGAGAGAGGGAGTGGAAACTCAGATAAGAGAAAATGGAAAGATGAATGTTGAAAGAGTGAGTAGGTGGAAAAGTGGGTTCTGTGGTTATGAAGAAAATATTTCTTTTTTTATGGGCAAGCAATTTGATTGGTTCTTATTGATATACTGAGACCAAAATAATAGATGAATCACATTTTGCCAGGGTACAAGAAGTAAGTCCAAAGGTGATATCAGAGTTACATAACATGGCTGTTCTATAAATGAGATCGTGCTTGGTGTATTGGAGCTTATATAATATTATGGTCAACATGGGAACCGTTACATGGCAGAAGACCACAGGTCTGCAAAGCTGTGTAAGAAAAATACATGACGAATCAGAACAAATTAGTAATTAGACAGGGGGAAAATGATTCAATTAAAAAGTAATGAGGTATTTGCTCAAAGTTAGATTTTAATAAAATCCATATGCAATAGTTTTGATGACAGTTCAAGCACAAGCAAACAACCCATTTGCATGTGCTTGAGCAAATTTTATTTGAACTAGTTTTACTTGAACTTGAAATATAACATTTTTAGTAGACACTTCCACAGTGGTATTTTCCATAAAAAATAGTCAAAAAATACCATGTAATTATATTCTATGAAATATGGTAAAAGTGCAAAGTGGTGGGTGGGTACAGAGAAACATTGCTCTACTGTTATCAGCCAAACAGCAGTGAGGTGGGAAAATAAACCACACCCCTTCTCCAAACCCCGCCCCCTGGGACTCAATAGCAGCTGGTGCATTCCTCACAGCAACATCCCACCTCGTCTGTGCTCACTATCAATCACTGTGGGTGACACAAGGGCTAAAATGGTCAACTTTCCCCAAAGTAAAGTCTCCCTTTTTTCATGAATGGAAAGAAAGTGAAAGATTTGTGTTTTCTAGACAGTACGTGGGGTTTCTGGAGAAGTGCAAAATTAGTGAAGTATCCTAGGTGTTTTTTTTAAGCTGTTTAATTTTTGATAAGAAGAATTGATGTGGGAAGGCTTGCTATTATTGAGAGATAAGGAGATAAGATGACAAATTTGCATTATATATAGGACACCGAGGAATGCGTGGAATGAGATGGCTAAAATGGAAATTTGAAAGAAAGAAAGAAAGAAAGTAAGTAAGTAAGTTGTGGGATTCTGGGTTTAATTGTACGCCTGGGGTGAAGATTACTAGACTGGGTGTGGGGTGCACATTGAGTAATCCATTAACATAGTTACACTAACATTAGCTCACATAAGCCTATTTAAGTTCCCAACTTTAAACCTAGCTAATAGTGTTTACCTAGATATGAGTTCAGGCAGATTAGAGTAAATGTAAAGTCAACATGAAATCAAAATTGACCCTATTCACTTTCTTAATACACATTCCTAGTCTTGTGCATGATTTATGGGTGCACATTATTTCAAAGAACAAATATTTGTTGTCACAGTCTTTCAACAAAATGTAATCCATTTCTCCACCTCTGGAACGCCTTTTTTGGCTGCCGTCAGTGGGCCAGTACTTTCTCCAACCTATCTGCACCAGTCCATTCTGGTGTACTTTTTATGATCTCTAATATCTTTTATAATCTCTAATATCTTAATTCACTTCTATTTGAGTGGATGTTACATTTGTATTTTCTTGCAGGCTTTTACCTCTCTGGCCTCAATCAATTTCAACATTCAAAATCGAGAACTATTACAGCCAGTCATGGAGGAAATACAAGACAGTTCATGCCTTCAGATGATCACACATTATCAGACAGTTTAGTGTATGATTCAGTACAACATTGTGCATCTAGATGATTTTACTGTCAGTGGTTCTGCCTCAGGGCCCATGAGGGCGGGATTACGCTCAAACCTACTCTGTCAGATAAACCAATATTCAAAACGATAGGGTGTTACTAAACTCCCCAATCAAATGAACAGTAGGTTTGAAACTTCACTCTCACACACAGAGGTTTCAGAACGATCAAAGCTGACATTGTATAATTGGATGTATTTAAGACTTAAGTAAGTCTGTATGCGATAGTGGTCTATTAGTCTACACCAGGGGTAGGCAAGTTCGGTCCTAGAGAGCCGCAGTCCTGCAGAGTTCAGCTCCAACCCTGAAAAAAAACCTCACCTGCCTATAGCTTTAGTAATCCTGAAGACATTGATTACCTTGTTCAGGTGTGTTTGATTAGGATTGGAACTTAACTCTGCAGGACTGTGGCTGTCTAGGACCGAACTTGCCTACCCCTGGTCTACACAAACATTTGAGAAACTTCTTAACAAGATGTTAAAGCATTAAAAAAGGCATTCAATAAGCCGTGAGCAGTGTGGCAAGGACATTTCAATGCCGGTGATTAATTATTAAGTTTTACTGATTAGACAAACTAAATACCTGAGACTTAACATTTAAAAAAATGACTGAATTACTTGTTAAAGGGGTCATATGATGCTTTTTAAGAGATCATTATTTTGTTGGATTGGTTTAACAGATTATGTTGACATGCTTTAATGTTAAAAAAACATTATTTTTCAAATACTGTATGTTATTGTAGGTTCTCTATGCCCCGCCTTTCTCAAACACGTCGTTTTCAACAAAGACTCCTCCTTCTGACAAGCACAGTCTGCTCTGATTGGTCCAGCTGACCCAGTGCATTGTGATTGGCCGAACACCGCAAGCACTCGTCGGAAATGTAACGCCCCTTTCCATAATCGCGAGCTTCATCTTTCAAAATAAATGTAAAGACAGTAAATAATGTCAGTTTTACCATCAGTTCAAGCCCAAAAGGGGAACAGACACAGTAATGATGCAGTACACAAGCCGCGTTTAAGACAGCTGACTCCACTGTGATGTGTCTTGCTCGCTCTCTCTCTCTCTCTCTCTCTCACACACACATGCGCGCACACCAAACAACACACACACACACACACACACACAACAACACACACACACATGCGCAAAACTCCGCATTTGAACAGTCAATCGCAAATCTCTAAACTAATAACAAAACAGTGGCTGATTCAGAAGCGCCAGATTGTCATAGCAAAGTCAGAATGACCTCCTCTCCTAGGTTCACGAAACGGTCATCCATAAAATGCATTGCTGTTCTGTTGTAAGTAATCTTAAAGATTCCTAAATGCATCTACTTTGGAAGGCCAAATAAAGTGCTTTTGCTTTCGCCTTGAAACACACAGCATCTCCCTGACATTGCTGCTTTAACACTAACTGCGGTTACTGAAACCAGCCTTCTTTCTTTGCGTGCACATTTGGCGCATTATGCAAATATTCCCACATAATGACCTAGATATGTGGGGCGTGTTAGAACGAATCATTTTAGGTAGGCGTCGCTGACTCTTAACTTTTATAAAAATAATATCTCTTTGGATTTGAGACCTTAGTCTTTGCAAATTTACAGATCTTATTTATGCACCAAGAGATTGTAACACTCCAAAGAGAAAGGAAAACTTGAAATCGCATCATATGACCCCTTTAGTTGTAATTTCTGTTTTATCAACAATTTTCTGTGACATCCTAAGAGAATAAAAATCTGTGACTTACTATCTTACTATTGTTTTTGGTAGTGTTTAACTCATGGTTGATTTATTCAGACCAATGGGAATCCTTAAATACTTAGTTACACCTAGTAATTAATTGACAGCTCCTTTGATCTGCAAATATTTGCAAACCAAAAGAAGGTGAATGGAGATTAGCACTGTGGCAAGTCTGTATCCAGGATACAGCCAATCACCAAATAAAGGGCTTTTACAGACACTCCCAGATATTTGATCATGCCAGGCTGTATACATAGAGTTTGATGGCTCTGACATTTAGTCAAAGAGACCCCAAAGAGGCCAACTGTTTCCTCTTCAACTTATATTGTGCAAGTTGAGTCGCTACCGAAGCTGCGCTGAAGCCACATTCCATTTCCAGAACAATGGTGGAAAAGGAAGAAGTAAATTAAAGGAGGGAGATCAACGCAAAAGTGCAACATCGAACTAAAGAGGCCCAGTAGCGTGTGGATCTGATGGCGATGAGCATGAATGAATAGAAGAACCTGTGTTTCGGTGGGTTGCAAAGAGATCATGTGAAGGGGTTAGGTCAAACTTGGCTTATTGACTAACCTAAATAATGCATGACATCTAGAGTGAATGTGAGAGAACATCCCCCCTGGAGCCCTCTTAGTTTCAACACACCTGGAAATGTTGGTTAATGGTACCACCATATGAAACATTTCCTATTTACCTGCTTTGTAGACAAAACAGACAGGCACATACGTTATGACAAGCCCTTGTAGTACGCTTGATTATCCATAATTACATTTCAGATGTTTGTAATTGCATCACACCCAATTACATTTTCAAAGGATGAAATGATAATTTGAGATACCTGCAATTATAATCTGACTAATGGAACAGAGGAACAAAGATCTCTTGATTGAAGATAATTTGAATAGTCAAGACTTCATTATATAAGATATGTCTCATGTTAAACAGATACAGTTCAAATCAGTTTTTTTCTGAAAGAAATTAATACTTTTGCTTAGCAATGGATGTATTAAATTGATAAAACATGACAGTAAAGACATTTAAAATGTCACAAAAGATTTTTGTGACTTTTGATCTTTCTGTTGGTTTCCACAAAAACATTAAGTAGTACAACTGTTTTCAAAATTGCTAAAAAGAAGAAGTTTCTTGAGCGCCAAATCAGCATATTAGAATGATCTCTAAAGGATCATGCAACACTGAAGACTAGATAAATGGCTGCTGAAAAATCATCTTTGCCATCATGGGAATAAATTACATTTTAAAGTTATTTTGAATTGCAAAAACATTTCACAAAATTACTGTTTTTGCTGTATTCTTAAATTATCTTAAATGATGATAAATTAGATATATAAAACACCATTTTGTACAGCTCTCTGCCAAAGACCACTTTGGCAAAAGATCAGTAATATGCTGAATATCTATATATTAAAACCATGGCAAGAAAGAAAAATAGAAAATGAATGGGGAGTAAACCTGACAAAGAAACATCTAGACAAAAAAAGACAAAAGACAAAAAATTAAACAGTAAAGTTCTCCAACCTCACTGAAGATGTGCTGCACAACCAGGGCGAGAGCTTCTAGTCGCCGATTGCCGTTAACGATGAGTTTACGGAGATGCAGGATGCATTGACTTTTCTTCTCATTTTGAAGATGAAGATCTTTCTCTTCCTCTTCCACCGTCGGTCTTCCTTGACTAGTTGAGCTCTGTTGCTGTGTCCGTCCAGCTGTTGCCCCTGTAGCTTTGGGCCCTTTGGAGCTCTTGTCCACTGTAAAAGAGCGCGTGTTCAGTGTGGTCATTACGTTCAGCATGATTTCACAGTCCAGAATCACATATACTCCTCAATTCAACCAGTAAAAGTGAAAGCAAAAAACTGCACTTATGAGAAGAACATTCACCCCCATACACTAGAAAAATATTTTTATCTTAATGGTATCATAACAAAGAAATGAACATGACTAACAGGAACGCTGTGCAACAAAAGCTTTAAGCAACAAACTCAGCACGCAAATAACATACGCCCTCTCTCTTGTGTTGATCCTGGGGAAAAAAAAGTCATAGTGCATGCTGGGATTGCATCTTAATGAAAATGCACTAAGGTCCAGAGAGCACATTAAGAGTGCATTAGAAAGAGAGAGAGAGAGAGAGAGAGAGAGATTGTGTGTGTGTGTGTGTGTGTGTGTGTGTGTACTGAGAGTGCATTTTGGTCTCATCTTCAATAGGCTAACTGAAGTCAAAGTAAGGTTTCCATCCCATAATCTGTGAAGAATATTGACTATTGATTGAATTTTATAAGCATTCTCAAACTGCCTACTGAGCAATAACACATCTGAGATGTAAAGAAATAAGTATTTTTGATTATGTTTTTTTATATTTATATATGAGGTCATAAAATGTATAATAATTATTATACAAGAATTAGAAAAATGATGCGTAAACTAGGTGTAATACTGTCAATGCTTCGCATGTAAATTCCACGTGTATAATTTATTTTTGTCTTAATTAGATATTTAAAGCTTAAACATGAGGGTAAAAACAGATGAAATTAAGTGTAATTTTGGTATTTGGTTGGCTTCTGTCAAACTGTGTATGACATTTAACAAGAACTGTAATTTAGATGGTAATTTACTCCTTGTTTGAATGTAATCTGTATTTACCAAGCAACTTTAAAGTATGATATCCCACACACAAATCTGCAAAGTAACCACAATTGACACACAAACAGTGTAAAGAGGTGAAGAGTACAAATTGAATATTAGCTGTTGCTGATGCAGTTTAACTCGCATTCCCTAGTAGACTGCTTTGGACAGCTGGCCTTAAAGGAACAGTTCACCCAAAAAAAAAAGAAAAAAAGAAAATCACTTTATTACTATAGGGGTGTGGATTTTAGGGTAGACAGAAAATCAATCTTATTCACAATTCATACACTCTCAGAAAACAGGTACAAAAGCTGTCAGTGGGGTGGTACCTTTTCAAAAGTACACCTTTGTACCCAAAGGGTACATATTAGTACTTTAAAGGTACATATTAGTACCTAAAGTTTACAAATCAGAATCTGAAAGGTACCATATTAGTACCTTTTGAAAGGGTACCACCCAAGTAACAGTTTTTCTGAGAGTGTAGGTTTTCAATTTGTTTAAGGAAAGATTTTTGTAAATTCCGAATGATTTGATTCAGTCTGATTCACAATGAGATGTAATTTAATGCTGTAATTTTTAAGTGCATAGGGGATTATGTAAATACTGCTCCTAAAGCATCTTATATGCAAACAACGGTATGTCTCCGATAATCTGCTTATGTAAAAACTGTAATGTTTATATATTTACAAATATTGAATGATACTTTACAGAATAATTTACAGCATTTTAAATAGATTCTTGATCAAAAGAAATGATTCATGATTCAAAAATCTATGTTTCAAAATCATTGTATATGCATTAGCAAGATTTGTTGAGAAAACGAGGGAATCGTCTCACCCCTAGTCATCACTGTATGCTGTATGGCTTCAGAAGACTCAGCTGAATACTGAATGTCGTTGAATATAGCTGTAAGATCTGTGCGAAATGATGACAGAATTCTCACTTATGGGTGAACTATCCCTTTAAATCACCTTCCATGAATCAGAGAGTCTCTCTGATACCCCCTGCTGGCAGATATATTTTCACTGTAGTTGACCCTTAGAGCATGCTTTCAAGCTTCGTATAGCTTTTGTAGAAATTAATTTACACAACAAATCATCTACAAATAATTGATCACTCTTAATGAAAGGAGACTTTTTGAAGTGAAGTGTCAAAATATCAATATAATGTCAACCGCTTGTAGAAATTACACACACAAATACACACACTATTAATATTATTCTTTGTTCTCTTCTGCTTTGTGCATCAAAGAATAAGAACACTCAGTAGGCATGTTGTGGATTTAATAAAAAAAATGTCTAATCTTTTCTTATTTCGACTATGAATTTTATCCAATCAAATAAATATAAATATGTTATCCTATTTATGATAAATGTCCAATCATTAAAATGCTCGTTGGTCAGATATTTCCTCTTTCTTTTTTATACCTAATACAAAAACTATTTTCTTCTAAACCTGGAAGCCTTTATGTATAACGCAAAGATCACTTCTGACGAATGTCTCTGTTACATTATTTAAACACAGGCTTGAAATAGAGAGATTGCTGCAGTCTTTTTCTGGCTCAGTGTGATGTGAGGGAATATGTGTGCTTTGAGATGAAATGTAATGTCCTTATATAACTGTAACTCAGTGCTGAACAGTGCCCTTGCCTGTGGTCACATGACCACATCTGCACAATCTGCCACCCCACAGGACTGTGTCATCAGCTCTGATCACATCACTGCTGACCTCAGATAATCCGCTACTATGGATGTCAGTGTGGCACAGATTTTTGTCCCCAATACCCTTACAAAACTGTGCAGTGGTACTATTGTGGTATTGAGTGATAACTTTTATATAGGCCTATACCATGCTATGGAAAGATTACCACATTTATATGCCATGGTACTCTTTAAAATGACCATGGAACATGTCCAAAAATAACAATTTTAAATGGCACATATATTAAATCATCTGAGTTTTTTATTAATATTATATTTTTGTCCATTTCTTGTACCTTCTAAAATTGAACAAAATCTGAAAAAACATTTTAAAAATGTAGCTTTATTTCAAATGTTTTATTTGCCCCATATTGCATCTTGTAATTTAAACCAAACCTTTAAAAAGGTAAAAATGACTGTTTACATCATATATTTTCTTCTGAATAAATAAATAAATAAAATATCAAACAAAATGTATTTTAAATACATCATTTTCAATTTTAGATTATATTTTGGCCATTTCTTGTAAATTCTGAAATTGACAAAATACATATGTATGTAAATATCGAAAAAAAAAGAAAAAAAAAAAGTAACACTACCTCAAATGTTTTATTTGCCCATATATTACATTTTGTAATGTAAACTAAACCTTAAAACTGTATGTAATTATATATGTACAAAATGATTCAAATATATTTATAAATATATTTTGGCCAGATACTTTTTTTTCTTTAGCTATGGGATAGTTCCACTATGGTACATGTCCAAACAAAAACACGGTACTAACATGTATTACAAATAATAATACTAATGGAAAATATGGTACTGTATTATCATGGTAGCATGTCTAATAAGACAGCGTAAAGCTATGATAGTTAAATCTAAACTCATGTATTGACTGCATTGTCTACTATTATTTGATTATCCACTATGTCTTGTGTTTGATTGATGCTTTCTAAAAGTTTACTGAAATTGGTGAGATATAAATATATATATATGATATAATTATACTTATGTGTACAGGAGAGGAGAACGTGGCTTACTAGATTAGCTAAAATCATTAAACGTAATCCTATGCTAAGTGTACATAAAGGCTAGTGTACATAGTCTCTGCTTTGTGTGTTTGTACATCTGTTCGTGCGCAACATAGATATCTTCCATAATAGCATGTACATGTGCAGCTCTAGAAAGCCGTCGTAATAAGTTTGTGTAACAGATGGTCTATACTCGCGACAGGAGACATGCCTGGTTGCTGCCTCACCCAAACACTCCCTGGAGACAGACCGTACTAGTTACCACTAACACACTACACACTGAATAGGGGGACCTACACACAGGCTCCAACACACAAGCTTCGTCAAGCTGTGTCCACAACCCAGCCCGCGATATGTTTTCATGTGTTATAGACTAACAGACCGAGTGGTGCCTCCTTATGCTGGTTATTGCTGTTACTAACAGCCCTCAAGCCAAGCCTATGTTTCAATTAACACTGCATCTGAAACTCACACACAACACGTGCATGTCATACACCAGCCAAACCGTCAAGCCGTGCCAATAAAAAAAATAAAGGTTCCACGCTTCCACATTAAGTACTTGGGAAGCAGATGCAGGAAAAAGTATGCACCCGATCACGGAGGAAAGCCTGAATATACTTTCAAGCGTTTTTGCCATACTAATGGAAAGAATTGATGAGGACAACTTAGAACAAGAAGCGGTGCCACACATGTGTATCCCCCCCCCCACTCAAAAAAAAACAAGTAGAGACCAAAAACAGCATTCATTCAAACCATCACGGTCACAGCTTCTCAATCTAAATGTACTTAGTGGCATCAGCAGATTATACCCCGTAACTCACTCAAGGCTGCATTTGGGTAATCAAACACAGTAATGTGATGCACAACCAATGTATTGACTATAAATAAGAGTTGTGCAACGACTCTCAATATGGTGTGAAATTGTGAATGCTTATTACAAGATGCCTTATGCTGATAAAATAGAAGTCTAACAGAATCAGCATTTATTTCAAAAATTTATTTGTTAATATGACAGAAAAGTATTTACTTGACACTTTGGATCAATTATAAATGTATCCTTGGTAATAAAAATTAAAAAAACCAAAAAAACATTTTTCTTATTTTTAAAATACTTCCTATTAAACCAATGCACTGAACATACTAACTGTAAAATATACATACACAACTCTTGTTTTGGATGCCATTTTAGTTAATTCAGGTCCTAACTTATTCTCGTTTTTGTAACTGTTATTTACACAACCTAAAATGACCCTCCTAAAAATTTCCGTACAGTTAACTCAAGCTGTTACAGATGAGTACCTCACGACACAGTGAAAAAATCTGGTATCCCTGTTGAAAAAACAAGCATATTGCCTGGTTAGGATATGGTTGTTGGTAACAAAAAAACGGCCAAGTGCAGGCTGGTCAGTGTGCTGGTTCCTAAGCAACTCTTCATCCTTGCTCGGACCAGCAGCAATGACCTGCCGCTTAAACCAGCTCAAACCAGCAGCCATGCTTCAAAACATATCAACCAGCATATGCTGGATTTTTCAACAGGGATATCATAGAATATCATATATTCTTTGGAGCATGTCCAAAAACATGGTATTAAAATGATAAATGGTTAAATAAAAATAGTAAATTACTTTTGTTGGTTGATTCAGTCATATCAAATAACGATTTTGACTAGAGAAAGCGTCGGTTTATAATGTTTTTGGAATTATCTTTATGTAATTTTACTCTACCTTATGACAACATTTTTACCATGCACTATTTTTGTTTGTGTTGAACTATTCAAATTATATAGCTATGGAGCAAATATTTCCCATTCTAAATGACTGGAAGATGACTAAATGAGATCTCTCGTGACAGTCTGGTGGTGTTACCTATCCGAGCATGGCTGGAAAGACAGACAGAAAGCGGCCAGGCTGCTGCACAGAGAGAGCGACATCCAGGGCCTGTGGTAAAATGACATACCACCATAATCACAACCTCAAACCAAACTATTTAGTTTATTGTTTATTAATTCTTTAGATATGAATGTTAGGAATGGGGTATAGGCAAGGGCTTTGGCTCACTGGAAAGTCAAAGGGAGTATCTGAAGAGGATAAGTGTGATCACACACAAAAACACACATGCATTTGGATTTTCTGTGGATCCCTTCGGATATTAAAGACTTGGGATCTCCTGTTTCCACCCAAACTCAGGAACATGATGGTTGCTTATTGTCACAAATTAGTAGCGCCCACCACCATGTCTCTGGTCCCTATCGTTACGTGTAAATCTAAGTAATATTTTTCACTTGTTTAATCATTCTCTAAACAGAAATTGTATACAAAAGTCACTTAGAAATGAATAGCACAGTTCACTTAAAAAAAACAAAATAACAACAACAAGGACATATTTTACTACAAGAAATGTTTCTACACCGTAAATTGAAAAACAAAAAAGTACTTTAGAGTTTCCTTGTGCACACACTGTCATTGAGATACACACAGAATGAGAAGGATAAATAAATACATAATCTGGATTGGAATTATAAGAATGAGGCCAGCGGCTGTGTTTAGATTAAATCGCATGATGAGGGATGAAAACTACCAGTCCAAAGCAAGCCATCAAATCCAGATGAATAAATAGATAAAAAGATATATATAAATGCTCACACAACATTACATCTCTAAAATCAGTGCATTTGTTCTGATTAGAGAGGCTGTGTTCTCAGATGAAGATTAATTTGAACGAGTATCTCGTACAGTGTGTGCAGGAGCATTTGGTATGTACAAACTGTTCTCTCTGCTGATGCTCTTACAGACTCACACACTCACTCACACTGGCTGTTCAGGTCACATATATCAGGTCTGTAGATAACAGCACCACATGATCCAGCATGCTAGTTTCTATGGAGACAACTATGAGGAGATGCTGCACTCTGAATGTATGTGTTCAAGAATATTCTGGAATTTTCCACTGTGTCTTCCAAAAGATGAGGGAGAATATTGTGACTGTCATACCTATACCACTGGTGTACTAGAGAGATAATATTTGTGAACAAATCCAGGTCACATTTTACCCATAAATAAAATAGAAAAAGAAGGAAAACAAAAAGTGTATGTGATTTTTTTTTTTTGCATAAAGAAATGAATTATTTTATTGTATAATTATTTGAATGACACTTTTTTATATTGATAGTTAATACTTTTAATAATCATCTTAATTAAATGCAAATACATCACAACACACACACAGCCACACATATAGTCACACACACACACACCTCCCACATCGTTCACTATATAGATCTTATTGTGTTGATGTTGTGTGTGTGTGTGTGACCCTGGACCACAAAACCATTCAAAGGGTAAATATTCGAATTTGAAAACATTTCATTCCATACATGCAAATCGGATTAAATTAGCTTTCCATTGATGATGTTTTTCATAGGTAGGACAAATATTGTGCTGGCTGAGACCAACTATTTTGACAAATCTGGAATCTTAGGTGCAACAATATCTATTGCCCTGTTAAAGTCCCCAATGAAGTCTTAGCAAGGCATATTACTAAATAACAAAAATTAAACTTTTTTACAACAGTTGATATCGTTACATAGTATCTACTGTTTCTTATACAAATATCTTCATGACCATGATTCTTTACTTAATATCCTAATGTTCCTTTTGCTGCATAAAGAAAAATTCATCATTTTGACCCAACTTACTGTGTATTTTTTGGCTATTGCTTACCAATATACCTCACGACTTAAGACTGGCTTTGTGGTCCCATGGTCAATATATATATAGATGATATAATTATATATATATATATAAAATAGATTTTGGAGTGAATATGACTCAGACATGTCCTTGACTCAACCAAATTTTTTTCAAAATTGTACGAACACTGGAGTAATATACTGACAGACTTGAGCTGACAAAGCAACAGTTACTATAAACCTATCATAGAGATATTCAACACTTGATGAATGTAAAATTATTTATTAGCTCAGTAAGAGTAACAGAAGGCAGACCTCAGCAAGAAAACTACGAACTACATTTTTTGAGAAATTCCTATTAATCCCCATGACTGAAATCCTCCAACAGATTCACAGAAAGAGAGAGAAAGAGGGACGGATAGTTAGGCAGAAACCACCCTTACATGAACCCTAACTTAAATTTACATCTGACACAGAAAGAAGGAGGGTGGTGGAGAATTTAGTAGAGAATTAAACCATAAAATGTGCATCTGAAAACACAGAAACACATCCTAGCAATCAGCTGAACCCTTACCATATTCACACACACACACACTATCACATCAATCTGTGCTTTATTTACTCCAAGCACAAAAATCAATATATACCGTTCCCCTTGTTTATGTAAATGTGCTGTTTACATATGAATAAAAGGATGCAGAGCCAGCACAGATAAACATATTAAAAACACAGCTAGCCGTTTCTATTTATGGCACTGCACATGGTGCTCTCTGGCACGAGCATCACTCACTAAATATCACGCAATCAGGCCTTTCACTACATTACACACACACACGCAGACCCACAAACATACACAATTCTTTGTAAGCATCTTCTGTTAAAAGAAACAATAGTGAAGGCTGTCACATGCTCCTCAAAGCACGGATGGAACAACGGTAACTATGAAGAGACGGGTGTCAAAAGGAGAAATATGGGAGGGGGAAGGGGCGTATGGTGAGGGAGAGATGAAGGGAGAGATTGAGAGATGGAGGAAGGGAAAGGAGAGGTTCCCCAACCTGCATGGAAGACCACCGTGGTCTTCTTGCATCCCGGCAGTAGCTGGAGATTGCGGAATAGTCCTTTAGCCGTGAGCTTCACGTGGAAGTTTGATAGGGAAAGTCTCGGAGACCATAACATGACCTTCAACGTTTAAAAGGAGGAGAGGAAATCCTCCACAAAATATAGGGGGATAAAAAAATCAGGCCTGCTTCTTGAAAATTTTTGTTAATCAAAAAAATAAACTCAAATTATTAATTAAACATTCACGACATAAAAAAATCTTATGGTCTCTGTCACATTCCAGTGTCCAAACAAGAGGAGGAGAAAAAAACAGCGAAAAAGAAGAAAAATTGGGGGAAAAATAATACTAAATTTTGCTATAGTCTCCAAATCTCTCCAAAAAATGTAAAAAAAAAAATGATACTGCTACAAAAACACCAAACTGACGATGAAGATTGGATTGGGAATGATGCGTAGTTCTCGTGGGAACGGCCACTCTGTTCAGCGGTATCCTCTTGGATGCTGAACCAGCCAGTGTCTCATATATTACTCCTACCGTCTCTCCTCCTCCTCTCTCTCTCTTGCAAATGTGCACACGCTAATCCTTTATGTGTGCTGCACATGCACACACACACACACACACGCACACGTGAATCCACTCTCGTACATCACACACCACACTAGTGCACTCAGAAGGGTGGATGGAGGGGGAGAGGCAATGTACGAGGGAAGTGAGGGAGTTTGCACCAGAGCGTTGGAGTAGGTGTTTATGAGTAACATCCTTTTCGTCACTCCCTCCTCGCTCTTGGCTACAGTATGGGTATTTCTTATGCCGTGAGGATGAAAGATGCTGCATTTTAAGATATAATAGCTCCTGATTTACTATTACACTGCCAAAAGTTTTTTTTCTTTCTTAATCCAGTTATTTTTCAATTGATAAAGATATTAAACTTCCTTACAAACAAAATACATTTTATTTGAGAAGCAAAACTGTTGGATTTGATTTTCACTCTCCTCTCCTTTAATGGTTTTGGAATGCACAGCAGTTTGGTGAGTGATTTTTGCTTAAAACAAGATCAAAACAACCAGACCATGTAAGAACCTAGCCTCTTAATTCAAGACATTTTAATACAAGATGACAAAAAAACAGTAGACGCTTAGATGATCGCATTTCACCAATAATGAAAGCTAATGGAGTCCCATGTTGGTTTCCCACTTCTGACTTTCATTATATGGCAACTCTAATAATCAATAATAATATAATAATTAATATAATATTTATTCTATTTATAAAGTTTTATCTGGCCACTAATAATAATAACTCAATTATAATATTTAAATAAATATATAATATGATTTATTTATAATTGTCTTTGTATCTATGAAGGTAATAAAGTCATACAGACTGGAAATGACATGTGGGTTAGAAAATGACGTCAGAATTTTCATCTGTTGGTGAAGATTTTTTTAACTAATTCATTTTAGTAAATATTTGAACACTGAAATCCTACATTCTCATTCAAAGACATTGGTCTTTTTTTTGGTCATTTTTCTTATTTCATAGGCATAAAGTTCTTATTAGTCCCTAATCTTGCCTCATGTCATCATCTTCCTTTTTATTCTTCTTCTTTCCCTTTTTTTCAGGTGCCTTCTCTGAGATATCTATTTAACATTTATGTATCTTCCAAGCAGCAGGCTTCCTGAATGGATGCCTTTGTTGGATAAAGAAAACCAGAAACAGATCTAGAGGAGAGAGAGAGAGAGAGAGAGTAACAAGCGCCTCGGAATACTGATGAGTGACATTGTTGAATAGAAAGAAGTCAAGCAGCACATGAACGGCTGTGTTCTGACACTATTGTGCTTCCCTATTCACCTCTAAAGGCCAATAGCTGCATAGCCAGAGCAACATAAATTAGCAACAGTCAAGGGGTGGAGGTGGTGCTTGTGGGTAAAATTATGTTAAAGTCAAGTTGTTTTTAAGTAAAACAAGACAGAAAGGACAGAAATACCAAGAAATGTGCATTGGTTGGGTAAACTTGTTGTGAATGTAAGTGGAATTTTGGCTTGAGGATGTTTGTGGCATTTCCTGCAAAGAACACTGCCGAAAGTCACACATAGGCTACAAGTTTAAAAAAGAGGCGATGGACCTTTTTCACATTTTCCCTGGTTTCTTCTCGCAGCGGAAGTCTCATAGTTGGGTTAACTTGAAGACGTCAGTTGAATGGTAGAGTACCTCACATATATTCTTTTGCATTCCCATTTGCTCAATACAAAAAAAAAAAAAACTCCAAGATAGTGTTTTCATGACTTTCAATAAAAGGAAAAAAATTGAGAGAGACTGATAAAGGCAGTCAGAAGAGAGAACGATGTCAAACTTCCCATCCCTCCCATAGACGCTGCATTAGAAACACCCTCGCATTAGTTTTTTAGGCTGGTTGTTTTGGAATTTGATGCAAAGGTGATATAATACAAAGTGTAGTGTTATAAATGTACATACATAAAAAAAAATAAAAAAATATGAAAAACTTTCTCGAGGATTTACGATGCTGATGACTGTTAAATGCGTCATCACAGTCTTGTGAAAAGGGTGCCAAGGGTTATGCTATACTCTTATATATGCTTTTTTTTAAATAAAAATAAATAAATATCACCTTTTGCTCATGAACCTGCCTTCCTTTAGCAGACAATAAATGATTCAAATCACATTCATTACTATGAATAAATACATTTTTATGTTTTCTTCAGTGAATGATTTCACCCTTTGTAATAGCTGTGTATAACTCCATTAGATGTCCTAAGTGTGAAAAGATGGATCTCAAAATCCATATCACTCGGTTGTGTACAAAAGGGTCAAGCTATGAAGATAATGCTTGCGAAAACCCAAGAATGACAGGGACCTGGAAGATTTCTGATCTGAAGAAGAGTAGCGTTGAACTGCTCAGCACACAAACAGTGAGGTCATGGAACAACTTATGAACTCATACACAAAACAAACAGTTGTGGATCATTCAGATCATCAACAACGTAAAGTTCACTTACATTTTCCACAGTGAATGTTTAATGGGATCTGTTCAATAAACACATGAAATAGTATAACTGTTTGTGTGCTTTTAGTGAAAGCACATTGTGCGTGTCAATACTTGTGACTAATGGTGATCAGATGACATTTTATAACAAATTAACATAAAAAAACGACTAATCCCAATGTGTTCACATACTTTTTTGCCACTGTATCACATGTGTGTGAGAGAAATGCATGAGCACAGATACAGAGGAATCCACTGTTCAATCATTCTATAACTTTTATATCCTATGGCCATATTTACATTTTGATTAACCACCAAACTGTCTATTTCTAAAATGTAGCACAGTGCATGAATTAAACCCACAATTAAACCTACTTCACAAAACACTTCAAATTTTGGAAGTGAAACGGTGATGACTAGTGATAGCAAGGATACAAACAGTTTAAGCTTTTGACAATTCAGCAGTGGTAGAGCATATATGGATATGGACACACACACTATGAAACTTTCTCTCTCCTTACCTGCTACTGATGATGAGCGAATGAGTCGCGCAGATCCACTGCGTTGCAAAGCATTCTGGTTGGTCTTAGCTGTCACGTGGCTGGTCACAGCTGGGGCCTTCGGCCCTAATGAAATAGTGCAGAAGAAATCAAACTTCATGTTAACAGACTGCGCAGTGGCAGGTTTCAGTGGCAGAGTCAGATGTACTGTAGAGGTTGTAGATGCATGAGTGTATTTATGGCAACGGCTGGGACAGAAACCTTAACAATCCTCCCTCATAATTCAAAGCAATTAGCAAGGCAATCAGTATTAACTATAAACAATCAGTCTTGCAATCTTTAGGCATCTTTAAGGAATTTGGTCTTGATTGTGGCACTACATCACACTACATTCAGAAATGTGGTGTTTATAGATTTTTTAATGTTTTAAAGAATCTCTCATATGCTCCCCAGACTGCAGTTTATTTGATAAAATAAATAAATAGTAAATATCATATAATCACTAAATACGAACATAGCATTAATACTGTGAAATACTAATACAATTTTAAAATAACGTGTATAACCTCTAATAAATTTAAATGTATTTTCAGTCTTCAGTAATCACATGCCCTTCTCAGAAATATATGTAATATTCCGATTTGGTGCTACAGAACCATGTCTTATTATTATCAATAGGTGTGCGCTGCTTAATATTTTTGTGGAGCCATGGGTCAGAAGCATTGTCCATGAATTCCGTCTGCTTGCCACCATAGTCGCCCTCCAATTATCATTGCTCTCACACCACACAGACGGTTAAACAACATCACCCTGGACTAACATTTCCCATGTCTCATTGTCACAATTCACACACAGCTCACCCTGAATCCAATCACACACAGCGCTCACCACTAACCCACAAACTATATAAACAGTCCTCACACCCCATTCAAGGCCGAGTATTCTGCAGCATTTATCGCCTCACCTAGGGATAGCCTACTTTAGCAGAGCCTTCAATTTCTGAGCTAGCCGTGTTAGTAGTCTTGTTTGTCCCGTGTTCTTGTGTGATCCTTATTCCTGTTATCTCGTCCTGTTCTGGATTTCTGCCTGCCCGAAGTTTATAGCCCTGTCTTGGATTTACCCTTTGTCCTTGCTGAGTCGGCAACTGTGTTGAACACTTGATCTGCGATTATTGCTCTGTTCTTTTGGATTCCCTTTTGGCTTGCCCTCGACATAAATCTGTTTTCTGCTGGTGTCCACGACTCTTTCCTGTATTGACCCTGCCTGTAGATAACTTGAATATGGATCCGCATGTGTGCCTCTTGTCCTCATCCTCGCTTCCGTTACACCATGATGACATATTTCATCTACTTAGTAAATATATATAGATGAAACATTAATTTATTATAATAATATAAAGTCGCCAAAGAACATCACTTTTATTTCATAAATCATTTTGTGACCTTCTAACTGTCTTTCCTGTCACTTTTGATCAAATTTTTTTTTTTTTTTTAATGTGTGCTTGCTCAAAAAAAATACTCTTCAAAACTCTTACAGACCTTACTAATTACAATGATTGTTATATTATGTCTACTGGTGCCACATGATATACAGTAATATATCCAAGATATATTCTCTCAAAAGCATTTTCATATTTTATTGCAATTTTGCATATAGGGTCAGTTTTAACTTGTTTCAATGATAACAATGACTATTTTTAAACAATGTTTTGTGCATGATTTGCATTAACTTTCCATATAAAAAAGCTAATCTGATCTATTTATATCAGTTGCTGTTGGCATAAAAAAAGAATGGAACTATACACAAACTCCAATAACGAATTAGGGTATTTACATTTCTTAAAACCTATTTAAGAGGGGTATATGGTAGTAATCCTATTGTGGTAAAATGATATCAAAGGACTGCTAATGTTAAAAATTTTGACCAAAAAAGTGTCTAAGTGCATCAGACAATTCAGAGCTTTTCCCCCCTGAACATAACCCACATGTTTATAGATGCTCTTAACGACAGGAGAGTGAGATTCCCTTTGAGTTTTGATGAGTAAATAATAAATAATGAGAGACAGATGAATGTGGACTCTGGTAAATATATGAAAGCAAATGTGGGTGCTGCTAGAGACACATGTATGTATGTTTCTCCCACCTGCCGCTGGTTTAGACGGTGTGGAGCTCGTTCTGCTGCGGTGCCCTGATACAGGTTTGCTAACTAGACACTTTCCTTGAATCTGGGATGCCAGTGATTGTTTGATAGACTTCTCCTCACTCTTTATCCCCTCAGCAGGAACTGGTTAAAGAGAAATCATCACATCACATTATAAAACAATATTGTGTACAATGCAAAAAACATTATTCTTAATTAGCATTTTATCTTGTTTTAAATGCCAACACTTCTAGAAAATTATACATATACCTAAAAAGCACAATTGCATAAGATATTAAAGGGGTCATATGATGCGATTTCAAGTTTTCCTTTCTCTTTGGAGTGTTACAAGATCTTGGTGCATAAAGAAGATATGTAAAGTTGCAAAGACTAAAGTCTCAAATCCAGAGAGATATTCTTTATAAAAGTTAAGAGTTATCCACGCCTACCTAAAACGCCTAGTTCTAACACGCCCCCACATCTACGTCACTATGTGGAAATATTAGCATAATGCCGCCCAAATGTGCACGCAAAGAAAGAAGGCGTGGTTTCAGTAACCGCAGTCAGGGAGACGCTGTGTGTTTCTATGTGAAAGCAAAAGCACTTTATTTGGCCTTCCGGAAGTAGATGCAATTAGGAATCATTTTTTTAAGATTTATTTACAACAGAACAGCATAACCCAGATGTTTGAATTTGTGCAACACATTTTATGGACGACAGTTTTTCTTACCTAGAAGAGTACAAGGCTGGCTGTGCAAAAAGGCTATTTCTAAAAAAAAAAAAAGGGTCAATTCCGACTTTGCTATGACAGTCTGGTGCTTCTGAATCAGCGACTGTAAGTATGTTTTGTTATTGGTTTAAGTATTTGCTATTGGCTGTTCAAATTCGGAGTTTTGCGCAGCGCAGAGTAACCCGTCGTGTGTGTGTGTGTGTGTGTGTGTGTTGTGGGGGAACAGGGATCACATCACAGGATAGTGAACTGTCTGTCAGAAATCATAGCACGTCAGCTTTCTTAACCGCGGCTTGTGTACTGCATCGTTACTGTGTCTGTTACGCGACTCTGTTGCCCTTTCGGGCTGAACTGATTGGTAAAACGATGCACAGAGTGTATAACGTCTTGCATATTTACTTTAAAGCTGAAACTCGCGCTTATGGTAAGGTGTGCTTACAATTTTCTCGCCGCTTGCTTTGCTGGATCGTTAATCGCTCCAATCACAAAGCTCGCTGTGTCAGCTGGCCAAGTCATCAGCAGACGTGCGCTTTTGTTCGCTCGCAGGAGAGGGGTCTGTGTTGAACGCGCGTAATTTTGAGACACGGAAGGCGCGGAGCAAGCAGTTCTATCAATAATGTACATATTTGAAAAATAATGTGTTTTTTTTGAACATTAAAGCATGTCAAAAAACCATTTCTGTGTTACCTCTCACTACACAAAATAATGATTCTTTAAAATAGCATCATATGACACCTTTAAGATTTGTTTTCAGCGAATATATCTTGAATATAAATTTACTGTCTTGTTCCAGTTCACATTTTAAATGTTACTTTCACTTACATTTACTGATATTTGTTTTTAAATTAATGTTTAAATGTCTATATGTCACTGAAAACACATATTAATAATACCTTAAGCAGTTTTTTTGCAGGTAAACAAATCTTATAAATAAATAAAAATACTGAGTATGTGACTGTGCAAAAATATGCCATCCATTAACAAACTCAAATAAGGACCCAATTTCTTAATGCCACAAATGATTAAATGTTCATAAAATGCAATTAGTAAAAGACTTCAAAAGCTAAGCAATTCATCACACAGCACTACAACGTGATCATTGTATCAGTTAATCATTCAAATAAAAGGCTTTTGTTTCAATATTAATGGGCCATTTTGTTGTGAATTTACTTTGAAAACCTTTATTGTTTATTCTTTATCACATGTATTCCTACTGAAACTAGATCTCATTTCTCCAAGTTACCATGACAACTCAGTGGCTATCTTGATTATTCTTGAATGTAAGTTCAGAGTATACTGTGCGACAGCAGGAGTGTGTGAGAATGAACTAATCATGATTCAGAGAGGGTGTCATGCAGAGGATGTTGTGATTAATGTCTACAACACACAGCTTTGGAATGGCAGAGATGGTATTGTATACGACTGTTGCTGCAGTCACTGCTAAACGCAGAGCAGACGTGACCTTTGACCTGAGCAAAGGAATGAGGGCAGTCTAAGTTCTGAAGATTTTATTAAAGCTCAGAAAAAATGTGTCTCTCAAATGTTAATACCATAGTACTTTAGTGTATATTCATGTTTCATCTACATCTCAAGTAAATGTCTTGTTTCTTCAAAGTGCCGATTAATACATTTATTCAGCGTGAGCAAATGTATTTTAGCACTAAGAGTATGCACTTAAAAACCTTAGGATCGAGATGGTGACTTGATCTCTTACAGACACGCACCTTTGTTTACAGCAATATTGTTGCTTTCGCTGATTGTACTTCTCAGTGATGAGCAGCTGGGGCTTGTGGGTAGGCCTTTGACAGGTAGTTTGGAAGATGCAGCTTTCTGAGGACCTTTATAAGAAGGGCTGGAAACAGAAGTGGGACTGCAGGGTACTGTGGACTTGTCTGTGCTGCGCATCCTTGGAATGCCTGAATGGAAAAGAACAAAATAGTTATAAATCAATTCTACTTGTCATCTTCAGTAATACCAAAGCATATTCCAGCTAAACTGGATATGTTTTCATAGCAGTTCTATTCAGGCAGCTGCCCTCACAGTGTACTAAATTATTTAATAGACTGCAGTTATTTATATAGCATACAGATGTACATTCAGCCATGCTGATCTTGAGCATGATGATTCTGTTATGTTAAAATTACTTATGAAATATTTTAATGCATACAAACTGATATGATTAAAGATTATCCTGACTGATTTACAGTTATTTATTGATGGTTTTTTTAACAAGGTGTAGAAAAAGTAAAACCAAATAAGTACCACCACCCAATATCTGGGAAGTTTGTGTTGTGTTTGTGTCTTTTTCTTTGTGAAACGTGCAGTAGTGTGCTGGGAAATATTTGTGTGTCTCCTGCATCCTGTTTCTGACTCCAGTGGGTTAAACACCTCACACAAACACATCCTGTACATAACGTAAGGTCTTCTGGGGGCACTGCTATGGAGACCAACCAGCACAAATACACATCATGTCACCTGCTGTATTTACAGGTATGTTTGAATCTGCTGGTCTGGTACAGTGAGATTCCTCACTTTCTCCAGAGTCAGGTCCAGAAACCACTCTCTGAACCCCCTGCTCTTTCCTATGCTTTTGAAATAAGTGTTTAAACAGCACTAAATTCAACAGCAGTGAGGCCAATAAGCGAGATACATGCCACCTGTTGGAGAAGACATGGTACTAAATTTTGCTTGTTCACCTCCAGGCGAAGCTGACTTGGGGTTATTGCAAGGGATTTATCCTGATCAACTCTCTACTATCCTACATTAGGAAAGCAACCAACCACTCAGAGAAAAAAGGCAGTGTGCAGTCTAAATTGTCGAAGCTAACTTGACAGAAATAATTAGCGTTAAACAATCACCACCACAGACAGTGCCATTGACCTTTAAAAAGAGAATGATAAAAATACAGTAAAATACGGTAATATGGGAAATATATACAACTAAAATGAATCTGTTTTCTGTTAATATCCATTTAAAATGTAATTTATCCTCTGATGGCAAAGCGAAATTAAGCTCCATTGCTCCAGTCTTCAGTGTCTCATGATCTCTCAGAAATCATTCTAATATGAGCCTGTTAGGTTTGAAATCGTGATAAGATACTCATCCAAATAGACAGTCAAAACGACCCAGCATTCTTTGAAATAGTTTTTTTGTAACATTATAAATGTCTTTACACTGTCACTCTTGATCAATCAACGAGTAAAAGTATACATTTCTTCAAAAAAATGAAAACCTTTGAACTGTAGTGTTTATTACAATTTTATGAATTCAAAATATTTTTTTAAGTTGATTAAAAACTTTTTCAATGAAATCATAATATATATCGAAGGCACAACAATAATGTCCTTAACCAGCAAATATCCTTGAGCCACACTAATTTTATTTAAAGTCAATAATAGTGTGCTTCTTATAAAGAATAATAATTTATAAAAAAAAAAATGTGTGTAAAAAAAAAAGTATCACAATTGTTTTCTTCCTTAACAGGTGGTTCACCTTGATGAAGCGCAACTAGTGCAAATCCAAATAAATATACTGATAAGCAGATTTAAGAGTAACCTATGCATATCACTCACTATTGCCATGAAATCAGGGGAAATAAATGGCATAGCAAAGGAACTAAAAAGAGTCGATCTATTCACTTATGTATAGTAATGAAAACTTCTGTATCGTGTTACTATATAATTAGTCTGGGGCATAAAATATGGCAGTGTTTTGTGAATCTGACTCACAGTAAAAGATACCGTAAACACAAAACTCCCCTGATTGGGCAACGCGATAGATTGTGGATGCAGAAAATCAGACGACAGTGGTGGCCTGTGAGTCTTGGGGAGAAAACAAGATGCCGATTGTCTAGGAGGGGATGTGACCTGCACTCTGATGATCTTCAATGCTACTTTCATGACATGACCAACATGACACACACACCAATCATATAGAATAGGGCCCCTGAAATCCAACAAGCACCCAATACAATATCCCTTGCATCCCATGGTTAATTAAAGAAAGCGGAAACAAGCAAAAGCGAAAGAAAAAGAAAAAAGGGAGATGACACGAGAAGGTTAAGTACGGGCCAGCCACCCAAGTTCAAAACGTAAATAAGACCATATAGACACATAACACACTGAGACAAAATACGACGCTTTTTCGACCAGAACAGGAAAAAACTGCCTAGGCTACACACCAAGAAACGGAAAGAAAAAATAGAGAGAGAAGGCAAAGCGCGATCGAGAGAGCCGGGACACAAGCAGACCGGAACCGAAGTCAATGCTTGTGAAAGTGTAAAAACTGCAAGTGTGTGTTGGCTTACATGATGAAATGTGGGCACGACGAACGAGGAGAGTTACGTACAACAACTTGCGCAAGGTTTATGGACACACTGGCAAGGTTGAGTCGAGGCTATTAACACCAGGTGCACCCTTCCGTCACTCCATAACACAGATCCAAATGTGGATAACGAGTAGGACCTATCATTAGGACCTATGCTTTTATAAGGAGGTGATTCTATTTGGATGAAACCACCAACCGAATTTCAGCCCGTGATTTAAAGCAAAAAACAAAATTATTTATGGATCCTGTCGAATAGGCGGACACTTTAAAATTTAGCTTGTTCACATTTTAAGGTGAACCACAAAAAATAAAGAAGTTATAATCTGACAAAACTCCGTTTTGGCGGCCGTCTCTAAAAGTAGGTCAAAATGCAGTAATTACAGTGATTATTATTTTATTGCAAAAACAAACACATCCAGGCAATAACATACGAGGTTAGGTCATACTTAAGTTATAGATTGTCATATATATCATGGATTTTGTCTATTATAATTTAGGTTATTTATTGGAATAAATAAATAATAATAATTCTAAATAATAAAATATACACTATTGTTCAAAAGCTTCAGGGTCGGTAAGATATTTTTTTTTTAACGTTTTTTAGAAGATTTTTTTTTTGCTTATCAAGGCTGTCCCCTGTCATTATTGACCGAAAGAGTAAATCGGTATGTGAACTATTTTTTTCAGGTTTCTTTGATGAATACAAAGTTCAAAATAATGTTTAATATAACATTCTCCTGTCCACTTTAATCCAACTGTTCATTGTCAATTTTGATAAGTTTAATGTGTCCTTGCTGAATAAATAATTAATTTCTTTAAAAAAAAAAACTCTTACTTAAACCACCCAACTTTGACATGGTAGGTAATATTAAAATAATAAGTGACAATTTGTAATTAAATTCAAAAAAACATAAAAAAGAAATTTATGGTAAATTAGAATCAGCTCTTACAAAAACAAGAGTCACACATTTAAAAACCACACTTGCTATCAAACTTTTTTTGCCCAATGTGACTCGGGCATGGAAGATTACATTTTTTAGTTTTAGGACCGAATGTGACAGTGATGCTGGTGTAAAATATATAGCACTACACATATATCCAAGTAAGCAATTACAGGAACACAACACTTGAAGAAGAGAAACAATCTAGGAAGCTCCTGCCACGGCTAGCGGTCACTCTGCCTACTTCGTAAAACAAGCCTCGATATTTCGTCTGTGATGTGGAGTAAACAAGCAAAATCTCACCCGCGTTCCTGAACACCGATAGGGCTCCTCCCGGTGGACCCAGACTACCTGTGGGTCGGGCTTCTCGGTTAGAGGGCTTCAGTCTGGTTTCTGGGGGTCCAGAGGTGGAGGTACTGTTAGTCCCTAGAGATGGTCCCAACTTGGAAGACACAGTCTGGAGAAAGAGTTGTTGATTAGCAACAGCATCCCAAGCGAGAGAGCCCAACTCTGGGCGCCGTAGGGTAACCATAGTGTTAGCCATTCCACAGAACAGATAGAAAATGTGCAGCGGTACAGAGAGAGAGAGAGAAGCAAGAAGGAGAGGGAGGAGGAGCGGAAAGGAGGGAGGGGAAATAAGACTCGTCAGCTCTAAAAAGCAGAAGAAGAAAAAAAAGAAAAAAGCAAAGGGAAAAAGTTTCTATTGTGTTATTCCCTCAGGGCTTCTGATGCCAGGACCAGGACCAGCCCAGACCTTTTCCTTTTCTCCCCCTCGTTTCTGAACACTCGACACACACATGGAGTGAGTTTGTGGAAAGATTCTGTTGTCTGAATCAGTGTTCATTTGAGGCAGACTCCTCTCAGGAATGTTTCCCTCCTCATTCTGTTCCAAGACAGTTGTTTTATTGGCAAAAACATCTCACTCATGTTCTCTAACCAAGTTGAAAAAGGCAGGAAAGTGAGAGAGGGAACTGGAATTTTAAGCTTTTAGATGTTTCTTAACAAAACAGTAAAGCAGAAACATGCAAAAGCACTTACGTAGAATTGCGTAAGCGCTCTGACATGCTGTAAGACTGGACAGTGAACATATAGAGAAAACAAGGTGTTGATGCACAAATGAATATTTGTGTTTGCCACTGATCACAGTGTTTACATTTGAAAACCTTTTTGAGGTCTGCATTTACTCTTGACATTTGGTTAGACCCAACCTAATAACACATTTAAGCCTGAATAACAGCATAGCTCAATCATGTGATGACACGTATAGAGCTGGACTTGTTGAAGCAGCTCTCCTCATGAGGAGAAGATTGACATGGAATCAGACAGCTGCTATTCATATGTCGGTTTAAATGAATGTTCCAGTTTGAGTATACCAAAATTTGGATGTATGTGCATAAATGACACAAACAACCTAAAAAGGCCTGGGTGTAAATCTAGAATGCTTCCTAATCTTAATACTTCCTGCCATTGGTGATCAAAAGTTAACATGTTTCCACTAGAGCCCGACCGATATATCGTTTTGCCAATTTTATCGCCCGATATGAGCCTGTCGCAGATATATCGGTATCGGCGAATATGCCGATATTCAAGCATTGTCTTATTCGACGTTAAGTGCCCTGCGAAGTGGACTTCACATGATATTCTGCCATGATTCCAGTTCGAAGTGAGCGTATATGTTCCATACAAAGGGCATTAAAGTGCGTGAGACGTAAATTTAAATTGTATTTATTTACAGAGGTATATTATGTCACACTTCTCTATTAAGTTTCGTCTGTGTGTGAAGACAGTAGCGCAAATCCGTGAATGAATTTTCCGAAGTGAAAAACTCCCAACAGAATAAAGTTTAATGGAACTGAATTGATATGAAATAACGCTGGAATAATACACCCCTTTTTAACACTTGACCTGTCATTGCATGATCAGAGTCATTTGGATAAAAAGTTTATTGTTAAATGCCCTGCCTCCATTACATATCTTTGTCTGTCACTATAAGGGTTGCTCACACATTTGCTGTTGATACATGCAAAAAAGTGTTTATGATTTTATATGACTGTATTCGGCTTTGCGTATATACTGTATTCTAACTATAGTCAAGTCAAAAGTGGTGGAACCCGACCGAGATGGCAAATGTCACACTTTTGACTGGTATTACATAATATACACAAAGAATAATCAGGCCGATATATCAATATTAGCTTTTTTACTCCCTAAGATCGCGTATGGGGACCCAAAAACCCTATCGGTCGGGCTCTAGTTTCCCCTGGCTGGGTCTCAGTCTGACCCTGTCTGTCCATCCCAATATATGTAACTTACTTGACTAGTCAAAGGATGCTTCATTAGAATGCCTGATGATGTCTGATAAAGTTTTTACTAAATGTAAAAATGTTACTAAATGAAACTAAATGTAATCAGTAATAAAGGTTTTAATTATAGTAAATATATATAAAATGTAAATGTACTGAATACAAATTAATACACGTTTTAATAATAGCAACAATTTTAATAAATACACATTAATAAAAGTAATAATAACAATACTAAAATGTAAAAAAAATTATAATTGTAAAAACAAAAGGCTTAGTATTCCTAAAATCTGAATTAATAAATCTTAATAAAAGTTGTAACAACAACAACAACAATAATAAAAGCTTTTTCTAAATGTACTAAATGTTTTAAAAATAGTCAAATATAAATACTCAAACGGTAAAATGTAGCCTATGGTTTAAATAAAGTGTAAAACCATTTCTAAATGTACAAACTAAATGAATTATATAAAATGCAAATTCCTCCAGAGAAATATATGTCCTTCATATAGCCTAGATACAGTACAAATGGATTTTTAATGTGTTTCAATATTATTATGCACAACAACAACAGCTACAACAGAAAACAGCGACTTAAACTGCATGAGGGAATAAGGGGAAAACTCAGTCACTAACCTTGCTAGTGCTCTTAGAGGTTTCTTCCCCAGCTTCTTTCTCAAGTTGAGGCTCTTCTTCATCTTTAAAATCAATTGAAGGAGGATATTCTGACTTCATTGTTTCTTCTCCTTGCGTTGGCAAGGATAAAGTGTTTACATCTTTCTCTTGACCGCCACTGACCACCATCTTTGTTTCTTTCCCTCTTGTATGGTTTGATGATGATCTACTTCTTGTTCCAACAGCTTTATTTTCCACCTTCCTACTAGCATGAACCTTCACACTTCCTGAAGCTGACTGGTTAACATTAGTGTTTGTTTTTGCGGGATTGGCTGATCTTGGTGCAGAGGCAGCCCTGGAGATGATCTTGGCCTTCACGTTCCTCAGGTCTGGCCTGGGAAACCTCTTCGCCTCAGGTTTTGTGGCTTTGGTCAGAGCAGCCCTTGTAGGAGGCTTGGCATAAACACGTCCTTCCAGATCACTGGTCTTTTTTGCTGTGGACTTTGGCTGGTTTTCCTCTTTTGAGATGTAAGAAGTTATGTTTCTGGTATCTGTTATAGGAGTATTTTCAAGAGACACCACTGTCTCATTCATGACATCAGTTTCTTGAATGGCTGAAGACAACACAACTTCCTCGTTTTCATACACAACTTCCCTTTGGTGTTCATTCACCACAGCCATGTTTGGAACTTCTGCTTGTTGGCCTTCTGGTGAAACACTGATTGGCATCACCACTTCAGAGCTGTATAGACCTTCAGACATAGACACAACTTTGGCCTCTTTTCATTATTAATTCTACAGAGGCTAAAGAAAGAAAAGAGTCTTCTTCCTCCTCCTCTTCAGTGTCCCTCATCACAATCATCCCGGCCGTTTTTTCTGAAGAAGCCACAGGAATTATCATCCACCGTTCGCTTGGCCAACCTTTTGTGTTACCACCAAAGTGACATTGTTGTTGTCATTGTCACTCCAACAGTCTCCATTAGCATCCAGATAGACAGACACGGAGTTGTCGTTGTCCCACTTGAAGCTGTCCCCTGCAGTCCGCATTGGCCCTCTTGTTTAATGCCAGAATTCAATGCACTGCCTGGCTGTTGCTTTTCCCCATCGTCCACCTGCTTCATGTCCACATCTCCAGAGACTATCTGTGTCTGGGCACTGCTCATACTACCGCAATGTCGACGCACTGAGTTCCGTGTGATGTCTCACCTCTTATGCTACCATGGAGCAAGGCCAACGGACGATGAACATGAGGGACTTATAGGTGAAAGCATTGCTACTCTGTTCACTACTGTGTTGAAATTCCCAGATCACATGCCCTGTTTTTTGTTGTGATTCCCATGAGACCTTGTGGATGGAGACACAATCATCAGCCCACATCCCCCCTAGCTAGATCTCACTTCCCGCCACTGAGGACGGCAATACTCTACTTTGTTAGAAGAAGATTATTTGTTTCTTATCATAGAAAAGTCTAGTTGCTTTTGCTCATTCGAAGAGACTCCCATGGTTTTTTGCTAGCACCCTTTAAGGACTCTAGAACAAGGAAAAGACAACAGGCATGTTCCAGGTTGTATTTTTTCATTCTGAGTCCTTTTCTTAATCTGGTACTGTGTGTTTTTTTTAAGAGATTTTCTAAAGATTAAGAGACTGGAATAACACAGGGAACCAGCGTCATATTCATGAATAAAAGCACAACCCACCAGTATAGTGTGGTGAATTTAAACAAACACTAAGAAATAAATACAATAGATTTTGACTCAACTTTCTAGTCAAATCTAGTATGAAATAGATTAGATTACCATAAACCCTAGCATAACATTGGTTACGAAGAAAATTCTTGACGTAACAGAAGTTTATGAAGCGCCTATAGCTCCCTACTGGCAAATTTCCCATATATTGCTCCCTGGTTTCTTCCTATAATGAGTCAAAGGAAAGAGAAATTAATAAAAATGTAGCACAAAAATCACAAACCGTCTTTTTTATATAGTTTCCGGTAAGAATACTTGATTCAACTTATAACATATCTCTAAGCTTACCATTGCCTTAGCTTAAGTTGAACATTTTAGCCTTTAAGTGTTTTTGACCCAGGTCTCGGGGTTAGTTCGTTTACATTATGTAACTGTAGTGACTCTCGGTGTGTTGTGTGCTTTGTCCTAATAGAATATCAAACTCCTTTCTCTCTTACTCTAAGGTTGATTCATTAAGCTGTTTTAGTCTTCTTGAGTACGGGAAACTGTTTAAAAGCCGCCTGCATGAAATTGTATCTATAACTTAGTCCCTATTTTCCATAATTTCGGCAATGCACATGCACAATCAAGTCCCTGCGCTGGTCATATCCACACCTTTTTAATCAAATGTGGGTGAACATGTAGGCAAGATAAAAGCTATAAACAGGAGTAGGCTTTTATTTTGATATTCAGAGCTTTCTCTCTTCACACACACAGGCCATACTTGTGACATTTCAGCCCACAAGTGGGTGGCTTGTGTTCCGATACAATGCTGAAATGTTCCACGACAGAGTCCCTGATTGTTTCTTGCTCACAATCATTCATTGAATAACCCCAAAGTCATTCTTTTATACAAAGAAATGCTTATATCAAGTCTCTTTGGGGGATGTGGGTGGGTGGCAAATTGCGTCTGTGCACCTTTCTAAGAGCTTGGTGCCATGGATCCGTCATGGCACTCATGCAAAAGTACAAGCATCACTTATGAAGTTATCTACTATGTTATTGAGGGATTTTGCAGCTATCCACCCGAAATTGTAGTGTTAATTATACGTAGTTTCAAAAAAAAGCAGTCACCAATTAGGTACAATAATTGGCACTGATCCCCCTAAGTGACATGCTAATAATCATTACTCAGCCAAATTATCCTCTTTTCTGACTTCGCGTGAGATTGACGGCTTTTGTTTCACAAAGTATCAGAATGAGATGAGCAATCTTTACGATGCAAAACAGAGACAAAATCTGATAATCTTCACCTTTAAAACTATTGAAATGTTTAACTAACAAAGTGTTATATAACATAATACTTTGCATGTTTATTTGACTCCTTTAACTAGACCTCTCAATGTACCATGTACACAATGAATCAATGATTGTTGAACTGATATAGAGGGTACTTCTAGGGACTAAAAACCCAATGAAAGTATTTGATGAAAGTAATTTTCTTTCCTGGGTTGACATATTTTCAATCAAGAGACTTAAAATTACTAATAGCATTTACTTAACATCACAAAACCATGATTTGCTATTTGCTATTGTTATTAAGTGGCAATTGTAAAGTTGTATTAATGGGAAGAGACAATTCTCCTCATTCACACGGATCCCCATTCTTATGGGTCACAATATGTTGTTAGCACTACCATTCACAAGTTCTTAGTGGTCCTTCGATTTTTTATTAAAGTGCAATTTAAGTATTTCTTCTTTCAGAATGTATGGACACTTGAAGTGATTTTAAAAGTGACTGTAAATGGCATTTATAATCTTACAAAAACTTTCTGTTTCAAAAAATTGCCGTTCATTTGAACGTTCTATTGATCAAATAAAAAAAAGTGCTAATCCCCAATCTCCCCATGTGCACAACTGTTTTCAACATTGATAATATGAAATGAATCTTGAGCAACAATTCAACATATTAGAATGATTTCTAATGATCACCGACAAGTAAAAACCGATTATGCTCCTGTTGATTTGGCCATCTACAAATGAAACAAAAAACATTTTTATAAAATATCTTCCTATAGAAACTAATATCCCTCCATATCCCATTTTTCCTTTTTTTTGTAAAAAACTGGGAAATAGACATCACTATTTATGTTTGTTTTCCCACCCCAAAAAAAATAATTTTCAACTAAACCCCTCCCCCCCGTACTGAACTATGATGTATTAGGAAAAAAATAACTTTCAATACTCACTAAAGCTTTACTGGGTTAACCAGCAACAGCCCCGTTTATAGATGTACATTCAGTGATCATGATATTATGCAACACTTTCTTGTTTCCCACTGT
The DNA here is from genome assembly GCA_018155175.1 of Sinocyclocheilus anophthalmus. NCBI lineage: Eukaryota > Metazoa > Chordata > Actinopteri > Cypriniformes > Cyprinidae > Sinocyclocheilus > Sinocyclocheilus anophthalmus. Next base: position 368,470 of record JADLZN010004486.1, read on the forward strand.
GATCAGCTCAGAAAGCAGTGGGATACTGAACATGAAGTAAGAACACTTTAAACCTGACTGCATAGGATAATTTACACTCTGGTTTAACGTCTTTCTACCCAGTAATTACAGAAGATGGAGACACAAAGCCAGATAGAGGAAATGGAGAGAGGGAGAGGGCAAGTTACAGCGGCAGCAATGATTTCAATGCTGTTGTTTACGGGTACAGTCCTCCTTACCCCCTGGGGTGTGCAGAGAATTGAAGAGTGGCGGTTACTCACTTGGACAAATTGTGAGGTTACAAGACCATTTCCAACTTTTCTCTACACTCCCTGTCCGGTCTCCATAAACCCCAATTCGCTGCATAGTCCTCTTAACACAATTCTTACGTGTATTGCTATACACAACGCAACGGATTACAAGAAAAACTGCGAGGCCCTCTGTTGTTGCTGCACTGCATGCCTTGTCAACTGAAATACTACCTGGTACGAGCATCACGCTGGAACAGAAAGTTCCCATAGCTCTCCATCTCTCAATCCTAGAGAAATACACGCTAAAAAAACTTAAAGGGGTAATTTGATGTTGCTAAAAAGAACATTTATTTTGTGTTTTTGGTGTAATGCAATGTGTTTATGCCGTTTAAGGTTTAAAAAAACACATTATTTCCCACATATTATACATTATTGCTGGTTGTTTCTCCTATATTGCCCCCACCTTTCGAACCCTAAATTTTTTTTAGCAAAGCTCATTGGGCTGAAAGCGAGGTGGTGCCTCTGATTTTGGCCCCAGCTATCCTTTGCGTGTGATTGGCCAAATACTCTCAAGCCTGGTGAGGGAAAATGTTCACCCCGTACCAATATTGTGATAACTCTGTCCGGGCCTTCCGTATTGTGGATCCGTACCGTAGTCAGTAGACAACAGTTAAGTAACCCACTTTAACGAGGCCATTCATGTTTGTCCGATCCAGTGGTTAACTATAATTGTACTGATTATAATGACCTACGTACTCGTCCCCCTGTTCTTACGCTTTGCATCTGGCAATTCTTTAAATATCCCAAACAACTTACTCTACAATCCGTGAGTCAGAACATCCTGCATTTGTGCTAGTCCCCTCTCCTACCAGGATCTGAACCAGTCCTCCATAAAGGCCTGCCCACATCTGAATTATTGGTTGTTTTTGAAACCTGTTCCTGTGCTAAGCAGCTGTGGTGCTGTAAATACAACGTAACCACTGATTTATAATCGTGTCCTCTTTTGGAAGGCCAAACAAAAAAGTTTCGCTTTCACAACAAAACACACAGGGGTCTTCAACACACGGGCGGGCAAGCGTGGTGTGGACAGAGCTCCTTCACGTACTTACATCGACTCTCATATAGTGGCTCCCTTTCACGATGCCATAGAAGAACCTTTTTTTGTTTAAATGGTTCCATAAAGAACTTTTAATATCTGAAGAACCTTTCTGTTGCACAAAAGGTTTTTTGTGGTTAAAGAAGGTTCTTCAGATTACAAAAGAAAGGTGAGAAAGAGTTGGTTCTTTAAAGAACCTTTGACTGAATGTTTCTTTGTGGAACCAGAAATGGTTCTTCTATGGCATCGCTTTTAGAACCTTTTGAAGCACCTTTATTTTAAGAGTGTAGCGTGCGAACGCGGGCGGGCTTGAGAACAATGTAGCGGCCGGCCGGCTGCCAGCAAATCCATGTGACGACCCCGTACTTTGGACCTCCGCCCTTGACGAAGCGGGCCATCGTCCTCTTTTGGAAGATCAAACACAGTAGTTTCGCTTTCACAATGAAACACACAGCATATTCACAACATGGCGGCAGCAACAAATACTACAGCGAGAATAAAAGTTACGCCTTCTTTCTTTGCGTGAACATTTGGGCGGCGGTGGGGGGTTGAAAAAAAATTGTAATCTTCCCCCTCGTGACCGTAGACATGTGTGGGACAGGTTTTAAGAACGAGCCTGTTTTATGTAGGAAGTGTTTTTGACCTCCTCAACTTTTATAAAGACTATCTTTCCTTTTTGATTTTTGGAGACTTTTAGGTCTTTTGCACTTAAAATCTTCCTTTTTCACAAGAGCTGTAACACTCCCCAAGAGAATGGAAAATTTAATCGCATCATTGACCCCCTTTACGAACTGTCCCCTTTTATTACTAGAAATTAGGGCTGCACGATTATGGCAAAAATCATAATTGTCGATTATTCCCTACGATTATCACAATTTACACTGAATGATGTTATCTTATCTTAAGCGTGCAGAATAACATTAGTGGACTTTGAACGATTAATTGCCACTTTTGAACAAATGATCTGTGCATGCGATTTACTTTGACTGAACATATTTCTACATTAGAGGTGTGATTTTTCCCACAGTGTTTAAGAAAAACACCCTTTCTCCCAACAATAACTGTGCTTACACTTAATAATAAAACATATAAATATTTTTAGAAGCTGCTTTCAAAATCCACCTGGCTCAAAAATCTGCAGTGGCACATGCATTTAAATCAGAATGGTGTTTTATGGCATCGTCACACCAGTGAATGACTGACATCAACCCAGTTTTCTTTCACTAGTCTGCCCACCGGCTCTCAGAACAGTGAAGCGAAGGGTGGCTAATGCTTCTTTCCCTGACAGGATCCAGAGAATGAATGTGATGTTCTAGGACTGAACTGAGTGGATCTGTAGAACACTCCTTAGTGCCTATAGGGCCCCAGCAACAACAGAAGATGTCCCATGAACTTATATAATCAATATTACTGAGCTGTATCAGAAAACCGTGGACTTAAGTTTCAGTATGACCTTCCAAAGAGTCAGAGTTTCTTTGTCAATGTGATACACAATACATTTGCTTTTCCCAGAACTAAAATGACAACACCTCTATAACCTTACAGAACATCTGATCAAATTTCTGCACAGCATCTTTAGCATCATTTCACATATTTAGCACCTGCATAATTCCCTAGGTTAATATGCATAATTTGGGAACTGTAGCCTTTCTGTAACACGGTTTTTTGTAATTAGGTGAGTATTTCCATTAACGAGGAATTACGCTGATGACCTAGAACGAAAATATTTCAGCATGTGATGACAAAAGGCTGCTATGTCTTCTTAAACAACCTACGCATGAATTGACAAAGCTCTTAGAATTGAAATTATTTTGGCCACTTTTAGCATTGTTAAAATTCAGGCTGCTCAAAATTAGAAAAATGCATTTCCTTATATTTGCAACCACTATTGTCCTTATATGACTTAAAGGCTGAGCAAAACGTCCACAGCTAGATGGCGACTTGAATAAACAACAGAAATTATTAAGGTGGCCAAGTTACACCTCCATATAAATGTAATTCTTTAACGTTTTATTCCTCTTCCCACCTCCCATTTAAGAGCTAAAAATAGGCTCAGGCCCAAAAGACGGAAGCGAAGTCTCTCTCTCTATCATAGTGCAGACACCTGTCTAAGTGCCCTGGTCAGTTAAATGTAGACGTAGCCTGAGGACTAAAGCTGTTCCATTAAAAACTGTTCCACACAACACAAACTCAAGAGAACAAGGACTTTGCACATGGCATATGTGATAATTTGGTGTATGCATTCTGATAACAGTCTGGTTGCATTTCTCAAGCAGATCAATACTAATAAACATATTTAAACATATTTAAATGTAAAAAAGAGTAACTTTGTACAGTGAAAATTTAAATTCCACTGTGAATTATAGAATAAAATACTCTCTCCATAAAATACTCTTTTGTGACTTCTCTTTGTGTCTCTATCTCTCTCTCCATACTGCGTAATTATACTGCATAGTTGAGCATTAGCAGGCTGTTTGCTTGGCTGGTGCTACAGCAGTTGAAAAGGTGTTTATTCCCCATTGTAGAACTTGGTGCCAAAACTGATCTCATAAGCTTATTCTAATGCTTGAGCGTCAAGTCCAGATTTGCACAACTCTGCATAGGTCCTAAATTGACTAGAAGAAATGTCAAACATATTAAGAAAGAGCTACAGATTTACTGGTGCTTGAATTCTTAGGCAATCATTACTGAACTAAAAGTCAAAGGGCCGTGGTTCAGTAGATATTGATTTAGTTGTTTTTTTCTGGCAAGCGTAATAATGTTATCCTTAATACAGATTGTATTTGTTTTCGTATTGTTTTCAAAAAATTAATAATTTAGTTGTTTGTACATTTTTACAATGAATCTCTATATATGTTGGTTTATACTACAAAATAAAATACTGTAACCAATGCAATACCATGCATACTCTGAAACAGGAATGTACTCATTTATTTGCATACAAATGATCAGATATGCAGAGTGCTGTAGTTTGTGAACTGTAATTATGCTGCTTAGAAAAAACATGCAATCGCATATAATGCTCATGGCTATGATGATGACATCTTAATAAGGAAGATTAACCACTTTCAATACATGAGAACAGCGATGAAAAAAGCATTTTAATCTATGTGGTTGCACAAAATTGATTCTGATAGGCTTATATGTTATTACACACACATAGTTCTTAAGTTATGTCAGCTCAATTATGAAATTAGTCATTCTAACTAATCATTCTTAGCATTTAATCTGAGAATACAAATTAACTTTTGTGGCTAAACTCAGCTAAATGGATTTTAGAGACAATCAGATTTTTATCACATTCAATATACTTCAATTCATTTTAGCACAGAGAACAAATGGGAAATAAGAACTACATGCAAAATCAATACGTGATAGCAGAATTAAACTACATACTTACAATTTAATTGTCATGTACTGACAACAATATAAGTTTGATTGTGCTCATCTGCAGTTATTGCGGCTGATCACATTTTGAGTCTCATTATATCTTAAAATATTAAAGGAGACCTATTATGCCCCTTTTTACAATATGTAATATAAGTCTCGGGTGTCCCCAGAATGTATCTGAAGTTTCAGCACAAAATACCCCACAGATCATTTATTATATAATTTTGAAAATGCCTATTTTGCGTGGAAGCAGAAACACGCCGTTTTCTTGCATGTATCTTTAAATGCAAATGAGCTGCTGTTCCCCGCCCCCTTTTCCAAAGAGGGCCTGTGCCTTCTAAAAGCTCGATTCTGAATAATAACATCCGTGGGTTTTTTGATTATCATGTCTATTGCGCTGAAATCAAGCGTTTTAAAGCCACATCTGTTTAAACTTCTGCTATATGGTTTTCTGAGTGCACACATCTGAAGCACACGCACAGAAAGCGGCTGTCACACGGCATGTCTTATTGCGCGAAGATGTCATTATTACACAAGTTTCAATGTTGTTCAATAACATCCCAAGTTACAAAACAGTCGGTTATGTCTGTGAAGGTAAACAGCTGGGAAAGAAATTGCATTTCTTTCAGAGTAATATACAGAAAATAAATCAATAACCTCTCTTGTCTCTCTTGAGGCTGGGATTCTAAATAGTTTTCTGTGCTTGTCAGTGCATCGAAAGACAGAACATTTAAAACTGGTACACCATTGTCCGCTCCCGTGAACCCAGTTGGTGCCGTGGATGGAAACTTGCAGATTAAGGGGCGGTAATATTATAATACGATCCCCCTTTCTATGTCAGGGGGGAGATTAATTCCAGTGACTTTGAACTTTTCACAGGGCTGCAGAGCTAGCTTCCAAAACAGCCTTACTAGGCTTACTTAGTTTTTTTTCACATTTTCTAGGTTGGTAGATGCACCATGGGCACGATTATAGCACTTAAAGTCAGATTTTCATGATATGTCGCCTTTAAGACAACTTCACAGAAAACCACTATTTTAAGCCAACTGTTTCTTAACACAGTGAAATACTGATACTGATAAGATATACTGATTAGTAAGTTATAAATTTCACTCAAAATCCTCTCAGGCAGGTACAGGCACCATCAACTTGAATTTCTCTTGGTTCCCAAACACTTCTGTGAGAACCAAACAGTTGCCATAGAGATGAGCTGTCTACTTTGTCATTGGCAGTGTCTGCCATACAAAAATACCCACAAGCCTCTACAGATCACTCCTATTCTTACTGACTCCAAACATTGTTTTTATAGTACTCCAGTAAAAGAGCTGCCAGCATTTTTGGGTCAATTAAGTGCAAAAATGTAGTTATGAATCTCATTAGGCTAGGTAAGGTAAGGTATACAGGCAGGTGCATATACTCACTAGAGCAAATAATCTTATAACACAAAGAGTCACGTCCCTCTAAAGCAGTGATGGCGCATTTCGACTTTGACGCTGGTACATGTAATGCTGGTGCAAGGTAACATGTGTAAACAGATCAATAGATCACCCTGGTTATGTCAAAGAGCGCTGGAAAGCATCCAAAAAGAGGATGTGCTCTAATAACTTCATCATTAATATATACAGCAGTGATTCGGGTTCCAAGAACACACTTATCAATACCAGCATCACATGCGCAAACAAATCAACATTACATTATATAACTGTACATGTAATTATTGTGGCACCATACAAATACATAGATTGGGGGATGCAAGGTATAAAAAAAATCGCAATATAAATAAACTCAAAGCTTCAAGAATGTACTTTCTAATCCTAATATAAGTTATTAGACTGGGATTGTTATTTAAAAAGCCCCAGCTGACTTGAAAACCATAAAAACATCCCTCGCATACATACAGCTGAAGAAAAGTTAGAGGCTGTCTCATGCAACTATGCAGTATATGACTTAAATAAGCCACTGAAGACATACCTGCTTTTCAAGTGTTTTGAATCAATCCTGATTTTATCAAAACACACATTTTCCACAGGTAAGCCTGTCCCGGACAGAACGTCCTGTTTCATTCGATCCTGCCAGCAAAAGCACTGCAAGAGAGCAGTTTCAGTCAGAGCGGAGACTAAGAGAGACCCCTCCCCTCTGTCTTCAGCTGCAGCCAAACCGTGCCGCAGTAACCAACCAGAAGTGTGTGTGTGTATCAGAGAGCGAGTGACTTTTCCGAGGTAGCCCTGGAATGCATTTTCTTCCCCTTACCGAGAACCCTCTGTGCCAGCCGAGGCAATAGCAGGGACAATCCTCCCTGCTCTGCGACACACACAAGCATCACATAAAAACACAATAAAACCACAAAAAGGATCTCTATTAAACACTGTTAAAGGCTGCTGGTGTTTTCACGTCAAATAATGAGTCAGAGAGCTCAAAGTTCACTGCTGACTAAGAATGTCTGTGTGTGTGTGTGTGTGGGTGGGTGGGCAGATTACCTCCTCCTGGCTACAACTTCTGTAGAAATAAGGGGCCCTCCTGTGAGTATCAGAATGCATGGTTGCTAAGCAGTCAAAACTATCTTGTTTAAAGAAATGGAGGAATCTGTCTCTTCAGGATGAGAGAAATAGTGAAAGTGACGTGGCCAAGTATGGTGACCCACACTCGGAATTAGTGCTCTGCATTTACCCATCCAAAGTGCACACACACAGCAGTGAACACACACCGTGAACACACACCCGGAGCAGTGGGCTGCAGCGCCCGGGGAGCAGTTGGGGGTTCGGGTGCCTGTCAAGGGCAACCTCCAGTCCGTGTATTGAAGGGGGAGAGCGCACTGTCATTCAACTTCCCCCACCGACATCCCTGCCTGGCGAGACTTCGAACCCACAACCTTTGGGTTATGAGTCCGACTCTCTACCATAGGCCATAATCCAAAGTGGGCACCCAGATTGATGATATGACAAACAAAAGACAATGTAAAATGACCAGTTTTTCACTAAGTTGGTCCTTAACTCCAAAAATTGGGAGATTCAAAGCCCACAGAACATTCTGTTCAGTTAAACAGTGATAATCCAGCCAAATGCATTTTCCCGTTGAAGTACAGTTTCTCTGAAGAGTGTGTGATACATTTCTTTTTATTTTAATTTTTATTTTACACCTCACTGTAAAAAACCAATCCGTCAAATTTACGGTAAAAAAATGGCAGGTGTGGTTGCCGGAATTTTACCATAAAGAATACGGTAGCAACATTTTAGGTTTTTTACGGTTTTAACTTAAATTTACAGTAAAATACCATAATTTCATTAACTGGTATAATGTTAATATACCAACCTACTGAAGTACTGTTTTGACCCTTTGTAATACACTGATAACCACCAAATGCAGGTGGTGATTAGAAAGTCACATGATGAACCAAAGCAGTTTTTAAATAATAACATATATAGGTGTACAGTGTCATTCACACAAACGCTAAACACCATCATGGTAACACGCATGATACTGAAATAATGCAATAAACTTTCATTTAACAACATTAGGTGTAACATACCACCCTAATATACAAAACTGATAAGAAAAAACTAAGTAGAAACATAGTTATTCAAAAAAACATCAAATTTGAAATGTATCGCAGGGAATTCTGGGAATGTCAATTTACGGTTTTTTTAAATTCACTGTACTTATAGTCCTTTTCACTCCAAAAACGTTATACTACCCATTAAAAAATTAAATGCCAATCATGTATGTCCCTACAGTTTTTCACCTGTCTATAGTAAAGGGAATTTTACCGTTTACCTTTAACAGGTTTTTACCTGGTAGCATTTTTTACCGTCCCTTTTACCTTAAATTCCCGTTCCATTTTTTTTACACAGTGGTACCTTTTATTTTAATAATAATGCATATAAATTGATCCGAATTTTTTGACAGTAAAAAACTTTAATAATGGTTACAAAAGATTATATTTCATGCTGTTTTTCTTTCGAACTGTATTCCGTCCCAATGAATCCTGGGAATGTATCACGATTTCCAAAAAAAATTATTCCGGCAAGCACTACTGGTTTTCATTGATTAATTAATAAAAATGGATCCTATGTACACTGAAAGACTTGATTTAATGACTGCTGAAACTGACCCATGCTTTACCATCACTGACTACATTATTGTTAAATTCAAATAATTATGTTATGTGTTAAATTTATTATTAAAAATTAATATATTAGAAATATAAAAAAAAAATAGAAAATACTTCTTAATATTACTGTTAAATGCAGCCTTGGTGAGAACCCCTACTAACCCCAATTTTTTGAACAGTATATTGAATATAGTGATATTCAACACGGTCAAATCCATTTAGACAAAACCATTTGGTTTCACCAAATTCGTCAATATACAGAAAGTCTCCAGTTTTTTTATTCTAAAAACTAATAATATTGAAGAACTCTTTCTGACATTTATAAAGAAATAGAAATAAATAATAAAAAAAAACATGTACAAAAGTCTGTTTAATGCTAATCAGTTCACTCTGTGTCATACTGCCTACTTGAATTGGTAGAGGAAAATCTACTTATTTATTTACTGAAACAAATTATAAATTTCACTTCTGAAGACTAAATTGTACGAAAATGCAGTTTTTCAATTTTTAAGTGTTCTCAATGCTATATGGTTGCTGGGGTGTTCTGGGTGATTGATTGCTGGCGCAAGTCAAAATAGCACACCAACAAGTATGATATACTGGTTTGCTATCAACTAAATAGTGGTTAGTCAGCTGACTTATCACTGAACTGTGGTCAATAATAGACTATGGTATCTTCAGTCTCACAGCTGTTTTTCCGGATAAACTCATATTAGATGCCAGGAAAACACTGCTGACAAGCACTGAGACAAAACATACACACAAACAAACCAAAAAAAAGTGTCAAGAGCATCAGTGAAGAATTAAGTTGTGGAAAGATATTGTCCTGTCCACTTCATATCACAGTCAAAGTTATTAACTTGTAAACGTACAATCTTGCTCCCAACGTCATTCAGCATGGAAAAAAAAAGCATAACACATTGTGTAGAAAAACACATAGCTTCAATGACACACACAAACCCCAGCCAGCAACCATAACCACAGCTGTAACCACTGACATTGAGGTACATGATATCCGAGCGCTGTGTAACTGTGTTTAACTGCCCTTAAATAGACAGTTAGAATGAAGTCCATATTTCTGTTTGCCTTCAATGTCTTCAGCACCGTTTTGAGAGATGACAAGTAGACCACTTGTAAGGAGACTATGGACCATATTGTTTCAAATAATTCTGTTTAGAACAGTTAGTTTGCCTCTGGGTCTTTTTTTAACTCAGGCCACACTAACAACACCACATTTGCATACATTTTAACACAAGCTCAGGCACAGGAGTCATGGTTGTTCAATAAATGCTTGACCTGGTCATGTTATCAGGTTAAAGATAAATTTGATATTTGCAGTATTCCAGTGAACCAACATCAGGATCACTTGGGAAAACAAATCAGCACTCTTAGTCAAGTGGACTATACAGAAGTGGGCAAATACTCAAGCAGTGGTAAAAGACAAAGGTTTTACTTGGACCTACAAAAATGCTTTACCTCAATGCATGTGAACTTTGGCTTATCAAACACTACTATTAACTATTAATGTAGTTGGTGGTGTTGTGTGTGTGTGTAATATTTATTATAAATATATATATATATATATATAGTATATATATTATATATATACACATTATATATACAGTGTGGGCAGTATATTGCCCCTATATTTGATGAAATTAAAAAACTTTACACCACACAATTCATATTTAAAGGGGTTATATGATGTTGCTAAAAATAACATTTTTTTGTGTATTTGGTGTAATTAAATGTTTTTATGCGGTTTAAAGTTAAAAAAACACATTATTTCCACATACTGTACATTATTGTTTCTTTTCTATGCCCCGCCTTTTTGAAACGCTTTGATTTTTACAAAGCTCATCAGTCTGAGAAAGCAAGGTGTGCTCTGATTGGCCAGCTATCCATGGCATTGTGAGTTAGCCGAATACCTCAAGCGTGTGACGTAAATATTTATGCCCTTAAACATACTGGGTGAATCCCTGTCCGGCCCGGAAGCACATTCAAAAAACATGAAACCTTCTAAACTCTGTCATTTTGTATTTGCATCCAGGGGGGAACATAATTAGGATTATCTGCTTATACTGTCCCTTGTTTTACGCCGTTGCCCTTGCTTTTTGCTCAACGCCCTTAAACATAAAACCATGTCCCTGCCCATTTGGGTCGGAAAAATGACAACCAACGCTACTCTACAAAACTGGCCCAAACTCCGCGTTGATCGCCATCGCAAAATCCTTTACATGAAAAGCATACTTATGTCCCTGTGAGTCCAGAACAGCCCAGCATTGTCGTCTACTCTTCCGGAATCAGGAAAAGGTCCCTCATAACAAAATTGCTGCACACAAATGATATTATTGGGTTTGAAAACTGTTTCTGCAACGTGTGGTTATACCACTTTAAAACCACTGATTTTCCTAGCCTGTCCTCTTTTTGTAAGGCGAACCAAAGTATTTCACTTTCAAAAAAAAAAAAAACCCAAAAAAAAAAACTGAACACAGCGTACACCCAGCGGGCCTAGAGTTGAGCGTGAGCAGCGGCCGGTGGATTCGACGAAGGAGCGGCCGGCGGGTTTGCGGCAAGCACATGTGACGACCCCGGCCTTCGTCCACGGTGAAAGCCGATCCGGCGACGCCCCGCACGAAGTTGTTGTATTCTCTCAGCGACCAGCACAGATCAGCTTTAGGCATGACGAAGTGGATATCGTCCTCTTTTGGAAGGCCAAACAAAGTAGTTTCGCTTTCACAACGAAACACAGTGTCTCACACATGGCGGCAGCACAATACTAAAGCGAGATATAAAATTACACCTTCTTTTCTTTGCCGTGACAGTTGGGGCCGGTGTTATGCAAATCTTCCCACATTGTGAAGTAGACATGTGGGGGTGTGTTGGAATGAGCCATTTTAGGTAGGCGTGGGTTGACTCTTAACTTTTATAAAGAATATCCTCTTTGGATTTGAGACTTTAGTCTTTAAACTTTACAGATCTTCTTTATGCACCAAGTGCTTGGAACACTTCAAAGAGAAAAATTTAAATCGCATATGACCCCTTTAAAATGTTAAAAAAAACTGTTAGTAAAATTTAGAACTGAAAAAGAAGCACATAAAGTGCCGTAGGACTATAAATGTGTTGATTGATTTTTTATTGATCAGAAGTGCAGATTCATAATATCTATCATATATTCATTATTCCTAACCTATTTACAATTTCAGAAGAGATAAAAACAAACAGATTCATATTTAAGTGGTTCTGTGCCGCTATGTCTGAGAATCTGTTTTCAAAGTCAGGACAGCACTTCAAACCTGGACACACTTTGTGTATGTGCCCTGCGGTGCGGTGTGGTGTGGTGTGTGTGTGTGTGTGTGTGTGTGTGTGGTTGGTTCACGGAGGCAACAATGTAGATAGCAGGGCTTTAATTTCACTCTTTATCTGTCCAAAGCATTTTAACACGCTCACACACATTCAATAGCTATTCTGTTTTTTGAAGAGATATAATACCTAGATTCATACATGGACAATAGTCATTTAGGTCCAATCTCATTTTTTTTAAAGGTATTTGGTTGCTGCATTCAGGAAAGAAATAGCAGCATCCATCTTCACTTAAACATAGAATGGAAGCTCAGACACAACCCTGACCACCCATGCACATGTTCCAACAGTCTGCAGGTCATATGTTTCCCAGGCTCCCTCTATTAGACTAATAACTTATATAGAAACATCAGCACTCTCAGGGGCCCGTAAACATAGGCATTCAACCTCACAGCAGACTTCAGCGGATTGAGTTACTAATAATATTTAATCAACCAAAAATAAGCCATTAATAAAATGATTGTTAGGCCCTGTTCACTTACATAGTGAGTGAACGCAGGTAGGTTTATGACAAATCATCTAGAGCACAGAGGGAATGCCCTTTTTTTAATTAAATAATTTGCAGATGTCTGCATATTTAAATAAAGAGGCCATCAATATAACATTCATGACATTTTTAGAGATTAATGTGTTTACTACAAATATATTAACTTTATAATTAAAAATTAGAATGTCAAGATGGACAGGACACACCTCAACCTAAACAAACTAAGACCAGAAAAAATCAGGTTCCACATGTCAAATATAGAAATACAAAAATGACATTCCAAAATTATCTGGTCAATCGATTTAAATGAATTCACCCTGCATACAACATAATAGACATTAGTCAGTATGGTGCCATGTTTAATTTTAGACAGGAATGAAAACGAGGCTGTGAGGGACAGAAGTACTGTGTGTTCAATTGAATGTATTGTTGTTTAACAACATACCGATTTGTGCAGCAGAAAATTCTTTCTGGAAAAAAAAAGCAGACAAAAACTCCATAAGAGTGCGTAGGAATTACATAAGTTTCATAACTCCATTTTGAGTAAAGACTGCAAGTCTTCCTTCATAGCCTTGTTTTCATCTGTGTTAAATTCAATATGGCATCTCACCTGATTAAGGTCAATGAGTATATGAGTCTGATTCTGTAAATAAATATGATGACACCAAATTAAATGCTCCTGAAAATTCAGCTTTGCCATCACAGGAATATATTACATTTTATAACATATAATAAGGAAAATAGTTATTTCCAATTGTTGTTGTTTTCCACAATTTTTATGTTTTACCGTATTTTTAAGATATAAGACATAAGACATAAGAAAAAAATCTTACCAATCACTTTTTTATGTAAATGCATTTATGAATACTCTTCAAAATCGTTTAGCTTTCTACATCACTGAGAAAGGAGGACCAAGAGAAGAAGATCACGTGTAAGCAACTATGTTCTGTTACTTGCCTGCTCTTGTTAAAGCAGTGACAGAGAAAAGATACTGCCACAGCAAACTGTCCATCATGGCCTAACTTACAGGCAGCTCTGACTGGAGCCTCAGCTGGAGAATTTTCTTAAAACTGCGACCACAGGCACTTTCTCAGCTTCATCTGTAGCGACAACTAAGTAAACCATCTGTAGGATGATTACCCTGAGTGAAAAAAAAAAAAAAAAAAAATAACACTGTGGCTTTATCGACCAGTTCGACACAGAAACGTTCAGTAAGTGAGTTAGAGGCAGGTCTGAAAATATATATTTTTCAAATTAAACAAAACTTAGAGAATTGCTTAGTTCAGAGATTAAGAACACTATAAAAGTAATCTATTTAACAACATTAACTTACAACTTTTTTTCTTCTTAATTTTTTTTGCTCTTGTCTTACCTTCTCACAATCGTCAAATAGGCCTACATCATTTCATATTCATCATATCACAGGCTGCCGCGTTAATGCCGAGTTCTGTTGGGCTCATGAATATTAATCACGGTGCGTTGATTTCGGCATTGCGATTTGCTGAAATCAAACCGCGGACAGTTGACAGGTGAGCACTAGCCAATGGCATTGTCGCTTGCATGTTAGTCCTGCCTACTGCTGTAGTCAACAACACAGACATAATAAATTATTAATAATAATAATAATAATAAATTATTATGTCTGTGGTTATCAACTTGCAGAGGCATCTGCTTGGTCTTAAAGTCTTTGTTTTAGACGAATGGTTAAAATTATTTCGATGAATTGTATGCAATTTAAAACAAACCTCTTAAATTTGTATTTATTTATTTATTTACATACATACATACATACATGCTTGGGTGACCCTAACACATTAAACTATTTGCCTTATGCTTGGTCTTCCGTAAATGTGAACAATACTGTAAAACTCTATATTATAAGTGTGAGTACGCCTTTATTGTTTTTGTATATGTCAAAGAAATTTACTTTGAAATTCTTTATGAAGTTAATCCTAAAGTAACATTCTTGAAAACAATTAACATACATAAAATGACACGTTGATATATTAATTGACATGAATGAATCAATGAAAAAGATCAAAGTGTTCAAAATGTATGTATGTTGTCATATTCTTTTATTAATTTCTGTCTTTTCGTTTGTCTCCTATTTACCAGACGTACAAAACAATCTTGGGGGAACTCAACAAAGTACACAAAAGTAAACAATCAATCATAATCAACAAATGTAACAAAGAAGGACATGCCAGACTGGAGGTCAGTTACATAAACCTATATATGATGTGTAGTTTTCCAGTGTTGAGCAAATTAAGCTGTTTTATTTCTGTCCCATTATAATAAAGGGAATTGGGTGGGAGAAACGTGTCTAGCAAAAGTTATTCTGCACAGTCTTAAAAACAGAAAAGATTTGAACTCAACCAAAAGAATTCAGCTTTGATTATAAACAGCACCTCCTCTGACACTGATCAAAGTAAATGGGACTGGACAGATTACATGGCCTCACCAACAGATCATTAAACGATACCACATGTAAAGTGCATATGTGTAAATATTGGGGCAACTCGCGCCACACTGTTCCACAAATGTTCACGCGGTAATTTATCGCCACCCTCTGGACAAATCTGGACAACAATATGTATCGTAATCACGTAAATCAAGATTTTTTTATGAAAAGGATCATCATAAAATTAAAGAAGTATTGAATGTTGAAAGAGTCATATGACAAAGGGCCACTCTGAATTGTGAAACAGTTGGCACTATTATATTACAAAATGTATAAATGCATCAGCACAATACTGCTTGCCTCAAAATAACATGATAGAAGACAAAACTGTGTGACCAGCCATTGTAACCCTGTGACTGATTCCTTGAATCGTGTGACTGGAAATCAACTTGAAATGTTAATTATCATTGTAAATCACTGTAAAAATACTAAAAACTATTATATATATATATATATATATAAACAATACAGATATGCAAATGCTCTATATCTATATTCAGAACCTTATATAGAGTATCTCTTAAAATACAACCAGTATCTATCACCGTGTCCTTGGTCTTCATTCATTTCAAGGGCGATAGTTTGTATGTTTCAATATGGGGATACAGACGAGATGCTTGCGCGTGCGCTGTTGTGAAATAATCCAAGGTAATGCGATATACAAATCCTACTACGGCGAGGGATTGGGTCATAAATATTAAATAGTTCTTTGTGACGTTGCTTGGTTACCTTCCTAAAGCGTCCAGTCGCGTACCTTCATTAAACTGAATAAACCAAACCTTCTCAAAGTGAGAATCGTTAATTCGCCCTCTGACTAGAGCACACATATCATTGTCTGCCTTTCAACCAATCAGAGAAAACTATTGGACAAACGTCACACAATTTACGTAATATTCATGAGCCAGTCCTTCGGCATAGTAGGATTCGTAGAGCGTGTGTGTGCGCTCTGTGTTGTCCACCGTGTACCAGTCTGAGCGCACAGCGGATCTCTGCACTTAGACCAGAGCCATGGCTTGAGTTACAGTACCTGCGGGCCATCCCATTATCAAATGATGTTCTTTTAACCAACATGCGACGGATTGCTCTGTTCTTCTGACCTGAAAAAGACCCGATTCCCCGGTCGGTCCGGATTAATTTCCTGCGCATCATTTGGACAGGCGTCTCTAGGATGGAGCACATCAGAACACCAAAGGTACTGCTCTAGGATGTCTTTTATGTATTTAATAAACGCTCGCAATACAGCGTCCATCCGCTAGATCGCATTCGTTTTGAATGACATATGCTTTTTAAAACGCAATGTTTGTTTACCGAATTAATTTTCTTTGAAAATAAATGTTTTGACAGAATATGCCCAGTGATAGGCCACAATGCAGCCCCCATCTTCCTTCATCTAGTGCCTTGTAATAAGATCTGAATAATGGTTCAGCCTCAGCACTACTGATGCACCATGAGACTGAGCAGATCTTACCATTCCATTTTAAAAACATACTCTGTGGTATGATATTTTATGATTTTAATGTATTCAAGGTTAGGACAAGTACATACGTGATCTATCCCTAGCTATCCTTCATTCCATAATACTACTTGAATGTTTTAGAATAATGCCAAGCTGGGGAAAAAAGAGAAGCTTGGTGTTATGATTGCAAAATAATTGACATCCTGTTACAATTGATAACATATAATGTACATCACAAGGTTGGTTTTTAGAAAGGGGAAAAAAGATTGTATGTTGCTTTTTTTCAGATGGAGAATGTGCGTATGATTGATAGACTGACCCCCAGGAAATCTACGGTGGGAACATTATACCTTTCCTCTACTCACACTATATTTGTAGAGAACTCGGAGGCTCACAAAGAGACCTGGGTAGGAATTGAAACCCTTTCATGCAGACAATCAAGCTTCTTCCTTCCTTGTTTTTTTTCATTTTTTTGCGAAATCAAATTTTAAAACAGAAAAAAAAAAAAAAAAAAAAAAAAAAAAATATATATATATAAATATATATATATATTACAGGCTTTGGGGCAAAAAGTATTTAGTCAGCCACCAATTATGCAAGTTCTCCCACTTAAAAAAGATGAGAGAGGCCTGTAATTTCATCATAGGTATACCAAATATGAGAGACAAAGAGAAAAAAAATCCAGAAAATCAAATTGTAGGATTTTTAAAGAATTAATTAGTAAATTCCTCTGTAAAATAAGTATTGGGTCACATACAAACAAGCACGATTTCTGGCTCTCACAGACCTGTAACTTCTTCTTTACGAGGCTCCTCTGTCCTCCACTCGTTAACCTGTATTAATGCATCTGTTTGAACTCGTTATCAGTAAAAAAGACAACTATCCACAACCTCAAACAGTCACACTCCAAACTCCACCATGGCCAAGACCAAAGAGCTGTCAAAGGACACCAGAAACCTGCACCAGGCTGGGAAGACTGAATCTGCAATAGGTAAGCAGCTTGGTGTGAAGAAATCAACTGTGGGAGCAATTATTAGAAATGGAAGACATACAAGACCACTGATAATCTCCCTAGATCTGGGGCTCCACGCAAGATCTCACCGTGGGGTCAAAATGATCACAAGAACTGTGAGCATAAATCCCAGAACCACACGGGGGGGACCTAGTGAATGACCTCCAGAGAGCTGGGACCAAAGTAACAAGGCTACCATCAGTAACACACTGCGCCGCCAGGGACTCAAATCCTGCAGTGCCAGACGTGTCCCCCTGCTTAAGCCAGTACATGTCCAGGCCCGTCTGAAGTTTGCTAGAGAGCATTTGGATGATCCAGAAGAGGATTGGGAGAATGTCATATGGTCAGATGAAACAAAATAGAACTTTTGGTAAAACTCAACTTGTCGTGTTTGGAGGCGAAAGAATGCTGAGTTGCATCCAAAGAACCCCATACCTACTGTGAAGCATGGGGGTAAAAACATCATGCTTTGGGGCTGTTTTTATGCAAAGGTACCAGGACGACTGATCCGTGTAAACGAAGAATGAATGGGGCCATGTATCGTGAGATTTTGAGTGAAAACCTCCTTCCATCAGCAAGGGCATTGAAGATGAAACGTGGCTGGGTCTTTCAGCATGACAATGATCCTAAACACACCGCCCGGGCAACAAAGTAGTGGCTTCGTAAGAAGCATTTCAAGATCCTGGAGTGGCCTAGCCAGTCTCCAGACTTAACCATAGAAAAATCTTTGGAGGGAGTTGAAAATCCGTGTTGCCCAGCTACAGTCCCAAAACATTACTGCTCTAGAGGAGTTCTGCATGGAGGAATGGGCCAAAATACAGCAACAGTGTGTGAAAACCTTGTGAAGACTTACAGAAACCGTTTGACCTCTGTCATTGCCAACAAAGGGTAGATAACAAAGTATTGAGATGAAATTTTGTTATTGACCAAAATACTTATTTTACCGAGGAATTTAACAATTAATTCTTTAAAAATCCTACAACGTGATTTTCTGGATTTTTTTCTAATTTTGTCTCTCATAGTTGAGGTTTACCTATGATGAAAATTACAGGCCTCTCTCATCTTTTTAGGTGGGAGAACTTGCACAATTGGTGGCTGACTAAGAAACTTTTTTCTCCCCACGTATATATCTAATATATATATATATATATATATAATAATATATATATATATATATTAAATTTACTTACTGGTATCTTTAGGCCTAAACAAGAAGGGTTCTTAAAATATGAATCCAGAGTTTCTCAGCCACTAAGGATCTCTCTTGCTTCTCTAGGTTCTGCACAGTTTGGTATACAATGTGGAGAGACTCCCAACAAACTCCTCAGGAAGTCCTCTCATTATCCGCTGTAAGAACTTCCATGTTTACCGACTGCTGATCCCACAGGAGAAGGACTGTTTAGATGTGCTGGCCTCCCTCACTCAGCTTTCACGCCCAGGTAAAGTAAAATGAGCAAAAATCACACAGTCGTGAATGCTAAACATGATGCTTTCAGAGTGTTCTTAAACAAGTCAATGCAAAATATATCTTGCTTCTTAAATTACTAGTATTTAGTATTAAAATGTGAAAATGTGTAAAAAAAAATTCCATGATCAGAAAGAAAGTTTATCCTTTTAAAAAAAACTACGATGATAATATGTGACCCTGGACCACAAAACCAGTCTTTAGTCGTTGGGGTATATTTGTAGCAATAGCCAAAAATACATTGTATGGGTCAAAATTATAGATTTTTCTTTTATGCCAAAAAATCATTAGGATATTCAGTAAAGATCATGTTCCATGAAGATATTTTGTAAATTTCCTACTGTAAATATATTAAAACTTAATTTTTGATTAGTAATATGCATTGCTAAGAGCTTCATTTGGACAAATTTAAAGGTGATTTTCTCAGTATTTAGATTTGTTTGCACCCTCAGATTCCAGATTTTCAAATAGTTGTATCTCAGCCAAATATTGTCTGATCCTAACAAACCATACATCAATGGAAAGCTTATTTATCCAGATTTCAGATGATGTATAAATCTTAATTTCTGAAAATTGACCCTTATGACTGGTTTTGTGGTCCAGGGTCACATATAAGAATCTACTTGAAGTACCAAAATCTGATTTGTGACTAAGTTAATTAATCTGACTGTTAATTAAGTGGCTTGTCCATAAAACATGGCCAATACTCATATAGAGATGTGCACAAGGTCCTAGACGAAGGACCATCAGGGTAACACATTACAGATTTGCTCACATATGATTTGGCGAAGCATGAATAATGATTCATATATTTGCATTTTCTTCTGTGAAAAGTGAACACTGTGTCTTTTTTGCTTAGACAATCCAATGTCTTAGCCGTGGCATCACAGTTCATTATGAAAATACACTGTCTGTGAAATTCAAACAACGTCAGAGCACAATTCTATGCAGCTTTGTGAATTTCACACACTCATTAATGTCTCTCTCTTACTGTTTTTTTGTTTTTTTTTGCAGAACGCTATGGAGAGCTGTTTTGTTTCTCTTTTAACCCCAACCTGGATAAAGAATTAAGGGAAAAGGCATGGGGCTTCATCAACCTGAAGGCAGAATTCAGCCGAATGGGAATACCCTGCAACCTCTGGCATGTCACAGCAGCCAATCATGAGTACAGAGTAAATATTTGATCAAATGCCTGTTCATGCTCGGGGTCAATAACCATGATTTCCTTTTCCACAAAATTTCAGAGATCAGTGTTTGAGTTTGCGCATTTAAATTACACTGTGAAAAACAAAGCTAGAAGACCTTTAAGTACTTTAAGAGGTACTTTTGATAGCATGTAGTTCCAAGACTATATGACTTACTTACTTTTATGGAACATAAATTGAGAAATCGCTCTATGTTTCTTCAGTAACAGAAAAGAAAAGTTGCTCAGACACAGAGCAAATTATTATATTTGAATGATTTTTCAATGAACCTTGCACATATAGCATGTGTAAATGTGTCCTGAATGAGCCCTAAGAATGTGTGTTACTAAATAAACCGGGCAACTTTTGACCACAATAATGTAAAACAATAGTTCTAATCAGAATATTCTGATTGGCAGTTGTGTGACACTTACCCGTCAGAGCTGTTTGTGCCAAAGTCAGCCTCCCCTGCTGTCATTGTGGGCAGTGCCAAGTTCCGGAGTCGAGGGCGTCTTCCTGTTCTCTCCTACTTCCACAGAGACACCAGTGTAAGTGCAAAAATAAGGACACTCCTTTGAACTCAAGATCAAACCGTTGTAGACTTTTACTTTTTATATCAAGCTTAATATGTTAAGCCAAATCTTTTCATTGTCTTCTCCTCCCCACTTTTCTATTTTTAAATGCTTACACCATTGGTTTTCTAGGCATCAATCTGCCGGAGCAGTCAGCCTCTTACTGGCTTCAGTGCACGCTCCTCAGATGATGAGCAGATGCTGCAGGCCATTATGAAGTCAAACCCTGTCAGCGAGCTCATGTATGTGGTGGACACAAGGCCAAAGGTGAGAGATCACAAAACAATAAGGGGAAGGACAGGTTGGACAAGCTGTTGAGATTTAGACGAGGTCATTTGAAAGTTGTCTCATAGAAACCGTGAAACTTTTTTGATGAATAGAATGTTCAAAAGAACAGCGATTATTTGAAATACCATTATTTGTAGCAATGCAAAAGTTGTCTGAAGTTCAGTTAGGCATGTGTAGATACTGTGGGTATATATATCTGTATGGATGTATGTATGTATGTATGTATGTATATATCTATATATATATATATATAAATATATAGATAGAGTGCGTCAAACGATTAAATGTGATTATTGTACCAAAAATAAAGATTTTGTTTAAATACTAATGTGTACTGTGTATATTTTTAGTATACTGGATAAAATAACTTACATGATGTAAATATTTAAGAAAAATATTATATTTGTATATTAAATATATTTATATACAATATAAATATATGCATGTAAATATTTTCAAAATATATACTGTATGAGTGTGTTTATTATGTATATATAAATATACACAGTACACACATATATATTATGTAAACAAAAACTTTTATTTTGGATGCAATTAATCGCGATTAATCGTTGCCCAGCACTAAAAAAAAACTAAATACATAGCGTGGCTTGGTGCAATAATTAAAGGTAATTAAAAGCTTTTTTTTTTTTTTTGCATAATCCATTTTGAAAATAATCATAATACAGCTGTATGTGGACGTTGAAACACTGTAGCTATTTCCAGCTAAATGCCATGGCTAATCGTGCTGCAGGGAAGGGCTACGAGAATGAAGACCATTACACTAACATAAAACTACAGTTCATTGGCATAGAAAACATCCATGTCATGAGGAACAGCCAACAGAAGCTTATAGATGGTAAACAGATGAATCTGCATTACTTTCATACCAGCAGATACTTGTCTGGTGTTGACTTGTTGTCCATATGAAAAATGAACCTTTTCTGTCTCGCAGTTGGTGAACTCGCTGCTCCCTCCATGAGTGATTTCCTGTGGGGTCTGGAGAACTCTGGGTGGCTAAAACACATCAAAGCTGTACTAGATGCTGGAGTCTTCATTGCAAAGGCAAGCCTTTTTAAAAAAGTTTTTACATATGGTTTTTGAAAGGCCATGCTCTGTTATCACAAGCGATTAGAAAAGGCAATGTAAAATCATGGAAATTACATATCTAATAAAACATGGCATTAGCCCAAAAACATCCGAGTAAAAAAACCTAAGTACAAACGATATGATAAGTATGATATGATCACACATGTATTCTTCCATTCATATCTATGTTGTCAGGCAGTGGCGGAGGATGGAGTGAGTGTTTTGGTGCACTGTTCAGACGGATGGGACAGAACAGCTCAGGCCTGTTCGGTGGCTAGTGTGCTTCTGGATCCATACTACAGAACTATCAAAGGACTGATGGTAATAACTTCATTGATGACTGATCCATTTTGCTTTGATTTTTTAAACAGTGCTAGTCCAACATCATCTAAGACTAAATATGTAACATGTTTTTTCTATTTTGAACACAAGTCTTGTTTCTTGTAGGTTCTGATTGAGAAGGACTGGGTATCATTTGGACACAAGTTTTCCCACAGGTTCAATTTGCATGTTTCTGGCCTCACATGTTGGACACCACGTACAACTCGCAGTTAATTTTAATTCGTTGAATTGCATAATTGAATTGAAGCTTTCTGTGAATCTCGTCTACTGTGTATGTTGTGCATGGATAACATGCGAAACAAGAAAAGTCTCATTCCTGAATCCATAGCAAATACTGTCACTAAACCATCAGTCATGCAGTATACAATGTTAGGCTCTGTGTATCTAAGCTTTAGGTGAGTCTCTGCACTCCAATCATGATATGTTACATAGTCAGTTTTCCCAAATATGAACATTTTCTTACATGGAACAGAAAAGGAGAAAATTTTAAGAATGCTTAAGCTGCTTTTTCCCATATAGCAAAAGCTTACAGTGACTATAACATATTCAAAGTCTTCTAAAGCCAAACGATAACTTTGTGTAATGTTTAAGTTGTTATTCATTCATGAAAAGTAATTAACATATGTGCACGTTCAAACTTGGCACATCAGTGACAGCAAACACCACTGGTTCTTGCTTGTTTTGTAATGTGACGCACCAAGTTGGAATATCCAAAAGTGCCAGTGAACTCTGAGAAAAGATAGATTGGTGGTGAAAGGTTGGATGGTGGACTATACCATTACTATTTACAAATTCATTTATTATATAAAATCTTCTACAGGTATGCTCACCTTGATGGTGACCCTAAGGAGGTTTCTCCAGTCATGGACCAGTTTCTGGAGTGTGTGTGGCAGTTGATGCAGCAGTTCCCATGTGCATTTGAGTTCAATGAGCGATTCCTCATACAGCTACACACACATATCTACTCCTGCCAGCATGGGAACTTCATCGGCAATTGCCAGAAAGAAAGGAGAGATTTGAGGTAAAAAAAAAAAAATTGCTAATTTTATAACTAGAGATTGCAGTGAGAAATAAGGGGGGGAACAGTTTCAGCAAAATTTGCCAGGCTTCTACTCGCACCAGCTGCTTGTGCAACTGCAGCTCAACATTTCAATCATGTAGGATAACTTGGTTCTGATTTTGACAGAAATCAACTACTTCTTGAACTGAGATGGTTTCAGATGTACTAGTATAGATGGTCTGTTTACTGGCATATTGTTCACAAAAACATCCAGCCAGGAAACAAAATCATGTTTTAAGCTGATATTATGAGAGCTCCTAAAGCACCAAACCAACACTCTCGACCAAAAGTTGTGCTTGAACACACAGCAAACACTACAGCCAACTAGTTTGTAGGTTCTGTGTCTGCATGAGAGGAAATAACTCTCCATACCAGCAGGTGGAAGTAGTCCGTATTTGTCATTCAGAAATGAACGAGCTAAGACTGTGGATACACACATACGCTGTTAAAAATCACATTTAGCCTAGTAGGTACTATACTTACTTCACAACTGTTAAAGGGGACATCGGATATAAATGGGTCCAGTGTGTGGACACAACCACCCTACAAAGATAAAACTCAATTCACTTCTCTTTTTTTTTTTTTGCCCCAAAAACCTAAAAAGTCTCAACTATCAAGCCGTTTTGATTTTCTGAGCAGTATGATGTCATATTGCTCAGGCCCAGCCCACGACCGCTGGTGGACTGTGTCAAATTAGCATATTTCTGCCCTCAGCCAGTTGTACGCTGTCATTTTCTCCGCGTTTGAGCAGCTGTAGCAACAACGTCTCGTAAGCAATGCAGGTTTTTATATGTTGTCATTGTCATGTGATCTACCAGTATCAGTCGCATGACTCGCATCACTTCACTGTGGCCTCCTGGGTTAGTAAAGAGTTCAGAGGCACACTTCAGAATCTCACCAGAAGTAAGTCATCCACTTTCCGCCTATTGTTTTACAAATACTATGAATTTGGACATACTACTTGTCTCGCATACTGTTTCCCAACCTACTATATAGTAGGGAAGTAGGCATATTTGGATGTAGGGAAAGTCTTTCTCAACTTTTTTTTTGGCCTTGCTTTCATCACGTTTTCTTCTCTTACATTGGTTCTCTAAGCTGAACAGCCAATCAGAGT
Source organism: Sinocyclocheilus anophthalmus (assembly GCA_018155175.1). Taxonomy (NCBI): domain Eukaryota; kingdom Metazoa; phylum Chordata; class Actinopteri; order Cypriniformes; family Cyprinidae; genus Sinocyclocheilus; species Sinocyclocheilus anophthalmus. The sequence goes on from JADLZN010004486.1 coordinate 393,187, forward strand.
CTCTCACATCCAATTCAACATGATCAGTTGGCCGAAAAGCCACCGATGAAAGTCTGACTAGTGCCAGCAGTGTGAAAAGCAGAATGATCAATGGCTTGGTGTGCAATAAGAAGAAGAACTAATATGTGTCTAGCATTACTAAAAACAAAGCAAAACCAAAAATATGGTCTGGTTCATCCGTTTAAATCAGTGGTCTCAAACTCAATTCCTGGAGGGCCACAGCTCTGCAGACTTTAGAGCAGCTCCAGAACCAGCTCCAAATCACATCTGCTTGGAAGTTTAGTGTGATCCTGAATACCTTGATTAGCTGGATCAGGTGTGTTTGGTTAGGGTTGGAGCAAAACTGTGCAGAGCTGTGGCCCTCCAGGAATTGAGTTTGAAACCAATGCTTTAAATGGTCTTTTCCTGTCAAGTGGGCATTCTAACTAGACAAACCTGCAAAGTGGACCAGATAAACATGTCAATTGTATACCCACTTAAAAAAACTGTTCTCATCTCAATTTTTATTTTTTTTAATAGATGTGGTATAGAATCTAGTTCCAAACAAAAGGAAATGTAACTTCTTGTTGTAACCGTTGGCCCATCTTGGTTTCATTACCTTTATGTGCTAGTTTACTCATTCAATCCCCCTCTTTGTGAACTATGCAGGTTACAAGAGCGAACTCACTCTTTGTGGCCGCACCTGTGGGAGAACAGGGCTGAATACACAAACCCTCTATACAGGACAGACCACAGTCAGACACAGGGTGTTCTGAAACCTCTCACCACTGCCTACTGCTTCAAGTAAGTCAACCGAACTGAATTATCTCAGTACGATCATTACACTTTCTTTCACATTCCTGTTGTATAATAGTCATGCTTCTTTCCGAATTGGCTCAGAGATGACAAAGCGCCATACTGTAAGAATAAGAAAGTGAAGTGAATGTTTGTTTTAAGCCAATGTTGCAACAGAAAGAGGTGTCGATTTATTTAAGTTAGAATTAAACAAGGAATAAACACACTTGTTAATTTCCACCAAGGCACTTTAGTGGACTTGAGAGAAGGATTGTTACCTTATAAGAGCGGTTGTTTGACTTAATCACTAGAGTGTTTTAATGATTTAATTTAGGCTAATCCAATCTCAAAGATGCCTGTATTCTTCAAAAAGTTCAACAAATAACTGTTGGTATGAAAAAGAAACATTACCTTTGGGATACGTTTAGATGGGTGAACTTGACCTTCAGCCTCAATGTTCCTGATCAAAAAGCCTCCTCAAGTGTGTTCCAGTGGAGTTTTAGGTGGAAAGTAGTTTTGAAAATTAAAAGGTGGACCTTTTTTGGGTATGTTGTCTGGTGGCTGTGTGACAATGGATCAGTGAATCAATGACTCAATGTTTTATTTCTTAACAACAGCACAGAAACATGTTATTAAACCATTTTAGTACACTTAACATTGGTGAATAAGACTTACGATTAAACTTCTACATGGCAGATTTGAATACGCTGTTAAAAAAACAGTATAAACTTTTTCTAGTATAAATATCTAAACATTTTTTAATCAACATGCATGTACTTGAGAAGCAAAATGACTTTAGATATTAACTTGTTTTCTGAAAAATTTATCAAAATGTTGTTAGTAAGTTTTTGCTAAGACAAAACTTAAGACAAAATGTCTGCCATTTGGCAAAGAAAAATAGACAAAACAAGATTATTTTTCCTGCCCAACTGGCACATATTTTTACACTTAACATAATGTGAATTGATCATATAAAAATAAAAGCTAATTTAAAATATTAATAAATAATAATAGTACCATAGAATTAGTAGTATTACTTATACTAATAGTAAATAATACTAAAATAAAATGCCAACACGGGGAGAACATGCAATCTAGATCAAGAGAATACAAAAAGTCTACCATAATATGATAACTGCAATTTTCTTTGTTCATTCATCCAAATCACATTGGCTTAAAAATCAATTAATATGCTTAAGAAAGTCAATAAAACAGCACATTGTGCACCACAACATAATCGTTTTCTAATGATGTAGTGACCAAGACAAAGCTCCCCCTCGAAGTCTTTTATTGCCGTCTTAAATGCATTATGTTTTTGCAAAGCGAATAGAATGAGTTTGTTGGGTAACTTTGTGCAACAGAGGATTCATCAACTGAAAATGATGTTCTAGGTTTTGGAAGGGAATGTATGGCCGTGCAGAGAAAAGTGTGGCCTCACACCAATCTCCAGCCGATTGCCTGAACGCAGTGAGGGAGGAGTCACAACAATTGGAGGAGGAGCTTAGCTCCCACCAGGAGGTACCACGGGAGATGGACGCTGGACAAGGCATACACATGCATGCATAAATATCACATATGTATCATCAAGCATTTTAAAAGTAGAGGATGGGTGCACAATTCATTCCCACATTACACATTACAAGTTTACTATGTAGTATACTAGTGTTCCATTTTATTAGGGTGACTATACGTCCTCTCTTTCCTGGATATTTGCTGGTCAGGATTTCTAAATTGCCTAAATTGTACATAATTGACCAATCGACTCTTGAGAGAAGGATCTACAGAGAACAGTCAAAGCAATGCAAATACGTGTATGTATCATGTATGAGGACTGTAGAGAGACTGTCAATTGGAAAACAAAGCCAAAACTTGGACATTTTAGGCAATTTAGAAGTGGAGGATGTATGGACTCTCTTATTTCAAACATTATCCCAATAGAATTGAATTTGTTCCTTCTTTTTGCTGCACCAATGTAAAACTCGCCAACCTCGTCCTCTTCGAACGTATTTACAGAGACTTGCCCAACTGAAGGAAAGGAAAACTTCAGGGGAGAGGAAGAAGACCAACAAGTTGTCTGAACGTGTCCGACGTCCAATTCCAACCGAGAGCGAACTCGGCAGCCCTCTAGACTACTTCACCGCCCCAAGAAGCGAGAAAAGCACTCCTTCCTTCACACTGCCTCTACAGTTAGCAGCCCCACACAAGAACGGTGACCCTGATGACCTTTCAACCTGCAGTGATTTCGAGTCAGGTGTGGCTGACCTCAGCAGCTACTCCTCTAGTGGTGGAGACGACACTAAGGACCCCGATTCTGACGAGGTGGTCAAAGCAAATGCCTGAACTAAAACAGAACTGGTGACAATGAGGGACAAAAGCACAGTAACGACTACCAAACTGGGAACTGCTGGGTTTTTTATGTTATTTTAATTTTTTTAATCTGTGTGTGAATTTATATTTAAGTATGTGAACAAGAACACACATCCAAGATGGTCTATTATAGTAAATTCTTATTTTTTGTATAGTATTTTAGGTTTTGGTTTGACTGATCATTTTACTGTCTGATCCTTTAAGCCGTCAGTCATTTTTTGTCTTGACATCTTCCATAGCTATGCTCGGAACAGCATATTACCATACTATTCATACTAATACACAGAACATATATCAGATAACCCAGAATTATGGAAGCTTGTTTCAGCCATGCGATTAAAAAAAGTTAAATGTGACCTTTTGTCTCACAATTTTATCTTTTATTACTTACAATTCGGACTGTTTTTCTCACAACTCGAGTTTACATCTTGCAAATTGTTTTGTTTCCACCATAGTTTTATCTAACAATTCTGACTTTTTGTTACTCGCAATTGCAAATTCTTATCTCATAATTCTGACTTTATATTTCACAATTATGAAAAAAATGTCTTAATTGTGAGATACAAACTTGGAATTGTTTTTTTTAAATCCTATGGTGGAAACGAGCTTCCGTTCTAAATATTTACTTTTTTGGCCAAAATACACACTGCTTAAAATGCTGTGTCCCACAAAGCAATACAAAAAATGGAAGGAATATCTTTTATCAGGTTTTTATTTATTTTTTAATATTTGGGTTGGGAAATATAATGCAACAGTTTTATTTAACCGTATAGCACTGCATACTGCATTCTAATTTCACGTTATTTGTAAAAAACCAGCAGGCAGCATAGAATATGCTAGAATTTCATTCCGATCATAGCCCATATATTCATGGAAATTGGACTGTGCCTATTATGACCATCAGATTCCTACCTGTGTGTTTAGAAAATCTTAAATGGAAGTGATGAGAATTTCCTTTACATGTGAAAACAAGAACTATAGGCTATGGAACCAAGAGCTGTATGGCACCCACACTACATTTACTTCCCATTTCTGTAACTAGGCATACTCTGACATATAGACAATCAATCCCTCACACATCCATGTGATTACCATTTAAGCTACAGCAGTAGATGTTAAAAAATTTGTCTGGAACTTATGAATATCTAAATTTCTAAGGCAGATGCTCTCAATAAAGTGTGTGCCAAACAGCAAACAAAACTACAGCATATCTGGAGCCAATTTTTACATTTTGGATGAACATAATTTTAAAATGTGTAGTTACTTTTAAGTGAAACGGCAATATGTTTTTTTTTTTCTCCAAACAGGTTTCCTAAACACTTCTACCCCTTCTTGCATTGTTGGACAAACAAGTCAAACGCTTCCCTGAAGTGCTTTGAAAGGAGCATTTACAAAGTGTTTACACTCTTCGTGAAGACAACTTACGAATGGCTTGGTTTTCTTTGCACATTTCACTGTTTTAGCAGAAACAGCTCTTGTGGATGCACTCATAAAATTATGGCTGCTACTGGTAAGCCAATAATTATTTTGAGCTTATGGCTGATAACTGATAAATGGCCAAATTTAAAATGGAATAATATTTTGTCAAAATATATTAAAAATAAACACAAAAATAATTCCTTTTAACCCTCATGTTGTGTCCCGGTCATTTTGACACAAAGAGGATTTTCCTTTTTCTGAAAATGTTAATGTTATTGTATTGCATTGGACTAAAACTAACTGACTTTGCTCACACAGGGCATAAAAGCTTCCCAGAAAAATTGTAATAATTTTTGTACTTTTTTTTTTTCTTTCCCCACACCTTGTTACACTTGTGTTCCTGATCAGAAATGACCAGCCTACAAACATTTTTTATATAATAACTAAATATTGTACAAAAAGTATTCTCGTAGCTTCATAAAATTACGGTTGAATCACTGATGTTTTAATGATGTCCTTACTAACTTTCTGGGCCTTGAACGTGGTAGTTGCGTTGCTCTCTATGGAGGATCAGAAAGCTCAGATTTAATCAAAAACATCTTAATTTGTGTTCCGAAGATGGGACATTTAACAATGTCTTACGGGTTTGGAACGACATGAGGGTGAGTAATTAATGACAGAATTTAAATTTTTGGGTGAACTATCCCGTTAAGCTGAGTTTAAGCATCATTTGTGGAAAGGTCAAAGGCTGGGGTGCATAATTGTCAGATCAATGAGGCTTACAAAATCTGTGCTAACTGAAAGAAAACAAGTTGACAAAAAAAATGGAATCCAAGATTTGGTCATAATACAGCATTTACAAGCACATTTTAATAGGCTGTCCATTTTTCCAGGAACACCAAATTAGGGTAAAGTATTTTTAACACAGCACAAGGGTTAAATACTACGAGTTTAGGCATTACAACATAAAGCAGAGTATGAGAAATGGATATTTGTTTTCAGATTTGAATATTACTCAATCACATTATTAAATTATAAGTGTTTATAAAGTTGGTTTGGCAGACATAATCTGAATTTAAAAGTAGGGGAAATGAGCACAATTAAATGTTCAGTACTGACCATCATCAAAAAACAAAACAAAACTCACAACTGATATGGTACCGATATATTGTGCATATACCTCTGGTGTCTAATGGTATTAATGTTATTGAAGACGCAAAACCACACTTAAACCATAGCAGGGATTATTCTAAATGTTTTATTAACCTATCAAATTAAATAAACATATAATACAGTGTCTAATTATAATAAAGGCTTTTATCAACATTATTAAATACAGTATGTTTTTGTCGGCAGCATTAAGATTTTTCAGTTTTCAAAATTCATTTTCAAGTGCATACAAGGCCCAACCCCATTTGTCACATAAACTCAAACTGAACTAATAAGCGTAGAACTCAGCCTGTTTCTGAACACTATTAAGAACAGATTGCTTTGCTCTGATTACAGCCTTTGGGTCACAGCCAGACTGGGCACATCCAGATGTACTCACATCTGGTCTTACTCAACCAGGGATCGCGTAACACTTTTGGAAATTCTGTGCAAAAATCACTTTGATTTCAGTAAAGGATGCCAAAATGTCTTTTTCATATATATCTAGGTTTGCCCAATCAAGGCTGTAGGCCACAAGATGTGCTGCTTGTCTCAAGCCCAACCATCTGCTGGTAGATTGATCCCAAACCTGTGATAAAAAGACTATTTAATGTTTTTAATCAACGTGAGAGTTAAAAACACTTTCTTACCATTAGTAAATCAGTCTGAAGAAAATATCAATTACCTTTCTGGGACATTCAATCTAATGTGTGGTAGGGAACTGTCCATGTGTGTTCATGCATTGCTGGAGCTTTTCCTCTTTGGCTCTTCTGCAATGGCAAAGCTGAAAAAGAAGGTTAAATCATCATCATGTTAACTTTCAGAAAGTGCACACCTATTTCATATCAGACCATATGATAAGACCTAATGGAATGGCTTAACAAACATAGCTGTGTTTCTGTGTTGACTACTTGTTGTAACAGGAAGTTGTGGCAGAACATAAAAGTCTCATGGACATCACACTAGTCTTACGAAATGTATAAATCTACGGATTCTCAATAGAAAAATGCGTACCATACATCTGTGTTTAAACATTTGTTTATTGTTTTATATGGAATATTGCTTTAATACCGTTCTCTTTTCCATGAAGCTGGCTAAGAAGTCGTCAATCTCTGTCTTTCCTTCTAGGAAGCTCTCTGCTGTCTCCTCAGACTCATCTTCGGCCTGATGGGCTGCTACCTTTAATCTAGCCTGCAGTGCGCTCAGACTGCAGCTCTGGCAAAGGAAAATCAAAGTAAACATTTAAATAAAATAAAAAATAAACCCTGGCAATTGGAGTACAATTGATAATAATTAAGCACCGTTAAAGACTACAGTAATGGCTGCTGAAAATGTACCTTTGCAATTACAAGAATAAACTAAATCTTAAAATACAAAACAATAGTAATATTTCAAAATACTACTTTTTACTGTATTTTTGATTAAATAAATGCAATCATATTTTGTCTAGTCCAGTTCATTCAACAATTAACCTGAGCCAAATGTAACTGGATAAAAAAAAAAAAGGCAAAACACAATATGGAAGCAGAAAGAACAAACACAACACTTTTGTGTTTGAAATTTTGAATATTACACAAGATAAATACTACAATACTATATTTTCCATTTCCTTGTCCAACGGACTTCTTGTCACAATCACATGCTAATGACAAATTATTTTCATGCGTGTTTTACCTCACTCAGTTCATGTTGCCTTTGCATTTTGGTTTCAAATGCAGACTTCATCTGGGTTAACTGTTCATACTACAGAAAAAGAAAACATTCTCAAAAGGAAAGATATTGACAAGATTGTAACATACAGTGGGGTCCAAAAGTCTGAGACAACTTGTGAAAATGCACAGGCTCTTTGACTCAAGCATTTGTTTCAGTATTTGTGAAAGTACATACTTTACACAACATCTCTTGTCTCTTGTTCTCCAGTTGAGGTTCGAGTTGTAGGTTCTTCTCTGCAAGTAAGACATATTACTTCTATTATTTGCAAACCTCCAAAGACACTGATCTGATCTACGTTGAATGTGTGAGTTTATAGTTTTAAGGACTAGCTTTATGAGTCAAATAATCTGTGTATTGCTTACTTACAACACAAATCCCACTGATCCCACTTTAGTCTCAAATTTATTTAGAGGTTAGTAACTAGCTCAGAAAACTCACTGGCCATCTCCACAATGCTGTTGACCAGTTCCTCTTTGTCAGAGGTTACTTGTTTGAGCTGAGGCAGACACATGAAGAACTCCAACAGCATGTCATCTTGATCACTCATGTCCTTCAGCTGAGCAATACTAGGAGATTACAAACAGACAAAACCACCAGAAAGATGAGAGAATGTGACGAATATCAAATTCATATGTTCAAATAAAACATATTTTGTAAGGACAGACAAAAGTAATTGGGATGCATTAGTACTATACCTGAAACATAGAAAAGAAATGCCATGAAGCATCATACCTCATCTCAGACAGTTCTGGAAATGTATCTGGGATTTCAGGCATCTTGTATATGTGTCCATTCAGACCTGACTGCATAAGAAGTAAGCATTTACAGGTTATTGTGGCTTGAATTATGGGTGTTCCTGTTTCACATTACTCAATGCTTCATATTGACTGAAGAGAAAGTGTATGTGTGCCTGTTACTTCATGCTGAATGTGCATCAGACTGGGTAGACAACTTTTTAATGCTTGGGTAATGTGCTCTATTATTGAATGTTGCTTCATATATTGCATATGCTGATAATAAGATATAGTGCCTATTCAGCACTAAATTCAGTGTGATATATGTTTTGGAAGCCCATTTCCATCGCATAAGAAAAAATGCTTTGGTCAATCATAATTATGGAATAAAATGTAGAAATACATTTAGATAAGAAATTGAGTTTATGACATACTAAGTCATAATTATGAGATAAAAAAGCTGAAATTACGAGACATAAAAGTCATAATTTTAACGTATAACTATGACTTAGTATGTAATAAATTTGACTTAAGTATGACATAAGCCAAAATTGACAAAATTATGAGAAAGTTTAAATAATAACAAACAATATCTTTTTTGTCACTTTTTATCTCATAATTGTTTACAATATTTTATCTCAATTTCAACTTTTTTGGCAGAAATAAGGCGACTTTCATAAGGCATGGCACACTGAACTTAGTATTGATGCACATAAAAGCACTGCACCATATTAATCAACAACACAGTCTTTTGCAAAATTCAGCTACACAGCACCACACTGCCTTGACTAACAGTGTGAATACTGTAACCTCTTAGTCTGATTGCTTAATATTGTCATAATCATAAGTCAAAATATGAGATAAAAGTCAAATATAAAAGTCAAAATTAGTACATACTACCTCTAAATTGATTTAAATTGTATAAAAACATGTTGCAGTCTGAACTGTCAGATGGGAACTCACATAGTAATTCAGCATCACACACAATATGTGCTAGTGTCTCTACAAATAGACAATTTCAAAGCGGTGATGTCATTTACCCCTTAACATTTCCTGCTTGTCGTCAGATTATTCAAAACAGTACCGAGAGGCGATTCAGTCATAACTAACGTTGCCATGGCTGTCATAAGTTTTTATCAAAATGTGGACCTTTTTGGTTACTCAAAAGTTACAGGAAATTAAAAAGGTAAAACTGGAAATGCGTTAGGAACGTTGCGTTAGATTGTTATTGTTTACATCCCTCAAAATGGTCTATAGCTGTGTAAAAATACAGAAACTGTAATCTTAATCAACCAACTGGCTGATTTCGGACTGAATGCCTGTTAGGTACCTGTGAGTCAGCAGTCGGTACAGGAAGAGGGAGGTCTGTGATGAGTCCATAAACTGGTGATGCTGGTCGCGGAGGGGCTTGTTGAGGCTCCAACCCTGCATGTGGCACAGGGGCAGGGCCGACAGGCCGCTGACCATCCTGTGGTGGGAAGGCAGGAACAAAATGGAAGCTCTGAGTTGGATAAGGAGGCATCCCCGATGGTTTGTACATACTGAGCCACAAGATGAACATAACAACAAAAACACAAATTAGACATTTTCCTTATTAGACATGATTTAACTTAAGATATGAATACTGGTAAAATGGTGAAAAATACTCACTAAGGAAAGGTGGGACCTGACATCAAGGCAGGAGGACTTTTCCAAAACTCATCTAGCAAACTCTGAATTACTTTTCCTAAATCTGAATGCATTCCAAACTTGAGTGGAAAGGGAAAAAAGAAAGAAAAGTATAATGGTTGAGTTTATGGAACTTTTGTCTGTATTGTTCTGTAATACATGTTAGATTGCTATGCATATTATGGTCAACTCAAACCAGCATATGACTTGACTGGATCATGAAAGTGGCTTTAAATTACTTGGCAAGGTGTAATGAAATTAAACATACAATGTGGTGATTACTGTACTCTATTTGTGGAATATTAGAGGTGAAGGATTTATATTTATATTGTTGCATTTTAAATGTATAAATAAAACAGTGAGGATTTAGATTGAACTGTATTTGATAGACATAACCTTTTCGTCTTGAGGGTCAAGTTGTGTAGGCTAGTTCACGGATGAATGAGAGGTTTCATGTCTTGCATCGATAAAAATGTGATCGGTTTTGTGTGATCGGCAAGGAGGAGATGGCCAATCCACACAGCACGGGGAAGAAGCAAAAGAAAAGGAATAATACCCAGAGGGCTGATGAGACGAATCGATTGGGAGTTTGATGTGGTGGTGTCGAGCAGCATGTTGTAAAAATAGTGTAGCAAAAAATGTGTGGGAAACATATGTGGACACTCATAACCCACCATTATGTTTGAGTAAGTTGACCCTACATAGGGAAACACTGGCTAAGTTGACATTATTACACTTTGATCAAAGATTATGAAGACAAACTATGACCTGTATTGATTGATAGGAATGTGAAAGTTGAGAATTGCTCATGGAGCAGGTGCATACAATCATTGTGTCTCAGCGCGCCTGGACTCCGGACGGAGCGGCGTTAACCTGAGCCTCGATAGTGTGGATTGTTAAGTTGACGGGTAACCTAATCAATTGATATCATGTTTGCCTTAAAGGACGCTCTACTTTCAGCATTTCACGACACAGAGACAGATTTGAATATAATTAAAAAATGGTGTGTGAAGGAAAAAAAACTTACATTAATTATGAGTGGGCTGGTAACCATTGTTCCATTGTTACCGTCTACTAAATGATGACCTACTGGTGGAAACACGCTGACCACTGGTTTCTCCTGAGGGAACTGTGGAGGGAGCAAGCTGTGAATGACAGCAAAAGTCAAATGATATTAAATCACACTCAGAACCATGCAAATGTATTCATATAAATAATAGTTTTTTTTATACTTACATATTGACATTAATAGTCGAATTGTTGACAGTAAAAGGAAGTCTGTACTCTACATCCTTCTGAATTTCTGCAAGACTATGGAGACATCAAGTACAAAATTAAGTCACAGACAAATAATGATTTTTAAAAAAATAATAAACAAGGGACAAAAACATCTGAGCGCAGCCTCTGGGTTAGTAAATCTCAATGGAGTGTTTTGGGAAACATGTCAGGAAACTGTCATTATATTTTGGTATCTTGGCACAGTTAACTAGATCGCCAGCTTCATATTAGAAACTGACATATAGGTGTTTCAGATTTTGATGAACTCATCATTGCGTAAACAGGTCAAAATCCGTGTGCTCTGAATGACTAGTAAATGTTACTTAGTCAGAATTAGGGAAGTTAAACCCGCTCAGGAACAAAATTGCTCTATCAGTCTGTTTAAAAAAAAAAAAAGATACCATGTGTATCATGCCACTCATTTAAGACCTGTCCTGTAGAGTAAGAAGGGATCTGGAGTAAACTATGAAGAGCTAATACTTTAATCTGAAACATGGACAGCACATCCAGAACACGCACGCACAAACAACAACACAGATCGGGTATTCCAGATGATTCATTTCACGGATCAGACCACCGAGCACGTGTTCTCAATGCTGAAATCGCGATGTTGTGTTCAGTTTGGCTGTCCTATATCCTAGCGTTCTCTCTGTTGCTATCCCGAATACCTGAACGCTGTCTAGGTATTCAGCTCTCTAGGTTTGGGACACAGCCATTCAGTGAGACTTACTTGGAATGAGCAGCTTTGAGAGACTCGATCTGTCTCTGTCTTTGTTTCTGTAAACTGTTCAGAGGAGGGATCGACCCAGAGCCCTTTGACAGGGGGAAAATCCAGTTCATTCTCGACTGCCAAAATGACAACTAACGCTGGAATCTCTCGGCGGTGTCAGTTTGAAGAGGCCTGATGAAATGAAACAGAAATTCGAGAAATACCCAACACCACCATTAGCATTAGCTACGACACACTATTTAGTGTTGTAGCGACCTAACAGCCGTTTAAATGAGAGAACAATAAACCTAAACGAAACGCTTATGTCTGCTAAAAAAAAGATAGGTTGAGTTTTAGTAACACTGAGAGATTCAGCTGTTGTCTGAAGTACTCTGGCTCGCAAGAAAACATTGGTGCGCGCGTGACGTTAGCTGTTCCGCGGTGCTCGCGTCATCACTCACAGGCACAGCAGGGAGGAGTTTAAAGGGACACGGGCCTTAAAACAGGTACGGCCGGTTGATGACAACTAATTTGTTAAACAACAAAAATCAGAATACTTTACATTTCTGTTGATTCTACATAGTCCAGGACAACGGCAGCAGAACGACACGCTCCAAACAGTCTGAAACTATGCTTACAAGTGACCATGCTTCATCGAACGCTTTCGAGAAATAACTAATTGGATTAGAGAAATTGTGACCACTATTATCCACGTGACATTAGTCAATAAGCGTATTAGCTGCCGTTGAAGCATTAGAGATGATCCGAATGCCATTGTTTCAAATGCCATCGTTCTCATTGCTTGAGACTAGTTACCATCTATGAGACACCTAGTGTCAGAATTGACCCGAGCTGGTTTTAGCCAATGAAGGTTAAGATTATACTATCAGGGATCATTTCTATAGTTTTTGTCTTGGAAATGTGTTTCGAAAGTGTTAAGTCTTTCAAACCACGATGATGAGTGTCGTTGCTCTTTTCTGAGCGTGAATCGGTTGTGAAGTTATGAGTCGTATCATATGCTTTACATCATTGATGAACGTTCTTCATTGTTAGTATCTGTGGAGAGAGTAAGAGCAGAGTGGTTCCTGTATAGTACAAACTCAGGTTTAAAAGTACAGGGAATGAAACACGTTAAAACGTATTATGAAACAGATATAGTGCTGTCAGACTGATCATTCAATATGACAAATAGAATGTATTGTAGTATAGTTTTGAAATCTTCATGTAATTGTCACGTAAGAACAACATATTCAGAGACTGTGACAACAGACATTTATAAATGATAGATTTCGTATATTTACATTGCAAGCTATTAGTATGTCTTCTTACTTTTTGGCCATATAAATAACATTTGAACCAAATTGCATAATTTTGCTCATTTTTGGGCCTCTGAATAAACCATGTTCCATTAAAAAAAAAAAATCCCTCTACTATGTCAGGCTTTACACAGGGTTTAAGATATCAATACTAGTACTGGTTAAACAAAACAGTTCAATTCATTTTAATACTAGTTAAATTTTATTTTGTCAGTATAGAAAGCAAACTATATAACTCTCAAATATTGTCACAGATATCTATTCCATGTAAGCCCGCTTCCGTCACAGGCGAGTACAAATATGATTCTGTGTTTTTTTTTCTCATGATAATGGGAAACTTTTCTTAATTATGACTGAGAATCTTTCTCATTATAATGAGAATCGACGACGATGTTGCTTAGAGGATGTTGCATGTGTGGCGGGACCATATAGTTCCCAGACTCACGGAGTCTGTGTGCTGTGCCCACGCTGATGAGGCACTGAAAATATCTAATTGCTGCTCCTGCGAGGACCTGCCGATTAAGATCCTCCGCACCTTCTGGCTCCCGCCGCTGAGCTCGCAGGCAGGGAGACTGTGAGCAGATACCCTGGGACGCTCTACTGATGAGCTGCCACCGGCTCAGCGCTCGCAATCTCATCACACTGGAGCCGTCGGTTTCTTACTCTGAGGACATCTTCCGCCCTCTGAAGCACAGGACCTGATTTCCTTTGGCTATGGGGAAGATGATGCAATGTCTATCAGCGCCTCTGACTCATGTGCCTGGTTGGAGGCCCCCACAGAGGAGTCGAGTATCAACAAGTCTTCACTCGATCAGCAGCTGCTAAATGTCCTGTCGGAGCCGGTGGCCAATCTGGACCCGGAGTAGTCGGCCCCAGAGCAGCCAACCAGGAAATGGATGGGCATATCTCCAGGTTGGCCAACAGTTAGACACCCTGCAAAGACCATCTCTCTTCTTCCCCGAACTTCATGAGGAGCTCACAAGTTCATGGCACTCCCCTCACTCAGCCCGAGCACATGCCCAGGGCACCCACCTGTTCTCGGTGGTGGAGGGGGCAAACTGAGTTATGCCCAGTCGCCTCCCATCGAGGAGGCCATTGCGGTTCACCTGTGTCTGTCCCGTGGATGGAAGTTCACGTCTTCAAAGCCATGTAGGGCCACAGCCCACATCACTGAGAAGACACACATCGTGACCGGACATGCAACATCTGCCCTTCATACAATGGCAATCCTGCAACTTTTCCAGATGAGGCTCCTGAAGTCCCTGGACAAGGAAGGCCTAGACCCAGAGTCTTTTCGTAAGCTGCACTAGACAGCAGACCTCACCCTGCACACAGCGAAGGAGGTGGCGCAAGGTGTCGGCCGCAGCATGGGCAGCTTAGTAGTACTGCAGCATCACCTGTGGCTTACGCTCACAGAGGTGTGTGATGCAGGTAAGTCTTCACTGCTCGATGCCCAAGTGAACCCCCAATGCCTCTTCGATGATGCAGTGGGGGGCGTTCGCAGATAAGTTTTCTGAGGTGCAGAAGCAGTTGAAGATGATGTCACCCCCCACCCTGTGCGAGGTCAAGCAAAGTAACGGAGCAGAAGTTAGTGGCACGCTAAAGACACCCAAACGGTCAAAGCCATGCAAATGCAAGAACACAGCACGTTCTTCAAAACAGTCTGCATAATCTATAATGAATTAATGATAAAATGATAAGTATATGGGATGGGCTTCCATAGTATATAGTATTTTATTCATTTTGTAACATTCATATTATTATTATTATTTTTTATTGTCTGCAGCAACACTTCAACTCAGAATGGAGATCCATGGATTTCAAACAGATAGAGGATGTTAAGACAGCACATGTTGGCCCACACATTCACGTTTGTTAAAGAACACTTCACCTGTGCAAACATCTATCTTTTCAAGCAGTTTTGCATACATTCTAAATAATCATCGTTTCTGTATGGCCAGATTATATTCCAGATGAACATACACTTCAAATAGACGCCTCGGTGAAATGTTGGTATTTAACACTACACTCCATAAACATTTTATGAATAGCCGTTACAATTTAACTTATTAACAAATAAATGCCATTTTATTTAGTTAATTTTCGTTTTATAAGCTGTCACCCCTTAAGAAAATTAACCATGGTTTTATTATAGTAAAACTGTAGTAACTATTTTTTGACAGATTGATTTGTACCAGAAAGTTTCTCATTATTGAGATACTGCACTAAGTCATTATTATAAAAAAGTTTCTTAACATTAGATACTCATATGACAAAGTTTCTCATTATTATGACTTACGGAATCATTTTTACTCGACTGTGGCGGAAACTGCTTCTATATAATATTGTCATAATTTTATTAGAAATTTTATTTAGAAATGTAATTTATTTAAGGGGTCCTATTATGCTCTTTTACAAAGTCTTGATTTTCAGAATCAGAATGAGCTTTATTGCCAGGTATGTTGAACACATACGAGGAATTAGTTTTAGTGACAGAAGCTCCACAGTGCAACAGAATGACAGTGACAAGACTGGACACAGATAATAAAAATAACAATATACAAAATAGACAATGTACAAAATTGCAAAAACACAATATATAATATAGACAGTTTTGTATGTACATATGATATGTGCAAATTTGAAATGTAAATAAGTATGTGTGTTAAATAAATAATGTATAGTGTTGTGTGTTCCACGATTATTCTTAAGTGTTCATGAGATGGACTGCCTGAGGGAAGAAACTGTTCCTGTGTCTGGACGTTCTGGTGCTCAGTGCTCTGTAGCGTCGACCAGATGGCAACAGTTCAAAGAGGGAGTGTGCTGGATGTGAGGGATCCAGAGTGATTTTGCCAGCCCTTTTGCTCACTCTGGATAAGTACAGTTCTTGGGGAGAAGGGAGGGTTGTACCAAAGATTCGCTCAGCAGTCCGGACTACCCCCTGTAGTCTCAGAGGTCAGTTTTGGTAGCTGAGCTGAACCAGACAGTTACTGAAGTGCAGAGGACGGATTCAATGATGGCGGTGTAGAACTGTTTCAGCAGCTCCTGTGGCAGGTTTTTTTTTTGTTTTTGGTTGTTAACTAGAACGGCTCTCTCGAGGTTTTCTAAAAACAATTTTCACATATGTTCCTTATTACAACCCTCTCTCCCCATCTGGTATGAACGGCTCGAAAGTTCCTGTATCAAATGTAATATGAAATGTGCTGTGATTGGTTAGCTGGGCCAGTGTGTGTTGTGATTGGCAGCACTCGGCGCCTGGTTGGGAAATGTCATGCCCCTTACCAGCCTCCTGCTGCGATCTTCAGTGTAAATATTGCGTCAAAATCAAATCAATTTGATCGCGATTTAAACCGGGATGCTTGTAACCACTCTAAGTTCGTCTGCCTTGGGAAAGCTAGCGTGTCTCCGACATAGTGATAACCCTCGTTGCCTTCTCTAGTGCAGATCAACCAGGTCTAGTCCCATTCTTCGGTCATTATCAAAAATCCTGGAAAATATGCGTTGTAGTTCAAACGAGCCGTTCGTTGTAGTTCTTTAAAAGGGATTTATCGTCTGTTAAATAAAAATAACCAATCCTGTTAAGGGGGGGGACTATAGATGAAGGGGAGGCTATTGCTAGAGCTTTGTACATCAGCGAGGGAGAAAGAAACCAATACCCAGGGACATCTTTTTATGCTCAAACGGCAACATTACAGACTAACTAAAGTTGAAAAAGTAAAAAAGCATAATAGGACCCCTTTAAGAAATATAGACTTGATCGGTATCGCGTCATAGCTGTGTGGGCGGAGTCGGCGTGGGGTAAACAGTCTATTCCCCCTCATTGGAAAAGCATGGTGACTCAGAATGGCCTACATAAAATCATTTCTGCCGCTCGAAAGAGCAACATACGTATAAAAACTGAGCCGTATTGGGTCGGACTGTCCATACGGTATCTGTGACTGGACAAACGACCCAACAGAATGGCCAGAGGTGTCGTTTCCCGACATTTTTTGTTACCTAATTGAGCAAGAGACAGCTTACTGACTATACGAGACTGCTTGTGAAAGTAAACATTTGTCGTTTTGTTTTGCTTAATTTTAATAAAGTGATAAAGACTTGAGTAAAAGCCTGTCATACTTTCTTATTGATATATTAAAAAGATTTTTAACATTGACAAAACAGGTAACATTAAGGTCCGAAGTGCCTTGAAATGTGCAGCGTTATTCTATATGTGCTGCGGCTGTCTAATCATTTTCACAAATACATGCCGTAAAATAAAAAGATAACATGAAAATATGTATATAAAATACCAAAAAAAAAAACATGGTTATTGGTTACTATAGTTAAGCCATGGTAAAAACAATGTTTTGCTACACTGACCGTAGTTTAACCATGGTATTTGTAGTAAAACTGTGGTTATAGGCTACAAATGGTAATAAATACGCCAAAAAAAAAACATGGTTAGCCTCCTATACTTTTACTATAGTAATACCATTGCTAATTTTCGTGGGATTGTGTAGAATAATATGAAATAAATGTTTTAATATATTATGACATCACAAAATATCAGGGAGTGAGATTTATTTGATTGTGATGCGAAGGAGGGTTACTGTAAGCCCCATCAGAAATGGGTTGCGGTGCAGGGGGACGGGACTAATGACAGATCATTGCAGGGTAAGTAGTGTAGCCTATCTGTGCTACCCGCTCAGTGCTACCTCCGGTAGTCCGTCTGTGTAGTCCTATACATCTTTAGATCAGGTTTTTTAATTAAAGGGGTCATATGATGCTGCTAAAAAGAACATTATTTTGTGTATTTGGTGTAATGAATGTGTTTATATTATTGATGGTTGCGTTTAGGTTAAAAAAACACATTAATTTTTCCACATCGTATACATTATGTTTCTCCTCTAGCCCCCTCCATTTTTCTGAAACGCTGCGATTTTTACAAAGCTCCTCGGTCTTTAAAGCGAAGTGTGCTCTGATTGGTCAGCTATCCAGTGCGTTGTGATTGGCCGAATACCTCAAGTGTGTGACGGAAATGTTATGTCCCTTATCATATTGTGATGCCCTGTCAGGCCGGAGCAACGATTCAAAAACATGAAAACCCATTATAAACGAGGCATTCGTTGCATCCAGTGGAAACATAATTACAGATTATAAGGACTTATACTGTCTTTTACGCGTTGTGTTGCATCACGCTTTGTAAACATAAACCATGGTCATGGCGCTCTAGTGAGAAGAGGCTGGGGGCTAAAGTGAGGAACGGCTGGAGGGCTAGAGTGAGCAGAGGCGGCGGATTCGACGAAGGAACCACATGTGACGACCCCGGGCTGGGCTCCGCTTCTTCCACGGTGAAAGCCGATCTGGTGATGCACAGCGGAAATGTTGTTGTATTTCCTCAGCAACCAGCTTGGATCAGCTCCAGGCATGACGAAGCCGATATAGTCCTCTTGTTGGAAGGCCAAACAAAGTAGTTTTGCTTTCACAATGAAACACCAGCTCTTCACGACATGGCGGCGGCAACAACAATACTACAGTGAGAATCAAGTTACGCCTTCTTTCTTTGCATGAACATTTGGGCGGTGTTATGCAAATCTTCCCACATAGTGACATAGACACGTGGGGGCGTGTTAGAACGAGCCATTTTAGGTAGGAGTGGTTGACTCTTATTTTTTTATAAAGAATATCTCTTTGGATTTGGACTTTAGTCTTTGCAACTTTACAGATCTTCTTTTGCACCAAGAGCTTGTAACCCTCCAAAGAGAAAGGAAAACTTTAAATCGCATCATATTACCCCTTTAAACTTATGAGGTAAGTTCACAGAACCCTACACAGCAACTTTTCGGCATTGCACCAAGCAAAAATCTATCGAAATCGTCACAAAAAGTAAAGATCAAGCACCTAACAAGGTCTCCGCGCGTTAATTCGAATGGTTTGTTTTCCCCCATGGCATAAACGGTTATGACGTTTTTGTGGGCGTTCCAGCAATGCCGAACAAGTCAATAGGACTCACTCTACATGAAATTACATTCTACTAATCAATTCTACCAGTCCAATTCATTCATATTCCCAACCCACATTGGTTTCTTTTCGCTTCTTGTTCACGCACCAGCTTAAAAGATGAAATAAAATTTTCTAAATTGTAACAGCCAACAGAACATTTTCGGTCAGATTTATAATTAAAAGCTTTAGATATTCAATTGTTTCCATACTGCAACAAAACAATAAACACTCATCAATAAGTAGAGCTTGTGAAACAAAACTAAAACAATAATATAGACCTCCAATACGATTATCTTCCTCACAAAACCAACTCTATCCCCAAATTAATTTCCATCCTTATAGCAAAAAAAAATCATTAAAGTAAGGGGTCATATTATGCTATTTTACAGCATCCTTATTATGTGTAGTTGTGTAACCAGAAATATGTGGATATCTTTAAATAGTTCAAAAACACATTCTTTCGGTCAAATACCTGTACATTATTGTAGGTCCTGCTATGCCCCCCTCTCTCAAACATGTCGTTTTCCACAAAGGCCCCCACCTTTGACCAGCGCACGTCCGCTTTGAACATTCAATAGCAATCTTAAACTCATAACAAACAGCTTGCAGTCCGCTGATTTCATAAGCGCCAGATTGTCTAGCAAGTCGGAATTGACCCTGCTTTTTTTTTTTAGAAATAGCCTGTGTGCACAGCCAGCCTTGTACTCTTCTAGGTTCAAAAACTGTCGTCCAAAAAATGCGTTGCACAAATTCGAACACTCTGGTTGTGCTGTCTCGTTGTAATAATCTTTACCAACTGATTCTAATTGATCTACTCCGGACGTGCCTATAAGTCTGTTCTGCTTTCGCACTGAAATACACAGCCTCTCCCTGACATGGCTGGTCCTGAAACCACGGCTTCTTCCGGCTCTTGCCTCATCATTTGGGGGCACGCATTTGCGTGGTGTGAATCTCTAATCTCGTCTCTCTCTAATCCTATCAGAGCACTCCACTCTCTTCGTGGGCTCTTAGACTGTAGTCGTCATGGCAACCTTTCACCCTTTCACTTCAAATAGAAAGGAATACTTGAAATCGCATCAATAAAAAAAACCCTTTAAACTTAACCAGCTGTCTCTAACAGTTAACCTCCGCAACCATACTAACATTGCCTTCTTTAATATGCAACCCACACAACTGCTGAACGCGTAACACTGTAGTTTATAGCCCTTCCTAAACTCAAACTTTACACTAGCTTCAGTGTTTTCAAGTACCTGATTGTAATGAATTGTTCTGTTGTTTACATTGGATAAAACCACTCTGCACATACTCTTTTCCTCCTCACTGCAAAAACGCAATAAGGAACGTTCATCAATGATGTAAAGCTTATGAAACTAATCATTACTCTACACCCGACTCACGCTCAGAAAAGAGCATCAAAACTCATCATCGTGGTTTGGGAGACTCTACTCTTTCGAAACACATTTCCTAGTCAAGAACTATAGAAATGATCCCTGAAAGTATAGTCTTGACTCTCCTTGACTAAAACCAGCTCTGGTCAATTCTGTCACTCTGAGTCTCAAAGACGGTGCTCAGAGGTTAACGTCGCCACAACACACGACGCAAAACAGCGTTTAGGAAAATAACATCTAAAAAGATTGGCACTAATGTGTCAAAGATATGTAACTATTACAAATATTGTCTCACGTCGGTACACGTTTGATGAACACGGTTGCTCGGTTTAAATGAGATATATTTCCACATTCAGTAGTGCTCACCATTATCATCGATTATAAAAACAGCCCCCACATTCAAATGGAATTTGTAACATTGTTCTGGTTTTACATGTACTATAAATAATGTCAAATACTTTGTTCTTATTGTAGTAACGATATAAATATCTTTATATTATTGTCAAACATGCAGTTACCCATAATGCAAGTCAAACAACGCGTGACAAAGCAACCAATCAAGAGAGAGCATAAGTATTCCTCAATAAAATAGACAGAACGTCACATTTTAGACTTTCGAACCCAAATATAAAGTGCAAATACATTTAAATAACAGTAAATAAAGAATACACATTTTTTTAAGTTAACGTGTCTGTAGGGTTTTATCGTGAATTGGTACAGCACTAACAAATGTCCGGAGCGAAACCGCCCACTCTTTATAAGGTTCCGACAAGAGTGTAAACTGCTCGCTCAGTTCAGATTTTTATTCATCCAGGTATTTTTTGACTATTTGTTATAACCCAGAAAACAGCACTGGCTGTAGCTGTTTCCGTGTTCTCTCTTCAAGCACATATCCTCCTACGATATCGTAATAACCCAATACGCCAGCCACCTGTCTCCGCCGGCCACTTCTCTCGGTCTTTCAAAATGTCACTGACTATTGGGAAACGTTTCTCATGAGAGTTTTCGTTTTAAAATATGCATAGAATGATGAAATAATATTCTAATATAAGAACCTGTGTACAGACTAGAAATGGACGATTATAGTACCTATATGTTCAATGCCGAATCATTGGCCCCAACATCCTTAAACTAACACGTGTGAGCTGAATTTTCAAGTCGCGTGCTGTTCCTTGTGTCCACCAAAGGCACCCTCCCTATCTCTCATAGCATTGGGTAACCTTTGCACCTCCTGACTGCGTCTAGTCCATCACTGGGGAAGGTAACAATCATTGTACACTCATTACCTTCTGTGTTCTCAAAAATAAATTGTGGAGACTCGGAACTGCTAACAATTTGTTACAGAGTATAAGGGTAGAGCCAATTCGTGCGGGCATACTTGTCTTAGTTTTGGGCTTGAATGCCGACATAGCTACCCAAATCTCTTTCAAACCCAATTTATGATTTTTTGCGGTACCATACCTCAGTCTTTACTGTTTTTGTTCTATCACACAGTTATGATTCATTATGCATATAGTGAAACAATCCTGAAATGGAAAAGAAATAGCTTTGTTTGTTAATTGGCATAATTAAATATACTTTTATGGATGTCAAATATTTACTACTACCGTATTTAGCTTCTATTTGTCCTCCTGAGAACCAGAAAGAAAACTTTGCGGTAATTTTAGTATGTTCCTTTTCTTCACTAATCACGTTGGGTTCGATGTCGTCAGCAGAAGAAAAAAGGGTACAAGAACATTTGTGGCGAAAAAGGACGATTCTGAGCTCCTGATCTGGCCAGCGATCGAGCCCCTCGACACCGCCCTACCCGCCCAGAAGGGGGGAGGACTCAGGGGTTTTTCTCCGAAAATAAAAGATGGGGCAGAGAGAGGACATTGAAAGGAAAAAACACTGAAATTTTGTTTAATCGGCCAATCATTTTTTAGGTTTCAGGATTTTTTTTATACCTAACATTGTTTAAGGATTGTTCTCAACTATGTTATAAAATATATATATAACAAAATGATTTGATATACAATTTTGCTTTATGCAGTATGTGTGTACAAATTCCATAAACTGGTTTTCCCATTAAGCACAATGTTATCTATACACTGTATCGATTTGCATATTAAAGTGCTGTTGGGACAGCATGTTAAAAAAAGAAGTGTAATAATGGGAGTAGTAATTGGCCAGATTTTCATAATAATATCTAATATTTCATAAGAATATTGATATATAATTAGTTTTCCTATTCAATTCTTTTGTCGCCCTAAATGTATAATAAACATGCTTTTAGTCCTGGTGTCCTCTACAGAGGATGTGTATGAAATGATGACCTGTTTCCTAACAGGAAGTCATATTTGATTTGAAACCCCATAACATTTTCCTGAGATGTTGATTTATGACAAACAATTGGAAAATTAGTCAGATTTAAATGATTATTACAAAATATGATCATATTTCCATAAGTGTTACATTTGATCACTAATTTAATGTCAGCCATTTTTAAAGACCAAAGAGATGGAGTGGTCATGGTGAAACATCCAATAATTTGGTATCTCTGGAAAGCCCTGAATGTGCTCTGTACAGGACATCCAGACTTAAAACTGTGACATGTGAGGTCTCAGAGAAATTCACTAAAATATAATGTCCACTACAGAGGCAAAAACTCCATAGCTGGGTCTCAGGAGGATAAATATGATGAATAAAAGGCCATAACGAGTAACTCATCTTGCTTAAAACATTTCTATTAAAAATGCATGAAAATGATCTCTTTACTTTGCCACGACACTCATGTGCAACTTCAAAACATACAAAAATTGTACCAGCTGAAACTTAGATACACAGCAGAGAGATATGCCATCCTCCAGGTTACATGCAAATTATTAATAGATTAACAGCTGATTACAATTTGATCATGCAGGCCTGTGCAGATACTAGAACATGCAGTGCAGAGCGCTGATTGCAGAGACACTATCCCAATCCAAGTTTCCCAAGGATTCAAAGAGGAAGAGGAGGAGGTAGATTTTATGATGGAATCTCTAGCACTATGTCTTCTCTCTCAAACATTTCCAGAGCAGACAAATCAGTTTCATTCGGAGACAGAAAAGCCACGTTCCTGATTGTCATTCACCTGGTGCAAAGGAAAATGGAAAAGAGCTAATTAAAACATTTTCTTTTCAAATATTCACTCATTAAATCAAGATTTTCCTGTACAAAATATATAACATGAATGGTAAAATTGTATATATGCACTACTGCTAAAAACTATTTAATTATACTATAATTTAATTATAATATATTATATATAATAATATCATATATTAATATGTTACAATGTTACTGTTATACTACTTGTAATCAAATAAATGCAGTTTTTGTAAACATAAGTTTACTTTTATGAAAAAAAACTCAACTCCAAACTTTTCAATAATGTGTGTGTGTGTTTGTGTTTGTGTGTTTGTTTGTGTGTGTGTATGTGTGTATGTGTGTGTGTGTGTGTGTGTGTGTGTGTATATATATATATAGGGTTACTTATCTGCCGGCCAGTTCCTTCTTCAGACACGATCTAAATGAAGTAAAACGCTCTACGGCCTTATAGCCCTGCAGAAAAGAGAGCAAATTAGTCATTAGACAAAATTACTATTAAAGAAACAATAACTTTTTTATTTACTATCAACAAACAATTAGCTAGATTACAGGAAAAAATATGCGAAAATACTTTTATCAGAAGAAAATGTTACGATTAGAAATAGTCCTAATAATAATGATTAAAAACTCTAAAGGAAGCTCATTGTACAGATATAGCCACTTAACACTAGGTGGCGCTATAGTTGCAGTGATACTGTCCTTAGCTCTAACAATTACATTCGAACACTTGTAATAACTCAGTGATGTAAAAGATGATGCACCATTATTTCCCCTACACCCCTCTCTTACCCTGCCTCCACGGTGCAGCCGGTCCTTCATGATACCAATGAACTCTTTGTAACTGAGCTGATCATCATGATCTACATCAAATATCTTGAAGATGGTGTTAACGAGGTGACGGGTCAGTTTAAGGCCTGTTGCAACATACACTGCACGAGCAAACTCATCTGGAAGACAGAGAGAGAGAGACACATTCGGATAGTGAATTTGCTCCACAAATTTAATGTAACAGGATCAGCTCATTTTTTGGTTTTCTTATAGTATTTTGAGTATGCAGTGGTAGGTCCAAAGTATTTCACCTTGTCCAATGGAACGACAGGCAAAGTTGTACATCTGCATGGCAATGGCGAAGTCTTCGAGGTTATTGAGGAACTGGAAGAAAGACCTGAACTCTTCAAAGGTGATGCCCTGATCATGAAAGAAAAGAGCAAAAAGACACGGGCAAAATAAATCTTTTAATCTGAGACATCCATTCAAACCGACAGAGCTGCCATAAACTGACCTAAACTGGATCTGTGAGCGACATAACATCACACAAAATCCACAAGCACAAATGGCATTTCATACCCAAGCGAATCTGTACTGAACAGACAAGTGCAATGATGGACAAAAATAAATCAACATTTTGATATATGCAAAAGAAATCAGACGCTGTGCCACTCATGCTTGTTTGCTGATGCATGTTCTGCTATTTGTTCTCTGCCACACTGCTCACAATGATACATGCGACGATGAAAGGCATGAGTCATTTTACAGCACAATGTCATAAAATTGTCAGCCTGTCTAAATGCGGAGAAAACAAACAGCAAGCATGACATCATAGACTGGAATCAAAGAGATAGCTTACTACTGACTGACAACAGAACACCAAGAATGTCTTAAAAACAGCTCAAAAGTTTGGGGTATTTTTATGTTTTAAAAACAAGTCTCATACTCACCAAGGCTGAATATATTTACTGAAAAATAGCATTATTTTGAAATATTATTACAATTCAAAATACCCATTTTTATATTTATTTGAATACATTTTAAAATTAAACTGGATTTGTTTATGTGATGGCAAAGCTGAATTTCCTGCAGTCGTTACTCCAGTCTTCAGGGTCACATGATCCTTCACAAATCATAATATGCTGATTTGATGCAGTGGAAACATTTCCTATTATCATCAATGTTGGAACCAGTTGTGCTGTTTAATATTTGAAATTAAAGAAAGGTTTGTAATCAATGTTTAATCAGTTTGATCATTTAAACGTGCCCTTAATGAATAAAAGAAAAAAAAACGACCCCAAACTTTTGAAAAGTATAGTTTACCGTGTACACCCAAAAATGATATATTTTTGTCTTCATTTACTCACCCTCATGTTGTTCAAACCCTGCATTTCGTTCTTCTGTGAAACTCATTTGGAAGATTGTGATATCTTTATAACATTTGACAAAACATGCACAAAAGCACCCAAGACATGTTCCACAGAAGAAAGAAAGGGATACTATATGTCATGAGGGTGAGTAAATGATGAAAGGAATTTAAATTTTAGAACTGAATGCATAGAATAATGCAGCATATTGTCCTGCCTGTCAAAATGAAATTTATGATTAAAACTTTTCCCTGGGGTGTCAGTGTGTTGTAACACGGATCTGCTTTTTGGTTGTAGGAAAAGATAAAGGGTAATGAGGTAGAAAATACCTTAAACAAACACAGGAAAGGCTTGTCACAGCTATGGTAATCCACACAAACCTCTCTGGTGTGTATTTAACATAGTTCTAGTTTCACATTAGGCTTAACTGTTGAGTAGGTTTGAGTTCAGGACTTGGCACTCTTGTGGAAAACCATAAAATTCCATAAAAGTGAGTTTAGGGTCTATTCCGTGGGAATTTGAGAGGAGGGTGCAGTCATTCTAGCCAAATGTACAAACTGCTCAAAGGGGCCCCAAATCCTGATACCTTCAACACAAACAGATCCCTCGGATGGGACTGGGAAAGAGCTAAAAGAGAGCAGTCACGCATGGAGAAACCTACATCAGGTGACCCTTTTTAGATGGGCAGCATGACAATCTTTATTCAATCACAAACTTTGCCCCAAGCACATACGCACACCGCACCCACACAAATACAGTGGGCGAAAAAGTATTTGGACACTTCACTTAGAAATGGGGAAGAAATTTCATTATAAATATTATAGATATATAGGTGGTAGACAGACAGCTAGGTAGGTAGAGACAAGTTGGTAGACAGACAGATAAGGTAGAGAGGTAGACAAGTAGGTAGGCAGACAGACAGGTTAGAATGATAGATAGATGATAGATAGATAGATAGATATTTTAAGTGTGGATGAAGCAACCAAATACTTTCTGGGGCCACTGTATATTTGAATATAATTTAAACTCAAGAAATATATCGAAAGCTCTCACAACAAGATAATCTTAGCTGGTTGAAAGTAAAGGGAATTTACTTTCTTGAACATGTGCCACAAAATCAAAGAGCGGGAAAACAACTGAAACAAAATGAAAGGCAAATCCAAACAAAACACGATCTGATCAAGAGCTGCGGGACGACGAATCATTCTGGCAGGGACAAACCTCTGCTTTCTTCCAGTGTGTGATAAACAGGGATAACAGAGAGAATACAGGAAGTTTTTGTACACTGTAATAGAGCTGGAACTTACCCTGCATCTTATATGACTATATTACACCATTACTACGTATATGAATGCATCATTATTACAGCAATCAGTATAGATATACTGGATACTGATGAGAATATCTGGAAAAAAAAAAGGAATCAGGTTTCTTCTGACAGTCACTAAAGATTGGATTAATATGCAGTTTGAACAGAGCCTGCTTTTAAAAATTTTTTTTTTTAAGAATTACTATAGGAGTATACCGAACAAATAAAAAAATAACAAACAAACAAAGAGACACATAATATAACATTTGCATTGAAGAAATAGGTTTCTTTTACCTTGTAATAATAATAAAATAAAATAATAATAATAATAATAAAGTCATGTGGATTATTGTAATGTTTTTATCATTTCTTTAGCACCCATTTACTGCAGAGGATCCACTGGTGAGCAAATTATATAATGCTAAATTTAATTGAAATTTCTCCAGATCTGTTCCAATGAAGAAACAAACTCATCTAAATCTTGAATGGAGAAACACACTCATCTTGCATGGCCTGAGGGTGAGTACATTTTCAGCATATTTATTTTTATTTTTGAGTTAACTATTCCTTTAAAACAACCAGTTCCACTTTACTACAATGTGTGAGTTTGACACTCGCTTCTTAAATAAACATATAGTAAGAAATATGGCTGTCAGCAGGATGAAAAGGTTTAGTCACCTAAGTTGTAGAGGGGTTAGAACAGAAAGACTATAAGATTAAACTGCAGTTTACATGCAAGTGTCCCATGCACACTCACTAAGGGGCACTTGAACATTCAAGGGTTAATGAGCACTCCAGGTGTGGAAATGTGTGTATTTTTGGGCTGAATAAGAGAACTTTATACATGCATAGAACAAATATATGTGTAAGTTAATAAAAATTAAATTGTAGTTGTATTTTTAATATACAATTTCCTTGTGGGGCACAAAGTGTTGAACCATGTAATGCTGTTGGGTGAAAGTGTGAGCATGGGGGAGGTGGTTGTCACAGTTGTCCTACACCTTCCTTTCAGATGAAGTTAGAGGTGATGTTACTCATTACCTTCTCATCAGGTATGCACTGTCGCACATTCTCCAGGTAGCTGCGGATATCTTCTACATTAGTGTAGCGCAGCAAGATTCGCGCAAAGTCCTCTTCGCTGATGGTGGTCATGCCTTTGGAATAAGTCAGGAACTCGATCTCCAACATCTCAGTTTGCAGATTATCCATAAATCTGAAAGAGCATTGACCGCAATAAGAGTCAGAGTCAGTTTGCAGCCTTAGTGAGCATAGGAGATGTTTTTAAATACTTTTTTTGACATTTTATCATGCCACATCCTGTTAGGACAAGCTGTTAACTGATTTCAACATTTCCTTCTACCTGCTTGATGGACATTAGTTCTCACACATCCATCCTTGCCAAGTGGATATGAATTAGTGGCATGTTTTTAGAGCTTTTTTCAACCCAAGTTGTCATACCTGTAGAAGTCGTCAAACGTTAGCTCTGCCTTCCCCTTCTTGCCAAAGAAGTGCACAAGCAGAGTGGTGTCAATCATCATGTTCTCATCGGCACGCTGCGATTGGTGAGGAGTGGCAGTAAAGAGAGCAAAATGAGAAAGAAGAAAATAAGACAAAAATCCTTCTGTCTCTGGAATAAGAAATCAGTCCATCATATGCTTGCTGAGCCATTCAGAGTACCAGCCATCCAGCCCTTGAAAGGGTGCATCCATTTATCATTTCTCCCGAGCCTACAGAGGACAAGTTTTGAGAAGGCGTGCAGATCTTTATACCATATGTGGGCGAGAATGGCATAAAGATTGTATATTAGAATAAAACAAAAACACAAAGAGCAATGATACACAGAAATGCACACAGACATGCCAGTTGTGCACATATAGACCCCCTGTATACATCTGGTATATTCAATTACCACTGAATGTGGTTTAAGAGAGCCGTTCACAAAAATCGCTTGTCAGGATCGGACATTAATACCAGATGTAAATACAGGACACCAAGACATGACAACAAAAGCAAAGACACACAAAGCATCCATATTGCATGCGTTTCTGCAGCAAACTTTCACACAGCGTATCTGCAAGAGATTTGTGAAAGAAATGCACACGTGAGCAAATTCCACCTTTCCTTCTCTAGAGAGAATCCTCAGTTTGTTTAAACACCTCAACTCTAAAGTTAAAGAACAATTTGAGCTATCTTCAAAGTATGATGAATCCTTTTTACCAAGTGGAGCTCAGGAAAACTTTTATCAAGTGGAGCTCATGTTGTTCATTCACCAGTAAAAAAAAAAAAACTTTTGCCAGTGGCACGGCATCCAAAAACCTGGAAGAGGGTGGCCGAAAGGTGCAAATCCAGGTTGTTTTTCTTTTCTTTTCTACCCATGCTTCACCCTCATCTGCAAGAAGAGCCAAATCATGCCAGGTAAAACCAGACATAAACACTAAACATCTCTTCTCATGGTTACGGGCCTCTGTGCAATAAAGCGGGCCAGAATGCAAGTCCATGCTGTACCTCTAGCTTAAAATCCTATCCATGGAGATACAATCAGTGGGTAGTTATAAAGAGAAAAACAATGATTCTTTTTCACTAGCCAGATAGATTCAGTGTCATAGAGGTTTAGTGTTTTATCAACATATTAAAATAACACAAAATTGTAAAACGTTGACTGTAAAACAGGGTGAAAATGTTAACTTCTGATCCCAAGAGCATGGAAGTCTGTTTCCAGAATAGAATAGAATATAAATAAAGCAAATACCTTTTTATTCATTCATTAACAGCCTTCCAAGAGACTGTTCCAAAAGCATAGTAGGCATGTTCTTATGTCAGAAGCTGATCCAAAAAAGTAGGTTAAAAGTATACAAGTATGCTTTCCTCTAAGATACCTTGTTTTAGCTAAATTCAAAGGCAGCATCATATACACTGCAGCTTCTCCAAGTCGAATGTCGATAGAACATTTTGCTGATTTTTAATTCACATATATATTTCATTCAATACTGACAAAAAAAGCAGTTCCACCTAACTAAAACACAATATTTCACCCAATATTTGTGTGTGCTGTTCATTTTTTGTACATATTCACAACATTGCAGCTCTGTTGGAAACAACTGTAAGTGTAAGGTGAGGAGCATTATTAGTGTGATGCAAGTATAAGTGACCCTTAACAGTTGCTACTTGCTACTTATGTAAGAACGCTCTAAATCAATCACTTATTAGGTTTCATACTGATTAGGATGCTGCCTTAAAGGGTAGCTGCCAATGACCTGTCAATGACCATTAGCATCTCGCTCAAAAATGACCAAAGAGTTTCTATATTTTTCCTATTTAAAACTTGACTCTTCTGTAGTTACATCGTGTACTAAGACCGACGGAAAATGAAAAGGAAGTTGCAAGTTTGATATTATGGAGCACCTGAAAATAGGCTTATAGGAAGTTACCTAGCTGGGAACTATTTTCAGGCGCTGCGTAATATCATTTGCGCCTGCTGCACCCATGGTACGGCAGCAAAGTTCCTTGATTATTATGCTGGAATAAGAGTATAGTTCCTAGCCGTATCGACCTAGAAAATCGCAACTTTTCATTTTCCGTCGGTCTTAGTACACGATGTAACTACAGAAGAGTCAAGTTTTAAATAGGAAAAATATCGAAACTCTTTGGTCATTTTTGAGCGAAATGCTAACGGTCTAATTCGAAAATGGTAAAAATCAACTGTTTAACTCTAGGGGAGAAAATGAGCCTATTTTCAAAAATAGTGGAGTGTTCTTATAATTGTCGCTTCTTCTTTTGAGCAATCATTTACTAGCAATTCCTGAATGAAAATTGTTTCAAAGTAAATCCTACACCATTTTTTTTCTCAGTGTAGATTAAATATATACATATTGTAAATGTTAGATTTGGTAGAATATTCTATATGCTAAATATATTTATTTTATATACTAAAATACAATGCTGGAAAAAAACTGAATTAAAACTATAACTGAAATAAAAATAAATTACAAGCAAAGATTGAAAATTTATTCAAATCCAACACCATTTTTTCAGTGTAGCTTAAATAAATATCCACAAATGTTAAATTTGGTAGGTTCTAGCCTAACTTGAGATCTGTAAAATGTTTTCTGGGATCTGGTATGGATCAAATCCAAATTTCAGCATTTCTTTTATTGGTATCTTTGTGTTTTTGTATTCACCCCCATTACTTTGCCCGCTGGTGGTCATAAATATGGCAGAGGAGCAGAAAAGTCATGTGACTGAAACGGATAAATAAACTAATCTCTCTTTTATCTAAAACATTTATAGATGTTTTTCTCCTTTCACAATTTCATAATCAATCTGCTGGAAGAGTGACACCACAACACTGTGGTTACAGGAAACCATTAATGTGAGGTCATCATTCTATGTAACACCACAGCCAGGCCCACAGTGTGACTTAGACACTGCCTGAAGCTTTTTACTCTTTGATCTAAAAACAGCGGTAAAAACAGTGATTACTGCTGTCGACTTCTAAGATGAGTAACCCCAATCACACTTCCACACATGCTAGCATGCGCCCTTTAGCCCACAAACACACAATGTCTGGTACCCTGCAGTTGTCAACTCAGACAAACAGACCTGTCTAACTGCTGTGTCATCTGAGGAAGCCAAGCTGAAATTACCCTTTCATTGTGAATAACAGACTAAGTAAATACAGGGCATCTGCACACAGCTCTCCACAATCATTAAACTACTGCTTCCTACAGACGCCCTCTATTAGCCATTAAGAACACAAACACACCATCAAGATGAGCAGATGTATTCTGACATATTCAGTGTACAAACAAAGGGCTTTAATGTGCCTGCCTGCTGAGAGCACTCACGATATTATGTTATTATTCGCAGTCGGTTTAAAGGGGTCATATGATGCGATTTCAAGTTTTCCTTTCTCTTTGGAGTGTTACAAGCTCTTGATGCATAAAGAAGATCTGTAAAGTTGCAAACACTAAAGTCTCAAACCCAAAGAGATATTCTTTATAAAAGTTAAGACTCGTCCACGCCCTCCTAAAACGCCTCGTTCAAACACGCCTCCACATGTCTACGTCACGATGTGGGAAGATTTGCATAACACCGCCCAAATGTTCACACAAAGAAAGAAGAAACTACTTTGTTTGGCCTTCCAAAACTAGAATTCAGTGGTTAAGTTGTATTTACAACACTGTTCCAGAACAGTTCAAACCAAATATTCAGATGTGTGCAACGCATTTTACGGAGGACGAGGACCGTTTCCTGGGAGAGCAGACAACAATGCCGTCTGTTCCGTGAATTCAGTGCCCCTGTTTCCCCTGTGGGGCGGGCGCAGGCTACCACAGTCATGTGCTGACAAATAATTCTGACTCACAGTCTGTAAGTAAATTTTTTTTAGCAGTGTAGAGTAGCGCTTGTTGTTTGTCGTTTCTCTCTTTCCGATCAAAATGCATACTGGTTTTTGTTTAACCGCGGTGCGATGCAACGCAATGCGTAAAAAGACAGTATAAGGCATATATATCTTATTGAGGTTAATGTTCCCACTGGATGCAACAAATGCCTATATGGGTTTTATTGTTTTTGTCTCGTTGCTCCGGCCGGGGCACGGCATCAACAGTATGTGAGGGGCATAACATTTCCATCACACGCTTTAGGAATTTCGGCCAATCACAACTCACTTGATAGCTGGCCAATCACAGCATACCTCGTTTTTTTCAGACCGATGAGCTTTGTAAAAAAAAAAACGCTTTAACACAAAGAATTGTACAATGCAAAATATCAGAAAAACAGCTAAACACAGACATTGATATGATGAAATTACAAAAACAGTTGATGAAGCATTACCAAAGCTAGCAATTCTCTGCAAAATTCGCTGTAAAAAAATTATGTTAAACGTGAAACTGAAACCTAAACCTACACACACACACACACACACATACACACATTTGTTTCTGTGAATTGTGGGGAATTTCCATAGACTTCTATTGTTTTTATACTGACCAAATGATATTTTCTATCCCCTAACCCTAAACCTACCCCTTACATAAAACCTGTTTGCATTGTTACACTTTCAGACAAACATCATTTACTATTTTTAATAATTTTTTTTCCCTCGTGGAAAAGTTTTACTATCCTTGTGGGGACATTTGGTCCTCACAATGTAGCATAAACAAGTACACACACCACCACAGCACACACACACACACACACACACACACACACACACACACACACACACACACACACCAAAATGACAATAGCACATAATAAAATAACCACTAATTAAAATGAAATGCAAACATATAGTTAGTTCAAACATACAGTTAGTTCAAAATAACTAAATAAAAACTATAAAAGTATAATACTAACATACACTTGATAAATATACATAATTTTTTTTTTTAGCAATTTGCAGCTTTATACCTTACTACTGTGAAGGTTTTTAATATTTAAAATTAAAACATCCCAATAGAGTTTTTATTTTTTAATCTGAGTTTTTGGAAAATACACTTCCATACTTATAATTTAAAAAATAAGACATTCACTGAAAGCCAGACTTTTTTTTCTTATCAAGTGAATTTATATCAACAAAAGTATCTTGTTTTAGGATGTTTCTGTGTTTTTACTGAAAAACAAGGCAAAAATACTGATTGGTTGATTGATTGGTTTTTGGAGTGAAGCATCAAAAACAGATTTAATAGAAGATCAACAGTTGATTAAATACATACAAAAGAGGGATGAAATTAATACAAATAAAAGGATATTCATAGGTAATTTAAATGATGATGTTATAGGGTTGGGATGATAAAACAGGGAGGAATAAAAGTTATGATGTACCTTTTCCAGGTAAGAGCATTGTGTTAGGGATGGCTAGGGACAAATAAAAACATGGGATGAGACTGGAGGACAGAGGGCTATAGCTGTACCTCTGCCAGGTCAGAAAACAGGGCCTGGCTCGTGCCGCGTCTCAGCATGTCCCAGTAGCTCCTGGGCACAAACTCCTGACTCTCTTTTTTTAGCACCTGCAGAGGGGTTAGCATGAGATGGAAAGCTGTTATCATGTTAGCTTTGGCAGACATGGTTAATAAGAGGATGTGTCAGGTGGTCTCTCAGTCCTTTTCTCAATCACGAAGGATATATTGCAAATCTATCAACCTGAAGAATTAAATATACTGTATGAAAGATTAATATGAAGATTGGGAGAGGGGACTTGTTGATGTTAGCCAAATGCTAATTGTATGTGGTTTTATGAGGTGAGTGATCAATAATTTAAAGAAATCTGGGATATTAACCAAGGTTTTAGGTTTTATCAGCATATATGTCAATATATCACGTACAGAGTCTTCTGTGAAATGGCTCATGTGTGTCATCATTCACTCACAGTATTCAGTTTATACCAGAGCACAAAATCTTGATTATGATTGGTCCAGTCTATGAATATTTTCAGGTTTGTTTTTAAATGCATATCACTTCACCATGTTCTTTCCAGACACTTTTGAACTAATAACAGTGGCTCAGACTTAAAGGGGTCATATGATGCGATTTCAATTTTTCCTTTCTCTTTGGAGTGCTACAAGCTCTTGGTGCATAAAGAAGATCTGTAAAGTTGCAAAGACTAAAGTCTCAAATCCAAAGTGATATTCTTTATAAAAGTTAAGAGTTTTATACTACCTAAAATGGCTCGTTCTAACACGCCCCCACATGTCTACATCACTAGGTGGGAAGATTTGCATCATAAACGCCCCCAAATGTGATGTTCATGCAAAGAAAGAGGTCGTAACTTTTATTCTCCTTTAGTATTGGTTTTGCCAGCCCGCCATGTCCTTGAAGGCCCGTGTGATTCGTTGTGAAAGCGAAACGAATTTTTGGGCCTTCAGAAGAGGCATTCTGCTTCGTCATTCAGAATTTGTCCATGCTGGTCTCTGAGGAAATACTACAACTTTGCGCTAAATTAAAAAGAGCCGCACGTATCGCTTTCACCGTTACTAAGCGATTCCACGGGGGTCGTTACATGTGTTGCCGCAAGCCCGCCGGACGCTTGCCTTCATTGATCTGGCCAGCCATCTCTCACATCAGCCCGCTGGCCGTTCCTTCCTTTATCCCCTGGCCTCTCTCACTCTATGCCTCCTCCCTCAGCTCTAAGCCAACCTGTGTGAGACCTCGTTGTGAAAGCGAAACTACATTGTTTGGCTTTTCAAAATGGACACGACTAGAAATCAGTGGTTAAGTTGTAGTTACAACACTGTTCCAGAACAGTTCAGCCCAAAATTTCAGATGTGTGCAGCACATTTTTTATGGAGGACTGTTTCCTGATCCTGGTAGACTACAATGCTGGCTGTTCTGACTGTACGTACGTTTTTATATTAAGAGTTTTTATATTTTATATATTTAAAGCAAGTCTTTTGGGCAGTGTAGAGTAGGGCTTGTTGTTAGTAATTGCCTTTCTCCGATCACAATGCAACTGGTTTTAGTTTTAATGTTTTATTTTTGATGCAACGCAACACGTAACACGACATTATACGTCATTATAATCCATAATTATGTCCCCCCTGGATGCAACAAATGCCTTGTTTATAATGGGTTTTTCATGTTTTTGAATCACTGCTCCGGCCTGACAGGGCATCATCACAATATGGGCGTAACATTTCCGTCACACACTTGAGGTATTCTCCATCACAACGCACTGGATAGCTGGCCCATCACAGCACACCTCACTTTTCAGACAGATGAGCATTGTAAAAATCGACGCATTTCAAAAAGGCGGGGCATAGAGGAGAAACCATAATGTACAGTATGTGGAAAATAATGTGTTTTTTGAACCTTAAACTGCATAAACATTTCATTACACCAATTACAAAATACGTTCTTTTTAGCAGCATCATATGACCCCTTTAAGCAATATACTGGCACAAGAAAGGGTTTTTTGGGGGCGAGGATTTTTTTCTTGTGATAAACACACAGAGTAGTCATGATGTAAGCAGAATAACTGATTCTGAACTGTTGCATAACAGTACAATGAAAATGACTGCATATGCACTTCACAACATGACAGCATTCAATAATTCAATGATTTATCATCAGTTTTATTTATACAGAGGCTGAGAGACTAATAGTGACGCATCAAGTTAAGGAAAACAGGAAATATATTTCTCTCATCAGTCCTGTGCTGCAAGGAGCCACTTTAATAGACAATGACCCTTGTCTTTCACTCTGTCACTCTCTGGGATTCACAGATATACAACAGTAGCTTTATCCAAACGTCACAGAACTGGAAAAATGATCACCAGTTCAGGAGGGCTTTTAATGGAAACTCTTGTGTAGATGTTTGTGTTTGTACTTGATCTAAACGTGAAAGTGGATGTTTTTTGTTTTTGTGTGAACAGAATTGTCCACTAATAATAATAATAATAAATTTGGTAACATTGTAAAAATGTTTTGTGTGTTAGTCTATAGTAATTAGAATGAACTTTATTTAGAAATAAAATAAATTTTTAGTATGTTGTTTGCACTGTCATCAACCGATGCATTTATTTAATAAAAAATACAGTAAAAATAGTAACACTGTAAAATATTATTACAATTTAAAAAACTGCTTTCTATGGCAAAGTTTAATTTTCAGCAGCTATTAGTCCATTACTACAGTCTTCTATTATTAGTCTTCAGTGCCACATGATTGTGCTTTGTGTGATACCTTATTATATGGTTATTCGATGAATATAAAGTTCACAAGAACAGCATTTATTTGAATGAGAAATATTTGTAACATTATAAATGTTATGTCTTCACTGGCACATTTGATCAATTTAATGCATACATGCTGAATAAAATATGACTCAATTATTTTAAAATCTTATTGACTTCACACTGAATGGTAGTGTATATAATGATAGCATAAATCCATTAACGTGGTCTTGAAAGAATTTGATGAGAAATGTTTGAGTTCATATTGAAATCTCTGACTTTTTAAATGTCCCTTTAATCTCATTGTTGTCTAGAAGAAGCAACATCAACATCTCATTTGAGAGATGTAATGCAAGTTATTTAATAAGTGAATGTGAAAGACTCCAGAGCTGGCTCAATAGAAAACACATTTTACACCAACAACTCCACCTACTCTTACCCAGACCTGTTCTTTATAGCCCACTGACGAAGTTTGTAACTGACACGTTGTGGTTAAAGAAACTAAAATCAATAAGAATCAAATTAGACTGATTGTGGCAAAACACCCACATGCTCTCTGACCTCTGAGGTCCACTCCACCTCCCTCCACATTTTCATTCAGTCATCTGCAGATCTCTCTCATTCTCCCATCATTCCTGCCATGATTTCAAGATTCACACAGAGGTTATAGTTCACAGGTCAGAGGGCCGGGGGTGATACATACGCTGTTTACGGGGGCAACCTGATATCCATAGAGCTGCATACTCTACACAGAGACGAGAGGAGAGGTCACAGCATGCGGAAGAGGAGAGGAAGGAGAGAACGACATAAGAAGAGATGGACAAAGACAGGTTAAACATGCAAAGAGTAGAAAGTGGTTTAACCACAGGACAGTTGGCACACTTTCGCAAGAGACTGGCTCCCTCTCAGACAGTCCTTGAGAAACTGGACATGTGAATGAGATAAGAAGGGTTATGCATCCGGGACAGTGGATGGCCAAATGTACTCAGATGTTTTTAGGATATATATATATGGGGGATTTTCAGCATCCCATATATAACTAGGCTTGTACATTTTCTGAAGATAATGTGACTGGTGCTTGCCTGTGCAAAACTCGCAGTTATGATTCTAGGCTGTTGTGGTTGGTTGTCCAGGCATGGTTAAGGTGTTCTAGCGCTAGAGTGTTGTCAAAATATGGCTCAGGTCCATTGTTCAATGGCCATCAATGGGATTTTTAACCCAATTTGTCATCTGGCTAAAGCAAAAAAATTGTATTCTGGTAAAATGTATAAATAGGATGCACTATACACACACACACACACACACACACACACAGACACCAAACGTTTGGGGGCAGTACTTTTTTTTAATTATGTTTTTTGGAAGAATGTCTTATGGTCACAAAGGCTGTATTTGATCAAAACTACATTAGTACATTTAAAAAATAAATATTGTGAAATTTTATTACAATACCACTTTCTATTTAAACATATTTTATGTATATTTATCTTTATTTATTATTCACATGATCCTTCAGAAATCCTTCTAATATGCTGACACGAAGCTCAAAAAAACATTTCTTATCAATGTTGAAAATATTTGACAAAAAATTGTAACAATATAAATTACTTTCCTGTCACTTTTGATCAAATAATGTCCTTGTGGTATAACAGTATTCATTTCTTAAAAAACAAAAAAAAACTTACTGACCCCTAAACTTTAAATTTTATATCAGTGCATCCCTATAACACAACTCCTCTTCAACAGCCTGCATGATTTGAGATATCATACATATCTGTAGGATGCTTTATGTGCCAAAGTTTAATACTTAGGTTAGGGTTATATCACTAACCCCAGGTATGAGCAAAACAAATACTTATGCAAACACCACTAACCACGTTACAGTACCACTATCTCACTCCAAGCTCTTTCAAAGAGTGCTGAATTCAGAGTGTGAATGGATGTCACTCCTTCTATATCTTATGTAGAACATGATATAGTTTAGTAATGATGTGTTGAAAAACTTTTACACAAAGTATGTAAGATCTCTTTACAATACCTCTGATTAAGTTTTCACAAAATGGCAAAATTTTTATCCCAAAGTCATCTGACAAACAAGCATCTTAATCCCAGTTTGATATGACCTTAATCACTGGCTCACTGTACATTTGCAGCATTTAAAATAACACTAGAAATATTGTGCCCCATGTCATGTTTGCCCTGATACTACTAAAAAAAAAAACCTTTATCATGTCATGACAAAATATCCATTTCCCTTTACACAGAAGAATAACAAAACATACATAATTTTAAATAAGAATCCCCAATCACATTGAACAAAAGACAGAGAAAGTTGTAAATGGAGAAACATAGAGGCTGTA
This sequence comes from Sinocyclocheilus anophthalmus, assembly GCA_018155175.1. Lineage (NCBI taxonomy): Eukaryota > Metazoa > Chordata > Actinopteri > Cypriniformes > Cyprinidae > Sinocyclocheilus > Sinocyclocheilus anophthalmus. Next base: position 432,286 of record JADLZN010004486.1, read on the forward strand.
TTCCATGTTAATGCCATAAACCCTTTGAACCCTGTTTATCTCATGAAATCCTCTAGTTTTCATGGCTCTGAAGAAACATCTTATGGGAGATAGTAGCAATCACTAAAACTCATTTTGGATCAAACTCTTCTCCAGCCATACCGGCCGTTTGGAAAATATCGATCAAACTACAAGCTTTATAAAGCCATCTACAGTAACTGTACCTTTAAAAATCACCTTGGTGACAAAATTAATATGCAACAGTGAGATACTGTCTACACCGTCCTAATTAGTAATTAAATATACTGTTTATGACACTTTCTACAAACAGAAAACAAAATAGTGCATGACATTTTTTTCCCTCGACAAATGGTTGAGTGGCAGGAGGAAAAATCATCAGAAATGTTGACTATCAAGCTCAGGAGATTTATGTTCTATGAGAATAGAATTTTGGATACATCTAAATAGTGTGATTGAATTTTTTTATTAAATGTACAAATGTGTAAAATACAGGATTCTGATTTTAAATTTACAATTTGGGAGAACTAGGACTGAAAAACAGATTACAATATTGTTATAAACAAAGATCCTGATATCAACTTACCAGTTGAGCAGATTTTTCAGCATCTCCCTTTCTTCCTTTTTTCTCATTTTTCTTTCGAAAGATTTCTTGCAACTATAAAAAGAAATAGAGAAAAGGAAGAAAATAAATAACGGTGAGTTGAATAATTATTTTTAAAAACAAACATCAAGGGCTAGAATCAACAATTTATCAACTCACCACAAGAAATTCCCGTTTATCCACCATCTGGTTACCGTCAGCATCAAACATGTTAAAAGCAATCTTAAAGCCTGCATGAGGCTCTAAAGAATAGATGTGAAAAGAATGTTATATCAGGCCTAGTATTATAAGTTGTAGGACAAATGTAATAAAACAATACAATGTATAAATGTATTTGCTCATTAAGCACTGCAAATTTTGCAGTCAATCTGGTAAACCACTATTAAACTTTAAGTCACTAGGTGGCTAAAGCAATAATCAGATCAGAGGTGAGGCCCACATTTCTAAGAGCCTGTTATCACCCCAAGAACTTGCAATACACGTTTGCCTTCACCACTTTTCCTTTCATCACTCTCTTCATGTGTTTTTGAACCCGTCAAGAGCCACATGTCTTCACTTTGTTATGTTGCCTAAGCAACAGCAGAAGAGAACATGTTAGGCAGCGTGTTTCTGTGTTACAGCTATAATTTAAGACACTAGCTTAGTCAAACGGCCATAGACAACTCTACGAATGGAAAATCATAAATGAGATCTACTTAACATCTCAGTCATTCCTCCTAAATAGTGAACGGAACACTTTTGCTGAAGTCTCCTGCTTCACAGACATTTTATCTTGAGATAAAGAGTTATCTCACACATGAATGTTTCAGAAGAAATCTCAACAATGTAACAAACTGTGCTTCTTGGCACAAAACTTGTCTGTGATTTTATTGTGAACTCGTATTTCTCACAAATTCTTCCATCACTAAATTATCTGCGCTACGCTATCCACATTCATTCATATCTCTTTACAGTTAGTGTAACGTAACATTGGTCTCATTTGTGTCCAGATGACAAATATTCATGGAACTTCATATATGCATAAGGATAAACGTACTTTTGATCCTGTAGGTGATCAACATTTCTTTTTTCTTAATTTTTTTATTTACTTTTCAATTAATTCTTTTGATTTAAAAAATGCAAATACTTTGCCCATTTTGTGAACTTGTAAGATTTTTGGGTACTACGTCAATTCAAGAATACTCTTTAAATAATGCAAATATATGTGACCATGGACCAAAAACCCACTCAGACGCAGTGTGAAAGTTACTTTAAAAAAAGTAATGCATTACAATATTGCGTTACTCCCTAAAAATGTAACTAATTTCTTAGTTACTTTTTATGGAAAGTAAAGCGTTATGTTACTTTTGCGTTACTTTAATATAAGCAGGGCTTGATTGTTTTTAATATAAGAAGTTCTATTTATAGCAAATATAAAAGCCCTTTCACACCAAAAAGTGTAATGAATAAACCTCAGGCTGAAGCAAAAGTAAATTCACGTCTGTACAGTAGAACGCAGGAGAAGAACACTCTTCAGCAATAGAAAGAAGAACAAATGTTAGTTTATCTCGAGTAATTTTTGTTTATTAGTATGGTTGAACTGGATCATCAAAGGTCCGCAGCAAAGACATTGGTTAATAATTGATTATATACATTGTGTTGTTTAATATTTAATTATTGCCGGTTTGCGTCATATTTTTTTTGCATTTCACTGTTTTAATTCATTTAGATAATTACTAAATCTGTTTTTTTGTGAGTGGGCTGAATTAATGCACATTCACATTTAGTCTAGAACTACAGTAACATCATGTTCACACAGTGCACACAACGCCTCTGTACTTCCGATTTCTCCCAATATGGGGACAGGAGACTTGTCAGTCAATAAATGGGAAAACAAAGTAACTGGCATTACTTTTTTTTTAAAGTAACTCAGATATTTTCTTGTAAATTAAAAAAATAATGCGTTACTTTACTAGTTACCTGAAAAAAAGTAATCTGATTACGTAAACTCACGTTACTTGTAATTCGTTACCCCCAACACTGGTCCAAAATTTATGAAAAATAAGCGGCCATTGTGTATGATTTGTTAGGATTGAGGACAATATTTGGCTGAGATACAGCTATTTGAAAATTTGGAATCTGAGGGTGTCAAAAAATCTAAATATTGAGAAATCTCCTTTAAAGTTGTCCAAATGAAAGTCTTAGCAATGCATATTACTCCCTCAAAAACTAAGTTTTGGCCATATATTTATGGTAGGCAATTTACAAAATCCTTCATGGAACATGATTTTTTACTTAATATCCTAATGATTTTTGGCATATTAGAGAAATTTATAATTTTGACCCATACAATTTTTTTTTGGCTATTGCTAAAATATACCCAAGCGACTTAAGTGCTTTGTGGTCCAGAGTCACATATTTGTTTTAGTCATTTCTTTCTTCCATAATTTCTGGAGAAGCATTTGATATTACAGAAAAAGCCCATGAACTTCACATGTGCAATCGCATGTGAAAAACATTTGAAACTCACATGAAACATGTGGTTTTGGAACATTTTCATAGTATAAATGTGTAAAACCCATGTTCACATGTGTTTCACATATACAGTGGGTACGGAAAGTATTCAGACCCCCTTAAATTTTTCACTCTTTGTTATATTGCAGCCATTTGCTAAAATCATTTAAGTTAATTTTTTTCCCTCATTAATGAACACACAGCACCCCATATTGACAGAAAAAACAGAATTGTTGACATTTTTGCAGATTTAATTAAAAAAGAAAAACTGAAATCACATGGTCCTAAGTATTCAGACCCTTTTGCTGTGACACTCATATATTTAACTCGGGTGCTGTCCATTTCTTCTGATCATCCTTGTGTTGGTTCTACACCTTCATTTGAGTCCCACTGTGTTTGATTATACTGATTGGACTTGATTAGGAAAGCCACACACCTGTCTATATAAGACCTTACAGCTCACAGTGCATGTCAGAGCAAATGAGAATCATGAGGTCAAAGGAACTGCCTGAAGAGCTCAGAGACAGAAGGTGTCAGAGCACCTACTCTGGCCAAGGTTAGCAAGAAAATTCTGCTGCATCTAGGTTCCTAAGAGGCACAGTGCCGCCATAATCCTTACTGAAGACGTTTTAGGACTACGCAGAACCTTCTAGAGCGGCCTTCTGCCAACTGAGCTATCCGGGGGAGAACGCCTTGGTGAGAGATGTACGAAGAACCCAAGATCACTGTGCTGAGATCGCAGAGATCAGTCGGGAGATGGAGAAAGTTTGTAGAAAGTCAACCATCACTGCCCCTCCACCAGGACTCCAAGATGGTGAGTAATAATATTCTCTGGTCTGATGAGACAAGATAGAACTTTTTGGCCTTAATTCTATAAGCGGTATGTGTGGAGAAAACCAGGCACTGCTCATCACCTGTCCAATACAGTCCCAGCGGTGAAGCATGGTGGTGGCAGCATCATGCTGTGGGTTGTTTTTCAGCTGCAGGGACAGGACGGCTTGTTGCAATCGAGGGAAAGATGAATGCAGTTAAGTACAGGGATATCCTGGACGAAAAACCTTCTCCAGAGTGCTCAGGACCTCAGACTGGGCCGAAGGTTTACCTTCCAACAAGACAATGACACCTAAGCACACAGCTAAAATAACGAATGAGTGGCTTCACAACAACTCTGTGACTGTTCTTGAATGGCCCAGCCAGAGCCCTGTTTTAAACCCAATTGAGCATCTCTGGAGAGACCTAAAAATGGCTGTCCACCAATGTTTACCATCCAACCTGACAGAACTGGAGAGGATCTGCAAGGAGGAATGGCAGAGGATCCCCAAATCTTTCCCAAAATGACTCATGGCTGTATTAGATCAAAAGGGTGCTTCTACTAAATACTGAGCAAAGGGTCTGAATACTTAGGACCATGTGATATTTCAGTTTTTCTTTTTTAATAAATCTGCAAAAATGTCAACAATTCTGTGTTTTTCAATATGGTGTGCTGTGTGTACATTGAGGAAAAAATTAACTTAAATGATTTAGCAAATGGCTGCAATATAACAAGAGTGAAAAATTTAAGGGGGTCTGAATACTTTCCATACCCACTGTATTTCACATGTGATTTTGACATGTGATTGCACATGTAAATTTCATGTGCTTTTCCTGTATTCAAATAAAATATAACACAGAACTCAGTCTCCTGAGATTTAAATGAGCAACCTCTGAGCAGCAAAATCTCCATTTGGCCTGAAATCTGAACCTTTAAATGTGCAGTGAGTAAAATGTGGCTTTAGAGAAACTTTTTTTTTTTTTGGTGAGGGTGAGAGTATGGGTGGGCCTTGTCTGAGGTCTGAGCCACACTACAGACGTAAAACATCCATGGACCAGAACGATCTTTGATTCATGTTTAAAATAGGAAACATGCATAGTGTGCTGATTTCAAAAGAGAGGGGCACAGAATAATAAAGCATGGGATAAGAATGAAAGGTTAAGGGAAGGAGACATAGAGAGAGAAAAGATGGAGAGATAGAGGTCATATACTCACTTGTCAGAATGCAGAGCAAAAAGAGATACTCCGTGTAAGCGATGATGCCTGAAAAAGGATATCAAAGGGTCACATCCATTCTGCTAATGTACAGTAACACACTAACAACCTACAAATGGCCTCGTCTTCCCTTTTTATAATCTCTCATTTTTCTTTTAAACTGAAAACTCAGAAGGCGGCTCATCTGAAGCTTGGATTAAAATGTTTACTGATTTTCAAAGTGAGGGGCCTCCAGAGATAGATGGAGTCACATACCCTTTTCCCTTCTTCTCCTGCTCCAAAAAAGGACAAGTAATCCCCCCTTTCATGATGATAACATCTAAAAAGGTGCCTCTCGGCTAAAGTGTCTGTCTACATTTAGGCAACATTTGCCCCACGTTTGGCCCACACACCGAAGCTGAAGACTTTGACACTGTGAGTGACCGCCATGGAGACAGAGGCTGCGTTCAAAGGCTTCTGTTTGGATAAGGGTGTTCTAGAGGCATCCGTCAGGCCTGGGAGATGTGCCCCATTTAGACAGGGAACTGTCCCTGCTTTTGTTAGACTCGTGAGAAAAGTGGCAAAGTGGAGTACGAAGGAAAGAGAGAGTGAGAGTCAAAAGAAAAGCCAAAAAGAGACAAAGCGAGGTGGGCTGATGAAAAGATGGAAGTTCTGTTATGTAAAGGCACTGGGGGAGGGCAGGGAGAAGGGATACGTTTTCCTACACCTCCATTGAAAGTGTTCCTCTCTGCAGCTTCTGTGTGAAGGTGGACATGGAGACAGTAGCAGGCATAGAGATAGTTCAGGGTGAGTGGACTGAGTGTTACGGGACACTGCCTGTGCGCCTTCGGGAGGAAAACCCGACACTGAAAATTCAACCCAACACCCGCGGTCTCACACACTCACTCAAGCAATACAGAGGCATTCAAAGTCCACTGAGCAAGACAACTAGAGCCAGAAGAGACAATCAGATTGGAAAATGTGGGTATAATTGATTTATTTTCTGATAATCTCCTCCTCTCTCAAAATCTCACTTGCCTTCATTTGAAACTCTGACATCTCTTATTGTGCTTCATGCAATAAAATAAATAATACAAGTTTAATAATGACATTAAAGATGAACAAATCCTTTTTAGGCAACTATTGCTTTAAAATCCACTGTGAACTATGTGGCTTGATGTTAGAGTTGAAGACTCAGGGTCAAAGGTTATCACTGGGGGTCTAAAACAAATTTAAAGACATTAATAGATGTCTAAAAGCTGCTTTAAACTGGTAAAACACAGCTTTTTAGCTGCAGACAGGTTGTTAATGTTTACATGGTGCTTACAAATGTAGTAAATCTTTGTTTTGTGCACGGACCCTTAAATGAAGAGGCGCTGTTTTACATTCCATTCATTCCTGTTCAATTAGGTCTCAATACTAAGTCTGTCTCCTAGAGTTTAAATGCCAAATCTGATGTGTTTGTATGAGATGATTCATACTTTTAAGGGTTCGCATACCAATCGTTCTGATGCAAAAACACTGGCATGAGTCGAAAGGTCTGGTTCCTGATCTGGATGCATAACAACAGTAATGGAAAATATTTGCAGAATTTTTGTTATAAAAAAGCAAACAGCACAACTGAGCTCTAAAATGTATTCATTTACGGTCTATATTAGTTGTTCGAAACTGTTATTAATCAGAACTGCACAGGTTCAACTTTAGGATGAAGATGAGGTTGAGGATGTCACATAACCTGTCCAGGTTGGTCAGGGTTTCTGCATGTTTTTTGAAGGTAAATTTAAGGCCTTTTAAAGACCTTTTAGAGACCAAGTAAAGAACATTGAAGGAATAAATTAAAGCGAAATAATTCAGCAACATGAAAAGAGAAAACACATTTTCATACACATTGATATTTGTTCTTGTTTCAAGTATACTGTAAATCAATTTTGTTTAATTTCAAACAAAATAAACTATGCAGGGCAGGGTACTATTTTACTAAATAAATAAATGCATCTAAAATAAAATAGACCATATCAGAACATAACTGATTTGTTCTCTTAGAAACTGCTCCTTAGAGACCAGAGCACATTCACGGATTTCGTTAGCAAAGCTTCCTCAATTAACATCTGCATGCTATCATTACCACAGCTTGAGATCAGACGGTGTGTCAAGCTGCAGCTTCTCGTGCACGGGCATCTGCTGGATGCATGGCTCCACATCAGTGAAACCAACAAGATAAATGTACCGCCGCCAATTTAAGGTGATGATTTCAAAAACTGTAATTACTATGAGGAAGAAGAGAATTCAGAGGGTTCATTTTTAGAGTCCTGCTGGAGTGTAAGAGGGTGGAGTGTGTGTGTGTGTGTATAATTATCACCGCTGGGAATTAGCTGGTGGTGTGAGCAAGTGCTGCTTCGTACGCCACGAGCAAATACTTTAATTGTGGCTCTGCTGCTGAAGAACTGCTAACTCTTGCAGTTATTTCAACAACATTTATTTAGGTATTAATGCAATTCTGCACTCTGTTTTTAGGTTTCATTCTCCATTCTGGTCAGCAAGCATGTACAGTCATGGCCAAAAATATCGGCACCCTTGGTAAATATGACCAAAGAAGGCTGTGAAAATGAATCTGCATTGTTAATCCTTTTGATCTTTTATTTTAAAAATCTAACCTTTCATTGGATAATAAGAATTTAAAATGGGGGGGGAATATCATTATGAAATAAATGTTTTTCTCTAATACACATTGGCCACAATTAACGGCACACTTTTATTCAATGCTTTTTGAAACCTCCATTTGGCGTAATAACAGCTCTGAGTTTTTCTCCTATAATGCCTGATGAGGTTAGCGAGCACCTGACAAGATATCAGAGACCATTCTTTCATCCAGAATCTCTCCAGACCCTTCTGATTTCCAGCTTCATGATGGTGCTTCTCCTCTTCAGTTCACCACACTCATTTTCTATAGGGTTCAGGTCAGAGGACTGGAATGGCCATAGCAGAAGCTTGGTTTTGTGCTCAGTGACCCATTTTGTGTTGTTTTTGAGGTTTGTGTTTGGATTATTGTACAGTTGGAAGATCCAAACATGGCCCATTATAAGATTTCTAACAGTCAGTCACTTATTGATTTTTTTATCTGTTGGTATTTGATAGAATCAATGATGCCATGTGTCTAAACAAGATTTCCAGGACCTCCAGCAGAAATATAGGCACACAACATTAAAAATACAGCAGTATATGTCATTATACACATGGGGTACTTTTTATCCCTGTGTGCACCAAACCCATCTTGAGTGTTTGCTGATGAAAAGCTATTTTTTTTTAGTTTCATCTGACCATAGAAGCCAGTCCCATTTGAAGTTACAGTCGTGTCTGATAACAGAATATGCTGGAGTTTGTTTTTGGATGAGCTTGGAGAATTTTTCTTGAAACCCCCCCAAACAACATGTGGTGTAGGTGCTGTTTGAACACTTGTTTTAAAGGTTCTGACCCCGAGATTCCCTATTTTCTTTCTGCTTCTCCATCTGTGGTCCCTGAACGTCGTAGCCACTCAAACTCTCCTTCTCACCGTGCATTAGGACAATATAGACACACGTCCTCTTCCAGGCAGTTTTGTAACATTTTATGTTGATTGGAAATTCTTAATTATTGCCTTGATGGTGGAAATGGGAATTTTCACTGTTCTAGCTCTTTTCTTAAAGTCACTTTCACATTTTTGAAGCTCAATTATCTTTTGCTGCACATCAGAAATATATTCTTTGTTTTTTCTCAATGTGATGTATGATTAAGGGACTTTGGGCTTTGTTTTCCCTCCTATTTATATTTCTGTGAAACAGGAAGCCATGGCTGGATAATTTCATGTTCATAATCACCCTGGAGTGCTCAAAGTTATAAATATGAATGGGAATATACTTATTCTCAATACTTGAGATATTTTACTCATAAGAATTTCTAGGGGTGCCAATAATTGTGTCCAACGTGTATTTGAGAAAAACATTTATTTCATAATGATATTTCCCCCATTTTAAATTCTTATTATCCAATGAAAGGTTAGATTTTTGTGCTTTTTTATTTTTATAAAAGATCAAACGGATTAACAATGCAGATTAATTTTCACAGTCTTCTTTGATCATATTTACCAAGGGTGCCGATATTTTTTGCCATGACTGTACTTTGCCTGGAGAATGTATGTTGTACTGGTCCCAGTGAGGGAATGAGAGGAATTGGAAACAGTGAGAGAGAGGCAGATGTAGAGAGTGAACTGAGCTATTTTTAGGAGTGCTCACAGGAAGTGAAAGCCTCAGGCCCATGCTTAACTGGTGGTTGACTGGTACCCACTGAGAGAGAGCAAGAGAGAAAGAGAACGAAAGACAGGAACGGCGAGGACAATACAGCACCACTCAAGTATCATATTTCATATGATTCTGTACAGCCTCCACAAAACTGAAAAACTATATTTTTATCACTTTTCTTTATTCCCATGCTCTTACAAAAATAAATAATGTGATACCATTGGTACACTGATGGTATCAGGTGGTAATAACATAGTACACTGATAGTGAATGAGTATATATAGCATGGTCTTTACATGGAATAGATAACTCAAAGAAGGACATCATGGTAAACAAAAACAAACAAACAAGACATGCAATGCTATACTTTTAAGAACAGAATACTTACAAAATTATACCTGGTTTCTTTTTCTTTTTACATAATATAATTATGCACTACTGTTCAAAGGGGAGGGACCAGGAAGACGTTTATTTTAAGCTGCATTAAATTGATCAAACGTGACAGTATCAATTTTTTAAAATTTTCTAAATGCATTTCTTTTGAACCTTCTATTCTCTAAAAAAAATCACAGTTTCCACAAAAATAGTAAGCAACAAATATGTTTTTAATTGTGAGAATAATAAGAAATGTTTCTTTAGCTGCAAATCAGCATATTAGAATGATTTCTGACGGATCGTGTGACACTGAAGAGTGGAGTAATGATTATTGAAAATTCAGCTTTACTATCACATGAATAAACAACATATTAAAATATATTACAATAGAAAACAGTAATTTTAGATTGCCTTAATATTTCACAACATTAATGTTTCTGATCAAATACGTAAATGCAGCCTCAAAACAATCTTACCGCCCCCCAAACAGCAGTGTATATTATGAAAGATAGCCATTGCTGTTTTATTTCCATATATTTGCATACATACACACTCACTGCTTTGATATGACCCAATAAAGTGTTTCTAATAATGAGCTGGAATGCAAAACTTACCTCTTTCCCGAAGGTTCCGGAACAGCTTAGATGTTCCTTTCCACACTGGTGGAGTGTCAGACAAGATCTTCTCCAGCTCCTGTAAATCATGACAAAACATACTATTTGGGAAAAATTATTCAATCTCAGGACAGTAAATACTGTGAAACGCAAACCTAAGTATTATCTATAAATAGCAAATAATTTAACTGAGCTGTCATGTCTACAAAGCATGCATTACGAATAGATTTACTGCATACCTGTTTGGTGAGGGACCTCCAAGGTTTCCTTACTAAGAATAACAGAGAGAAACAGAAAGAGGGTGGCTGGTGAGATAAGATCAGGATGGGGGTTTCATCCCACAGTATTTAACAATCAGACAAAACAAGATTTTTGGAGTAGCATTTTTTATTTCTTTTTTGAACAGACACAGTTCACTCTCAGAGTACAGAAGATGAGCTGGGCTCTCTCATGGCAACCAGCTCTATGGAGCTGTCAGTTTGTCCTACAAGTTTGTCTTCAGACATAATGCAACTATTAAAACTGTTTTTGTGCATTGTTAAGAGCAAACTTTTTTTTTTGTTGTTGTAATACTACAGTGCATCTCATCCTCATGAACTGCACCAGATTTAACCGTTTTTGCTGTGAGATGTTACTCCACTCTTCCACCAAGACAGCTGCAAGTTCTTAAACACCTGTAAACCTTAAATGTCTCAAGGACTGTTCCACAGGTGCATGTGCAATAATCATTTTTGGCTCACAGAACAAAAAATATATTGTTTGTTTAAAGCCTTTATATTAAAGATATGTAAAGCTTATTTGGATTTAATGAAATTATCTTTAAAACACATAAAAATAATGAAATATATTCGCCTCCTGCTACTCATACTCAACATTTGTCAAAACATGGAGCACGTATAAACAATAGGGATTTGCAGGTATAGCATTAATGGATGTCATTCTTTTTGTAGAAGACTATGCCTGTTCTGTTTACTGTGGAACATTATGACATTTATTCTATCAAAACATGCACTTCAAAGCCCGGTTTGAATCCAGCTAAGTAAATACTAAGCACTTCTGTTGCTCTCTTGCACAGCTTTGATCTGATCCATTAAGACCCATTAATGACTTTTGTTTCTAATATTTATTCATTAGCATGCTGGCAATCCATTTATTAGATTAAGCCCTAAACAAACAAACCATTTAATTCACAATGATGATTTAATTAAAAATTACATCACCATAAAGATTTAAATACTTTACAGAAATGCTGTTTTCTGTGCACTAAAGTACTGGGGAGAAAGAAGCCTGTCCTATTTCCTGATTGTTGTTTTATAATTTTTTCCCCTGATCTAAATAAGTAAAAGGACACCTAGACATCTCTTTCTTGCTCATGTGTAAGTCGCTGGATAAAAGTGTCTTCTAAATGAATACAGTAAATGTACAAACACAATGATCTGAGGTAAGTCTATTTGTAACATGTTAGATTAAATGATTTGAGAAGACCACATTAGTTGATTTGAAGACCATCAAGTACTTCCATAAAGAAAGATATGCAATTATTTGCATAATAAACATGTTTAGTCATTTTTCAATTTGAAGTAAGTTCATCTAATCAGATTTGATTACAGCTTTGCAGTCTGTTGCTGTTTGAAATATAATTTTAGGCTTTAGATGGAGCACATGTTCACATCAGAAAATAACATGTGACTCACTGCGGGGTTCGCTCATGGTGACCGACTCGATGAAGTTCTGAGGAGTCATGTACAGCTGTCCCTCATACTCCACTGAGCTGAAGAGACGGAAACGATGTTCATGAGACGACATGTACACGTCACTTTCATCAAAATCAAACAGTGGAGCCTGCAAGAACCAATGATGGGCAATACAATTTGTTAATATCTCTATTTTTCAAAGCCATAGTCTTTATCTCTGTAAATTCATGAATCACAAACTAAAAGGTTAGTGTTGAATGGCCAATTATTATTTGTAGTGAAACTGTCTTTGTTCAGTCAGGTTGAATGGATGATATCTCTGAAAGACATCAAAAGGTCAATAAAAGGCATCATGTTTAATTGTTATGCCCTTTTGTGTCATGAAACTGAAGATTTTACTGGTACACTTGTGCATCATTGCTATATGGCACAGATTGATAACTGAATCAAAAAAATCAAATTTAAGATATAGATATTAAAATACATTTAGATTGTATTTATAACTACAAATACAATTTGAAACGCTTGAATGAATTTTAAAATAACTTTTTAGACACATACAAGCATAAAATAAGTATGTATTTAAATAAAACTTGAAAAATACATTGATTTTATATGTACGGAAACATAATCTTTTATCTCCATGCATTAGATTAAGTAAAATAAAAGTTGTATTTAATGTAGAAACAGGCACACACAGGGAATGGAAGAACTTGAACTGCAAAGTTTCCACACCAGCCAGGAAAACATTTAGTTACTAAGTGGAACAGTCAGACCAAAACATCTGGCAGCCCATGGAAACCAAACCTGACTGTCTGCCAAAGGAACAAAAATCCCAAAAATATGTTTATATGCACGTGCCAAAGAATTCTGTACTTAGACATGACAGCTCAACGCTGATAGGGTACAGATTACTGTTTGACAGGCCTCTATGATACAGCACAGATAGTACAGATAAGTACATAGCTGTTTTATCCTACCGTAACGCTCGGATATGTGATCTGAAACGTGCGCGCAGTCATTTCAGCACCATGACCGAGGAAAGCGCCCTTCTTCCTGCTGCAGCATCACACAAACGCGCATTGGCATCCATGCGTTATGACTGTTTGTGTGCGCAAGCAAAACAATTCACCAAACTCTACAGCATGAATGCCTAATAACAGTGCACAATCCCTGTCCGACTAGCAGTTGCATAGATTTGACGCCAGGAAAAAAGCACTAATAGGAAGCAGTGTTACGTGGCACTGAGAACAGTGGGAACAGTCATACCTTCTCCTTGGCGGCTACAGCGGGTAGTGAAGGCAGCAGAGCCCGACAGCCTATTCCATTTATCGGGGCTTTCCTCCCTCTGAATCCGCACATTTCTGAATAGTAATAATACAACACCGCTCCTCCGGCCGCAACACCCACAGCAACAGCTATTCCTCGGCGTATGCATCGGTTATCCTTGACCGGAGAACGAAAAAGCGCATTCCGTGTAGCTGACGACAGCGACAAACTCCTAAATATGACTCCTAGTCTGCGCACAGCGGCCATTATTGTAGCTATGACAGAATTCGTGCAAGATTCTCGAGTTCTCATGCATTCATCGCGAGATGTGCTGCTCCCTCACCGGGATTACCCAGACCAGAGAAACAGCAAGTCCAATAAAGTATGAAATCTATGAACTTACATGAAACATGTACACTATGAACCCCTCAAAAGATGTTTAAAGTTGTCCAAAAGGTCGGGGTATGTATGCGTAAGTATGCGTTTTAAATGAAGTTATAGATCAGGGATCCTCAAATCTGGCCCACGAGATCCACTTTCCTGCAGAGTTTAGCTCTAACCCTAATCAAACACACCTGAGCATGCTAATCAATGTCTTCAGGATCATTAGAAAATCACAGGTAGGTGAGTTTGATCAGGGTTGGAGCTCAACTCTGCAGCGCATTGGCCCTCCAGGGCAAGATTTGAGGAACCCTGTTATAGATATTACAAGTTATAGAAGTTGTAGATATTACAACCATAGCAACACTCGCGCGCTTTTTCTTTATGTCAGTTTACGGTACGTCGATAAGACATACGGGATTTTAACTGTATTATAGATTTACATACAGGCTAACAATTATCATTTTAGTTGAGCAATACGAAGCTGAGATGTAAGCTAATGTACTGCACAATGTAAACAGAAATTAAATAAGTCTACTGAATAATTCACACACTCTGTACAAAGTAAACTTCTGGAAAAATCACATATTTGAACATTCTTTTCAACCTTCTCATATTCAGACAATTTTAACATCTATCCACACATAGCTAGTTCAATCCCTATTGTAGTGTTATTACGCAAATTAGTTTTGACACTTGTGCAGTCACTGAAGTCAAATGCGCACATCTGCTTTGCACTACTAGGATCCTAAAGTCTGATCAGAGACTATGTGGTGCTTTTATGAAAAACTCCTATGACTTGTTTTAAGTTTACCCATGCAAACTGTCAACGTCACACGAAATCTGGCACATAACTGACATCTCTATTGTAAGTGATCGATCCACTGCGTGGATTGATCCTGCTCTAGCTGACCACATTGATTTTGGTTTAAGGTATTTTTGGAGATCATAAATACTAATGAGCTAAGGGGAACGACGTGGGAGAACGTGTCCCTTGAGAGAACCGTTGATAAATCACCTACGTGGAAGTGATCTATCCTCCAGAGAGTAGCAAAGAAGGGGTTTGGCACTTAAATGTTTCTAGATTATTATACTGTTTAGTGCACCATATATACATAAAATTGTATTATAGCCGACTGTATTTACAAATATTACATTATTACTGTATATTTTATTATAAACATAAATGAATGAATGAATAAATAAATAAATTAAATTAAATAAAAATCAATGGATAATGGATCAAATGGGGATTAAAAAGAAAACATTACGGAAACAAAAATGCATGGTCTCCAAAGAAAAGCGCAGTATAATACAGTAGGCCTATAATAGCGCAGTCGATTGCGCTTTTTTTATTATTAATAAGGTAACATCAAATCCATACCTAAGTGATATTTCATGTAATATCTTTGAGGCATGTTCTTAGCTGTTGGGCTGGAAAATTTCTATATCAATCACTCATAGTATCAACGATTTGCCATCAAACAGTTCGTTTGCTTTGTGTTAATGACCCTTCTTTTGTGCGTAATGAATCTTTGATCTCTGATATCTTTGATATTTCATCTCAACTCATGTTATGCTGGAACTGTTCAAAGGCACTTTGACATCAGTCAGAGTTGACAGTGCAGTGGTGGCGTTTGCAAAGATGTGCAGGTTGTTTTGACTTTTCCTTCTTTATTCTTTTAAAGCCAGTTACATGCACGCTTTTTAGGTCATATAAATGTACACCTGGCTAAGGCAGCCAAGCGAAACTTTAAATCTAAGTATGACAGCAAGTTTTTAGAAATAAAGTATGCTATGTTTCACAAAAAAAAACACACACACAATTTCAGTCTTTCAACTTAAAATGGTATAATTCAACGTAGCCTAATACTGGCCGTTTCTTTGCTATTAATTGTTAAATTTACTGGCGATTTCTGAGTGAAAATCGTTTCTACTACACACTTTTTTTTTCAGTGTATAAACCAAATCGCAAATCAAGAAGAATACACTTTTTGGCATACTACTAACGACACACAATATACACACATACACACCTTGAAGTCTAGTCTCTCTCTCTCTCTCCCTCTCTCTCTCTCGTCCTATATCAAACACCGCCCCCTTTCTTTTCCTTTTTTCCTCCTTGGCTTCCACCTGCTTCACACTAGAGATTCGCCAGAGCGCGTCAGTGCGCGTAAACCCCGGGGAACGGAACGGATCGGTACACAGTGCGCATCCCTCTTCTTCATCCAACTGCACTTTTCTTTTCCTCGTTGCAAAGATTTGTACACTGTTCTCCACAATGCTGCTTTCTGCACTTTTATCTTAATCCATCAGTGGATTAAACGGGTGGATGCAGATGAAACCGATTATCAAAGAAGACCGAAGAAGAGGATCAAACGATCAAGGAGTTATGTTTCAAACAGTCATCTATAAAGGACTCGATTAGCATATGTCAAGAGGGCATTTACATAAGGGCCATATTTAGGCTGGTGTCTCAGAGCAGAGCCAGTCACATCCAAAGAGCACAAGAGGAGAGAAGCCGCATAAGCTTGTGTGCTGGAGTGCGTAAGAGAGAGTATTGGATACACAGGGGACCGGAGCAAAGGGGAGTAGCCTGGAAGGTCGAGAGAGCATGTGCTAAAACCAGAAGAGAGAAAGAGAGGGAGAGAATCGGATGTAAACACGCATTGACTGTCAAAGCCGCAAGCAGTGACTGCGCAAAACACTAGGGAAAGAGAAACCACAGGGGTTCTCCTCAAGGTAACTTTTCTTCGAGTGTCGGTTATGGGTGCAGTCGGCGAGCTGGTGGGCAGCTTCTCTCACGGCTTGGAGAGCTTTGCGCACGGGTCTCATTTTGTCCTCACGCCCCCCGGGGACTCCGGTGCTCTGATGAACGAGCACCTCGTCTCCGCCGAGCGCCTGTCACGCAGCACTTCACCGGACCTGACGCATCTGAAAGGGATCCTCCGCCGGCGGCAGCTCTACTGCAGGACCGGCTACCACCTCGAGATATTACCGGACGGTTCTGTGCAAGGCACGAGAAAAGACCACAGCAGATTTGGTAAGTATTATTCATCGTTGTTTCATTATTATTATATAGTCTATGCTGCTAACACACTATAATAATAATAATAACCACACACCATAGTGTATTTACAAGCATATCCACAACACAATTGCACATGCAGTTCACTTATGTAAAGAGATTGACCAGAACTGATGATTATTTTAATGGTAAACTCTGAAATCAAATAAAAAACATATTATATGCATTATGCATATTTTAATAGCGAAATTGCTGACTATTGGTACTTATGTAATTGCACTGTAATGTAAAATGTGATATTATCATGACGACAGTGATTATTATTATTTTCATAAACCTAACTGTCATACTGTGCTCGAATAACATTATAATATAGCAAAACACAGTGATTAAGTGTGAAAGACGTCATGAATTAAGTATAGGGCAGTTTGATGCCACTATTGCAGGTGCTTGTCCTGCTGTCTCAACTGGGAACTTACAGCTGTGCTTTTCTCACAGGTATATTGGAATTCATTAGCCTCGCTGTGGGGATGGTGAGCATCCGTGGTGTGGATAGCGGATTGTATCTGGGAATGAACAGGAAGGGCGAACTGTATGGATCTGTAAGTATAGCACATTTTCTTCTTACTGTACTGTGCCTGCTGTATATTATTTTGAGTAATGCAACAATTAATTTCATTCATAGCCTGGTCGAGCTTAACTGAGAGAGTGATTTATGGCGTAATTTCAAATAGCCTTTGGACACAGTTTATTCTTCCATTTGCAGTGTGGTTAACCCTTGCCTTGCCTCTTTTTCTCTTAGGAAAAGCTGACAGCGGAGTGTGTGTTCAGGGAGCAGTTTGAGGAGAACTGGTACAACACTTACTCTTCTAACCTGTATCGGCATGGCGAGCGAGGATCCCATTATTACGTAGCCCTCAACAAGGATGGGACGTCTCGAGATGGAGCTCGCTCTCGGAGGCACCAGCGCTTCACGCATTTCTTGCCGCGGCCTGTGGATCCAGAGCAGGTTCCTGAACTTTACAAGGAGATACTAGGTCACAGCTGAAACCACTGAACCTTAAACCCAAACCCCAAAAAAAGCACCTGCATGATCTTTATCTCCCTCGGACAAACCTGTCTCAGGAGAAAGCAGTGCAGACGGGGGGAAAAGAGTCCCCCTTTTGCGGGCCAAGGTTGGAGCATTAGCAGGAGATGGAAAGCCCTTGATTGGAGTGGCAGGAACCAAAGGTCTGGATAGTTCCTGAAGAACAGAACACTGTTTTGGATCCATTCACACCAGCTGTACGTAGCAGCTGTATGTAGGTACACAAGGGATTTTGGATTAAAAGAGAGCACTGGTGGACTTCTTGCCAGAGAATGATGGACATCTACTACTACTACTGAAAATTCTAGAAGGCTTCTGAAGGAATTCTGTGAAATGCTTTTGAGATTTCATACTCAAGTGTTGCCCACACACACAAGGCGCAAATGGCTAAAGCAAGCAGGAGAAGACATCCTCCAAAAATATTTCTCTATAGGTCCTTGCTAATTTGCTTCTTTTGTATTGATAAGTATTTATACTATTTATTTTTTTTAAATACATATTTTTTTACAAGGATATATGAAAGAATGGTAACAGGACGTCATGAGAGCTTTATTTTCTACCACTATAGAGACATGACTTCTAGAGATAGAACTACTGAAGAAAGTATTTTCTTATGAGTTGTTAATTTTCCGGATGTATGTGATCCACCTTGGTGTCCCCCCTTTTTTGTTTTCTCTCATGTCATTAAACCAGATCCTTAAGAGCCTGAGAATGTTCCAGAATTCACTGGGGAATTAAACAGTTCAAATGACTGCATTTTGTTGTGTCTGTCCTTTCAGTAGAAACATAAGGTCACCTGTCAGAGGTGAATGGTTATTGAATTTCTATTTGGAGAAAAAGGTCGACTTTTACGGAAACAGAAGCAGGGACAGCAGGTGTCTACAGCTGTCTGATTCTCATTGATCCTGTTGCGGTGAAATAAAATCAAATGAGATTTTAATCGCCTAAAAGCCTAAACAGTTATGCTAAACAGTGCACGATAATACAATTTGCAAAAAAATGTTCATTTCATGCTTCAGGATCTTTCCATTTCACTCTCTCTCTTAATACCCCGCTGTTAAATAGGCAACACAATGCTAACATTAAAACACAATCACCTAAAAACGATTTCCCCTCCCGTTTTCTTCCAAAGGCAACCTTCTCAAGTGACACCTTGGCCTGTAACTCTGGCCTGCGGGAAGCCCTTCACAAAGTGGCCTTTTCTTTTGCTAAGTGTCTTCTGAAAGCCATGCACTAGGAGCTTTCAAAGCTGTTGCAAAATGCAGGATTCTGGGATATACGTTTGCTTAGCCAGTGCAGGTGGAAGTTTTCTTAGCAAGCATGAGGTCATTTCAAGACAGACAGAGTCACGTGTGGTCTGAAACACCACAATTACGCTGACTGGCAAGTGCTTTGTGTTTTCCCATCTCTTATTTCTTTCTGTTTGATGCTTTTCACTCCCCCCCTTACGGTTGTGATTCATTGGCTTTGATGACACTTGATGAGCTGGCTGCCCGTCAATCTGGCTGTCTGTGAGAGTGAGATGACTGTATGTGTGTTTAAGGAAGGAAATGATACTTTTTAAGAAGTGTAAGGGGAGAGGTGGCTGTGGGGCACACATGCGTTTCCAAAATAACACTAGTATGAGGGCTCTCAAACACACTACAGAGAAATAGGGGATATGGAGAGCATTGTAACACTTTTTTTTGTTGCAAAAAGTCTCTCTCACTTTGATATAATGTTTTCCAGTTTAGATTCTACAAATTAAAATAGTTTAGAAACATACTACATCTCTAAATAGTGTAAATGAGTGTCAAATACAAGTGCATTACTCTCACTATACTGGGGTCAGCATGGAACATAAAATTGTTGAAATCAAAGTCAACACACACTACCATTTAAGCTTTTTTTTTTTTTAAACAAAAAAGAAATTTATACTTCTATTCAGCAAGGATGCATTAAACTGATCAAAATTATAATGTTACAAACATATTTCAAATAAACGCTATTCCTTTAAATTCTATTAATCAAGAATCCTGGAAAAACTGTATCATGGTTTCCACAATATGTTAAGCAGGACAACTATTTTTAACAATAATAATAATAAAAAATTAAGTTTCTTCAGCACCAAATCAGTATTACAATGATTTCTGAAGGATCATGTGACACTTGGAGTAATTGCTGATGAAAATTCAGCCTTGCCATCACAGGAATAAACTACAGTTTAAAATCTATTAACATATTAAACAGTTATTTTAAATTGTAGTGGTTTAAGTATAATACTATTTTACTGCATTTACGATCAAATAAATGCAGCATTGGTAAGGAAAAGAGACATCTTCACAAAAACATTTTACAAAAAAAAAAAAAAAAGATTGGTATACATTAAAAGACAGTAGTGGCCAAAAGTGATATCTGAAGAGGATATTTCTGAATATTTTTGCCTACAAGATCAAAACATAATTCAAAAAACTAACTTGGTTAAATATTTAATTGTCAAAATTATTTGGCAAAAAAAAAGCAAACTACATCTTATTATGGAATGAAATGAATATGCACTGAATCTCAAAGCCGACAGGAAATAAAACATACACTGAATACTAGAATATAATCCGTTATTAATATTTTGATGGTTCTTCCTCACTTTTGACAACAGCAGTCACTGTCCATGCCAATACAAAATAAGTTTTGCATGTGTTGTGAGTAATTTCTTTGGATGACTCAATTTGCGATGTTTCATTGTGTTATGATTGCAAATGAAACAACTGTGTGCATACATTAGATTTTGCACAACCATGCAACATGCTTACAAAGTCCTTAATAATAAATGTTCTATGCTAGACATCACTAACTCTAAAAATCAACAGTGCTAACTCTCACAATTGTGGCAAATTTTTTATGTTGAATAGCAGTGTGACAGAGTAACATAAGGAGCGAGTTTGTCCTGTGTAAAAGTTCACAGCATAACTGTACAGCTTACATAACTGACATTTTGTAGGGTAGGAGTGTCTGAACTGTGTGTCTTTTCCCTTTTTGGGGGGGTGGGATGATACTTCTATTTGTGTGCTCAGGCATATCAGCAAGCTCTGTATGTTGTGTGATCTCTAAATCTCTGTGATGATGAGCCAGGGGTTCTCCTCACTGAGAGTCAGTCTTCCTGTACACACACACACACACACACAAAAAAAAAAAAACACACACACACACAAACAGGGGTTTTCCCCAAAGCAGAAACACTGCTACAGGATAAAGGATGTGGTGAGGTCTGTGGCCAGATTGACGATCTACTTTTTCATTATTTTCACCAGAGAGAGAGAGAGAGGAGAGCGAGAGAGAGAGAGAGAGAGAGAGAGAGAAGAGAGAGCAGGAGCGGGAGAGAGAGTAGCCACTATGTAGTCACATGTTTGTGAGAATGTGTGTGTGTCTGTGTGTGTGTTTGGACAGTTACAACACATGTGTTGTTCTAAGACAGGTGTTGGAGTGGTGACTTCACCTGCATGTCTTTGTGGCTTGGTTAAAACACTGCCACAGTTTTCATGCGGCCTCAAAGGGACAACACACACACACACACACACACACACACACACACACACACACACACACAAACAACAACCCGACACACACACACCCCACACACTCACTGATAATGAGAGAAGTGTCAGATTGTGGATGCTTGAAGGATTTGTTATTCTGCTAGGTCATTTTTCCAGTTGTAAACACAGAAATGGGAATACTAAACATTTTTGTTTGTACATTTTCTTCTTGTATGCAATTTTTTTTAGAGCTGTTTTAACATTTGGGAATTTGAAGACACTTTCTTAAGCATAATTCAGTTCTTTTATGTTTTTTTTCTTAATCAGTCTGGATAAACGTCCAGTACCACGTATTTTGTGTGAAAAATATAAAAAAGAAAATAAACATAACATAAATGATGTTCAGACAACGTTATTCTTTCGATTGTATCTCCCAGAAATCAACACAATTATCAGATAGAGACTTCTGCTTAAACCTTGTGCTTTTCAGATTCCTCTCCTGAGAAAAAGATCTCATACTGTATGTGTTTCTGAAAAATGTCACAAAGGGCAAAGACACCTGCAAGCCTGCAGTCACACAATCTTACATTTACTAAATTTCAGGTGAAAAA
Source organism: Sinocyclocheilus anophthalmus (assembly GCA_018155175.1). Classification (NCBI taxonomy): domain Eukaryota; kingdom Metazoa; phylum Chordata; class Actinopteri; order Cypriniformes; family Cyprinidae; genus Sinocyclocheilus; species Sinocyclocheilus anophthalmus. The sequence continues at coordinate 454,230 of JADLZN010004486.1, forward strand.
TCTGTAAGGCTGACATGTTAAATGCAATGTAATTGAGATCTCCAATATGCCTCATAAGCTTTGAAAGAGCAACTTCTGAGCTATAATAATGTATTCTTAAGAAAGCAGACTACAGAGAGAAAGTAAAAAAATTAAATAAATGAGCGAGTTTCTCTTTCTGCCACAATGTTTGTAGATGTTTGAGGTTGACAAGCTCATTATACGTGTAGTTATGTTCAGTGTTAACATAATCACTGTTTGTGCCTTCATATCTTCCAAGAAGGTATTAGCTGAACCATTAATTCATCTAGCACCCACCACACACACTCACACACACACACACACACACACACACACACACACACACACACACACACACACCCACACACAACGCAAAGCAAATATACATTCATGGTTATGACACTCACACACACACACACACCACACACACACGTCAAAGCAAAGATACATTCATTGTGTTATGACACTCACACACACGCACACACACACACACACGACACACACACACACACAACACACACAACACACACAACACACACAACACACACAACACACGCAAAGATACATTCATTAAATAACAATTTTCTTGTCTCATTGTATGCATGTAATGTAAGCTGGTGCTACCATGGTACATGCAAAATAAATAAATAAATAAATAAATAACTAAGACTACCATGATATACTGTTCCAAAAACATGGGTTTAATATAAATACTACCATGGTACTTTTTACTGTTCTTTTCTGCACACACCATTTTAATGATTACACCCCTTCCTAATATGCAGTGTTTAAATGCAGTGTTTAAATCAATCTGCATTTATTTAAAATGCTTTGAATAATTTTCTACCCAAAAATGTCATCAAGAAATCATAACTTAATATTTTGCCTTGAAGACGAATTTAATCCAAAATATTTAGACATTCGTAGCCTTACGGAGTTTCATTTATCCAAAGAGAGGAAGTTGGCTGTGACAGTGCCAGCTTTAGCATGATGGATGAGTAAGACTAAGTCTGTGCTCCCCATCCTGAACTCCTCTTTAAGCTTTGTGAGGAGAGAGAGATTGAGTATTGCCTCGGGGTTCAGTTTGATTGACAGCATGCTCCCAAAAGACGATCCTCTAATTTGCATGACTTATTGAGAACATGCCTTGTGTCAATGCAGCAGATTTGGCCTACAGTTCACTCTTATATTCTTAATGGGATAAAACGCTTCAGCTGAGGAGGAGGAAAAAGATGTGCCAAGGAGAACGTAAAGCATACCATTCTACTGCTGTCTATTTAATGGAAAAGTTCATCCAAAAAAGGGATTTATTTATCACATTTACACATTGCCTCCGAAACTTTTGCCAGTCATAAAAAAATTCGTATCAATTTCGATTTTCTGCGTTTTCACGTCCGTAGCAAGCATTTTGATAGGAAAGGATGACGAATACGAAAAAAACGAAAAACGCATACGAAAATTTCGGACTCAGTTTGCAAGGACCTTAAAAGAAACCAAAACGACATTCTCTCTGGATAAATGAAAAGCCTTAACTTTCAAGGCAAAAATATTATTATATATATGTATTTTTGTTTTGGGGGGGTTTCGAAAATTACGAATCGTTCATATAAAATCTAGCTGTTATATTATGTTGAATCAAAGCATTTAAAACAAATTTGATTTGTTTGATTTAAACACTGTTAGGAGAGGTGTAATCATTAAAATAGATAGTGTGTGCAAAAAAAGAACAGCAAAAAGTACCTTGATACCACATAAAGATAATTTTCGTTAATTGAAAAACTAAACTAAAGTTAAAAAAACTTTAAAGTATATTAAAAATGTTGTCTTGGTAAACGCACAAATGAATAAATGCGACAAAATCTCAGATTGTTGGATGCTTCGGGCATTGTTCATCCTGCTATTTTTTTTCCACTTGTAAACCCAGGAATTGGAATAGCGAACATTTTTTGTTAGGAAATTTGTTGGGCTGCTTCTGTTATTTCACTTCTTGCAATGCAGAAGATTCAAGCTTACATTTTCATCAGATTTAAAAAAAACAAACATTTTCCATACCATATAAAGACAATTTTAGGATCCCATATAAAGGTCTTTTACCTTATTGGAAAACAACTTAAATTCAAGTACAGATACAATACTTCTTAAGCTACATACTAATTGATGAATAACCAATTAAAATAACAAATAAATATAAAAAAATAACAAAAACGTATCAAAGACCAACGCACAGAACATTACACATTTACTAAAAGTAAAAAAAAACAGTTTATTCAAAATAGTAATAAATACTATTATAGCATACTAAATTAACACGTCTTGTTTGGTAATTGAATCATTTAATCAGTTTTGGAGCTACAGTCCCGCACACCAATGAAAAAGAGCAGCATAAACATTTTGCTAAACATCTCATTTTGTTTCATTCTGGAAGAATGAACGGATTTCTTAGGATTATTGAGATGAGTAAGGTCAAAGAGGTTGTGCACAAGACTGTTCTGTAATAAGTGTCCCCCTATCACTCCTCCCCTCGATCACCTGTAAACACCTGAAAAATTGAAGCTGACAAACAAAAATAAACAGTCCCAGAAGTGTTCCTTAGGCCCTGTCTCAGCTTCTGATGTGCGTGCACACAACACACACACACACCACAGGAGTTGAAAGGAATTAGTTAGAGTGAGCGGGACTGAAGAATATTGAACTCTCTCTGCCTCTCTCTCTCTGCTTTCTCCCACTCTTCACACACACACACACACACACACGCACGCACACACACACACACCCACACACACCACACACACACACCCACACACACACACCCACACACACACACACACACCGAGACAGACACACACACACACAACACCACACACACACACACACCGCCCCACTGATGATTGGCTTGTAGGATATATTGATTGCAGACAGTACACTTTCACTGCTGCACTATCTCAGAGCTGCTGCAGTGTGTCTCTACATGTGGATGTGTGTCTGTGTGTCCGTGTATGAGATTGTATGAGTTGAGCATATGTTTCCCCTTGGAGTTCAATTATGTCTATACATATTATACACATGTTTTTTCTGAATTTTCATAAGTATATGAGTATATCATCTGTACGTCCTTCAAATGACTGAATTGTGACACACAGTTCTAGACAAACTCAAACGCGCAGACAAACTGCTATGTGGCTATCTGTCTGTCTTCTGTATAACGATTTTAACTAAATGAGAATGTTGTCTTCCCTCTCCATACAATCATCGGATCAATTTTACATACTTGTACCCACAGGAAAGAAAAATCACAGATGGGATTGCGTTAAGATCTCAGTGGTTTCTTCTGGACACAAATGAGATTAAATGGAGTAAATGGAGACTTTTTTAAATGACAAAAAACAAAGCTGTTCTTTTTTCTTTCTGCTTTTTTCTACTTTCCCTGTCTTTATCGTTCTACTTCTCCTGGCCTGCAGTTTATCACCACAGTGAGATCAAGAAGCAAATCTGAAGAGGCGACAACAACCCACATGTGCATGCACACATGTGACGAAAGCTGCAAGGGCCTGTTGACATAATACAGTCAGATGGAGGTCTGTGCTCACTGCACTGCATATTGCTGTTTTTTAAGCATCTCACAATGAGCATCATGTATTTAAGATTGTGTGTCAAACTGAAAAGGGTTTGAAGGAATAGCTCACCCCAAAATTTTGTCATCATTTACTCACCCACATGTTGTTCCAAACCTCTGTAAGTTTCTTTCTTATGTTGAACACAAAATAAGATATTTTGAAGAACCAAACAGTTGTTGGTTCCCATTAACTTCCATAGTAGGAAAAGAAATATGGAAGTCCATGGGGACCATCAACTTTTCTTCAAAATATCCTCTTTTATGTTTAACATGAGAGAGAAACTCATACAGGTTTCGAAGCACAGGAGGGTGAGTAAATGATGACACACTTTTCATTTTTAGTGAACTACTGCCTCCAGAATCATATGTAAATGTTCAATAATACATTTTCATACACTCCAAATGATTTTAACCTGGTAGGATTAAAAAAAAAAGAAGTTTTTAAAAGAGGTGAACGTTTTTTTAAATTTGTTTATTTGATCAAAAAAGTTTAAACAGTAATATTGAGAAAGGTTATGGCAATTTAAAATATCTGTTTTCTATTTTTAACATATTTAATTTATATGCAACATATTTCTAAAAAATATGTATTTTTAATATATTTTCAGCAGCCATTACTCCAGTCTTCAGTGTCACATGGTCCTTCAGAAATCATTCTAATATGCTGATTTGGTGCTCAAGAAATATTTCTTACTTGTGCTGCTTAATAATTTTGTAGAAACTGTGATACATTTCTAATATGAATATTTGATGAAATAGAGTTAAACGACCAATTTGTACAGTTAACTGTCTTTATTATTACTTTTGATCAATTTAATGCGTCCTTGCTAAATGAAAGTATTAATTTCTTTAAAAAATTAATTTTGTTTGATCAGGCATTGGTAGACTGAGAATTTGAGCATTGTCTTTGTGGCATACATATGGCATACAAAAAGCAATAACTGTGAAAATTATTTACTCTAGGGTTGTCAAACAAGTACAATTTAACCACAAGGAACAACTTTCTTTGTACAGGGAGCTTAAAGATTAATAAGGTTTAAAAACATCTCCCGACACCTGCATTGTGTTCTATTCTGCTGCGCTGCATCTAGCTGTTTTTGAAGAACATGTCCTGTATGGATGGCCCCGAAGTCAGCACTGCAAGCTCGTGCAGACAGTGCTGAGATCAATCAGACAATCAGAAAGCGCATGAGCGAGCGAGAGGAGGGGAAGGGGTGGAGAGCGAGTCTCAGCAAGCCTGTAGAACACACTGACACAGGCAACTCTTCCTGTTCATGGCTTTCTTTCTCACTTTATATGACACAACAATAATTGTGGCTCACATCTGGTCCTGGTAACTACAGAACCTTTATTATCAAACATTACTGGCATGGGCAAAATTTGGTTAAAATATAATAACAATGGAAGAATGGTACTTGCTCACAGTACTGTAAAAGTGATGGCCGACATGGGAAAACAACTCATTCTGAAAGGGAAATAATGAAAAAGAAGTGCTCTATCTTCTCTTTTTTACCCTCTCCTGCCATGGTGTGTCATCACTTCTTTAAAAAGGTGTGTGTGTCAGCGAGTGCAAAGGGAAACAACATGTACCGTAAGGGGCTGCTGTTACCTGTCGGAGAGCAAACATTATCTGGTTCAGATTTGTATGCGGTTTGTGTGTGTGAGTGTGTGTGTGCACTTCAAATCGCCTGGTGTGCGCGTGCTGCCCTTCTACTTACACACAGACACAGACACACACACACACACACACACACCCACACACACACACACACACTCAAAGAAGCCGCAGCAAGGAGAGGAAATTCCCTGGTTGGGAAAACCAAGGATCACTCACATTGTCTTGTGTGATAGCAACAAGATATCTGTGTGTGTGTTTTGTTTTGTGTGTGTGTGTGTGTGTGCGAGTGCACGCTTGTGTTTCTGCATGTCACATATCTCAAACCCATAAGTGATGATGAGTGTGATAGAAAAGTGTACAAATCTCCTGAATCATAAACCCTTTGTATGCATTTGTTCTGACATACACCTACTTTAGCTCATCAAGCGTATTTCCTGCACAAACACACATAAACCCGAGCAAGCGCCACACTTTCCATTCTCTTGCCCTGAAAGCTATGCAGTGTCCATCCCTATTTGATGTTGTCATCTCATTCCATTGACATTGCAAAGAGCCAGGTGGAGAAACGTCCCTCGCACGCTCCGTCTCTCTTGATGCACATGGCACTATGGGTAGTTTTCCTAAACACACACATAAAATGACTTAAATACTTTATGAAGTGTAGATAAACAGTTTCTGAGACACGGCAATGTTTGTTTTGTGTTTTTCTAATACATACGCAATTAATTTCAGCAAATGTAATTTTTATTATAAAATATTACTAAATTGCAAAATAATTAAGAAAAGGAATTCACATAAAATAACTGCACACACACATACATGCATGTGTGTGCTTATAAAATAAATGTGTGTACATAACTATGTAATGTGTGTATAATAAATATAAATATACAGACAAACATTTAATTTTTAATTTCAATTATCATATCTTAGCTTTATTATTACTTTATTAAACTCAGTATATTTAAATATTAATATATGTTGTATACTAATACTTGTAAAGTGTTTTACTGTAAAATATTTCACTTATCCTATTTTTTAATATGCTTGTATAAATATATTTTTAAATGTTACAATATAGAATAAACATATAGCAAATAGATCATTATTGCATATTAAAATGGAGAATATTAATATCTTTTATAATACATTTGACGACCATAATGTCTTACATTTATATGTACCACATATTATTTATTATCTGCTTAATATATATTAAAAATACTTTCAAATATGTTCAAGTGTTGTATTCACACACCTCCACGAATCCTTGTTCTGATGGTCAGTCTGCGTATGCTTAGGTGTTTAATTAACATTAATTACAAGTGTTATCCATTACTTTTGAATTATATTTAGTTTTCTCCTTATTTGCTGTACATAATGCAGCACTTGAGCGTATGAACTTAACAAGTTTGTGTAAAACTGATGCAACATATTATAGGGTATAATCCAGACATGATTTGAGACTTACCCAAGAGAGCATCTTCATGCTTCCTAGCCAAGCAAGAACATCTGACAAAGAACTTGACATGCTAATTTACTTAACATTCGTTGCCTATAATGTTTTTGAATGTTCTGTTTATGTCCATATCTAAATAAAATGGTTGTATGCCTAGATTTTCCATGCACACTCAGACCTTTGGACGCCACTGTACATCCCTGGACTCAACTCTGGAGAGACAACACCAGTGTGAGTTTGTCTGTGTCTGGCATGCTGCGTACCTGTGTGCGTTGGGGTTGTTGTTGGTATGGATTAGCGTGTGTGTGTGTGTGTGCGAGGGCAGACTGGATAAACATTATATTTGCTCTGACAAGTACAGGTCTTTTCATACGGAGCCCTGCTGTGTGAAAACAAACATGTCTATCTGAGAGGAAGTAAACAGCTGAGCATCACCACTCCACCTCCACCCTGCACAACCTTTAGCCCCAGGGAAGAAAGCTTGTGTGTGTGTGAGAGAGGAGAGAGAGAGAGAGAGCTTGTGTGAACCCATGTGAAACTGCTTCAGCTCAAACAAGACAATCAAAGCAATGTGTTTTTCCTCCTCCTCTCTCTCTGCATCATTCACACACAGGGGAGGCTGAACACCTATCGATTATTCTGGCGTTGTTTTGCGTAGCATGCACCTAAAGGAAAATTAAATGGCTCAAATGTAGGTCTTTCATACTTATTATCACATATATTTCATTAAGGTATCAGCTTTAGAAGTACATACAGTATATGGGATTCATTTTCTAAACAACATTACAATTACGATTACAATTATTTACAGTTACAATTATTTAACATCTTTCATTTCATGAAATGATTTGGATTCGACTGGCAATGGGATTTGCATTTAACAACTGCATAATCATTGGGAAATACAATAATTATAAAAAAAAAAAAAACTACTTTAATGTGTTGTCATCAATTCATGGCAAAGCTGAATTTTCAGCATCATTACTCCAGTCTTCAAGTGTCACATGATCCTTCAGTGCTCAGTACTTACTGCTGATTTGGTTCTCCAATTTATGTTATTTTATTATTATATTATTATTAATCCATGTTAAACATTGTGCAGCGTAATCTTTTTGAAGGGAAACCATGATTTTTTTCTGGATTTTTTGCTGTTATTTATTAATTTTTACTACAAATCCTAGCAATTGTTTCTATCAATCCTTGAAATTTTCTGTTACTTTTCAGATGTTAAAAAGAAAGTTTTACTGCCAATATTTCCAAAGAAGTTTGTAAAAAAAAAAACATCGACCCAGAACAGCAGACTTCAGAAAATTTCATTTCTTCTCCATTTAATTCACACCTCTGTCACTTACAATTCTATAACAACTATCTGCACTATGTGATTTTGATGGCATAACTCATTTTACCTATTTTTCCCTTCCAAAATGTAAAAGCAACACACTTATTAGGTAATCCATTGTTTTGCACAAGGTATGCTGAGTGGCATTAATGGCCTTTTTTCATGTCACGGCAGCATGTTGTGTCCCGAAACCACCTGCTCACCAGCCGCAGCCTTCCTACACCCCTCACAATCACCTGATTACGGATCACGGACCACCTTCAACCCACCTTACAACAGCAGTCAATACTCACTCACCTTCGTCACCCCGGTGGCTGGTCTCAAGTTCAACTTTTTCTCTATGGGTTCCTTGCTCCCGTCTGCTGTCATCCTTGGTTCCTCAGTTTCTCGCCGCGGACCAACGTGCCACACACCCGATGACTGTGTCGCTGCTTCATTTATTCCTAGTTGATTTTTTCCGTTGGAGCTACTCCTAAGTCCGTTGAACTAAACTCCCCGACTTCCTGTTTACCTGTCTGTTTGCCTCTTTGTCCCGGGTTGTGACAGAAGACCAGCCCCTCAAAATTAAATGGATACAAGACGGACTCATGGATTCTTGGAGCACATCCTCACCGGAACCCTTACCCGTCCGGACTGTCACTGCCTCCCCACCCGCCTTTCCATGGCCCGGCCAGCAAGCTTTTCGGGTGAGGCAGCCTTCTGCAGCGGGTTTTTGTTGCAATGTTCCCTCTACCTGGAGATGCAACCACACCTGTTTATGACTGAGTGGGCCAAAGTGTCATTCATTATCTCGTATGCCGTCCTGGACGATCCTTGCGTGGGCCGAAGCCGTGTGGGGAATGCACAGCCCGTATTCACTCTCTGGTATGGCTTTGTGAAACACTTCCGGGGTATTCGGCACAATTGACATGGAGTCCCAGTGCATGAGACTCTTTTCAACTTGAACTGCGGCCAAGCGAGTTATCCTCCATGTGTATGTCTGCTCTTCCGCACTCATCGCCCTAGCCGCGCTGGAACGAGGCCGCCCTGCTCTCTCGGTTTTCCGCGAAATCCTCAACCTGGGCTTACGCCAAAAGATGCCATCTACCGATGACACCGTTGGGCTCGACGCTTCCTCCAAAGCGTTCGCTCTCCCCACCTAACCACGTGCCATACATAATCGATACCACGCTGACCAGGCTAATACCTCATCCGCCCTCGTCCGCTCCGCACCAGAGCCATGATCAATATGCTTAACCAACCTCTTCGTCCACGGAACTATTCGAGAACTCCCCGTGGCCTATGTCTCTACTGTGGATCCTATGAGCACCAGCTCCGCACCTGCCCCATTTGTCCACCACGCCCAGCGGTGAGTACTGTCCAGATTACTCCTGATGTATCAGGCATTCCTCATATAAATGCTTTTCTAATTTATCACCACCAATCCTTTCCAGTCATAATCCTCGTGGACTCCGAGCGTCGGGGAACTTTATCTCCTCCCGTAGTCTCGACGGATTGCAAATTCCCCGCTTCAAAAACTCTACAACTTACCAGATCACCACTGTCCAGGGAAAGCCTTTGGGCAAGGGGCTGGTGCGGCACCGCATGCCCGAAGTCATCCTATGGATTGGATGTTTCCACACCGAACGGATCTGTCTACTGGTGCTGGAGGAGGCCGTCGTGTACATCGTCCTGGGACGCCCCTGGCTCTTTAAACATCAACCCACCATCGCCTGGAAGTCCGGAGACATACTCAAGTGGAGTGCGGAGTGTAAGCAGGAGTGCCTCCGAGATCTGCCTATCCCGATCTCCGTCGGGAACGACCTCCCTGTCTGTTCCACCTCGGTGGAAAGAAGACCCGAATCCACCCCTCACCCCCCATTACCCCACATGTACGCTCTCGTCCTTCCGCATACCAGCGTTCCCAGGTTGTCGGCAAGCGTGCTGCCCCTCACCTTCCCCTCACCCGTAAAAAACCATGGGACGGTGCATTGACCTGCTTGCCTGGGCCCAATACCCGAAGACCCGTCGGCCCAGGAGAGAGCCACTATGGAAGGAGTAGTTCAGGAAGCCTTGCACAGGGGTTCATCTGCCCATCTACCTAACTCAACCCGCAACGTACACGCTTTATATATTCTTTCGGGGGCCAACAAGACACGTGGGGGTCCCTGAGACGACCGCCCTCAATGACCAAAACTAAAACACGGTGAGTTGCTAGCCCCTCTCTGTTCCCATGCAGCCTTGGAGAAACTCTGCGGGCCCGCATCTTCAGCAATGTGATCAAAGGGCGCTATAACCTGTCATTCCGCATTCGCGATGGGTGGATGAATGGAAGCCGCCTTTGTACGCCCACCGGCTCCTATGATCCGGGTCATCCGTCTGGGCCTTCCCACTCACCCTCCTTTCCAAAACTTCATGAACGAGAGCTTCAGAAACATGATCAACCCGTTGCTCCACATCTACATAACGAAATACTCATTTACTCACCCACTCTCGAAGCACACCGTCACCCAAGTACTCCAACGCCTCCGCCAACACCGCCTGTATCTCAAGGCCGAAAAGTGTGAGTTCCACCAATCCAAAGTTCACTTCCTGGTCTACATCGTCACCCCTGCAGGGGTGCAAATGGACCAGAGGAAGGTGGATGCCGTTCGTAACTGGGCCCAACCGACTACCATCAAAGAGATGCAGAGATTCTTGGGGTTCGCAAATTCCTATCGCCGCTTTATTGCCCACTTCAGCCAGTTAGCGGCACCCCTTACCTCTCTCCTCCGACAGAAGGCCAAACTCCTCACCTGGACCCCAGAGGCACACCAGGCCTTCAGTCAGCTAAAAGCCACCTTCTGTACGGCTCCGGCCCTTTCACACCCATACCCCAATCTCCGCTTCGTGGTCGAGATGGACGCAAAGACCCTGGGAGTGGGCGCCGTCCTGTCACAATGGCGAGGTGAACCCCCCCGTGCTCCATCCATGTGCGTATTTCTCACAGAAATAATCCCCGGCGGAGCAGAACTACGACGTTGGAAATCGGGAGTTGCTGGCCATCAAGCTCACCCTGGAAGAGTGGCGGCATTGGTTGGAGCGTGCCAAGCACCCATTTGAGGTGATCACAGACCACAAAAACCTACAATATCTCCGAGAGGCCAAACGTCTGAACCCGAGGCAGGCCTGCTGGGCTCTGTTCTTTACCCGCTTCCACTTTGCGGTCACGTACCGTCCAGGGACTCAGCGCATATCTATCTCCAGTGGGTTTTCCGGAGGCACCAGACCAATGCGGACACTCGTCGGTCCGACAATCCCATCTATCACCCAGGGGACCAAGTCTGGTTATCCGCCTCCGGCGGCCCAGCAGGAAGTTGAGTCCCCGGTACATAGGTCCTTTCCCCGTATCAAGGCGCATCAACGAAGTCACGTACCGTTTACACCTGCCTGCCCATTATCGGATCTCACCCACCTTTCATGTGTCCTTGTTTAAACCCTTCACTAATCCTCTTCTCCCTCCCTCCACAGAACACGAGGTACCTCCGCCCGAGGTCGTCCCCAACGAGACTACAGAGTCAAGGAGATCCTCGAACCCCGATGGCAAGGCCGTCGGCTTCAATACCTCATAGACTAAGAGCGGTACGGTCCTGAGGAGTGGTCATGGGCAGACAGAGAGGACATACTAGACCCATCCCTCCTCAACGACTTCCACCATGCTCATCCTGACCGTCCCGCTCCCAGAGGCCACGGTCGTCCTCGCCGTCAATCTCGGGCGTCGGGAGACGCCCGTGGGGGGGGTAATGTCACGGAAACACCTGCCTCAACAGCCGAATCAGCCTCCTACACCCGCTCACAATCACCTGATTACTGATCACAGACACCTGCACCCACTTACCACACCACACAAATACTCACTCACCTCATTCACTCATCAGCTGGTCTCAAGGTTACGCTTCTCTCTATGTCGTTGCCTTGCCGGTCGAAAGCCGATCTCTGCCTGTCCCAAAAGAAAGAAAACACTAAAAAAACATCAAAAAAAAATAAAAAAAAAGCCTCAATATTCCGGCCGGTAGGACCCAAAGTGCCAACCTGACCAGAATAACTTTTCTCCCACATCGCGGAACGAAGAAAAAAGGAAAACACACCCCACAAACCCCCACAAACCCCCTGTAAAAAGGGGGGAGAAAGGGGGGGAAACGAGGGGGAGAGGGAACAAAAAGGGGAAAAAAAAAAAAAAAAAAAAAAGGGGGGGGAAGGTGGGGGGGGGGGGGCGGGGGGGGGGGGGGGAAAAAAGAAAAGAGAGCAACGAAGGGAAGGGAACGGGCCGGGGAAGGACAGAAAGTTGCTTCCATTCTTTATCCGAAAAGTGATTCCTTTTCGGGTGCGATAAAGAAAAAGCAAACAAAAAAACGGGGGGGGGGGCAACAAATAAGGGGGGGAAGCGAGGAGAAAAAGGGTCAATTCCATAGCTTGAAAGTGAATAAAACTGGCAACTCCACGGCACGGGGGACCCCGGCTAAAAGGATGCGTTAAAATTGAGGATGCAAGGGACGTGGAGGGTGTTGCCTTCCTTTGTAGAACCCAAATGGGATGACAGCTGGAACAGGATTATAGAGGTGATATTTTTATTTAGTTTAGTGTTAATGTATGGGTTGTATTGTGTTTTTGTTTAGGCGAACGGTTAACATTTGTTAAAGGAGAAAAAAAGGCGAAGTGATTATACAAATAGAGCCAGTATAGAGGGAGAGAAGGACGGTAGGGGGGTAAAAAAAAAAAAAAAAACGTCGCTCGGGGTGATGGGGAAGGTAGGGTGACGGGGTAGCGAAAAAAAAATGGGTACGACGACCGGAAGAAAGTCGGGGAGAAAAAAAAAAAAAAAAAGAGGATGGAAGGGTCAACTAAAATAATGTGACGCAGAACAGAGAATTCAAGGAACAGCGCCATAAACGTTTTTTTTGTTGATAAAGAAAAAGGAGCCAACAATTTATTTTTGAAACAGTGTTCTTTTGTATGTTGTATCTTAATTTTAATCATTTTTGTGTTGTCGAATTTAATCTACCAAATAAAAAAAACAGCGCAAGACATAAACAAAGTGTGATTTTGGGATCCAGTGCGTTTGGGGGCAAGACAAGCCCCCTACATAAGCTTCCCGCCGGGAGGGGTAACCAACACAATCAGGCCTTAATGATAAATATCGTTTACATACACCAGACACAACTTGACAAGAAATATCTATACCAACTGTCTCAAAGAATTTGCCAAGCTTGTGTCTGTTTTCCGGCTATTCATCATGTATAATACATATATTTCTCTGGCCTTAAGGCAAACTTGTTTGTGACTCGTTTCTTCGCTATACTGTGATTTTTTGCCTGTTGATACAGAAAAATTCTGCAACCGCAATAAAAAGCGTCCTCATAGTTATAATGCTAATATTCAGGACATGTGGCGTAGAAACTAATTAAATATACTGAAAATCGATAATCTGATGTCTTATCTGTCTCACGGGAAAAAGAAAAATAGTTACAAATATAAAAAATTGACGGATGATTGCGGGGGGATCAATAAAAACGTGTCAATAAAGGCCAGTACCAGCGTGTATCGATACTTCCATATACATTTGATTTTTTTATCCACCCAGGCAACCAAAATGTCCACACCGGGGGGTGGAGGGGGGGGCAACAAAGAACTAGGCCCACTACACCCCAAGAAATAGCAAACGTCTTGTTCGAAGGTAACAAGCACCAGTTGTAGACAACGGGCTACAAAACCCACACACACGTGTTCGTCGGACATCCGCGTGTCACCTTCATGCAAAACACAACAGCTCAGTTAGTCTCTAGGTCCATAATAAAGAAGAACCCAATCGTGCGTCACAAATAGGGAATCGGGTACTGCATAGCAGCTCTCGACACCCTTCCTCTTGAGTATATCATTGATTTGGACCACTACGCGTCCTCAACATAGGGTGTTTGGAACCAACGCACTTATCAGACAAAAACAGCCATAAGCAGAGCTAAGTAACACACACAAAGAATTGCCTTTGTTTTGCGCAGCGAATACCATTCCGCTGAGTTCTGGATAAGGAGATATCAAAAGATAAAGTAGACGCCAGGATGACAAAATGGCCCTGAGCACCAGACAAAATTCATTATCAGAGGTCTGACGGGGGGAATTCGGTTAGGAAAAAAAAAGAGAGTTGAGTCACGAACTGCTCATGAGCGGGGGATAAATGGGAAAGGGAAGAAGAAGGAAAGGGTGGGGGGGCCCAAATATAAGAAATGCTAACAATACAGCAACCCAAAAAATAAAGAAAACGGCTAATTCTGCGGAGGGGCATACTTCAGAGTACTCAGGAAAAACAAAAACCCGCTGGGGGAGTAAGAAATGGAATGTTGAAGAAGTAGACGAAGAAGCAGGTACACGCCTCAGGTCTCAACCTAAGCCTCACTCTTGTCCCCCACCCCAATGAACAACACACAGCCATTTCACTCTTACTGCCTGTGCAAAATGTAAAACAAAAATCACCTAAAATAACACTCTATAATATTCACCCAGTTTCTACGTTCTTTTTTGATTGGCTGCATGGCACACATTTTTATTTGTCAGCTTGTAATGCTAAGTTCTTTTCAGGAAAACTAATCACTGGATTTGCAACGCGTACATTGATTTTGTATTTTAAATGAATATTTAGATTTTTTAGGTGTGCACACTATATTGGTAATACAATTGGCCATTACTAGAATATTTTTTATCTATTTGATAATGAAAACTAGTTGATAATGGATTTTTAATTGTGCACGCTCATAATCTATTGTTACATTTAAATTACCTTTGCTATCATTTAAAGTTCACTTAATATATATCTTTAATAATATCAGCAATTGTATAACACTGTTAAATGTAATCTTTAGAAATCTCAAATTGTTTATCCATTTTCATGCTGTATATTGCTCATGATGTAAAATTAATTCTAAAACAACAATTTTGTTTAAGGCAGCTTTTTGTGACATTAATAGACAAATAGGTCGATACAAAAAAAAATCTGCCACTTATCGTATTCTCCTGCACCCTACACAATATTATTACCCTACTTTATCAATACCTAATAACCATATCATGATTTTTGTTACTGTCCCTAAAGCTTCTAAACTAGTATGCGTTAAATTCTGCATCGATATTATATTATACCGAGATATAATTTTTTTTTATTATAAAAATATAATTGTAAACACATAAAACTATATTTTATATCTTTTTTAAAATATACATTCCAAGTAAAAATCTTGATTTTATTGTGCCTGTTTAATTGTGATCTAATGTCATATAACTCGTCCTCGATATGGCACCTAAACAAAATATCTGATTTGGCCAGTTTTCAATGTCAACTCACTCAGTGTCTTCTTCTGTCTAAGTGGGGCATTGCTTGTTTAAAAAAAAAGCGGCAAGGGGGATAGAAACGTTTTTTGGCCCGCAGGTCACTAAGTGAACTTAGCTCAGAAGTTCTGAGCCTCAAACACAATAACAGGTCTCAGTCCGTCAATACTCACCCATTTTTGCGTCTCCAGGACACAATGATGTCCGTTTTCTGGGGTGTAGCCTACCGAATTATTGACTCGATTGCAGAACATTCCTCAGCTGGCTCGCGGCATGTTTTGCAGAATGCTTACACACATGCTGCACCCTCGACTGACACATACCACAACAATCGAGAATGGCAAAAGATACAAGAAAGCCAGCACCTGAGCAAAAATCGCTATATCAGGCACACATTCAGAAGAAGAGAGAAAGAGAGAGAGAGAGAGATAGATAGAAAAGCTTGTAGGGAGGGAGAAAGAGGTACATTAGTGTCTACAGGGAAATTCCTGGTGCCCTGGAGAGCTGCAGATCTTAAAACAAACCGTAAGGACACACACAGTGCTTTTAAAGATCTCAATTTAAACACACACATAAATCAAAGCCTGAGGATGAGCAGAACAAGGGAATATGTATATCTTGTACTACATACAGAGACGCTCTAATGGAAAGACACAAAAGCACACGCCACGCTGATGGAAATTTGTAGATTCTTCTGGAGGGTGGGGACGGCTTTGTGTAGGTAACAAGAAATTCATCGGCTGAAAACACACAATTTGAAATCGTTAATATTTAATTCCTTTGGACAAGGCATCTATCAATAACAGTCACCCAAGGGCATAAACGCCAATCTGACGCACTCTTGAGAGACGTCCAGCATGCTTCATGCCAATGAGCAGAACCTATTCAGCCCAATAACTATAATGCTGAGTGAGCAAGACTCAGACAGTGTCAAATGTCCTCCAAACATTAGTGTACTAGTCACTCACAAAAGGAAATGATTGTTAAACACATCTGTCTTACTGACAGTCTATGCCCAATGGGGCTCCTCCAGAAGTAGGCATATGGGCGAAGTGCCAAAAGCGATCAGTCTTGGTTACGCATATGGATTTATTCGCTTTGAAGTATTGGGATTGCAAAGTTCGATGGGGCTGTGATGCGTTGTGAATTTTGACCTTGCAATGACATCAACGGGGCCCTTTAAGGTCAAATGGAGGGGTGTAAATTAAAAGCGAATTAGATTGATTTTAAAAACGAATGACCAAAATCTTAAAAGACTGAAATAGAATCAGCTATGACATTAAATTTTTTTTTTTTTTAATCAAGTGGTCACCAAACACAACAAAGTTTATGAAAGCAAACAGAAATGCCAAAAAGGGAATGTATTATTGTTTAAATTTACCACCAACTGATTTTGTATTCAATTATCATTAAGTTTGATCATTAAAGGTGTAATAGGTGATTGTCTTCAGAAACTTTTTTTGTTATGCTGGTTGAAAGTCTCTTCACATCCCGATAGTTAAGTCTGATTTAAGTTAAGTGGTCTAAATGTATTTATATATTCAGTGGAAGGCGTAGGACCAAGAAATGTTCGTCCAATCAAAACGCTCGGTCCGAGCAGTCAGCAGACAGGACACGTCATCAGCACGTTCACACACGCTGTGCAGACAGAGCGAGGATGGCAGGCAAACATCAACCACCCAATCTTCCTTCCTGGTATTGTAGTACTTTTAAAGTTTTCTCACTGGTGAATGACGCATGATGTAGCCCAACTATTAATCTGGAATTGGGAACCGCTGATGTAACCTATTGTAGTAATGTTGTCTCTGGTATTCTGGTCCTGTGGCGTAATGCATTCAGGGGGAATGGCTTTGGACGGCGATTGCAGGGAGGGTGGGACATTCGCTTTCAGTGCTATCAGGCTAAAGTTAGCATTTTCCAAGATCTCCTATTGTGCCTTTAAGTAAAATGTTAACATGACACAGGCTAAAATGGAAAACAACAGTCTATGTCAGGTTAAGAATTTTTCATAATAAAAATAAAAATAATATTAAGATTGACATGAACTGCATTTGCACCAAAATGCTCCAAAATAATTGCACTAAAATAATGTTGCTCAGGAATATAACAGCCATATTACTGAACAGTTATATGGAAATAAAATGTAACAATCTGGAATGATATGTAAATAATTTACCATGTTGGTGAACTGCGTTTGCACCAAAATATATTCCAAAATCATTGCACCAGAATAAGTTTATTCAACAATATACAAAATGTTTAACATGTCACAGGCTAAAGAGGAAAATAACAGCCATGATATTAATTTAGCATATAATTATACGGAAAAGTCACAGAATTGGAACAATATGTAAATAATTTTCCATACTGGCGAATGTTGGCCCGAAAATTGTTTGTCACTGGATATAAAAACAGATATTGGAAGCATTTTCTCCTTTTAAAAGCCTATTTAATATTTTATCCGAACTATGTGCGATTATAAAGCAAGTTGCATTTTATTATTCTACTACCACAATCCAAAAACAGACCTGTGTCCCAAATTTGGGTCACGACCCACAAATTAAGAACCAATGAATTAAAGTCCATAAAGGTCATGCGATGAAATTTAGTAAGGGTTCTGTTATTTGTTCAAGTGTGCAATTTCAGTTGCAAGTCAATAGACAAGCCAAGGTCACACATCCTTACAAAACTCATTTCCCAAGTTGTTGCGATGTGTAATTCAAAGTCTAGAGAGAAGAATGTGTTCTTTTTGAAGTGTTGCTGGTGCCACCTGCATGCTATAAAAACCTATATCAACGACTTCCCACAGTTCCTCAGCATTGTAAAAGCTAACCGATAGCAAGCTAATACAAACTAAGAGAAAGCTAGAACTTTGGCTCTAACTTAATCCTAAACAAAATCACATCAATCAACAATTAGCTACTACCTATTTTGACACAATGCACAGAATATAGACACTATAATATTGATAGGGTGACCATACATCTTATTTTTTCCAGTAATGTCCCAGGATAAATGGTCTAAAATATGGCTTTGTTTTCCTATTGACATGCTCTACAGTCCCTTTACATTGCATATTTGGATTGCTTTGACCACTCTCTGTAAATCCCACCTTCTCGCACGCCACTGTTTGTTGATTATATGTACAGTGTCTGCACATTATTGGTCAAACCGCTGTTCAGTCATTCAGCAAGTATGGAAACTAGTGCTGTCAAACGATTAATCACGATTAATCGCATCTAAAATAAACGTTTTTTTTTACATAGTATATGTGTATGTACTGTGTATATTTATTAAGTATATATAAATGCACACACATGCATGTATATATTTAATAAAAATATGTTACGTTTATATATTAAATATATTTATATATAATATAAATTTATGAATTTAAATATATACATGTAAATATTTTCAAAATATATGCTGTATGTGTGTGTATTTATATATACATAATACATATACACAGTACACACACACACACACACACATATATTATGTAAACAAAAACGTTTATTTTGGGTGTGATTAATCACAATTAATTGTTTGACAGCACTAATGAAAACAATTGGAAAAACAAGCCAAAATCTGGAAATTTTAGGCAATTTAGAAATCGTGGCCAAGACATTTTCCAGGAAAAAGAGGATGTATTGTCATCCTAAATATTACTCACAGTTAGGTTTGTCGAAGTTCTCAGCCCTAAGTATTCAACACTGATGCATTACTCACGTATTTTGGTTATAGCAATGAATGATACTTCACATTGTGCAGTTTGTTGAAGAGAAGTAATCATGCTGATGAGGTAGTTGGAATACTATGGTATACCATTGGTACTTATTAAGGCCTGTGACAGACATTTTTCTCTCCTTCCATCCAATTATCACTGTCTGACTAAGAACTCTTGAGGGAACAGGTGAATGTGAAAAAGAAGTAGAGGCAACAAGGGAACCCTGGTTGTTGTGGATGATGAGGGGCGACTGAATGCTGATACCCCCGGTGGTTCACAAATCAGAGGGATGGGAGACAATGACCGGTTTATCGACCCAACAAAAGGCCTCTTCACTGGGGTTACGAAGGCTGGGAACCACTGGCAGATGGGAGCCAGGGGGCCCAGGTAAGGCCAGGTATCATGTCGGCTCAGAGAAGAGCTTTTTAAAGCTACATTAGCATGCATTGCTAGTGCCAAATTAGAGAGGGAGATAAGAGAGTTTTGGGAAGTGCATGGTAACATGATAAGACCCTAATGCTTGGAAGGTATGGAGAGATTTCAGCAGCAGATACAGTTGATGGAAATGGGAATAAGGACACACTAGGAGCGCAATTATGTGCACAAAAACATGCATGCATACATAAAGCAACATGAATGGACAGACTACACACACACACACACACCGCTGACATGAACACGTCTTATCCACTCATGGACAGGAGTCACAGTGTATCTCTAAACAGCTTATTAAATTAAACCAAGGGGTTTCAAACTATATGCATACAGTTTCCTCAAAAATATTTGTCTAAATGTTCGTTGCACATTTAATACTTATTTTCTTGTTTTTTTATTTTTGAAAGAAGCCTCTTATGCTCACCAAGGCTGCATTGATTTAATAAAAAATACAGTAAAAACAGTAATATTGTAAATATTCTTTAAACTGTTTTATTATAATGTATTTTCAAGTATGGTTTTTTATGTCATTTGATGAGGCAGGCTAAGCTGAATTTTCAGCAGCCTTTACTCCAGTGTTCAGTATTACGATTCTTCAGAAGTTATTCTAATATGTCGATTTGGTGTTCAAGAAACATTTATTATAATCATCAGTGTTGAAGACAGCTGTGCTTCTTAATTTTTTTGTAAAAAGCATGCTTTTTAGGATTCTTAAATGGAAATTGCAAAAGAACAGCATTTATATGAAATGAAAGTATTTTGTAACATTAGTAATGTCTTTACTGTCACTCATATGTCATTATTATTTTTACAAAAACAAACAAAGACATTCTGACCCTCCCAAAACTTTTAACAAGGAAATAGTTACAAAACTGTTTATTTATTTATTACTTATTTATTTTCTAAGGATTTTTTTTCCTGGCACTTACACTTTCTAGATGTTGTATGCCACTATTTTCTGTAAAGCTGATTTAGATGTATTGCTATTTACGAACAGTCGTGTACAAATACTTAACTGGATCAAAAATGTTTCTATAAAATCAGTTAGAGAAATAAAATAAAATAAACACATACACTAAATATTTTAACACGTCCAATTTTTAAACATTTAATTAGACTTGAGTGCCATGACACATAAAAGCTGACATGTTGTCTTTGTAATAATGCACATCTGACAAATGGGTCTTTATTTTTGTATTTATTTATTTATTTTTAAGAAAATGGTTGCATATTGGCCAAGGTTTCACAAATAATATTCAAGCCCAATGCCCAAATATTCAAATTGAGTTTTTGGGATTTCTATGTTGCCCATTTTAACATCTCCTAGGTGAAGATAAGAAATAAAACTTATCTCATTAAGTTGCAAAATTTAAGACATTATTTCTGTCTTATTTCTGTCAAAGTTTAATGTCAAATCCATGCAAGGGACCCTAATGTCAAATCCATGTGTGGGTTTTTTGTGAAAACCCCTTTGCTAAAATATAATGCAGATTTATATTTTCATGCACAAACACCCATTTGCATGTAATTGCACAGTAAGATATAAAATTAATGTAGAAGTAGAAGTAGTTTGCAAAGTAAGATATTTCGGTAACAGCACAAAGATACCAAAATATCTCCCTTGACTACAAACTTTGGTATTTTAGCCAATATTAATTTAGTTCCCAGACCCCATATCAAAAACCCCTGTGCTAGTTTATCCTTTACACGGAAACATGACTCACAAATTCACAGAAACACACATGCATGCACATGCAAACCTGCACATAACGTCAAAACAGCTATTAGTGCTTTGACTGGCATGGAGAGGTCTGGAAGTTTCTCTGGTGACTGTGTGTATGTGTGTGTGGATGAGGGTGTGCGCAGGGGCGGGCGATAGCCGCACTTCAAAGAGAGCCAGGATCACATCAACAGCTGGGCTGAGTGTGTTCTCAGAGAGCCTCGACTGCCCACCCACCTGGCTACAGCCGTCATAACACACGTGCCCCCATATCACAGACATACAGATGTACAGGGACACAGACGCTCACTTACACACATTATGACTCAGAATAGAAATGGAAGTTGTGGATTGTCATTACTGAAGAGGTTTGCTTTTAGCCACAGGCTAGTGATTTTCTCTCTCTCGCTTGCTCGCTCTTACACACTTGCATGCTGGTAATCTTGCTCTCCCGCAGGCCAACATGATGAGGCTCTTTGATGGAAGATACAAACAGATGATCTAGAGATGTAAATCTCTGTCAGAGGATCACACACACACACACACACACACACACACACACTGAACTGGAGCTGATCTCATACACTCAGTGCTGCCACGCTGTGGGTTCAAGTAATAGTAGATTGTAAATCGAGCAGGTCTATAAAACCTACAGTTATCCATTAACATCCCTTCATCTCAATTGCAATTGTTCTGTTTGGCACATAAGATACATTTCCTTTTGTAGCCAATCACCAGAGCTGTAGATGTCATGTGACTAATCAGTCTGTAAATGCAGGAAAATTACATCATGACATCTGATTGGCTGATGGCACCACAGAAGTCCATTTCATATTTTTAAGTGCTGGTCAAAGCAAACTTTAAAAGTACATTTGATAACGGTACAGAAATAAAATTGTTTGGAAGAAACATATTCATCTTGTCATATTTTGGTTCAATATAAATTCATACTCCATTGTTATAATGGTTTTTGAAATGTAAGTATTATAAAGTAATGTATAGGTGTGTATGTATATATATATTATATCGATATATCTTTGTGTGTATATGTATACTGTATATATATATATAATATAATATATATGTGCGTATTTTTGTTGTGGGTGTGTATGTCATGTAGTGTATTTATAATTGTATATATATATATGTATGTATGTGTATGTATTTGTAATAGGTATGATTTACATTTGTATTTGTATGTGTGTATATATAGCTATATTATAATATATAGTATTATAAATATTATCCCTATACTAGATATATATATATATAGTGGGTATGGAAAGTATTCAGACCCCTTTAAATTTTCACTCTTTGTTATATTGCAGCCATTTGCTAACATCATTTAAGTTAATTTTTTTTCCTCATTAAGTACACACAGCACCCCATATTGACAAAAAAAAACACAGAATTGTTGACATTTATGAAGATTTATTAAAAAAGAAAAACTGAAAATATCCCATTGTCCTAAGTATTCAGACCCTTTTCTGTGACACTCATATAATTAACTCAGATGCTGTCCATTTTTCTTATCATCCTTGAGATGGTTCTACACCTCATTTGAGTCCAGCTGTATTTGGTTATACTGATTGGACTTGATTAGGAAAGCCAACAACCTGTCTATATAAGACCTTACAGCTCACAGTGCATGTCAGAGCAAATGAGAATCATGAGGTCAAAGGACTGCCTGAAGAGCTCAGAGACAGAATTGTGACAAGGCACAGATCTGGCCAAGGTTACAACAAAATTTCTGCTGCACTTAATGTTCCTAAGAGCACAGTGGCTTCCATAATCCTTAAATGGAAGACGTTGAACCCTTCCTAGAGCTGGCCGTCCGTCCAAACTGAGCTATCGGGAGAGAAGAACCTTGGGGAGAGAGAGGTAAAGACGAACCCAAAGATCACTGTGGCTGAACTCCAGAGATGCAGCTGGGAAATGGGAGAAAGTTGTAGAAAGTCAACAATCACTGCAGCCCTCCACCAGTCGGGACTTTATGGCAGAGTGGCACGACGGAAGCCTCTCCTCAGTGCAAGAAACATGAAAGCCCGCATGGATTTGCTAAAAAACACCTGAGGACTCCAAGATGGTGAGAATTAAGATTCTCTGTTCTGATGAGACCAAGATATAACTTTTTTGGCCTTAATTCTAAGCGATATGTGTGGAGAAAACCAGGCACTGCTCATCTCCTGTCCAATACAGTCCCAACAGTGAGCATGGTGGTGGCAGCATCATGCTGTGGGGGTTGTTTTTCACAGCTGCAGGGACAGGAGATGGTTGCAAATCGAGGGAAAGATGATGCGGCCAATTCCGGATATATCCTGGATGAAACCTTCCTCCAGATTTCCAGACCCTCGTCAGACTACTGGGCTGGGTTTACCTTCCAACAAGACAATGACTCTAAGCACACAGCTAAAATAATGAAGTAGTGGCTTCACAACAACTCTGTGACTTTTTTCTTGAATGGCCCAGCCAGAGCCCTGTTTTAAACCCAATTGAGCATCTCTGGAGACCTAAAAATGGCTGTCCACCAATTTTTACCATCCAACCTGACAGAACTGGATTTGATCTGCAAGGAGGAATGGCAGAGGAAATCCCCAAATCCAGGTGTGAAAAACTAGTTGCATCTTTCCCAAAAAGACTCATGGCTGTATTATATCAAAAGTGTGCTTCTACTAAATACTGAGCAATACTGAATACTTAGGACCATGTGATATTTTCAGTTTTTCTTTTTTAATAAATTGTCAACAATTCTGTGTTTTTCTATCTATATGGGGTGCTGTGTTTACATTAATTAGGAAAAAAAATACTTAAATGATTTATCAAATGGCTGCATATAACAAGAGTGAAAAATTTAAAGGGGTCTGAATACTTTCCGTACCCCTGTTATATATTATATTTATATATATATATATATTATATAATATATATAAATATATTATATACACCTTGCCTACGTGTAACCTGTGTAGGCTAACCGAGACTTGTCATTTGCACTTATATATTGTTGTTCTTTTGTTAGTTTTGACTGATTTTATTGTCCTCATTTGTACGTCGCTTTGGATAAAAGCTTCTGCTAAAAGACTAAAATAATAAATACATAAATAAAGAACACAGTTTAAAAATTTTGGGAGCATTACTGAACTTATTTGATCAAAAACACAGCACACTACAGAGAAATATTGTGAAATATTGTTACAATTTAAAATAACTTTTTTCTATGTCAGTAGGAATATTATTTATTCCTGTGATGGCAAATCTGATTTTTCAGCAGTCATTACTCCAGACTTCAGTGTAACATGATCATTCTAATAAATCCTTTTATGCTGTTTTGGTGTTATGAAAAGAGTGTTTTACATTTATTATTATTATTATTAATTATTATTAATAATATTAAAACAAGTTTAAAAAAGAACAGCAATTATTTTGAAACATTATGAATAAATTAACTCTACTTTTGATACATTTAATGCATCCTTGCTAATAAAAGTATTAATTTCTTTAAAAAAAAAAAGACCACAAACATTCGAAAGGTAGTGTATAATATTGCAATAAAATGCAATATTATACAGTTTTATGCAATATTTACACTCCAAAATCAAAAGGTGAACATTCAAAAGGTGAACATTTATTAATAGGCAATTAAAAAAAGTGTATTATTTAATTATTATTTATTCAACTTATTAATAAATGTTCATTTATTGAACATATTAATACATTTCTAACCTATTTTAGGTTCATTTTAAGCATGAAATATAGTAATTTTAAGCAATAGCACCCGATCTGTCTCTCTATGCAGAATTTCTTGGCCTGGAAAAAGTTAACACTCAACTATCAACCAATACTTATAATTTATATTAACACGATTAAAAGCAATTCACTTCAAGCTTGTAGGGACAAGAACACCTGATATAAACGCAGCGGGTGAGTGTGCTAACACTGTGTCTCTCTCTCTCTCTGTGTGTGTAGGTCATGGCTGGCATGGAGTGTATTAGTAAAACCATTTGAGCAGCAGTAGCTCTATGTCTCTATTGATCAGGCTGGATCAATGCCAGTGATTTCCAATGAGGCATACTGAGAGCATTTGTAAGTGTGTGCGTGAGAGTGTGTACATGTGAGGCAGAAGATGGGAGCCTGGAAACTCTTCAGGGACAAATCTGAAGAAAGACATCTGCTGATCCACTGCAGTATTTCACAGTGTGAAACCAGCCTTATACACTTGCACTTATAGTTGCACATTCACATTCTTTCTGTTTCCCTCAGCTGCTGCAACTCTTGCTTCTGATGTCACATATACCTGTTTTTCAGCTCTGCAAGGTATTAGGCATATTCCTTCATGCCACTGCATTTTCTTACCTCTTCTCATAGCTGCTCAGTTCCTTTTTTTTTTTTTTGCTGTAAATGCCAGTGTTGATTGGCTGAGGACACCACAAGAACATGAACCTGAAAGAAACAAATCAGACACTGTCAAAACAACAATACAGCTTTAATAAATATTAAATTAACATGAAATATATATGTTGCTGGTGAAAGAATTTGCTCCTTTTGAAGGGTCATCAATGGCAGTGTTATTTTAATAGTATTTATTTACTATTACGGTTTTTAATGAGATTTTTAAATGTCCTGAATTTTAACTTCTAGTATGTGCTTTTGTTATTTGTTATTTTATTTTAAATTACATTTTTGTAATTTTTTTACCCTAATTTTTTCTTCTTCTATTTTTATCTTTAATTTATATCTATTTTAGCTTTTCATTGTAGTACTTCAGCTTAAAGGGATTGTCAATCCAAAAGTGAAAATTCTGTCATTTTGTTTCTCATCTTCATGTCGTTCCATCTTCATGACCCTTTTTTTATGCAGAACACAAAATAAGATATTTTGAAGAACGTGGATAATCAAACAGTTTTAACACTGTTTAGCACTTCCATTGTATTTTATGCCCATTATGGAAATCAATGGGAACCAAAACTCGTTGGGTCCCACTTTATATTAGGTGGCCTTAACTACTATGTAATTACATTTAAAAAAAGTACAATGTACTTATTGTATTGCACACACTTTTGCTGCTATTAAGGCATGCGGGTAAGGTTAGGGACAGGTCTGGTGGGTAGGTGTAAGGGTGGGTTAAGGTGTAAGGAATGGGTCAACATTGTAACTATAATGTAATTACAGATGTAATTACATGCAGATATATTTTTAAATATAAGTACAATGTAAAACATGTAAGTACATAGTAGTTAAGGCCACCTAATATAAAGAGGGACCACTGTTTGGTTGCCAGCGTTGTTCAAAATATCTTCTTTTTTTATATGATCAATGGAGAAAGACGCATTTTGCCTGCAGTATGGTGTAGTTACAACACCTGTTATCTGGACAATGCTAACCAGCCAAACCTTTACTTCCAAACCAATCTAGTCTTCTTGATTCACCTTAAAGGAACACAGACTACACCTCACTAACCCTGCATCTTAAAAAAATTCCCAAAAAATTAAAATTCTGTCAGCCTCATGTTATTTTTTAAACGAACATTCTACAAAAATAAATAAATAAACTTTTATGTTCCACAGAATTAAGTAAGTCTTATGGGTTTGGAACAACAGTGGGAATTATTATTTCATTCCTTTCCCTTTCAACAGACCTTGACACCTCATTCACCTCATGTGAACACATACCTCCGCAAACCTTCGCAGACATTTCCTGTTCCTCCCCATCATATTGTACAGTAAGGTCTGATTTACTGGGTGGGCCAGGAGACTCCCGCCCTTGATATGTCCCTCAGGAGCAGTTATTGTCCTAGCCTGAGCACTGGGCTGCAGTGAGGCCCCTCATTGAGTCTGGGAACACTGACAGAATGTGTGCTGGCTCGCAAGAACCCCTCTGACCTCCAATGGGTGGCATATGGCTGTCCGAGGAGGTGCCCGTATAATGGATTTGTTTTATTGTCTTGAGGTCAAGCGATAGAAATCAATCAGGCAGAGAAGGACTGGGTGAGATAATGACAGAATGAGATAACAGTTAGATAACAGAATCATTAGATAACAATTATGATGATTAGGGACATCAGATAAAGGACTGGTGGAGAGAGAGGAAGAATAAGAAAGAAAAAAGACCATACAAGTGTTTTAAACTAAATTCAATCTTCTTAAAAGGGACAGTAGCACAAAAATGAATCATTTACTCACCTCATGTCACTCCAAACCTATATGACTTACTTTCATCTGTGGAATAAAAACAAAAAATGTACATTGGGAACCAAACCAACTGACATTTCTCAAAATATCTACAGAACACAAAAAATCTTATATGTTTGGAATGACATGAGGGTGTGTAAATGACATAATTTTTATTTTTGGGTGAACTATTTCTTCTTTAAAGGGGTCATATGATGCGATTTTAAGTTTTCCTTTCTCTTTGGAGTGTTACAAGCTGTTTGTAAATAGATAAGATCCCTAAAGTTGCAAAGAATAAAGTCTCAAACCCAAAGAGATATACTTTATAAAGGTTGAGTCAACCACGCCTACCTAAAATGCTTCGTTCTAACACGCCCCCACATGTCGACGTCACGATGTGGGAAGATTTGCATAACGGCGTCCAAATGTTCACGCAAAGAAAGGAGGTCTAACTTTATTGTTGCTGCCACTGCCGCTGCCATGTTGTGAAGACTCTGTGTGTTTAGTTGCGAAAGCAAAACTATACTTTGTTTGGCCTTCCAAAAGAGGACACGACTAGAAATCAGTGGTTAAGTTTTTACAACACTGTTCCAGAACAGTTCCACTCAAATATTCAGATGTGTGCACCGCATTGTATAGAGGACTGTTTCCTGATCCTGGTAGAGTAGACTACAATGCCGGCTGTTCTGACTCACAGACTGTAAGTACATTTTCATTTAAAGAATTTGCCACTGATGATTCAAACGCGTGTTTTGGGCAGTGTAGAGCAGCGCTTGTTGTCATTTCTCCAATCACAAATGCAGACATGGTTTATGTTTAATGGTTTTATGCAACGCAACGCATAAAAATACAGTATAAGTCATTATAACCCGTAATTATGTCCTCACTGGATGCAACAAATGCCTCGTTTATAATGGGTTTTAATGTTTTTGTCTCGTCGCTCCGGCCGGGACACGGCATCACAGTATGGTAAGGGGCGTAACATTTCCGTCACACACTTGAGGTATTTGGCCAATCACAATGCACTGGATAGCTGGCCAATCAGAGCACACCTCGTTTTCAGAACGATGAGCTTTTAAAAATCGACGCGTTTCGGAAAGGCAGGGCATAGAGGAGAAACATTAATGTACAGTATGTGGAAAGTAATGTGTTTTTTTAACTTTAAACCGCATAAACACATTTCATTACACCAAATACACAAAATAATGTTCTTTTTAGCAACATCATATGACCCCTTTAACTTTAGTTTTTGAAAGTAATTAGGTGCTATGATGCTTATGTTTCAGGAATATATCTTTTTAAAGCAATTCTGGAACATGAATTACTAACTCAGAAGCATGTCTTTGCCAGCTCAATTCAATTTAATTGTTAAATTTAAAAGAATAAAATGATGGTTCGAACTCATCCTGACTAACATGCCAGCAAGATGCTTCATTAATTCACGATTGCCAGTTAAATTTGCACAGATATTAAAATTCTGGGAGACAATAAAAAGCTGGAAATTTAACTTTACTTAAAAAATAAAGAAAGAAAGAAATACCCAAATTCAGGCTTCACAACATTATAATGTACAATATGAAAAACTGATAATCATGCTAGAGATTACACTTAATCAACTCTAAGTGATAATTAGGTCACATTAGGTTAAGTGTCGGCAAAGGTAATCTAAATATAAAAATAAAGAAAACGATCATGCATAATAAAAATTCAAAACTTGCAAATAAATGTGTCAATATGGGATAAATTTTTCCCCTCATCTTCTTCATTCTTCTCCTTATTATTTAAACAGATCAGCATTACTAAAAATGGGAAGGCTGTCTATAATCTTAAATCTTAGTGTCAATAGTATCTTTACTAGTTTGTCATAATTTAACTAGTGCTGTCAAACGATTAATCGTTATTAATCGCATCCAAAATAAAAATGTTTGACGCAAATACAAGTTTTTGTATAACAATTATTCTGCATGTTTACTGTGTATATTTATTTGTATATATATAAACCACACACACACACACACACAACTGTATATATTTTGAAATATTTTATACATTTATCTATTCACATTCTTGATATTTTAATACTTACATATAAATATTTAATATATAACATATTTTCTTTATATACATGCATGTGTGTGTATTTATACACAGTACACACATATATTATGTATACAACTTTTTTTTTTATTTTGGATGCGATTAATCATTCGACAGCACTAATTTGAGCACAACTAAAATCTGAATTTGTGAAAATGTAAAAAAAAAAAACCACTTCACTTCCATAGAAGAATAAAAGGTTATAGACGAGACATAACACCCTTGAAAGGAAGATAATGATGACCACACTGTCTGTCAGAGATGAATCTTTCTTTCTGTATTGCCCTTGCCTGTCTTTTTCCATTATGAAGATGAATACCTTTGCCTTTTCCAGCTCTGAACCAGTTTGGTCTCTCATACTAAGAAAATAAATGACACTTTGCTTTGAGTTTTTGTGTGTGTTCATATTAGACAGTGTTTGTATATCGCAAGTAAGTTGAGAATAGGTCAGCCACCTTTCTAAAACAGGCCATTGTTCTGCTCTTCCTGTCAATTACTGAACAGTAAATGAGGGAGGGAAGAGCCACCTAACTACCCATGTC
Source organism: Sinocyclocheilus anophthalmus (assembly GCA_018155175.1). Lineage (NCBI taxonomy): Eukaryota > Metazoa > Chordata > Actinopteri > Cypriniformes > Cyprinidae > Sinocyclocheilus > Sinocyclocheilus anophthalmus. The sequence goes on from JADLZN010004486.1 coordinate 484,285, forward strand.
CTCCCTCTCTAGCGTTCCTCCCATTTCACACTTCATCCACTCCTTTCTGTGACCCCACTGCCTCATTACATCTCAGAAACATGGTTTCCTGCCCAGCAATTTGATATGTTGCCACAGACATGCAGTCTGTGACGGGTTTAGAGATAATAAGTGATGCTGAATTGATTTGTTCCTGTTAGAGGAGATATAGTTGTACTGTTAGCATATTTGTTTTACAAGGCACAAAAAATATGATTAATAAATAAGCTGTTATAAATTATTAATCATAATAATAATGTTAGCAGTGATTGGACAAGTATGTAAGAAGGATTCTAAAGAGTGACACTAAATTATAGTATCATAATAAATTTGTAATCATCCAAAACAGCAGGTGGGCTACTATCCATCCTAGCAGAAATAGTATGCAAGTTTAGTGTAACAATTCCACACTGAAAACAGAAACACACACCTAAGCATGACTTTTTTTAACAGATATTTTCCAAAACTTGTTATGTAATGGAAGAAGAGTTTCTGATAGGGTTCTTTTTCAGACAAGGAATGCCAAACTGAGGCTATTTTCTAAATGATATTAGACCCACAATTCTTACTTTAAATGCATTTATACATAATACGGTAGTGGATGTGTTCAGTTATGTGTATATGTGTGCATTTGGTGTATTTGTTGTACTTTGACCTTGCACTAAAATGTGAGATGTGAGTTTTGCATATAATGTGATGTAAATTTACAAGAAGTAAAAGTTCTTCGGAAGGACTTTGTTGCCATCTGGTGGTTTGACCAAAAATAATCTACAACCCTAGTTATGAATGAGGAGTAGGGTGAAGGACAATAAATCATCTGCTGATAAATGGCTTATAAAGCAAGAAACAGTTACTTTTAGGCACATCTGCTACCGTCTTTTCAGGAGGCTGTGATTTAAGATTTCAGTACTGGAGCTACATAACTACATAACTGTAGAAATGTCTTTGGATCAACAGAGGGCAGCATTGTATTTTTTATTTATTAGTTTTATTTGATTTATTATTGTTTTAAGTAGGAATATGGACTATCCAACAAATTACAGCTGCTATAGAATTTTTTCCCAATTAAAAATATATTAAAACAAAGGCAAAGTAAATTATATTGTAACATTCAGTGAAAGTAACATGATTAAATACAAACCCGATTCCAAAAAAGTTGGGACTCTGTACAAATTGTGAATAAAAACAGAAAGCAATGATGTCTTTTATGGAAGTTCAAATTGCAATATTTATTAAGAAGAAAATAGAGAATATCAACTGTTTAAATGGAAAATGTTAAATTTTATGGGAAAAATAAGTTGATTTTTAAATTTCATGGCATCAACACATCTCAAAAAAGTTGGGACAAGGCCATGTTTACCACTGTGTGGCATCCCCTCTTCTTTTTATAACAGTCTGCAAACGTCTGGGGACTGAGGAGACAAGTTGCTCAAGTTTAGGAATAGGAATTTTGTCCCATTCTTGTCTAATACAGGCTTCTAGTTGCTCAACTGTCTTAGGTCTTCTTTGTCGCATCTTCCTCTTTATGATGCGCCAAATGTTTTCTTTGGGTGAAAGATCTGGACTGCAGGCTTGCCATTTCAGTACCCGGATCCTTCTTATACGCAGCCATGATGTTGTAATTGATACAGTATGTGATCTGGCATTGTCATGTTGAAAAATGCAAGGTCTTCCCTGAAAGAGAATGGGAGCATATGTTGTTCTAGAACTAGGATATACCTTTCAGCATTGATGGTGCCTTTCCAGATGTGTAAGCTGCCCATGACACACACACTCATGCAACCCCATACCATCAGAGATGCAGGCTTCTGAACTGAGCGCTGATAACAACTTGGGTTGTCCTTGTCCTCTTTAGTCCGGATGACATGGCGTCCCAGTTTTCCAAAAAGAAATTCAAATTTTGATTCGTCTGACCACAGAACAGTTTTCCACTGTGCCACAGTCCATTTTAAATGAGCCTAGGCCCAGAGAAAACGCCTGCGCTTCTGGATCATGTTTAGATAAGCCTTCTTTTTTGACCTATAGAGTTTTAGCTGGCAACGGCGAATGGCACGGTGGATTGTGTTCACCGACAATGTTTTCTGGAAGTATTCCTGAGCCCATGTTGTGATTTCCATTACAGTAGCATTCCTGTATGTGATGCAGTGCCGTCTAAGGGCCGAAGATCACGGGCATCCAGTATGGTTTTCCGGCCATGACATACGCATAGAGATTGTTCCAGATTCTCTGAATCTTTGGAGGATATTATGCACTGTAGATGATGATACTTCAAACTCTGTGCAATTTTTCTCTGAGAAACTCCTTACTGATATTGCTCCACTATTTTTCGCCAAAGCATTGGGGGAATTGGTGATCCTCTGCCATCTTGACTTCTGAGAGACACTGCCACACTGAGAGGCTGTTTTTATACCCAATCATGTTGCCAATAGACCTAATAAGTTGCAAATTGGTCCTACAGCTGTTCCTTATATGTACATTTAACTTTTCTGGCCTCTAATTGCCATACCTGTCCAACTTTTTTGGAATGTGTAGCTCTCATGAAATCAAAAAAATGAGCCAATATTTGGCATGACATTTAAAAATGTTTCACTTTCAACATTTGATATGTTATCTTTATTCTATTGTGAATAAAATATAAGTTATGAGATTTGTAAATTATTCCATTACATTTTTACTCACAATTTGTACAGTGTCCCAACTTTTTTGGAATCGGGTTTGTAAAATATGTGAAAAATAATTGAACGATACTAATAATGATTTATTTTGATTTATTTATTATTGTTGTTTTAGTAGGAAAGTATTTTCTGTGAAATGGTTATGGACAAACAAACTGCTACGGAAACGTTTTCCTAATGAAAAAAAAAACAAAAAAACCCCAAAGACAAAACAACTAGTGAAAACTAGTGTATTACATAAGGAGACACAATGAAGATACATGATCAAATATCAAATAGTAATAATAATAATAAAAACTAGGATTGTAAATATTAATATATTGTATCGAATAACAGGTTACGTTTGAAAAGATCATTTCTGCATCATCCAATCCTTAAAGTAGTGGCTAAACTGGTGGATTTGAACTGAAGCTACTGAATTTTCCACTGATTCTACATTTGACCATTGACAAGCTGCTGTTGGGGCACACTGTCATCCTACATGTGGTAAAATATCACAATGGGAATTTAACTTAATTAAATAGCTTATTATAGCCTAGGTATAATCATTTTAATAAAAAAAGAATGAAATTGAAAAATTCAATAAATAAATAAATAAACATAAAATTATAACCACTCTCTTGTTCTATAGATTACTCTATTCATTTAAATTTATAAATAAACATTACAACTTTTAAAACACATGTAATATTCAGTTTCAATATAAATGACATTATAAAACATTCATAAGTGAAACATCATTATGCAGATGCACAGGGACACATCATCAGTGATGTATCTTGGGGTCATTGGGTGTTTCGGGTCTTTCAACATCTGACACCCTCACCCAGGCGACCCAGCCGGGCTTGATCAGACCCCAGCCTGTGTCCCAGCAGCGATTGCCCACGGTTCTTCCCTCTTAATCCAAAGCAAACATAGTGGTTCTCTGTGGTTCGGCTGCGGAGGGAATGCCCTTCTCTTTGCCTACCTGAGGATACCTATAGCGTAAATGCTCTGCAGAGTGATCATCCTGCAAGTCCTCTGCAGCCCACCTCAAGAGGCTCACAACGAGTTTGCCAGCCCAGTTGGGCAGTTGGCTCTTGCGTTGGCTTTTGAAGTTAATGGGGAGGAGAATGTCGGTTCACAATGACATTTGTGGGTACACAACATTATACGGGGAAGGAAACAGTATGGTTCTTACAACAATTGGGGGGTTGGTTGGGGGGCAGTCGTCGCCTAATGGTTAGAGAGTCGGACTTGTAACCCGAACGTTGTGGGTTCTCAGGTTCAGCAGGGATTGTAGATAGGGGGAGTGAATAGCCAGAGTGTTTTCTTCCACCCTCAAGACCACGACCTGCATTTTACCCAAGTGCCAACAGCGCAGTGAGATGTGACACACACAAACACACACACCCACACACACACACACACACACACACACACACACACAACACACACAACAAAACCACACACACAAACCACACACACACACACCCACACACCACACACCATGTGAAACACACACCAGAGCAGGGGGCAACCATTTGTGTTGCGGCACCCGGGGAGCCTTGCTCAAGGGTCTCACCTCAGTCATGGTATTGAAGGTGGAAGAGAGCGCTGGTCATTCACTCCCCCCACCTACAATTCCTGCAACTCTCCAACTCTCTAACCATTAGGCCACAACTGCCCCAACGTTATCCCGCTCTGTGAAATGTATCCTTGCCTGATGAATCTTCAGGCCGTGCAGGTTCTGGCATACTTTTCCACAGATGCATCTTGCTCTCATTGTTGAATTTCTGTTTGCATGGGTTGATACCACTGAGTCTGTCCTGTTGGGGTTCTCATTAATACCTGGTCTCCATGTTATGAATATCCATAAAATAGATTACAGGTGTCAAAATATTAGGTCTCGTGTTTATGTATCAAATAAATGTCCAAAAAAAGTTAAATTAATTCAAACATCGATCCACACAATCACCTGAATTCAGTAAAAAAAGAGGATTAATCTATAAAATTGTGCTTTTGCATACGTTTTCACAGTTTAAGAGCAGTAAGGCAGATCTCAAGTGACAATACGGTGTTAAAAACTTCACCTAGCGTCAATGACTTTTATACTGCATGGGCAAATATATTTCCATCTGAAGTTAGGGGTAGGGGGCACTTTCAGACCCAATACAATATTAATGCCCACTCTATACGTGTGCAGCCTACCAACACCCCCATAATGCATCAGTGTTACCCTGACTCTGCACTTTTATGCGGCAGCCTCATCATTTGACGTGATGAAAGTTGTCTCACACCCTTAAGGGGTCACGGCGTCTGCCAGCGTCACAGGGTTTTTTAATACCTCTCTACGTGCACCTGGCTTTCCTGTAATGAAAGGTGTTGCTGTCAGGATAGACAATTTTACCCTGAGCAAGATCCTGCCTGTGGCTAAAACCGAACTGCAGCCTTTATGATATTAAAATTGGATCAACTTTACTGAAGAAAAATAGGATTTGACAAATAATAACTGTTATTGAAAATAAAGTATAACTGCTATGGAAATGTACTGTAGCGTCTCGACCAATCTGACACACTAATTTTAATTTGATTTAACAAATAAATTATTCATTAGATAAACAAATCGGTCACAGTCCCCTCATCAATAAACTGGATGCCAGAGGATTCATGCTGACACCTGGCCCTCTGGCACAATGACAAATAATCATGATATCATGTTTTATGAACCCCCAGGAATGTGAGTGGGCTAACCACCTCATTGTCCCCATAAGCAAATACACAAGGAGGGACTTTTCTACTACTTCTTCATAGGAAACCTTTCTGTGAATGAAACAAAAAATTCTTGAGCATTGTGTATATTATTGCGGTGTTATTAATCTGTTGTATATAGACTATTTGATTCATGCTTACGCTAAACCAATCAGTCATTATAACCTTAAATATACCTTGTTTAGTATCTTTGAATTTGCCTTCTTATGATCGAAACCAGCGTGTTTTGAAATTCGCCTTTTTATGATCGAAACAAGCGTGTATATTATATATTGGTTCATAGGCAATATATATTAGGGCCCTGAAAATCGTTAATAATTTCGATTTAAGTCAATTTGCAAATTACCATGCTTAGAGAAAAAAGGGTCGTAAACCCTCCAGCAATTACCACCTCCCGCTCGGAATTTCCATCTATCTCATTGGACAAGCCCATCTTGAAAGGCGGGGATCTTCTCCGACCTTAAAGGCCCCACACCATGTGACCCGCCCAGTCGGTGGTTCGGTCAGATGCTAAGATGAAGCTGTGAGAAAACGCTTCAGGATACCAAAAAAGTGTGCCAGGCCTTTCTTCGGCCTAGACCTTTCCATTCATCAAGATCCTCTGACTCAAAACTCGTTCTTTTCATCGACCCAAATTCAGCAAAGATCAACTGGAAAACTTAAGATTGCATCAGGAATCTCTTTCAGACAAGGCGAGACTGCAAGTACAAACTTAGTCTTATTAATTGATACAATAAGTATCAGTTACACCTTTTTACAAAAGTGTGTTTGAAATAAGAATCTGACGTATCCCTAAAGGTTTAGATCTGCTGAATATGCAAATGGTTCCATAAATTTCATTCCTTATGCCTCTTTCTGTACTGAGTTAAACTTTAACCCTTTCCTATACCAACTGTATGTGTGTGTGTGTGTGTATGTGTATGTTAGACCAATTTAAGTGTTTATGTAGTATGTTAGAATAGTTTAAGTGTTTATGTAGTTAATAAAAACCTTACTTTTATCACACTTGACATGTTCATTGTTTACTCATAACCGGAGACAATAATCATGCAGATTTACGTTACAAAATTATAGAATTGTACAGTAAGAAAGTAATTCCCCTTAACCAGGAAATTAACGTTCTTAGAATTGACAAGACAGTGACCCTGAGAGGTCAGCTAAATATCTACAGCGGATCTAAAATATGAATAATTAATTATAACTAGTTATGGAATAGTCATATTTCTTGGTTTGAGCTATTCGCTACAGTACTCATCAAAAATAAAAGGAAAAGGTATCCCAAGCCAAAGCAAAGTGCTTACATAAGGAGATACGTGAAGGGCTAACAGATCAAATATCAAATATTTAAAATGATCTATTATTTAAAAGTAAGTGTACTTAACATCATTTTTATTTAATTATAGTTTAGTAGGAACATTTTTATGTCAAATAGTTTTAATGTAAAATAGTTATGGACTAAACAACCCATCTAGTTATGGATTCGCACACTCACACACACACCCACACACAACACACAAATGCACACACACCACACACACACACACACCACACAAACACACACACACAAACACAAAAACAAACACACACACACACACACAACACACACACACACACACACACTGTCCAGGTCTTTTACTGTACTCTTTTGTGGAGGTGTAATTGCAACTTGACATGGTGTTCATGCCATATTTCACACCGGCCTGCGTTAGTGCATAGGTATGCAAATATGGGAATGGAAAAAGGGAACCTCTACATCAAATCACGTGCAGACACACACACACACACACATATGCTCAGCAGGTATAAAAGATAGATGTGAGCGAATATGAAATGTGTTCATGGCAGCCAAGAAAGGGAGGGAAAAAATAAAATATTAAAGATGTACAGGAGTCTGTAAGAATACTGCCACTAAGATCAGACACGGAGTGCTAACACAGTAACAATGTCTGTCAATCAATGTCTGTCTGGGACAGGATAGGACACACAGCTGGGGACTTGTTACAAATCCTACAGGGAAGCTGTAGCCAGACTAGTGTTATAGAGCCACTGATGTGGGGGTGAAAACCAATACTACAGTTTCACAGGTAATATTGATCCAGTGGCTCTGTCTCTCTGTCTTGCTGTCAGGAATCACGACTTTGGGAAGTGTTATCTCTCAAATGAGTCAAACGTAAAGGGGCTATCTGTTAGTGACTGGAGGTACACAATACATACAGCACAGAAAGAGATACAGAGAGGAAGAGAGATTACTAAATATTTAACCTGCCCTGAAACCTTCAGTACTGATAATGCAAAAACTGAAAAATCTGAGGCTGGGAGAGGGAGGAAGGGCTAACAGCAATTTTGCCCCTCCACACTTTTTCTATATATACTCTCCATTTGTGTGTGTGTGTGTGTGTGTGTGTGCATAATATTATTGTGCACGTAAACTCTTAAAATTAAAATTGTGTGTGTGTGTGTAATAATATATATTTATGATAATAATATTATAATATATTATATATCTTATATATATTCTATATATATAATACCCGCCCCCCCAGAGCAGCTTAAATGCAACAAAATTTTACTAAAGAGGTATGCTTGCCTTTAAAATGTTTAATTTCGAAAATTATGCATATATAAATAGTGGAAAAAAAATAAATGATGTTTTTTTGAACCAGAAAAAGATACTGGATACATACTGATACAATCGCTTACAATTAAATTTTTTAGCATTGGTTTTTTTTTTTTGGGGGGGGGGGGGGGGGGGGGGTAATGCATCAATTATGCTGACTTGAACACTCCTCGCCTTGACCTACAGCGATAAAACTGCCTCTCATGTAAGAATCTTTATGTCCTTCTCTCTGCTAAATTCAGTTAACTTGGACTCAAAAAATCTCATTGGCTGTTAAAAATAATAATAAATATTAATACCAAGGCTAAAAAACAAAGTGCTCCTGGGTCACAGTGGCACCTTGGCTTCTCCTCTCTGACCTACAGGTTCACATGTCTGTCGCTTTTATTTAGTAAAATCAGCACTTTCAGTGCTTTCTTCGCAATAAGTTACAAAAAAAAATCTTTACACGTAGCACATGAAATGCTTTTGTGTTGTTCCCTGTACAGTTCAGTGCTGGTTGACTGTATTAGAGTGCTGACCGGCAACACCTCTGTTTACTACAATTGTGATGATTAAATGTTTCATCCAAAACAAGAAACAGGCAGAGATGGTGGGGGAAGTGATTACTTTTAAGTGGGTCACAGAAGCTCAGGAAAAATAAATTTATCTTGCATGGCAGCAGAGTCTCTCTCTCTTTTCTCTTCCTGTAGTGAACGTTGTATGTGAGCACAGTAGACGATCGAAGAGTTTCTGACAAGAAACAGATGGTGCTGTGAAAATAGCCTGCTACTCTCAATCTCTTCCTCTCTGTCTCCTCAATGCTAGTCTTCAACTCATCTCTGGAACAGTATACTGTAGTCAAGTCCAAGTGTGCAGGAAGGCAGGATCACAGCCTGCAGCACACATCCGGGATACAAACTATGAAACCATATGTTGTGAGTTACATGGAGAAGAATGGCTGTCTGAGCTGATGTACAACTACTACATTGATAAAATCTGATCAAAATAATCGAATTGGACCGACTAAAAATTTAATCAAAGCCACAAGTCACAAAACTTGTTAGCAGTTTTCAGTTAATTCAAGCCATTAGTGTGTTCAGTTGTGTCAGACTGTAAATATACCATTCAAAATATTTTATTTGAAAGAAATGAATACTTTGTCAACAAGGATGCATTAAATTGATAAAATATGACATTTGTACAATAAAGACATTTGTAATGTTACAAAACATTTATATTTTAAATAAATGCTGTCATTTTAAACCTCTTATTTAAAGACCCTTGAAAACAATGCATCACAGTTTCCAAAAAAAAATTAGGCAACACAACGGTCAACACTGATGATGATAATAATAGGAAATGTTTCTTGAGCACCCAGCAGCATATAAGAAATATTTCTGAAGGATCACGTGACATTAAAGACTAGAGTAATGGTTGCAGATTTGCTGTAAAATTGTGGTAATATTTCACAACATTATTGCTTTCGCTGTATTTTTGATTAAATAAATGAAGCCTGAGCATAAAAGACTTCCTAAAGATCTTACTGACCCCAAACTTTTGAATGGTACTGTCTTAAAACTCTGGGTGTTTCTATAACAGTCAAGACATGGGGTGACTTCCTCATTGAGATGAGAAACTAAAATAGTATACTAAACAAACCCAAGCAAGCCTTTGCAATAACTTTAGCATTGTATTTAATAAAAAAGTAAACAAAGTAGTGGAGTTTCTGCTATGGTTGGATAAAAAAAAATGGACTCTGAGTTATAATACAATCATAACATGAAGAGAATGTTAAATTATACTGTATATTCAAGGTACTTTTCATATAAGTTCTATCAACATTTTAAACAGAAATTCTTTTTCAGCCTTTCAGCCAGTTGTGCTAGTTATCAGCACAGTGCAGTTGTTACAGGGCTGACAAGACGTGAGACATGCGGATCCATAAGCAAGCTTTATTTAAAACAGAGGAGGTCAGAAACACAGGCAGGATCGAACAATGGCAAACAGGTATATGACGGGCAAAAACACAAGAATAGTCCTAAGGCTAGCACAGGTCGACGATCGGCAGACAGAATCAAAGGGGCGAGACGAGAGGGAAAAAACCAGTAACAGGCAAAGATCAAAAACCGCAAAAAAACAGGCAGACTGGTAGGACTGGGAAATACGAGGGCTCTGCTAACTTAGCTATCACTGCTGCGATAAGCGATACAATACTCAGCAGTTTGTAGGGTCGGCTGATGTGTATTAGTGAATGTGGATTGGATACGCTGTTTGCAATCAGTGCTGTGTGCAATCAGTCCAATGGATGATGGGATATGTAGTCCGGGATGATATGCATCAGTTTGTGTAGTGCGAGAGTCGATGTAATGGAAAGGGTGACCTCTGATGACAAGCAGACGGAAGTTCATGGACCGGATTCGTGACAGAGCCCCCCCAAGGAGCGGCTTCCAGACGCTCAAAACACTTTACGATCCCGGAGGGAGGTGGAGCGGAGGCGGAACAGGGGGAGGGATGGAGGTCCAGGTCCATGTGGAAGTGGAGAGACTGGGGACTGAGGCAGGACCAGTGGAGCAGAGAGCCAGGGCGGAGCCGGCAGTACAGGTGGAGCTGAAGACCAACAGAGCAGGACAGAAGACCACCAAGGCGAAGCAGAGGACCACCAGAGCAAGACAGCAGAGCGAGCAGTAGACCACCACGGCGGAGCAGGAGACCCCCACGGCGAACCAAACCGATCAGGAGACCATGGCAGAGACTGTAACATAGAGAGAGCAGAGACAAACAACACAGACAGAACATTGGGGTTGAAAGACAAGACTGAGCGTTCAGGGGCAGCCACCCTGGCTGGGTCGGGACAGGGAGAAGTATAATGGCCTCGTCGCCATGCACAGGACCGGCAGAGAGTCAAGCCGGTATCCATGGCAGTGACAGACGGGCAGGAGGGTGCCAGCAGACGGCGCATATCGTGCAGGACAAGCAGGGAGTTCGCAAACGGCCTCTATAGCCGTGACAGGACAGACAAATTTATGTTGCACTGACCGACCTCCTGGCGGAACAGAAACAGGCAAAAGGGGGGGGGGGGGGGGTGGGGAGGGGGGAGTTTTGGATGACTTCCATCGCGTTTACAGGACAGGAAATTAGTTCATAAGTGGCCTCTGTGGCAAATTCAGGGCTGGACGTAAGTTCACAGACAGCCTCTACGGCCGGGTTGAGACAGGACAATTGTTCACAGTTGGCCTTCGTGGCCGGTTCAAGACAAGACGAGAGTTCATCAACGGCCTCTGCGGCCGGGTTGACAAAGGACGAGAGTTCAATAACCATGACAAGCATGACAAGCATGACTGGGGATTCAGAAATGGTCTCCTTGACCAGTGCAGGACAGGACACTAGTTCATAGGCCGTGACAGGACAGGCTGAAAGTGCGTTGCTGGGCGCCACCACCACGCAAGGAGCTGAAGTGAGCACCGCCGTTTCGGGAGATTCTGCAGCATGCGCCGCCACCTCTGAACAGACTGCAGCGGATACCATGGCCTCTAGGAGCACAGCAGCGGACACCGCTACCACGGGAGGTTCTGCAGCGTAAGCCGCCACCTCTGGAGATGTTGTAGCAGGTGCCGCTGCCTCTAGCAAATCGGCGGTGGAGTACGCGGCCCAGATACACCATAAAGCAACCCCCCATATGGGAAATGCTGCAGACAGGGGAATGAGTTCATGAACAGAAGGGTTAGAGTGAGTGGGTTTGGGGATACCAGCTGTGCGTGCAGACACCAGCGGTGCATCCCTCACACTGGATACCAGACTGGGATACCGAAGGACTGACCTTGATAATCTGGGTGAAACAGACAGGACATGACATGACTCTGGATGATCAGCTGTGACGTGACGTGGCTCTGGATGATCAGCTGTGATGTGACGTGAATCTGGATGAATAGCTGAGACGTGACGTGACTCTGGATGAATAGCTGAGACGTGACAAGGCTTTGGATGAACAGCTGAGACGTGACGAGGCTCGGGACGAACAGCTGAGACGTGACAAGGCTCTGGCAGATCAGCTGAGACTTGAATTGACTCAGCAATGGAAGCTGTGACTTGAGTTGACTCATGAAGATCAGCCGTGATTTGACTTGACTCATGAAGATCAGCAGTGATTTGACTCGACTCATGAAGATCAACTGTGACTTGACTTGACTCATGACGATCAGCTGTGACTTGACTTGACTCATAAAAATGAACTGTGACTTGACCTGACTCATGAAAATCAACAGTAACTTGACTTGATTCATGAAGATCAGCTGTGACTAGACTAGACTCATGAAGATCAGCTGTGACTTGAATCATGAAGATCAGCTGTGACTTGAATCATGATGGCAGCGTGAAATAATGGGGCGCTGTTGTGTCGCCATTTGTAGCGTTATAGTTGTGAGCGTGCTCTAGTGTGGCCGCCATTTTGCGAATGGGCTACGCTGTCGCCGCCATCATGCGAGCGCGCTCTGGTGCGGCCTCCATTTCACGAGCGGGTTGCATCACCGGAGTAGCGATCAGTAAACTTGAATATCCTGGAGCTTGTGGTTGACTAAACTCAGCAGCCACCATTACAGGCACAGACGCGGTGTTTTTTTTTTTTTTTCCACTTCTTATCCGAAACCACAGTAGACACAGAGTAACGTCAATAAAGCTAATACACAAACTGAGCGAGTGATGAACGTGGACCCTCGCGTCTAAGTTTAGACTTGAGAGGTTGATTTATGCCATCGCAGAAAAACTCTATCAACAAACAGTCCGGTAAATCAGAGTAACGCAATGTCCAGATACTCTTGAATGTAATCCTCGAGTGAGCGTGTGCCCTGCTCGAGGGCTAACAACAGTCTTGCAGTGTCCACACCTGGCCAATGTTTACATGAGAAGCTGCTGGATCCTTGTGTGGCCGAGTATTCTGTTATGGGGCTGACAAGACGTGAGACGTGTGGATCCATGTGCAAGCTTTTATTTAAAGCAGAAGAGGTCAGAAACACAGGCAAGGTCGAACAAAGGCAAACAGGTAAATGGCGGGCAAAACACAAGAATAATCCAAGGGCTAGCGAAGGTCAACGAACGGCGAACAGAATCAAAAAGGGCGAGACTAGAGGGATAAATCCAGGAAACAGGCAAAGATCAGAAAACAAAGGGAAAACACAGGACAGGGCAAGACTAGGCTAGGACTGGAAAACTAACGAGGGCGCTGTAAAGTAGCTATCACTGATGGTGATAAGCGCGTACAATACTCGGCAGTTTGATAGGAGTCAGATTGAGTGATAGATATGAATGTGTGATGCGATACAGCTGTGTTCAATAGTGCTGTTTGCAATCAGTGCAATGGATGATGGGATTTGTAGTCTGGGATGATATGCAACAGTTTGTGTAGTGCGAGAGTCAATGTAATGGAAAGGGTGACCTCTGATGGCAAACAGACGAAAGTTCATGGACCGGATTCGTGACAGCAGTCAGCTGTCAAATGCTGACTATAATGTTGTACAACTCCCAAGTATGATTTATGAAACATCACTCATTCACACGTATTTCAGAACGTTCGTTACTGTATAAGATACTTTTGAGGCTTGCAGGAGTGTATATCGCCCTTTCCATAATTATAGTACATTTATTTCCCTGTTTTTAAAGCATTAGAGGCAAAAATGCTGTCTTTTTTTACGTAATGAATGTTAGAAACATTAATATATTATATCATTTTAAATACATTTAAAAGCATTTCTGTATCTCCCATAAAACAAGGATTTTGGCCTGTCTAGCATCAGAGGTCCTGACCATTTTGACAGCATCCAGCAACTAAAATTATACTACAATAAGTTATAATTTTGATATACACCACCATTCAAAAGATTGGGGTCAGTAGGATTTTTTTTTTAAGTCTTTAATGCTCATCAATTCTGCATGTATTTGATCAAGAAATGCAGTAAAAAGTATGACTGTAAATTATTATTATAATTTAAAATAGTTGTTTTCTATTTTAATATTTAAAATGCAATTTAATCCTGTGATGGCAAAACTGAGCCAGTGTCAGTGAATACAAGCACTAATTATTTACCCAAACTTTTGGACAGTAGCATATTCCGATAAATTGATATTTATTAATTATAGTAAACTACTATGTCAATAACTTTACTGACATTTAATTTGCCCCTACCATGTGCATGCAACCTTGCTACCACATGACTGTCACCCATTACAAAAAATCTTATTACATTTCCTCCATTTTTACAGTTGATCAGTAACTACAAAACAACATTGATTCCAAAACTATCAATCCCCTGCTTAGTGAATTAATTTAAACTTAATTTATAACCCTTTTACTTGCAACATGTTGTAGTGTACTTTTTATTTTATTCTACAAATGTCGACGTTTATTTTTTAATGGATAGAAAATAATAATAATAATAATAATAATAACAAATGAACAAAAATAACACTGCTTACATAATATGGGGTTGACAATCACATTTTTTGAGGGTTAAGAATCTCATTTCTCAAATCATTTAAACTATTTTGTACCCTATTCAACTCATGAAAAGTGGCATTCAGTTTCCCTATTAGGAGGTAGGTGGCACCATTATACTGAAAATGAAATGTTTGTGAATAACACACAGGGGCAGATGTCAAGTGGGTGACCACCCTGCCAACAGTACCATGAGCACGAAAGGGGGAACTGAATCATTCACTGAACTTGCCATAATCTTTTCAAAATATATTATTGTGTGTGTGTGTGTGTAAACCACTGGCATGTCTGAAAGAGTTACTTCCACATAGATGTATTCATCTAAAGGCCTAGTGAACCAAATAATATGAAAAAGAATTAGAAAAAAACGTGAGGTAGAAGACAGAGAGAGACAGAGATGGAAAAAGAAGAGATAAACGAGAAGACTGAAAGATTGACAACAGACATAAGTCCCAGTATGCACTAGGGCAGTATCCTCTCACATATTTGTCTTAAATACAGGTGACTGTGAAGAATCTTACATATAAAACAGACGGGGATGCACTTCACTCCCATTCTAGCTTTAAACAGAAAAATAATACCCTTGCATTCCCTAGGCATTATAATAGAGAGGCCAGGAAGCTTTACCTCTTTATATCTCCCGGGCTGGCTTCTTCAAACAAAAATTGCTTTTATTTGGAGAAAATATCCTCCCCCCCTCTGAAATAATGCCTTTATTCCCTGCTCTTATGGGGTTGGGTAGGAGGATGTGGCTTTGCTTTTGCATATGCATCTGCCAAAGCCAAGAGATTTTCATGTTACAACATGAAAGCTGTATATGTGATATAGTTGCGGCGGTCACACTGCGATGCTCCGAGACTCAAAACAACCCTAACGTGGTTCTTCAGCGTGGGATTATGATTTGGAAGTAAAATTTGATCACAAAAGTTTCTTGAAGTTTGAAATTGCACAAGCACATTAGGCAGGGCTCCGAGGAACAATATTTCATGCCACATGGTGGTTGTTCTTGATTTGGAAAGTACTTTGGACAGTTTTATGGCTACGAGGATGAAAGTATACATGTTTCTATTAAGTTTTGGAAAGTAGTTGAATTAAAAGTTACTGAGAAGAGACACCTTTGCACACTGAAAGCTTTCTACATGAGCATACTTTGTCAAAAAAGAAAGAAAAAAAAAGATTAATGAACTACATTTCTTGGATGCTCAGTTCAAATAAATATCTGCTCTATTGGCTTTTAAAAACTTTAGATGCTATCGAAACAAAATCTCGTAAAAAACATATATACATGAAAATAAAAAATAAAGTTCTTCTTCTTCATGGTGTAAACAGCTAATAAAATTCCCTCTTCCAGCCACCATCACAAGAAAAAAAAAAAGGTATCTCAGTCAGTTATTTTTATCAGCCATCTATTGTGACAATTCAGTCTCTCTTTGCAGCTACAAAGAAAGCGGATGTATTATATCACATTTTAACCGGCTTCATTACAGGTGACAGATTTCAAACACAATCAGTGTAATTTGTGGCATAATGTGAGGAGACTGTTCCTGACCACTCTGAGGGCATGACTCTTTCTTCTGCTCATTTATACAGAGTTCCGAGGAAAACCAGCTGGCTGTAACATCATGCAATGCAAATGACTTCACTTAAGCCTAAAAACACTCTAGATATAAAGTATGGATACTGCAAGGAAAGGTAAATTTAGGTTATTCAGTTTTGTAATATGAGCTCAAAAACCCACAATTCTTAACTGTCAGCTCATGATGTTGTTGACAGCTCTATTCATACTGAATGAATTGCATTTTGAGTATTTATTTATAACTTATCTTGACTATTCCTATTTTGCTTCTATGTTATAATAGTTTGCTGGATGGCCTTGAGAAAAAAAGCAGTCAGAGAAAATGCACATATTTTATCATTGCATTAGTTGTTCTTTTTACAATTTAAATGAGTCTGACTCAAAGAGATGCCAAGGCTGTTTCTGTCAATAAGACTGACTGGTGCAGTGCCACACAAAAGCTGTTTTTACACCACCGTATCAGAATATTCCTGAATAGACAGAGTAAAAGTGTATTCATAGACTTTAAATTTAAAAGCCAAATGTAAGTTTATTTTCCAAATACAGGTGCTATATGCTTCATTACATCTTCATGAATAATGAGATACATTCCTTTCAGTTTCTTGTTTATCCTGAATATGTGAATACTGAAGGCTGCTAAATGAGTTCCATCAGACTCAGAATGACAGAAGGCTTATATAATCTACTAAATACTATGCACTTAAACTATGCACTATGATGTACTCCTGAATTTTAGAAGGTTATTTTTGATGGCCCTTCTCCTTTTGTTTTGTGAGGAGGAAAGATGAAAGATTTAAGTGGATCATTTCTCAACATTCCACACTTTGGCCAACTGACCTAATATGTAACCATTGTAGGACGGGTTACTGAAGCACGCTGGTTAGACAAAAGTTTATTTTGAAACAAAGAAAGCAAAAAAGAAGCAATGGATCCTCATGATTGGAAAGGCTGTGTGACCTGGTGCCTCAGCTCGGTCGGTGTGGAGGAAAGATTTAAAGCTTGCTTACAGGACGGAGAAGGACAACAACAGCAGATCGATAATGGAAATGGTAACCTGTCCATTGTCTTGATGAGCTGGGTTTGAAGTTTTAAAAGGTAAACCATAATTTTGTCACAGAATCAACAACAATGGACTCCACAGATTTCAGAGGTTGTGGGCAGTGTAACCACAGAAGAAAGCAAACTTATGTGTATTTATTTATTTGTTTTGAGAAAGAACCATTGTGTACCAGCTACCATGTTCCAAAACAGAGACTTCTGACTTCACCAGAAATCCACAGTTAGGTCCACCAGCTGAAAAAGCCAGGTGCTCTTTTGAAAACACCCAGCTATGGATACCCAAAGACCGGCAATATTTATTTCTTCTTCATTGTAGTCTCGTCGTTGTACAAGTAGAATGTGAGGCTGGTGTTATTTGTCCCACCCCTCCTCCACTATGATTAGACAGCAGGGCAAAAAGTGACAGTGTTGAGAGCCCCTCTTTACCCAAAGTTTTTTACCCATTTTTTTAGCTCTCGGCAACCAGAAAATAATGCTAAGCGCTCAGTGTGAAAGCCACACTGCTGGCATTTTCAAATATGTGCAACTCCCTCAGGAAAAAATGCTTTGGTGGACACACAGTCTTATGGTTTTGCACAAATTTAAGTGTATGAGGCCACATGAACATTATACAACTAACTACAGATATATTTGTTTATAAACTTTAACTTTTAAGCAAATGAAATGCATTAAGAAGTCACACCCCTGTAAAGCTAACCATTTTGTTTCATTACACATCATCTCCTGAACATCAGCCAGCGGAAAATAAGGTTGGAATTTGGGAATATGCCACATCTGACTTTAAATGGAACAATGCATAATAAAGCCTTTTACTTATCCAAATAAGCAATACTAAAAACCACTGGTCTTATCCACAAATCCAGCTTGGTGCTAAAGTCATTCCCCAGGCCCTGGGGTTGCTTCTGAAAAAAGCGCTTGATTATTTGTCTTTTAGTGGTGCAAAGTAAGTACAAGTGTAGTGCAAGAGTACAAAAATCAGAAACTAGCCTCAGTCTATTTATATACAGAAATAAAATAGAAGTGGTAAAACTTGTTTCACAAACATTTAGTGCCAGATGTGCAAAAAACATTACATTATATTTTCTGTTGATAACTGTAAACCTAAAAAACTAATTCTAGCATTGTTATTTTGTTTATGTATACAAGCATCTGACAAGAAAGTGCTACATGGTCAGAAGTCAGAGACATTAAGTGGGGATATCTCTCAACCAAATTGAATGGCCTAAATGTACAACATGAACAAACAAGAAACATTGATGGGATGTGGCAGAATTCCAGGAGTAAGCAGAAGTGTGCTGAGCGGTAGCTGATGGAGTTGTGTATATTGTATTAGCCCGGCAAGATATTATAGCGCTGCTCTGATGTGTCGACATACCTTAATTTAATGACCTGGAAACAGAAAGTAGCGTGTAATCAAATGACCCCGAGGCAAAATAGGGAGTCTGAAAGTCAACAACCCCCAGGTCAACATAAATTAGCTAACGTTATAACATGAGAGCAGTGAGCTGGCATGAAATCTAATGAGGAGAGAAGGCCGAGTGTGACCACGCCACAGCTGACAGTCGGAGAGTGGTAGGTGTTCGTGCGGTGAGCAGAACCACAGGAAAGTGGATCGGCAAGGACACCACTGAGAGATTCCAGCATTGTGGACATCTGGCTCATTCCCACTGGCCTTTGAAACACCCATCAAAGCAGTCAGTGCTGGGCAAGAACAAACTACCCTGAGGGCATGGAGAGGCAAGATGTTTGGGTAATTTTACTGTGGTGGATTCCAAGCGCTGCAGGTTAGAGAGGAATGGACACAATCAAAGGCAAGAGAAGGTGAAATAACAAATACTCCACACAAATGCTGAGATGATGCACTTAAAAGAGTTGTTAGTGGCTGATATGTAGTAAAGAAGTTGGAATTTTACCATAGTTGCTTTTCGTGAAACAACTTACAATACACTTTCTTGCTAAACAGACCAGCTTACCTGGTAACTAACATATGTTTTAGACAACCCAGGCTTATTGGAAATATGTGACTCTGCCTGCATTTCTACAAAACAGCAAAGATGTACCTAAAAATACTTTTTTTTGCAGTTTCCAGGTGAAATGAACACACCAACAGCTTTTGTTTCTTTGCATACAAATTATGATTACAGGTGCGGATTATTGATAAATTAAGGCTTATTTTTGCACAGGTTCTTGCACAATTCTATGTCATGACTCTAAAACACTGTTATCATAGCGCATGATTTGTAAACTAAAACATTTTGATGTTTGCATGACATAAACCGCTCCTTATACATGGCTTTTCTGACATAGTAAGCTTGCTCAGTAGCTCACCTGATACAGTGTGGAATGATCAGGTATGAGTCCCCTTAAACATGAGTCATATCCACAAAACAACTTAAATGTCATAGTTGCTTCTGCAAATGTGTTTTCAACGCATATTTGCTTTTGTTAACACTATCTGTTAGGTTTAGAGTACGCTTTAGTGTAGGTTGTACATTAATTTCAAATGCGACAGAGCATTAACTTTTAGCGACTCTCAATGGATATTTCAATTCTGAACAGCCGTGATATGTATGACCAACATGAAATGTTGCCACAGTCACATTTCAGAGAAAATTAAACACACTATTCATCGCTATACAGTGGACAGTTCACTTAGAAACTGCTGCGAAACATGCTACAAGCAACGCAGTATCTATCTGTCAATGTGCACGTAAGCATGATTTAGATACTACAATCATACGCCGTAGAATGCAATCTATATCAATCAGTTATAACACATACAGTAACAGGCTTCTCTGTGAGTTGTAATAGTTTTACTAGTAACCTTAGAGCTAGAGATTAAAATCATTATTCAAAGGCATTGATGTCATTTTTGAAAGACCATTCTCTCCCTTTTCTCACTCTTGATCTTTCTGTTCTCTCTTAAGCCCACTCTACGGCCCAAGATCATTGGTAGGATAAGTGACGGATGAGCATGTATGTGTATGTGTATGCGTGTGCGTGTTAATGGTAGAGTTCAAGGTTTAAGAGCTTTTCTAACATGCTCATTTACTGAGTAATGGCCGAGGGGCAAAGAATGTCAGCCCAGAGAGCACACACACACACACACACACACACACACACACACACACACACACACACACACACACACACATTAGCTATACAGAGAAGACCACTCTCAGCTTCTGCTAGTATGTTGTCAGGGTTTTCAGCAAAACAAATCCATACTATCGACCTCTAACCGTGATACTTGATACTCTGAACACAGATGCACAAACATACATGTTCATTCAGAGATGCACAAAGGAATTGTTTTGTTTGTTATTGAAAGCAATTGTAATGAGAGATATTAAATTAATTCTACAAAATTAACATTATCAAGATTTAATTAAATGCAGGTATGATTTTGTTAAGTCATTAGTAGACAAATGCATCAGAATCAGAACAAACTGATGAATTATTTAAATGCAAATGCATGTATGTTTGCTCCAGTCTGTAATTGGACAAAGACAGTCATACTCCATATTATTTTCCCTGACTTATTTCCTCCTTATTGAATTTCCGCTCAAACTGCAGAATCTTTGCTCTGTTACTAATGAACTCATTCCATCTCTCCCTTCATGCCATCTTCACTCGCATCCTTTCTGTCTTCCAACAACCTGTATCGCCTCCCAACTCTGTCTCACATCATTTGCAATCTGCTGCTCTCCCTAACTTTCTTTTAAACACAAAAGCACACTCAAGAAACAAATATGTAGCAAATATATATATATTATTATTTTTTTGTTTAGTTTTTAGTTTTTTACATTTTTTATTTCTTCTCTTACATTTTGGAACAACACAAGGGTGAACTATAACAGTCACATTTTTTAAGGCATTTTTTTTGTCCAAGGGGTCAAGGTTCGGTCCAAGTTAGTCACTGCTGGTAAATTATTTAACTCCTTTATGACTCCTGACTTGACTTTATGGATGCAAAAATTAGCTTTTTTCATTGGTGGCTAATTGGCTATTAAAGGAATGGTTCATAAATGGTTCATTAAAGGAATGGTAAAAAATAAAAAAATAAATAAAATATATTCAAACAGCTGACAAAAACATCACAATAATCCAAAGTAGTCTAATTCTGTATCCCTATCAATCAAATGAGACTCGCAGCAAATTACGGATTGAATCAATTTCAATCACACACACAAAATCCATATATATATATATATATTTTTTTTTTTATTTTTTTTCTAATTCTCAAAAAGCCATATACTGGTTATACATCACAAAAAAAGAAGAAAAGATTATCACAATTTCTATTTCATGCTGACTTTAAAGATATTTTTATTTTATCTAGTCAAAAGCTTGAGGAAACTTGCTTCTAAACTGTAGCAAAATTAACATTCTCAAGCACCATATTTCTACAACACGACAGCTCTGCTTTTCTGGTCTTCCTCCCTTTAGTCTACTCTGTTTATTAAAAATTCTGCTAACATGATTATATTATGTTGCAATGTTTAGAATTGATCAAACACACAAACGCACACACATCCCTAATAGTATTTCACATGCATTCTCATTTCCTCTGCTCATTACCAGGTCCACATGGAATTTGCATCCAGAGAATTCCAGGGAATGCTCCACAGATTTCTGCAGTGCCCATCATTCATAAACTGCTTGTGTGCTCATTTAATAAATATTTTTGGCAAATCTGATTATTCTTTCAGCTACCCTTTCAGCTCATTTAACACATATTACTATTGAATTCTACAAATTTCCCCTCTGCACAGAAAATGCAATCAAAGTCTACATATTTCAACTGGGCTTTACTCATAACAAGTATGGCGACACCTCTCTTCCCATTTATCATTAAGATCACAGGGCTCCAGTAAAAGCCAAATGAGAGCCAGAAGACCGAAGCATCCCTGACTGTGAGAAACCAGTCATCTCTATTGATTACAGTTTGCTGGGAAAATTGACACCACCTCAGAGTGAACATAATCACTCCACAACAAATGCATCACCTGAGAATGAGAATGAGAGAAATTGCTTTCCATCGCTCTCAAGCTGGGTGGGAGGTTTGGCTCAATAAACCACTAGGATACACTCAGTCAAACTGTCTGTTACCCTCAACACAAACAGATGTGTCTTTATTTTTGAGTCTTGTCCAGTCTACGAATGTATACACAATATAATTTAAATATTATATTCTGGTTTATACTGGTAATTCATTATGAATTGACATTTTGTGTTTGTGCTCCGGAAGCTAAACAAGCTCGTAATTTGAAATTAAGCAAGTTCTTGTGTAAAAATAGTTAGCTTCTATAAGTTGCTAACAAAAGTGGCATGCTACATTAAAAGTATTTAAGTGTAACAAGCCCTTTAAACTAGAATATTAAACAGTCACACAATTGTTGAGCGCTGCTGTTCTCACCAAATATCAAATATCACAAACGTCAAAATAAACACAGCCTAGACATTCAAAACAACAGCACGATTTTGAGTGTGATCGGTTGAACAAATAAGGGATTTATATTGAGTAACTTACACTTTAGACGCAATATTTCCATTTACTTTGTCGTCATTTCCAAACGTAGACAAGTCCTGAATGAATCATATGTGAAAATAACCTAATAATGGCACACACAGTATATTGTCGCCACCTACTGGCATGAAGATATACCTTACATCATGTGTGTTGCAACGGTCAAAATGAGTGTATCCTTACAATGTACACTCAAAAAAAATTAGAATAGGAGATTATTGTAGTAAAAAAAAACTATTTCATTATTTCAACTTCTAAATTCTAAAACAAGTGTAATTCAATGTGTTCCGGCGTTTCTGTTGCAAACATTTGTTTTTTACATTTATGAGCACTTTCTGAGTAAAAATTGATAATTATATATATATATATTATATCTTATATATATATATATAGATATAGATATATATATATATAATCAACATCCTTGTTGATCAACAGCCTTGTAATCTGGAACAGCAGTCCAATAAACCAATCAGGATTGAGGGATAACTTTTCAGGAAATATTTGTTTTAGGCTTACGATCAGGGTTAGGGGCTTCTACACCCTTGTTAATCAGCTAAGATTTCCATCTGATTTTAGGAATAAATTATGGGTAGGGATTGGGTTTAGTCTATATTTTTGGACAGTAAGGTTGATCCAGGATCAACAAAGATGTTGATCCAGGAACATGTCTAACTTGGCAAAATCACGGGGGACCATAGATATTAATATACAGGTGGTACGGAAAGTATTCAGACCCCCTTATTTTTTTCACTCTTTGTTATATTGCAGCATTTGCTAAAATCATTTAAGTTAATATTTTTTCCTCAGTAATGTACACAGCACCCCATATTGACAGAAAACCCAGAATTGTTGACATTTTTGCAATGTATTAAAAAAGAAAAACTGAAATATCATGTTTTAAATTTTATTTTTTTTTTAGTCTAGTATTCAGACCCTTTGCTGTGACAATTATATATTTAACTCAGGTGCTGTCCATTTTTTCTGATCATCCTTGAGATGGTTCTACACGTTCATTTGAGTCCAGCTTTGTTTGATTATACTGATTGGACTTGATTAGGAAAGCCACACACCTGTCTCTATAAGACCTTACAGCTCACAGTGCATGTCAGAACAAATGAGAATCATGAGGTTAAAGGAACTGCCTGAAGAGTTCAGAGACAGAATTGTGGCAAGGCACCGATCTGGCCAAGGTTACAAAAAAATTCTGCTGCAGGTTCCTAAGAGCACAGTGGCCTCCAAAATCCTTAAATGGAAGACGTTTGGGACGACCAGAACTTCCTAGAGCTGGCCGTCCGGCCAAATTGAGCTATAGGGGGAGAAGAGCCTTGGTGAGAGAGGTAAAGAAGAACCCAAAGTCATTGTGGTATGTGTGGAGACAAACCATGCACTGCTCATCCGTAAATCAGTCCCAACAGTGACGCAGGTTGGTGGCAGCATCATGCTGTGGGGGTGTTTTTCAGCTGCAGGGACAGGACGACTGGTTGAAATCGAGGGAAAGATGAATGCGGCAAGTACAGGGATATCTGGACGAAAACCTTCTCCAGAGTGCGCAGGACCTCAGACTGGGCCGAAGTTTACCTTCCAACAAGACAATGACCATAAGCACACAGCTAAAATAACGAAGGAGTGGCTGCACAACAACTCTGTGACTGTTCTTGAATGGCTCAGCCAGAGCCCTGACTTAAACCCAATTGCGCATCTCTGGAGAGACCTAAAAATGGCTGTCCACCAACGTTTACATCCAACCTGACAGAACTGGAGAGGATCTGCACGGAGGAATGGCAGAGGATCCCCAAATTCAGGTGTGAAAACTTGTTGCATCTTTCCCAAAAGACTCATGGCTGTATTAGATCAAAAGGGTGCTTCTACTAAAAACTGAGCAAAGGGTCTGAATACTTAGGACCATGTGATATTTCAGTTTTCCTTTTTTATAAATCTGCAAAAATGTCAACAATTTCTGTGTTTTTCTGTCAATATGGGGGTGCTGTGTGTACATTAATGAAGAAAAAAAAAATAACTTAAATGATTTTAGGCAAATGGCTGCAATATAACAAAGCGTGAACAATTTAAGGGGGTCTGAATACTTTCGTACCCACTGTCTATATATATATATATAATATATATATATATATATATAATTAATCATAGAGAAATATATAAACAAGGAATAGCATTGACAGCAGCAATCGTCCCTACCACCAAGTTTATGGCCTGCCGAATATGGAAACTCAAAATTATCTTTGAGTTTCTAAGTAGTAAATACAACCTGAGAGCCCGTCTAATTTCCTATTAGGAAATTCGTATGTGTGATCATTCTGATAGCATGTGAAGGCAGCTATAGCAAAGCCACTAGAAGGCAAGCCTGCAACCTTTAGCCAAAAAAACATAACGGCTAATGCTAACGGAAAGGAGACCAGAGGTTTCAGAGATTTTTTTGAAGGGATGTCAGTGGAGGAGAGGCTTCACTACACTGAATAAACAGCTTTTTAGAGGAAACAGCTTATCATTTAATGAATTGACAGCCTATCGGCTTATCTTTAACATGTTTTACACTAAAAAATACTTTTGGATTGAACAATTTTTAGAGTTTACCAAGAAAAAAAATACTGTTTTAAAAGAGAAGTCACTGACTTTTTACGACAGGTGGGATTCAGCTTACGACACTTATTCGTTCCTATGGTATCCGTAAACGGCCATTGAGTGTCGCACAACTCTGACTGAAAATCAGTGACGTCAAGGCTGTAGTGTGATTGGTTATTAAGGCACATGTGATCCAAGATAGCCGTTACGCTTTCTCCAATAGTAAGTAATACAGACCCTCTCATCTCCCTATAGTAAGACCATCTCTGGCTATAGTTCCTGAATGAATTGTTTCTAAAAAGGAACCAAACTATTTAATGACTCACACATAGAAGAGTCAATAGGGGTTATGCGCAACGGACTTCCATATTCTGTTAACCGGGTCTTGTTGCTTCCGGTTCAAGCGTTTTGCATATGCTTAGTTAAATATGAAGCAGTTTTACTCGAGATGCCTTCAAAATAGATACCAAAGATTATCATAGTCAATGTCCATCACATATGCGGACTGATATCTAAAAGTTTTTTTAATCTTTATTCTTTTCACATTTAGATATAAAAATGTAATAAAACATCAACAATAAAAACAGCTAGCTAGTGTAACTGATTATCTTAAAAGTCCATAGATATCGCTATTATTTAATATGGCTCTTAACACGTTCCTTTCGTACTAAAAATTAGGATTCGGACCCCCCAGCGGTACAGTCATGCTCGACCTGTGATAGTCTCGTATGGTGCTGGTTTTAAGATCTGCTCGCTGGCCACCGGCGTTTGGTTCACCATCTTTTGTTTTCTTTTTACTAATCTCACCCTCTCATGCCCGCTCGTTTTATACCCCCCTCCTTCCCTCCTCCCCATACTGGCGCAAAGCTATACCAGGCCGTTATTACGAACCCTGTAAATAAACTGATGAACTCAAATCAGGGGTCTCCAGACTCGGTCCTGGAGGGCTGGTGTTCTGCAGAGTTTAGCTCCAACTTGCATCAACACACCTGACTGGAAGTTGCTATGCCTAGTAAGGCTTGATTAGCTGGTTCAGGTGTGTTTAATTAGGGTTGGACCTAAACTCTGCAAGACACCGGCCCTCCATGACCGAGTTTGGACAGCCCTGATCTAAATGAACCGATTTATTGTCAGGGTAGTCCCATATTTCATTTTTGACAAGAATAAAATTGAGGCTGTGAGCGATAGAAGCAGTGCATTCAATGGCTTGTACTGTTGTTCAACAACATTGTTCAGCTGACAAAACATTTTTTCCAAAAAAGTTTTAAAAGCTGTAATTTGTGAAAATGACAAGATCTAGTACCTTTATACAGTGAATGCCATTGTAAAGTACGTCTATCCCTCACAGCTTCATTTTCATCCATGTTAAATTCAATATGGCATCTAACCTGAAGGTCTATTACAATGAATCAGATTTATTAGAAGAGTGCATTGTGTCTCTTTAAGCTGTAAAGCCTGCAAACAATGTTATAATAAGTAGAAAGTAACAAAGTAAAAACGTTAGTTGCTTCAATAGGCCTACTTTTAGCTTTAGTGTGGACACATTACATTCAGTTTATCTACCCTTCTCTCCTGCCTTTTTCTCAAAAACATGATGAGCAGACAGACACTGTATGAGTTACACTGTAAATGATTTCTGTTGTTTACACAGTATTATACTGTTTATCTCAACAGTTTCTTGCTGTATAAGCTGTGTACAGTGTGTTACTGTAGATTTTGTTGTTTTCACAGTATTATATTGTATTCTCAACAGTTGAGTACTGTGTACACGGTTGACAGTATGTTACTGTAGATTTACAATGCATTCTGGGAAATTATCAGTTACTGTAAATCTAAATACAGCAGTGCAAATTGACCCGAAAAACACCACACAGAATTTCGCAGGCAAAATTGCTATTCCTACATACAAAAAATTCAGGACTTTCTTCATAAAAGAAGATATTTTGAAGATTGTGGGTAAACAAATAGTTGCTGGTCCCATTGAAACACTTTTCCTTTTTTTTTTCACCATAGTATGGAAAAAAAAAAAACGACTATGGAAGTCAATGGGAACCAACAACTGTTTGATTACCAGCAATCTTCAAAATATCTCCTTTTATGTTCAACATAAGAAAGCAACTCATACAGGTTTGGAACGACTTGAGGGTGAGAAAATGATGACAGAATTTTTATTTTTGTGGGGTGAATCCTTTAATTTCGGTCACACGTGGGGGGGTGCTTGAGAGGCATTTGAAAGAGTTTTCGTGTTATGTCGGCAACATCGTGTTTTCTCTGCGACCTGGAAACGTGCTTCATCTGGTGAGTAATACATATTAATATTTTCATGCATACAGACATTCTAGCTAATAGATTTAATGTTAGTTTAGAATAGCTGACCGCGATTTCGATATTCAAGGTTTATACTCAACATTTTACTAGTGTATAAGCTGTGTACAATACTCTTTCAATGTAGTTTGCGACATGTTACTGTAAATTTAAATACAGTAATACAAAATGACCGCGAAAAACAACCACAAACTGCCATTTTGTGAAGAACTCTTTCAGCTCTATGAGAAACTTTGAGGGCGCCTTCGCCTCGCGTCGCTGTCTGTAAAGTTCACCATAAATATCTTGTAAGTGAAAAATCATAATTTTTTTTATGCAAACCAAAATGTCAGTAACGTTAATAGCATTAATGTTAGTTTAGAAGAACTGCCTGCAGCGTTGATGTTCTGTAACGTCTGACTGTAAGTTAGAAGCGGATTTCCTTCCTGTTAATAACTTAAAATACTTGATTAGTAAATGTGATTTTATAAACCTAGATCGTATATGTAGCCTCTTACGGTCAGAATTAACTAATAATTCGTTATTTAACCATTTTATATCATATCATCATATATATATCATAGGTTTGGAGATTGAAAATCGATCAGTGTATCCTGAAATAGGATACCCATGGTTAGGATTCGGATACGTTACTTATTATAAAATTAAAATTTAGATTCCTCTAATCAATTCACGCGCGCTCATTTTCTTGTAAATCAGATTAGTTTTCACACGTCTGTGAGCACCTGACTGGCGATCTGCCAGGACCTTGCGCGTTCAGTTCCCCAATAGTGTGATCGTAAGTTAATAGATTTTATACTGAGCAGAACTTCTTAAAACTTCTGTATTTCTTAAAAAAAACGACAATTGCTTAAAATAGCCTGTCATTTAAGGTCATTCAAAAAAAGAAAGGATCATTCAAAACTACTTTTAGTCTACTTTTATTTGGAGCTTAAAGTTAGGCTTTGAATATTTGTATTGAACATTAGTTGGCCACCGTTTTGACTGTATTTTAACTCTGTTCTCTTTTGTCCACAGGTGTGAGCTGTGCAATTTAAGAAGACCTATCCATCTTGACGATTGGTGAATTGTAAACGGTGTGGTTTCTCTGTGGAAACTATTACTGTATTCGTCAGGCATGTATCAAAGAACACAGGAATTTTACCAACTTTAGATTTTCTTGTGGGCTTGTCACATGCCCTTGTAGCTTTAGGACTGCCACTGCCCTTCAGGCTCACATGTATCGCAACCACTCAAAGCGCAAACCAGATGTCAACAGGTCTCACAGATGCATTGATATAAGCTGCCATGTTCAGGGATGTAATTTCACTTCCACAAACTCTTCAAATTTACTTTACATTTACACATACTTTTAAAGGATTAGTTCACCTCAAGCCATCCTAGACTTTCTTCATTCTGATGAACACAGTCGGAGATATATTAATTAATATCCTGACGAATCCCAGTTTTATAATGGCGGTGAGTGACACCAATGAGTATGAAGCTGAAGAAACTGCTTCTATCCACATTCATCCATCATAAACGTACTCCACACGGCTCCAGTGGGATTAATAAAGGCCTTCTGAAGCGAAGCGATGCATTTGTGTAAAAACAATCCACATTTAAACAAGTTATGAAGTAAAATATCTAGCTTCTGCCAGACAGCCTTCCTTATTCAAGTTACGGAAAAAACGGAACTGGCGTCACGTCAGTTACGCTTTTTCCGTAAGTTAAATAGGGAAGGCGTAGGACGTAGCGTACGCTTTTTGAACTGGAAGAGTTTTACACTTACTTAAGTTGAATGCAGAATGCGGTTTGGCGGAAGCTAGATATTTTACTTCATAGCTTGTTATATATGGATATTTTTTTACACAAACGCATCACTTCGCATAAGAAGGCCTTTATTAACCCCCCGGAGCTGTGCGGAGTAGGTTTATGATGGATGAATGTGGATAGAGACACTTCATACTCGTTCATACTCGTTGGTCCCGTTCACTGCCATTATAAAGCTTGGATATTTATTAATATATCTCTGATTGTGTTCAGCAGAAAGAAGAAAAGTCATATACACCTAGGATGGCTTGAGGGTGAGTCAATAATGGGCTAATTTTCATTTTTGGATGAACTAACCCTTTAAGGCCACCACTAACAATAAATACGTGTTTCCTTCTGGAGCATCAGTGAATGTTTAAACCTTTTTTTAATAGTTGTGTATGAGTCCCTCAGTTGTTCTCAGTGTGAAAAGATGGATCTCAAATCATACAGGCCACTGCTGGAAAAAGGGTTCAAATATGCAAAAGATGCTGGAAAAATGAAGAATCTGCAGGACATGGAGGATTTCTCTGAAGAACAGTGCTTAGTTTAACTGTTCAGAACAAACAAGGAACTCATGAACAACCATCACAAAACAAAACAAAAAAAAACAGTCGTGGATCATCCAGGTAACCACACACAGTATTAAGAATCAAAACTTTTGAACTGGGTCATTTTAATAAATTCAGCTATTTTTTTGTCTTGTGGACAATATGTAAACATATTTTATGTAAAATATATTACTCAGGACAGTACTAAATAAAAAATAACATGCACTTTGTATGATCTCTCTTATTTTGTTAAAATGTGTCACATTTTCACAGATTCTGCAAGGGATTCCCAAACTTTCGCATGGCACTGTATATATATATGGTGGGTTTATTCTATGAAGATAAATAGTTTTTTTTCTGCAGTACAGTATTTTCCTCTATTGGGTTTTCCTGCAGTTGGTGTACATTGTAAAAAAATAAAATAAAAAAAAAAACTCTGAATATCCATTTATGCCACACAACATGTAAGCAGTATATACCATAGGCTATTATCCACCAAAATGTACATTGTATGTATGTTTACTTTTGAGTTGAAAATATTAATGAAAAAAAAAAGTACAATTTCAGTCGCTGCGGGGCCCTATGCACAAGCTTTTACCCATCATTTAAAGGTGTTGATAATGTGAGTTTTTTGATGATTAGTTGTATGTTTGACCTCAATGATTGATTTGTGCTTATCATTTTTTGCAGGATTATCAGAAGTGAGACTTTTTCCACATAACACCAGCCCTCCTCACCTGGCCTTCATCCTCACCTTCTTTCTTTGTTCAACTTCTATCTTTGTTCTACTGTGTTATGTAAGTTTGTATTTTACCTGTTAATTTTTGCATGAATTGTTCACTGATTTTAATTTTTAATTATAAATTAATTAGTCGTGTTTAAAAACAGATTTTTATTGTTGCATTATGTCACTGTTATTTTAATTCTTACTTATAAATTGTTCTTTAATCTTGTTTTTTAAAACATTTTATTGTTGTATTATATGCTATTATTATTACTAATGTATTGTTCTGTGATTTTAATGATTAATTATAAATTGTTAATTAGTCGTGTTTTAAAACAGATTTTTATTGTTATATATCATTGTTTACTAATGTATTGTTTAAAAATTTAAAATAAATTGTTTTTGTGCAGTTAAAGCTTCAATTGTTCTTTTTCCTATTTCCCATCAAGTTGAAATAGCAATTTTACAGGTTTTCTACAAATTATAAAGGTTATACAGTAGCACTATAAAATAAATTAAATTAACATTTCATAACTGTATAATACTATACAGTATTATTAAAAATCAACAGTGTAATACTGTACTTTGACATGGTAAAAAAAATACAGTAAAATGTTGTAATAAATTTTACAGTAAGCTACACAGTACTGTAGTTAGTGTTACAGTAATTTTACTGTTGAATGAAATACAGCAACTACTGGATAATTGTTGCCAGTAAGTTACTGTTAATTTGACAATAAATTTTTTACAGTGTACCGTGGAGTGTTTTGCTGAGGTGGCAAAGTTTCTGTGGAATTTAATATGCCTCCGTCCACTGCAAAGAGAACAAGTTCAAGAGTTCAGTCTATTCCTTATACATTTTTATCACCCTGATTATACAAATTGAATTAACTTTACGGTGTTTCAGAGGTTTAAAAGTGGGAGGGTGACGTTTGAGGACATTGGGGAAAATATGGTATGCGAAGTGGGAATCAAATGGTGATTGCCTTAATTTGCTCAAATAAATCTCATGCTAAAAAGAGCTATGAAAGGGGGGTTTCAGGTGCTGTCAGTTGCCAGGATTGTCTATGAGGATGACATTCTTATGTGATGAAGACACATCTAAATGATAAAAGGCTTGAGTGACAGTAAATTACTGTATAAAACTGATCCTGATTATGTATAAAGCTTCCAGGATCAATTAGGAATATCTATTTGAAATGCATTAGATTTTGTACGTCGGATATGCGTTTGAATAATGGGGAACAGAAGACTAATGACTTCCTTCATACCAGTCTCACTCATAGATTAAATAATATTTTGATCCGAAAATTAGATTAGTTTTCTCAAGAGAGTGGCAAGCTCTTTTGTAAGAGACCGATCTGGATCTAATGGAGTGCAGTCTCACAGGGAAGATTTATTATGGGCTAAACACTGTACAACAGCACTGTATACTTGAACTAGAACCTTATGAAGGAGCTTTTGACACAGGATGCGTTCTTGTGTTCACCTACAGTTGGAACTAAGTGCAGATGTCTCAAGCGTACCTTTTTAAAGGGCTGTTCATAGGATGTTTTCTTGTGTTCGTCTGCACTATTGTCAAAATTGACTGTTGTATAGAAAGGAGGCATTTAGTTTAAAAAAGAGACCCTGTGTTCTATTCCGTACACTGTGTCTAGCTGAACTGAAGAACATCCGTTTTTTAACTTTACACAACTTTAACTTAAAAAAATGATTGTAGTGGCTTCCTTTACTCTGTAGCCACTTTGTGACACTACAAACCTGTCTGAGCAAAGCTGTATTTATTGTAACAAAAAATAAAGTGGAAACTTAAAGACAAACTGTGAGCAGTTAAAGTAAGCAGTGTAGGTCACAAAACTGTCTCCCTTCCCACTGCCAACTGCCACATCACATCATGTTCTTCTTCTTCGGTGTTTTACGGCAGCTGGCATCCATAACGCTGCACATATCCTGTTTAATATCCCTGTCTACTGGAAGTGCCAAAATGGATGTAATTCATTCCCTTTACCACAGGGGGAGTATAGGATACATATAGTGGACATAAATGAACTTCGGAAAACGCGTTGAGTAAACAACGATCAACTGTAAAAAATGATTGTGATTTTAACAGTAAAAGACTGTAAAAATGCTACAGTAAAAACCTGTTAACTGGTTAACAGTAAGTTTCCATACTATATACGGTGAATAAATGTAATTACATTATATGTTATAATATTGTTAAAAATACGGTTTTTGGAAGTGAAAAAGAAAAAATAATTGTATAATTTATAGTGAAAAACCGTAAATTGACACTCCAATATTTCCCTGCATGACACTTCATATTTGATGTTTTTTTTTGTTGAAATAACATGTTTCTTCTTAGTTTTTTGGTTTTTGAGCTTTGGTTCATCATGTGACTTTCTCATCACCACCTGTTTGTGGTGGTTATCAGTGCATTACAATGGTTCAAAACAGATATCAGTACTTCGATATGTTGGTTTATTAACATTACATCAGTTAATGAAATACGGTATTTTATTGTGAATTTAAGTTAGTCTGTAAAACCTAAAATGTTGCTACCATATTTTTTTACAGTGAAGTTCTGGCAACCACAGCTGCCGGTATTTTACCGTAAAAGTCACAGATTTGTTTTACAGTGAACATTAACAAGGCTCCTACAATGATTATCAGAGATTATTGGAGTATGTTTTAAAAAGAAGATTGCAGTGATTCTGAACTATCGCCATTGTGCCCTTGAGAAAGACATTTAACCTCAGGTAACAGAAGGACCATTCTGTAACTTAGCATGGTGGCACCACATGAAATTTGTGGGAACAAATTCCACCTTCTCTGGTCACAGATAAATAAAAATCTAGCCTAATAAAGATCTTCCTTTACAGAAAGTATAGCTATACAGTTTTAAAAAGTCACAGTTACTGGATGTTAAAGTGCGACTGAGCTGAGAATAAGTTTGTATGACCTGCATTGAGATAGTATACAGTTGTCATCTCCCTGGTCGTCTCCTGTTATTTGGTGCTCCAGCTGGTTTCAGAGGCAGGCTCAGGGAGGAAGATTCTGATTCCCTCATCCACCAATCACCATCACCAACAGCCACCGCCATCTGCTTCACCTATCTCCTGCAGAGATTCATACACACGCTCACTAACTTAATGAGAGTAAACATCATCGCCTGCTAACTCATTAGCACAGAGAGACTAAGACGACGTGTGGAAACTGATAACAAACTCCCTTCATGGCAGGGGGTCAAGGTTTAGCTGGTTTAATGCGCAACCACTTCTTCTAAAGATGCTCATCGCATATTCATACATCTTTCTGTCCTGTAATACACACATGCTTAAATGTTCTTTTTTTAATAGCAAAAAGCAAACCCCATTTTATCAGGCATTATAGGAAAGATTAAATAAAAATGACATCAAAGCATTTCTGAAGACAGTTGGATCTCTTCAAAGTACATTTATAGAAAAACACATGCACCATGTTTTGATTTTGAAATGTGCAGTGCTCATGGTTTTTTTCAGTGAAGTCAGTGTCCTTTGGAAAATCTATTTGTAGTGGTCAGATATTATGGCAGGCTGCCATAAATAAATCAATGTATGGGAAACACTGCAGTATATAAATGTGTTATTTAGTCATATTTAAGTATTTAAGTTATGTGAATTGATTTCAAAATTCAGTACTATAAATAAAATAAAATAAAGAATAGGTAACAAGAAGTACAGCTACTTTCTATTTGAATGAGGAAAAACGAAATCTCTAAAACTACTGGCTTAACTTAATATACAAGTTTAGCCAAAAGTTCTAAATCTGTTACTTAATCATTTTACTTTTTCATACAAATAAGTGTAAAACTAAAATGTTCCATCCCTATTTTCCCATTCTATTTAGTCATGTCATTGTCTTTAGGTTGCGAATTGTTTTCAAAGTAGTATACAAATAAAATAATACAATAATGAAATAAAATAAAAATACAGGTAACATGAACTAAATAATTTCTGCTTAATGGGAAAAAACAACATCTCTAAAACTTCTGTTTTTATAATCCATTTTAAATAACTAATAAAATAAGGCAAACATGGTATCAAATTAGATTTCTTTACTAGAAATAATTATAAAACTTTACCATTCTCTATTTTCGCCGCATTTAATGTAAACATTGAAAATTCTATTCAGTGACATTCAAGTCAAAGTTTAAGTTATGTGAATTGTTTTTAGTACATTATAAATAACTTTAGTATATAAAAAGAACAGTAACCCATTTATAAAAAAAATAAGGTTTACTACCATTGATGTCCTACAAACTAAGAAAAGGAACATTGTAAATGCTCCTCTAAAATAGTAAATGCAACAAAAATGCATGCATGTTTTAATGAATGAGCAGATATGGATGGAAAAATTCTGAAACAGATGTAGCACGTCATGCTACATGAATTGTACTCATAATCTCGTTCATGCTTCCTACGAGACATAATGCAAGAGATTATGGATAGACCACAAACTCACTGACACATGGGAGGTGTAAATGAAAGGGTATTATACTGCAGGGGGTCTCTGGTGATGATTTCAGGGGGTTATAGAGGCTAGATTTGGAGGCTAAAAACTGGATAGGTGGAAGATGAGAATCCGGTCTCTGAGGATGTTTAACTGCAGAATGATTCTCTAATGGCACCAGTGAGACAAGATGGAGGTTGGCTGGAAAAAAAGGCAATTAAAAAGTAAACACACATTTGTAGGCACACACACTCGCACTCCCTGATCTGATCCGACAAAATAAATAGTCTTAAACACATTCATCTTCAAAATAAAGTACAAAACACTGCAAACAATCAGAGGAATTCATCTCCTAGGACATGCGGTGGAAAGAAATGCAGACTCAAACACATTTTATCCACTGCGACGACATATCACAACGCTACAAAATAAATTATGTAGAAGACTCTCAATACAAACGACATAGAAAATCAATTGGCACCAGCAGCTATGTGCTTTAGCTGCAGGCTGATGAGAGAAGAGAGCAGGATGCAAACAAGCCAAAGAGCCCAGAGGCTGTCTGAAACACAACACAATGGAAAGCCAAGTAAAATTCACTCCATCTTGTTCCACATGAAAGATGCATCCTAAAGCTAAAGAGAGAGATAGAGAGAGTGTGAGTGTGAGAAAGAGAGAGAGTGGCCCTCATTAACTGAAAAGGCCAGATACGCACTGGCCCAATCTTTCCTCAAGGAAAAGCCGTGGACTCTTAGTAGACTCTCCAGCACTCAGGGATTAATGAAGATTGCAATCTAACACTTAAAAGGTTTTGCACTTAAACCATGACCCCTTCACTCTGCATCAGCCTGAGCTTTCTACAAATGTGTGTGTTACCTGAATAGGTTAGTTGTTTCAGGGACAGAAGCTGCAGTGTGCAATTTATGCGGCACTAAGGGAAACAAACAAACCCCCCCTCAAAAAAAACCTCTGCTGCCCCTTTCTTCCCCCGTCTGCCATTGCCTAAATTAAAGCAGGTAGTTCCGTCCCAAACTCATGCAATATCAAAGAAGAAATCAACCTATTAATATCTCTGTATATAAGGCTGGGATAAGATGAATGGATGGATGTATTAATGAATAAGTAAAATTTTGACCATTAATATTTTTAATACGACCTTTCTTGTCATCTAAACATAATAGAAATCAGTAATTTAACTAACAAATAGTTCTTATCACAAGAAAGCTAAGGCATAGTAATTAGTAATTAGCTAATTAACTAGTAATTAGTAGCAAAATCGTACCAATAAATGACTAGTTGTATTGGCAAGACTGGTAACACTCCATACACAAACAAATACATATATATATATGTTTCTTGTCATTGTAACAAAATTTTGTAATTTATTCTTAGTTTTCTCACTAGAAAGCTAAGGTTTACAGAGAACACACCACTGCAGGAAAATGTTTAAGAACTGGCAAGCAAATAAATAAATAGCTAACCACTAATATTGTCTAATATAAAGTTTATTGTCATCCCACAATAAATAGTTGGTCATTTAAATAATACAAATAACAAACAAACAAACAAACCTTATTCGCTCACAAGAAAGCTAATCTAGTTACAATAAATTACTATTGATATTGGCAAGGCTGTAAACACATAAGTTTAGGTAATATTTTAAGAAGCTGCAAACAAACAAATAAATAAATAGTTGACTAATAATGTGATGTTTCTTGCCATCTGAGTTTAATTTGATCATGGTCCTTGAATCATGGTCCTTCAGGATGGCTGGAAATACAAATATAGCACATGCAAAGGGTCACTGTCTGCAACTTTGTTTACGTCATAAATCACAAGAAAAGTAGGATCTTGATTGGCCGTTATAGCCCTAGCACATCGATGGGAAAATAATACTGTGTGTCTTGAATTTTTAGCAGTAACCAAATGGAATGATTATTTAAAACAACAAAACAGCACATCATTAGCATAAATGTCATGATTTCCTGGAGATGACCAGCAACAAATTTAAACAAGACAAAAATAGGGAGAGATCAACTTAATGCAGAACTGGAACGTAAGACAAAGAGAGAGGCGAAGGAAAGAATGGGAGATTAGAAGCAATCGAAAGAGTGATGCTATGTGTCTAGTGCAGGCAAAAACTCACTCCTTCTCCAGATGTTGTATGACTTTGAATGAATGTACACTCATGTGATTTATGTAGTCAAGCCCTAATATAAATCTCGGTACCCTGCCAGCACTCATACATGCTGTTGATTGGATATTATAATTAGACGAACTGAAACACAACCTATGTCAGGAGTTCATCAGTGTCAGTGTCTATATGGAATGTCATAATTCAAAACTGAAGACAAACAGAAGCAAGCAGCATTGCCTTCTGTTCCACCAATTCACACTAAATTAGCCATGCATTAACATAGGGACTCCATTGGCCACAGACAAAGTTGATGAACCTGTTAGTACACATAATCTTGAGCCTTTAACAGCCAATAAATAAATATATAAATAAAAATACTTGTTAGAACATTGAACATATAATACACTGAAAACATAAAAGGGAAATGAACAAAATGTTCTAACTGTATCATTAATTGTAAAAGCAAATGCAAGTTTATCTTTTTAATTCTAATTATCAGCATAACTGCACAACTACAAGCAGTCATAATAATAAACCTGATAGGATCATTTTAAACAAAAAAAGCATGCCTGTTTTCAGACCTTGCCTCATTTACATTATCCTAGATAGCAACTATTGGTGTTGGTGATAACAATAGTACAATTCTTACATAAAAACCACAGCGAATCAGTTCGTGGATTTGGAATCATATCATGATGTAGAATCATATTCTTATAATTTTTTCAGAATAAAGACCATTTGCTTAAACTAAACTGCAGAAATGGCTCATTCTGAATGTCTGTAACCTTCTGACATCAGTTAGATAAATATGTGAAAACATGATCCCACAAATATATACATTAATGAAGCTTGCTGTGTGGTCAAAACCTGGCTCACCTAATCACACTTAGAAATAAAAGTATGACAGATACTTTAACTTCTGAACACCAGAAGGACTAACATAAAAGGTTAAAAAGTAAGGATGTTTATCAAAAGTAAACAGAACAATATGCTGTTCCTGGCTGTATATGTAGCACCTGCAACTCTGCGCTTTCTTCTGGAAGATGCCAAGGGAGTGTTTAGATTAAAATCCTAAAGGCAGAGCAAGGTAAAGGGAGCAAAAAATGGCCATTTAAATTTAACCCCTTGAGGCTTACTGTCACGTAACACTCGGGAAGGAGTGAGGAGACGCAGGAGAATTCTTCAAATATGCATTTAATTATCAATCGCAAACGTAGAAACTAAGAATACATTTAAACACACGGGGCACTTCAGAAACACACGGATTGACATTTAACAGCAGACAAAAAACTAGCATTGGGAACACCATTTAAACACATGACTTAATGAGGGGAAGACGAGGAACACCTGTAACTAATGACACAATGAACATTGAAAACACCTGGGAACAATACAAACTAAACGGGGACAGGAACTTGGACCGGAACATACACGTGACACTTACTGTCACACCAGTGTGATTTGAATGTTCAGTGAGTCATGTGATCAACAACTAAATTCAAATCTGCTTTGTGCTTGTTATAGCCTATATCACAACTATTTAGTGTTTACAACCACATAACGTTCATTTTAGGTTTCATACATTTAAATACTAGCAAAACAAACTACCTTATAGTTTGTAAAATATACACGGTCTATGAACACATACACTAGCTATGATTGCCTTAAAAAACTAATGGTGGGGAGCATTTTGATGCCAAAACAACATTTATTGGCCGAAGATTCACCACTGCAGATTTTCAAAAGACTACTAGGCGATCATGTTGTTTTCACACTGCATGACTATCTGGGGTAGCGTTCAGTTGCTGCTGTGTTCACATTGCATGATCGAGCGGCGACAGGAGGTTACACACTGCATGACTTTACAATAGGAAGAATCGCCGACAGCTCTGTCTGGTCCGCAAACTACGTTTCACAACCAACCCCATCTGAGAAGTGATAAGGAAATTAGGCAAGATCCCGCTGATATGTGGCTATAAGACCTCCCTGAACAAACAAGAACAAAGATGACTTCGTTGTTAACCACGTACTTCTTGCTGGCGAAAAAATTAATGACACAAATCTAGTAGGCTACTTGAAAGTGAAACCAAAGTTTGGGGCATGTTATAATGAGCTTGTTCTTAAACAAAAGCCCTCAAAAGTGATGAAAATAGAAAAATGCAATAAATATTTTGGTCCTTTAAAGAAGAAGTATGATTTACAGGAAAAACCTGGCCCCTTTTATGTTTAATGTTTTATTTGTATTATATATATATATACCTATCTATATATATATATATATATATATAATATATATATATATATATATATTCTTCAGCACCCTGTTCTGTAGCCTATTCTAATTTCTAATGAAGAGCATGTACCGATATGGCCATGTGGCTTTTACATGGTAATTGTATAATATAAAAAAGGTCTCCCCAAACGTATCTTGCTCTCTCGTTGGCTGTAGGTCATCGCCGATGTATGTTTCAGTCAGAACTCATTTCACACATCAGGATTTTGAATCGCCGACAGGTCCAGATATTTAGCATGACAAATATTTCACGGGCGTCGGCGACGCACCGGCGATTCCCTCAGATCGCGTCGTTGATAATTCACACTGCGTGATTGTTACTCGCATGAACGAGCACCGATTTGCCTCCGATTTCGGGCATTTGTCGTGAAAACTGGTCGGCTGACGTTAGTATGCGGCTTACGTTGGGGGTGCGACCTTCAGTGAAAATCAGGGCTATCAGGGTGAATTATCAAAGACGCGATCTAAGGGAATCGCCAACGCGTCGCTGACGCCCGTAAAATATTTGGCATGCTAAATATCTGGAGCTGTTGGCGATTCACAATCACGCTGTGTGAAATTAGTTCAGACTCAAAAAAAACATTGGGCGGGACCTAACCACCAATGAGGAGACCAGAACAGGGCAGCGGGAAGTTCGGGGAGGAGTTATATGAAACATAGTTTGCGGACCAGTGTTGCCAAATCCGTGATTGCCGCCGGTTGTTGTTTATGTCAGCAGGTTGACCCTGTACCAGACAGAGCTGTCGGCGATTCTTCCTATTGTAAAGTCATGCAGTGTGTAACCTCCTGTCGTCGTTTCATCGTGCAGTGTGAACACAGCAACAACTGAATGCTACCCCAGATAGTCGTTCAGTGTGAAACCAACAGTGATGCGATGTCTTTGAAAATTGTGCAGTGTGAACTCGGCATTAGGTGGACCTCAGAAGAAAAAAACATGTTCCCTTTAAATGAAAGGTGAATCCCAGGCAAGCTAACATGGTCGGCATCCAGGCCATAATAACGGCTTTCTCATTTTACTAATATACTGTATATTTTTATCAATTTAGGTCCACAAAGCCACAAACTTTTAAAAAATTGTAGGATTGTGAAGAATTTAAAAGTTGCCTCTCATACATTTTGAGATGTTTTGTGAAGGGAAACACACTTAATCTAACAATCATCTAAGTTTTTTTTCTAAAGAACATTCATTGAAATGTTGCTGATGCCAGAAGCAATCGATTTGATATGTGGAAGAATATGAGTATCTTATAGAGAGAGCCTTTCTATATCTTCCTTTCACTCCACAATCGTTTTCACCCAAGTGAAATTAGATAATATATCTACCTTTCATCCTTGTTTAACCATAGGAGTTCATTCTTAGTCTTCTCGGGGCTTTGACCATAATAATTTATTGCACTGCTGGGAATTCATTTTAAAACTGAGATTTCAGGTAATTGGTGCATGTAGAAATGCATCCGTACAGCGTGATGATGGTGCTACAGTGTGGATGTCTAGTGGTTGTTGATCCTCACATGGGGCACTGAGTGACTTTATATTCTGACTTTCATTATTACAGAGTTTCTCTGACAGCCCCCTTACCAGAAAATGATTACCAGTAATGAGCTCAGTCCCTGTAAATGTAATTGTGAATGAAATATTGCCATTACACTCCACGTTTTTTTATGAAGCATTTCAAGATACGTTTGAAGAATTGCAGGCAAATAAATCATGCATGAACAGGGTTATTCCTGTTATGCAGTACCTTTTGAACTCTCTAATTAAAAAAAAAATGAAACGC
Source organism: Sinocyclocheilus anophthalmus (assembly GCA_018155175.1). NCBI lineage: Eukaryota > Metazoa > Chordata > Actinopteri > Cypriniformes > Cyprinidae > Sinocyclocheilus > Sinocyclocheilus anophthalmus. Next base: position 525,643 of record JADLZN010004486.1, read on the forward strand.
TGGTTGTGCTGAGGACGTTTTTATAAAAGGGTATATAAAGGACCATAAGAATGATGATCCCGGTCAACCTCAGATGCTTAAACTCTATTAAATATTTAAAATTATTATTTACAGAGATGGAAGTAAAATAACAAGATGGAAATAAAGAGCTACTATGAGTAAAGTATATGATAATAACATATTTCTGTATTTTTATCTTAAGACAAAAAATGGCAACATCAACTTCATAATCATGTAATATTGTAAAAAAAAAAGAAGTAACAATTTAATCTATAAAAAAATCCTAAATAATTTATCAAATACACAAGCATGTATGATGGGGATATATGAAAATGTACTGTATATTAGAAATGACCCTATGATGACTTGTGGGTCTTGCTGCTAAAAGTAATAATGTGTCCTCAAACGTGCATTTTATAAGATTCATAATGCTAGTTCTTCAGTGATTCACTGATAATAAACTGAGCATTTTCCCTCTTTCATGAATGAAATGAGTGGAAATTCGAGACTTAAAACATTCAGCACTTAAGATTTAAGCTGCTTATCCAACCCAATGTCATGGGAAAACTGGAAAAATTTTACGAGGTGCCAATTTCGTATAAATTATTTTGCTGTGAATCATATGAAAACGTTTGATTTTTAGAAAAATTAAGGTCCTCCCATAAACATAACCATCACTGGGGTGCACGTAGATCGTACAAAAACATTAGAATGAGAGTATGCAAATTTATACTAAGAAGCCACTTTGCCAAAACATAAAATAGTTACGAAAAGCCATTGTGTTGGATTATCAGGAAATACAAAACCTGGACTATGCGCTCAAGTTTGTGCAGACTCCCATCTTCTCCAGATGGTCACTGCAAGACTCACAGATGTCCAACCTAGAGGGCTCCAATTCTGGATTCCACAGGATCCAAATGAGTAGTGCGGCTATATCTGTGATGACTGAATGGTTCTAATCAAAGAGAGAAAGAGCGTAACTGTTTAGGCTAGTAATGATCAAGCATGGTCAAAATTGGAATTCACAGTTTACAGAGAATGAGAGTGCTTTGAAACCTAATGTGGGTGGCAAATCTTTTGCCAAAAAACCTTGGAAGCATTTCAAGACACCGTGGGGTATTTTGAAAACTATTTTTAAAAAGTAATCTGGTAAGTAGTGATATGTTAGAGAATGTCTTTCATATATTCAAGCTCTGTGGGCTACTTATCTCCCTCACACATGTTATATCCAAACTGGCGCTTCTGAGCAAAGCTGTCATGCAATCCTAAAGGAAGGGTTTGCTGGCTTTTCAAAGTGTCACAAATGTTTGCTCTTCCCAGAAGGATCCTTTGGGTAGAGAGAGCATACGTTCCTGAAGCTCTGTAATGAGTGGCAGCTTAATGGATGTTCACATGAGCTTCCACTAGAGCCTCCCTTCTCATATAGCTGTAGCGCACTGAAAACTCAAGCACATTGGAATTAGCATGATGACATATGTTCACAAAAACGCCATTATGACCTTCGTGAATAATACCTCGTGCTCCCCAGATGCACACTCACATCCATGAAAACCAAGCTTAAACCCTTCAGTTTATTGGCTAATAACAAACCTCTGTTTTGTTTCTGGCAGTCGAAATTAGAATCAGTTAGTCATGTGGTTTAAAAATAGACGTTTTCATAGGGGAGAGCCCAGACGTGATTATTCTGAATTACAGAGCTTTCTTCCAGCTCCCATATGGCTCAGCATATGGGCATCTCTCTTACAACAGATCCCCTGAGTTGATATTGCCTGTTGGCACCGATCAGTGACCGGGTTCCACAAGTCATAACCCTCACCATTACAACAGACACAGCAAAGCTGTTTACAGGTCAGCCAGAAGGTCGGTCATGTAAAGAGCATGCATACAAAAGTCTTGCCTAACACAATCTTGCCACATTTCTTTTGACGGCATGAAACGCAAAGTTGTTTAATTAATAGGCAATCAGCGCCTGAGGCATAAAGATGAATTACAAATAAAGTAGCATGCATAGAAGTAGTAGAAATATGCAGCTGTTTGGTAAAAAAAAAATATTTTACAAAATTATTGATATACCAACACGTTCTCACTCCAAACTCATCATGCTAGGTTAGGACTCCCTAGCAACACTTTTTAATGCATTGGGCATAATAATTTGGGTTAAAAAGTTAAAGGCAATTTTTTAAATGTTAAAAGCAATTTTTGAATGTGTTTGTGATTTAAGTTTTATGGTAGATGGAGATGGTGATTGTGTCGAAAGACTTGGAATATTTGTAGTTTTTGAATAAATTTTGACTGTAGGTGCATGTGTAATCCTGTGTTTTATATTGACAAATGGTTAGATTTAATGGTAGGTTCTGGGTTAGGCGCTTATGTAAAATAAATAGTTATTATGGCTGTTTAAATTAAAAAACCATAACCCAAAAATATATGTCATAATGATTTCTTGACAATACATTTCCCATGCCCTTCTGTGTACTGATGCCAACGTTTTCTCATTAAAAGCAATGGGGTTTCCTGCATGTTGAAAGATTTTGCTAAAGGGTAGTGGGGTTAAAAGGTGATGCCAATGGGTCCTGAGCATCCATATGTGAAGAGAATGTGTTGGATATTCCTGTGATTTACATAAATAGTAACTTATATTTGGATATGTGTACAAAAAAAGAGTAATTAAAACCATTGCTTTAGCTGAAAAATTTCTAAAAATTATTCTAGGCTTAAATCAATATGGGAACACTTTCACTTTGTACAAGTGACTAATCTAATGAAGTGCATGATAAAACAAGTGTCTCATTTTTCATTAAGCCAAGAACAGAAATCTCCAAGGTTTTATTTAAAAGTTTTGCTAAGTTTGTGTTATTAAACGAAGATGATCAGCTTTGAATGAGTCATATTGGATTTCAAAACTTCTGGAATTGGAACTGTGATCTTCATTGTTTTATTAAAAGACCTCAGTTTCAAGCTTTGTTCTAGAAAATAGGCTGCATCTGAAAAGAGTGTGCAATCATTTATTTCAAATATTTCACCCATGGTACGCCGAGGTCACTATATAAAAAGATAGTTCAGCCATTGAAAATTCTATCATCATTTACCCACTCACAAGTCATTTAAAACCTGTATGAATTTATTTCGTCTGTGTAACAAAAAAGGAACAACATTGGACCTTGCTTAAAACACCTTGGTTTAGCATTGCCAGGGTTCTCAAGAGATTCTCATTGAGATATAAATGAAATGCTAGCTCTTGGCAGAGATTAAATCTGTTGCTTGGTAGATACATCAGCCTCCAGGACCCGGAACAAACCTTTCTCAAGCGTATATCATTTCCTCAAGAATACGTGTGCATGGGACCCTGAAAATGAAGGTATTACTTCCTTCCCAGTAAGTGTATTATGTGCCTTGGTGCAAGAAAAGTAACTCAGAACCATACTGAAAGCTCTCTTAAATCAAGACATCTTCATTTCTCTCCAACACAAGCTTTGAAACTCTGAAAAGATCTAAGCAGAAACTGGATTCCATATTGCTTAGGTAAATTGCCTTATTGCATGTGTGGAAGATGTACCCTCTTCTGATGATCTCAATCGATAATATGCACATATTCATATTCTTCACATTAGGTACAAATTGTTTACAAGAATATTGAAGAAGAAAGAAAAGTTATTGTTAGTTTTACTTACATTTTTATTTATTATTCTTTGATTGTTGTATTCAAAATGTCTCAATAAGTTTTAGAGCCAGAGGTAAACTTGCAGTTAAAGATAATAGATGCTCGTCCTCATTACAAAAACAAAAACAAAACAAAAAAAAAACCATTATGGATTTCCTGCACAAGGTACAGTCAAATAAAGTTTTGCTTAAATTAAAGACATTTTTCAAAAACACATAGTAATACTAAATAAGTGCTGCACAACACTAGCATTGCTCCAGGCCTTCAATATCTTATAATATTTTTCACAGACTACAGAGAGCATTAGATGAGTAAACAGCAGTGTGGCCAAAGACACTGTATGCAGCATTCGTCAATACAAAAATGTGTTTGTTTGGCCTTCTAAGTACAACTTCAGAGGTCATATCAGCAAACGTGCACAACAAACACAAAAGTTTTCTTCCACGTTGCATAGATTGTGCCTTCAAACTCACACATCAAAGAACATGAAACTCTTAATGTAATGATTTAACATTAATGTAACATACAACTCACCACAATATACAGATTTCTCTTGCTTTTATTCAAAAGAAAAGCCATCTGATAATCCAAATTTCACTGTACATTGTATGTATTACACACATTTGCACACACTCAAATTTTGTGAGTAATTGTTGAGTATCATATTTGATAAATCAGACTTAGATGGCTCATATTGTATGATATAGGAGAATATGGAGCTCTTTTTTCATTCAGGGACCCCTCATTTCTCCCTTAGATCAGTTCGTTTAGGCATATACAGAACACAAGAATCACGCATGGATCCACACCAAAACAATCAGTCGGAAATTGCCTGAACGAGGTGGTACAGTCCTGATTAAGAACTCTAGAGTGGTTTGATTGTAGTAAGAAAACAATTTGTCCCGATGAACTGATAACCCCATTGGAATTCGTTGGTTCCCCTAAAGGAACTCGAGCTGCGTCGGAGAATGCTTTGGGAACGCCTTTCAGCGTGACCGGCTCTGAATCACATGTATAATTAATCCAATGGAAGGGTGAGACGTCATAGGCGGGTGACGTAGCGACCAGGAAGCTATAAAAGCACGTGAGGTGGAACCGGCGTCAGCTTTCTGTCATTCAGCAAGCGCTCTGTGTGTGTGTCAGTCGCATTTTATGTTCTGTGAGTCTTATTTACTGTTGTCTGTCAAAGTAAGCAGGATTCACCCCCTCAGTCACCCCAGTAAGAGGAGCTGCTGGAGGTGGTTACTTGTGCGGTAGCTCAGTTAAACATCGATTGGCCCGCAGAGAAACAGGCTGAACCGCAGAAAAGTAAATTAGATGAGCGGTTTCTGCGAACTAAGCCGCCACCTCCAGGTAATGGGCGAAACCATTCTCGGCCCGCTTATTCATCCCTGCCTCTGATTATTATGGCAATGTGGCAGGGTTGGGTGAACGCGGTTATAGATCGATGCCCCGGGTAGAACAGACATTTGCGAGCTATCTGTCGCCCGGCGCGGCATCGTCTCTGAAGTCTTGCCCTCCAAGCCGCTGCAAACCACTTCAGCGCTGGTGGTGCACAGCAGCATGTCAGGCTGGTGCGTGTCTGCACACAATGGCTGTGTTGCAGGCATACCAAGCCGACTTGCTTAAAGAGCTAGATGAAGGTGAAGAAGTTAAAGCAGATGATATTTCAGAACTGAGGAGAACCGCTGATTTATCTCTCCGCGCCACCAAGGAGACCGCCCGTGCCATTGGTCGGTCCATGGCAGCTATGGTGGCAGCGGCCTTCCTCATGGGACGCCCGCTTGCGCCTTCTGGTCATTCGGACAGATATCGTAAGCAGGCGGCGTTCCAGCGGTTTCTCCCTCGCCGTTCTCTAGCTCTGGGTGCTGCTGGGCGGGAGCAGCCCCGGCCGTGTACCAGCTCCTCATTCAGGGAGGTTCAAAAGTTGAGTGTCGCCTCTCGTACTCCCACGCAACGGGACCGTGGTCGGCGGCGCTCTAAGTTGGGGGCTTCTAAGGCGTGGCCCGATCTGAGGGTCGTGCTTCAGTCGAGGAAGCCCTCGACAAAGCGGTCCTGACAATCATGGCCCAGGACCGCTGAGGGCGGCCCCTACTGGGGAAGAGCGAGGTGCACCGCATTACACGGTGTCCGTCTCACCCTCCTCAGAGCCCTCAGAGATCAGTCTGCTAACCCTGCCTAGAGTTCCAGGGCGCGCAGTCTCACGATCACACATCTCAGTGGCTTCCGCCCAGAAACGAGCAGAGCTGAGATGCGCGGCCACCCGCCCGCTGGGGTCCTCTAGAGCATTATTTCGATCATCTCCTGCCGGTCGTCCGCTTCAGGGCACCGAGCTAGCAGCTCCAGTATTCAGAGACCAGTCTCGAGAGACTGGTTCCCTTAGTATCTATTTAGCAGCGTGGAAACTACTTCCAATGTTCTCATTGGGGTCCCTGCAGACTGTAGAAAAAGTCACCGCACGCAATTCGCCTCCGTGGCGCGCCGTCGCCGTGTGTCAACTGGGTCTTTTTCCGCACATTGGTGGGGGGCCCGAGCAGGCTCGTGTGATTGGTGTTTTAACGGGAGAAGGAACCCCGCTTGAAGGAAAAAGGTGGAGGGCCAGGAGGTTGGCCTCTTCACACACAAGGTCCGGGTTCTACAGCCGTTACTTCATTTTTCCGAAGAAGGATGGAGGGTTGCGTCCGATTTTAGATCTGCCTTAGTTAAACCGCTCAGTCATGCGACTGAAGTTCAAGATGCTCACTATCAAGCAGGTCGTGTCTCAGATCAGATCCGAGGACTGGTTCGTCACGATAGATCTAAAAAATGCTTATTTTCATGTCTCCATCCTTCCCAGTCACAGGAAGTTCCTGAGGTTTGCTTTCGGGGGCGAAGCTTATCAATATCGTGTTCTTCCTTTCGGCCTTGCACTCTCACCCTGCATTTTCACGAAGTGTGTGGATGCTGCTCTAGCTCCACTGCAACTACAGAGCATCCGCATACTGAATTATATAGACGATTGTTGATATTAGCTCAATCGGAGTAGAAAGAGGTGTGTTTCGCATCGAGATGCCACCCTGTCGCGGTCTTGGAGCGGTCGCCATCTCATGTGGCACATCAACTCCCTGGAGATGATGGCCGTGTTTCAAGCTTTGAAGCACTTCCTCCCGGACCTAAGAGATCGCCATGTGTTGGTGTGCATGACAACACAGCGGTGGTCTTTTATATTAACCACCAGGGAGGTCTGCGTTCGCACCCCCTTGTACAAGCTGGCGCACCAGATCCTTGTGTAGTCCCAGGGAAAAAATCCTTTCATTGAGAGCAGTACATATTCCTGGGCATCTGAATATGGGAGCAGACATCCTGTCGAGGCAGGGGCCGAGGCCCGGGGAGTGGATTCTTCACCCCATGGTGGTGGAGCAGATATGGAGAGTGTTTGGCCAGACTCAGGTGGACCTGTTTGTGACTCAGATGACATCACACTGTCCCCTCTGGTTCTCTCTGACTCATCCGGCTCCACTGGGGCTGGATGCTATGGTACAGACTTGGCCGAGGCGTCGTCTGTACGCCTTTCCCCCGATCGCCCTGCTCCCGGGAGTTCTGGAGAGAGTAAGCCGGGAGGGGGTCCGTCTACTGCTAGTATCCCCGTTCTGGCCAGTCTGAGTATGGTTCTGATCACTATCTCAAGATTAGGCGTGCCCGTCCTTCTGGTGATAAACTTCTGGTATCTTCAGGCCCTCTCATGGCAACCGTCGTATCTTGACTTTGCCCCGGCATGGCCAAAGTATTCCTCTAACCCTCGTGCGAGTATGTCCCTAAGGTTCCCTCTCTGACACCCAGCCTATGTGCTACAGAGCGTTCCTGTCCTCCCCTCCCTTCAGGGAGCCTGACCAGGCAGAAGCTTAACTGCATGTGGTCCAGTGCGATTAATAGGTTGTTGCCATTACTACTGCCTACAATCCTCTGATCTCCCCTCACCTCTGGGGGTCAAGGCTCACTCGACCCGAAGCCTAAGCCTAAGCCTTCTTGGCAGGTGTGTCCATGCAGGACATCTGCAACGCAGCGGGATGGTCCATGCCCCTCACATTTGTCAGGTTCTATGGCCTAGATATGCAAGCCACTCCTGGCTCTTCTGTTCTCTCGTCCTGGTTGTGCTCTTCCACACTAGTCAGGGATTTGCAAGTCTGGCGGCGTGGGCATACTCGTTCCCAAAGCGTTCTGATGCAGCTCGAGTTCCTGAAGGGGAACGTCTCCAGGTTATGTATGTAACCATGGTTCCCCGAAGGGAACGAGATGCTGCGTCTCGGGGCCATACTTCCGGCATCCCTGTCAGTGCTTGCTTCATTTCTAGAAGCTGATGCCGGTTCCACCTCACGTGCTTTTATAGCTTCCTGGTCGCTATGTCACCCGCCAATGACATCTTGCCCGTCCATTGGACTGATTACACATGTGATTCAGAGCTGGTCACGCTGAAAGGCGTTCCCAAAGCGTTCTCCGACGCAGCGTCTCGTTCCCTTCGGGGAACCATGGTTACATACGTAACCTGGAGACGTTTTCTGCATGAATTGGTCATAAAACCAAAAATGCAACATAAAATCACAAAAGTAATACATTTTAGAGTAATTGTGCTCTGCAATCCAAATTTTAAGAATCAATATGATTGCCTTTATTCAGTGATCTTCATCCTCAGCAGCAGGTTTTACAGCAGTGAATCAAACACTCATTGGCTCTCACCTGCTTTTTCGCAAACTGCGGTATGCCATGTTTCATGTGTTTGAATGCCTTCATGAAGTGGATCGGGAAAATAAAATTAGCAGTGAACAACTTCAGTACTGTATACTGCACTACAACTGCAACACATTGTCATTTGGATTACTTTTGGTACCGTTTGCTACATTTTTGCAATAAATTATTGAGGTTGCACTTGTCTGTCTGTCATGTTTTTCTTTATACTGTACATATTTTTAAGAAATGGTTATGGTTAGGTTTAGAGGTAGGAGTGGGATTAGAGACTCAAAAAAGTATTTTTAATGCTATATTGTTACTAAAGTGGTATATTTCCTGCACATTTCTGTCTATATATTTCTATCATGACAACCCTCTGAAGATTTTAGCATGGTAATGGATATGAAAATGTTAATGTATTTGGTCTTGGTGAAATAGATCTGCTACACCGCTTCTGCTGTGGCAGAACAAGTACCAAGACTTGCTAAAGTCAATAGAGATGCTGTGGACAACACATTCCAGGGCCCAGTTTGCTGTTGTTGTAGATTATTGCTGCTGCAAAGCAAGTACAGGAACTTGCTACTGCCAATACACATGCCCACACGGTGCTGTGAGTATTTAAGACATACTGCTGCAGCACAAGATATATAATAATCTGAAGCAGATCTATACAGGTGGAGCTGGGGAAGGTGGAGGGTTTAAAAACAAAAAACTCTAAAAGTGCACTGCAAAATGCTCTAGTGAATGTTAACCAGCCATTTAAAAGTAAAGCAGTAAGCTCAGTGGCTGCGTATACAACATGAACCAATCAGCTTGTGCCAAGTAGTTTAATGCTGTGAATATCATCAGTTGCCGTAACGACCCATAAGCCTGTGCCATCTAGAGTTTCATGATAGAATTTTCTTAAAAATTGTTATGTTTATGTTTGGGGATAGGGTTAAGGGCTCAAAAATCTAAATTGTTTATCAATAAAATGATAAAAGTGTATCTATAAAAATACATTTATGATATAAAACATAAAATGTTACGTACTAATACCTTCGTATAAACAATGAGACCAGGATATCAGTATAACCAAAAAGGAGACATCGAGACACTCTGACCTCCGAGTGGCATTACAATGGCCACCATAGATCTCCTACTGTGGACACTCTGTTGAGGTGATATCAGTGTGAATGAAATTGAGCAATGAGCTAAAACTCTCTAACAGTGTTCAGCCATACCTTAACGTTGCAATGGCTCTCTCCTGGGGCGAAGGTCTCCCGAGCTGGTGAGAAAAATGGAGAAAGCGCCGCTCCAGCAGTATCATTAATCACTTTTACTTCTGTGTTTACCTTTTCTGGTTTGTTTCAATTACTCTTAGTGGGTTCCAACTTCATGAGCCATGCTACTGTTTTCTCAGAGTTAAGAAAACTATTCCCTGCTTGAATCATTTGGCAGAAGAGGAAGTAACAGTTGGTGACTAATAACCATTGATTAAATTAAAAAAAGAAAGCATTTGCGCACTTTAAGCTTGAATGCCTCCTGACCGGGAAAGATATAGCCAGTGAATGTAACAGCTTTAGGTGGAAACCAGGGAAAGAAACATGAAAAGACAAATTGCAGTCTACCGACACATGAGAAAGAACTGCTGTTTCAGACCGGGAGGGTAGCTAGAGGAATCTACACTGGGAAGATTCTAGATAAGATCTTTCTGAAGCGGCTTCAAAGCTTAAAAAAGATTGGTGTTTCTCTAAGAAAGGCTTGAGAAAAAAATTAATGTAAACATTGGAATAAATGGAGATTTAATGGAACATAGGCAGACTTAAGATACTGTTTTGGTCTAGTAAGGTACAAAATAAAAGATCAAAATCACAATCAGCTTTAGGCAAAATTCCTCAGCACAAATATGAAGGTCAAAAGATTGCTTTCATACCCCTTGTTGAAGCGGTAATTTTGCTGGACATTTTTAGTAAAGTTAACATACTGATGCTTAACAAAGACTTAAGATTAATGCATTTAATCTACAAGTTTTGTTGTATACCTTTGATGTGGGAGATGAAAATCATGATAATCTTCATTGTGGGGAAAAATGGAGAGACGCTTACACAAAAGAGCTTCTCTCCATCCAAGCAGATGAATGAATTACTTTACAGATTACAGAAATGGTTTCTCTTCCTATCTTCATATATTTTAGGGCAGCCGTGTAGAGGTAATTTTTGGCAAATTACACTGCCGAGTTTTAACAGCATTATGGTGCTGATAATATGGCTAAAATACATGTAATAAATAAAATAATATTAATTATTATTATTTATTATTTATATTATCATTGAACATAATATATTTTTTCAATATCATTCTACATGACCGCAATTTCTACATTCTACATAGCTACAATTTTCTTGGAACCATGGCCAAGCAAATCAAAACTCTTCAAATTTATTGATTTTTATAATTTTTTTCTCCCACATTTTCCATGATATTTCTATAGAACAAGAGCAGAAAAGTGGAGAGAGAAAGATGGTGAATGTGATCGAGGCCTTGCGAGCCAATGTGCCGTCATGCCAATTTTGATTTACTTGCTAAATATACATCTTAAGGGTAAAGTATTTGATAAGGCTACTGCGTTGTCCATATTCTTTTTTGTTGCCTTATTTCTCTTTCTCTTACTAGCAGGGTTGGCGTCCTTGGTTTTACTACAACATAAAACAAAAAAAGGTGTCCTCTTGACCTTCAAAACCAATTCTTTATGTGTTTCTGTACATGTGTCATGCAACATACCGGCTCCCAGTCTTCCTATGTGACAAATCTGTTCTCTTGAAGCCATCACTGGCATGTCATCTGACATTAGAGAATGCCTCCAGATCTGAGGAAATGGCTCTAGATCTGAGGAAACCTCCTCACCTCAGAGGTTTGGAAATTTCATAAGAGCAGAGCTAAACTGATTCCAGGCGAGGCAACAGAATTATTGGAAATGGAAAAAGCGGATAATGTGGGGAGGAGGCCACGGCAAATGTTTTCAATGGGACACTTTCTGTTGTGACAGCATATTTGCAAACAGAATTTCTGAGAATTGCAAACTAAAGGTGCATTAAATTTGAGCATGTGACACCTCCTGAGAGATTTCGTTGGATGGCAGGCCTTTTCACACTCTGTCAGCAGAAAATTCAGTCTTTGACATTAAATTCTGACACATTGTGTTGCTGAGTGGTTTTAGAGAAGCTAGTCTTTTGCCATTAAAGAGATTCACAGCGTCACCAGACATGACTGGCAACTCCCTTGAATATTCAACAGTCATATAACCAGCATGCACACCATATGAAAAGAGCTATAATCTATAATTCATCCCTGCTTCCTCTGAGTAGTTGCTCCTTCCTTCAAATGAAGAGCAATGAAAACCAAACAACTTCCTCACACAATATGCAATTAGGAGGAAATCAATTCACACAGCCACATATTCACTGATGTATTGTATGATTATGCTAATTGGAAAATTATGGAAAGATCAGGATGGCTATAACGTCTCAGAGCAGTTAATGAGGAGCATGATTTTGAAATAGATCATACTTTCATCAGTGCACCTTGTCTTTTATGTTCTCTCTGATATTAGGTGGCATACTAAAGATCTGTGGTAAACACTTTATAAATCAGGCTTTAATAGGTTTAAAAGATTCATTATGATCTTCTCTTACTGACATTTTGTATATGTGTGTGTGTGCTGAATGGCACTATGGATAGAGCTTTATACAGTCTTTCTATGCCATTTCTACGAGATATTACATCTTGCATCCCATCTTATGTCTCATTAACCCTTCAACAGGCCATTTTGAGTTATGATATGTTAGTAAAATGTATACCAGTTATTAGTAAGATAATAACTAGATGCTGTACACTGAACCACAGGAAGGTAATACAGGTGCAAATGTTTCTGAACAATATTAAACATTTTGACTTACCTTATATTTTTTTCAACTTTCAAAAAAAATGTCAACTTAAAAAATACATTTAGAATAACAGTCAACATAATTCATAAGTATTATTTATATGTATTAGCATACCATATTTTGTTTTACCTTTGCTTATTACAATTAGCATTAACATTTTACTTTAATGTGTACTTGAAAATAGGATAAGTAAAAATACATGTAAAAATACATGTAATACCTACTCTTCAACAATGTTACGAGGACATTTGACAAAATTAAATGATTAGCATCACATAATTCATACTATTTTACATACTAGTTTTAAACTAGAAGGTGGTTTAAAAACTGTAATGAGATAACATGACTGCATTATACTGCTATCTGAAATGATTAGCATCATTTTGTACTGTTTCACATACTTTAAAAACGGCAGTATACAGTGCATACTGTGCAGTTTACAGTGTATTCCATATTCCATTTTGAACACAGCTGGAGGAAAAAATTATTCTTGGGAACACACACAGGCAAATACAGTACTCTTTAATGACAATATGGTTGCAGAAATGTGGCTGGGGAGGTCATTAAAAATATATAATTGCAAAAGCTGTAGTCCGTTTCCAATTCAATCTTACACAGCAGTAACATTGGTGAAAAAATGTTGTCAAGCTATGTTCAGTTCGTTGAAGGAGTAAAGGCCTCATCCAGTCACAGGGTGTTCACCTCTGCTTCTCTCTAGTGTGAAATCATTGACAGAGATGTATCACCATCCGAAAGTCTCTCACCTCAAACACCCACACACATACAGCCGAACACTTTCATATAAGGGTGGGTTTTCCATAATGTCACCCCATCCTTTAAAGCAACACAAGTATGTAAGTGTGCTTTAAAACAAGGTGATTTTCATCTGCTTTAGATCTAGTCAGTGTTATTTTGTACATCAAAGCTCTTTGAAGTTGTGCTAACGAGCTAACTTCATATGAACAGAGAGCAGTGTCACTCCACTGTAATAGACTTCACAGCTCCACTAATTCTCTCTCTCATTAGCATGCATGAGGCTGATGTTCTATACTGTAATCAGATAATGGGGTTTGTGTTTTACTTTAAAGCTATGACAACTGAGGCAGGAGAGTGGGATGATTGGAAGTTAAGAAGAGGCTGGCATTTTGAATGAGTTTATCACAACCTGACAGGTGACAAATGAAGTGTATGGACTTATATAGAAAAGTTGAATTTCACCTGGAATGCCTTTTGTCTTTTAGACTCAATTTTGTCTCTTAGCATCTAATAAAAGTTTTGGAACTGTTCACTTGCATCAGGGCTGATTCCATCAAGAAAAATATGCCAGTTGGTCTTATTTATATAAACTGCACACTTGTTTGGGCAGAAGGTATTCTTACTGAAAATTTCAACAGCTGCATTGGTTTTGTTGATGAATCCAGATTAAGGGGACTCTTTTCATTTCATAGACTTCTGTTCATATGCTTAAGAATGTGAAAGACTGGAATCGCAGGCTCATGTGAAGAAGCTTTGCAATTTGCCAAAACTGATGAATTCTGACCTGCAAATTATTATTGTGTGAAGAAGTGAGACCAACATTGATATGACAAAGTGTGACCACAAACTTTAAAGCTGCTTTCATGCCATGAAAATTAAGTCAACTATATATATATATATATTATATATAATAATATATATAATATATATAATATACACATTTTTACTTTATTTGTTATATGTTACTTTCCTATTTAAAAAAAAAGGCACCATGAAAAAAAGGGATCTATTTCTTCAGACACTTCGTTGCAGTGTCTGAAGAAATTTCAAACCTGTCCCAATATACACACTTTTGGTCTTTAAACTTGATCACTTTTAACATGATGTATTTCCTGTATTTTATAGGACACACTTACAACATAGTGTTATAATATTGCAAGTAAAGTTTTTGTATAGCTTTATTTGCAAATGTTGATTTTTTAATACTTCCCAATTTAAAATAACTTTCAAATGTTTGTTCAGCAGGCCCTATATAACAGAGAATGCCATTTACAGATAAATATATAACATAAATATTTACAGACAAAAATATTACAGATAGTGTGGATTAGTGTGGATTAAAGGAATAGTTAAAAATGGCTTGTGAAGTGTAAAGTTGCTTGTTCGTAAGAAACAAATCCATATAAGGCATTTTAACAAAAAAAAAAACATTGCTTATGGACAAAATACCTACCTGGTCTCATGGCATAAACGTACCTGGGTGCACTTTTTAGCGAGACGCGAAATACGTACCAATAAATATATATCACTGCAGTTTCCAAAATAAATTAACACTAGAGGCAGTAAAACTCCAATACCTTTTATTCCTTTTCACACACATTCACGGAGTTTCGATTAATAAAGCGTAATTTTCTAACAATTACTTGAAGAATATCATGTTATGACTTCAAAACAATATTAATATGCTGGGAGATTTGAAAACTGATGCTTTTGAACGTTAGCATCGCACATATCCAGCTTCATATCTATGGGTTTTCATCAACAGTATGTTTGTTCGGTAGCTCACGGAGCACGGAGACGTACTTGAAAGGTGAGGAGCTCTGGTTCGAATCCTGTGTAACCACAGTTCGACAAAGCAGTTCAAATCTGCATATAAGGAAGTTGAAATGGCACGGTTGCATCAACAAATGCGTTTTTTATATCAGTTTTGCATTTGTTAGCACTATCGGGTAGATTTAGGGTTTGGTGTAGGGCATATTTCCAACATGATAGAGCATTAACTTTTAGCTACAGTCCATGGATATTTGAATTCTGAATTGCCGCAATATGTACCAGAAGCAACATAATAAAAACACAGCAATACGTACCTATATCAATGTAATAAAAACGTACCAGGTTTCACGTATTGAACCCGTGTTTTAGCACCACTCAGTGGACATTTCTCTTTGAAACTGCGACGAAACGTGCAGTAAGGTACGTAAAAACGGTGTTACACAAAAAGTACACAGAGGTACGTATTTTTATGTGACCAGGTTGCAAAATACGCTTCTACAATCCACAATAACACTTCCTCCAGTGAAAAAGTTCATGGCCTGTTGTCCTCTCAAATCAAAATCATCAGTAACATTTTTGTTTAGAACTATTCATATTAGTAAGCTTTATTACAAACACATCACTTCACAAGACATTCATTGATGGACTGGAGTTGTGTGGATTACTTGTGGATTATTGTGATGTTTTTATCAGCTGTTTGAACTCTAATTCTGACAGCACCCATTAACTACAGAGGACCTTCTGGAGAACAAGTAATGCAATGCTAAATTTCTTAAAATCTCTTCCAACGTAGAAACAAACTCATCTACATCTTAGATTGCTTAAGGGTGAGTACATTTTCAGCAAGAGTGTGCCAGTATTTAGCATAATACACACCCAAATATATATTCTTATAAGGGTGTTGTGTGCAATGCCTACATCACTCTAAAAGTGGCATTCACCCATAAAACATATTCGAGATATAAATACAATTTATATTTTCAATTACAATCATGAATTCTGTATTAACACATTTCGGTAAATCAAACTGTAGAGGATGCCAACACCAAGGTCATGTGTTTGATGTCAAATCCATGTGTGTGATGTACATGTAAAATATTTGCACACACACAGAGTGAACAAGACCCATTGTGATGCAGACCTGGTATCAACTCTGCCCTGTGCTTTTAACCACTGGTCCTTGACCTCTGCTGAAAGAGGACAGTCTATTTTTTGGACTAACTAGCAGCAGGTACGGTCAAACGTTGTGCGATCGCTCTTCTCCTTGGGGGCAGTGAGTCTGTCAGTCACTACTGACTGAGCAACCATCACCCTATCCACATCAGAACCATCTTTCTCACACACGCATGCACAGAAATAGCAAGGCTGTCATTCCATCAAGGCCAAGGCTAAAATGCGACATATCGATATGCCATGGCCCTTTCACAGGAGACATGTCAAAACAAACCGTCACTCACTGCACTGACAAGACACACTGGTAGCAAGGAAGCCATCAGAGACCCCGAACGCCCAACTCCCAAAAGAGCCTTCCGTTCAATCAAAACAGCTATAATCACAGGCCCACATGGCAGCAAAGAAAATGGGCAACATCATAATAAATAAAAAAAAAAAAATGCTCGTCTTCATTAAAGGCATAGTTCACGAATAAACAATTCTGTCATCATTTACTCACATTCACGTCATTCCAAACCTGTATGACTTTCAGTTTTCTGCAGAAGACAAATGGAGATGTTTTGAGAAGTGTTTTGAAGTCATAGTTTTTGTGTGAGATACAGACAGAAATAAGACACAAAATCGTCATAACCACCAAAGCTCTCCTTTAGGGCTGTAGTACTCGAGTCCAGGCTCGAGACATTTTTCTATGGTCTCGGACTCGACTTGTCTCTGTAGTCTTTGTGTTTGCTCTCGGACTTGGTCATTGGACTTGGTCATTGGACTCGCCACATGTTCTCGTTGGTCTCGACCGAGTCCAGCAATATGCTTTTTTTTCTCCTTCAAACAAAAGCCACATTTGCATGTCGCGCCTAAAAACGTGTGGAAAACGCTAGGCGCACCGCTTTCTCCTTCTTTCTAAAGCACTCTGTAGCCTGCGCTCTATGCTTGCGCTCCCGTGGCGTCTGCTGTTGCTAAGCAACCATGACCTGCGCTCTCCATGAAGACGCGGAAGTTTCAGCAAAGGATAAATGGATTTGCAGCACTAAAAATCCCTTGAGGTAGCTCTGCTAATAAATTTATTTTAAAAAATGGCTATCCTTGTACAGCTATGATCAGCTGTTTCTCCATCTTGGCTTAGCTTTCAATTTTGTTACGGGAAAGGATGAAGCTGATTGGTTGATTTTTGTCACATGACCCGCGGTGCGCTTGCTGTGTTTTGAAAAGTTTAGATGTTTCAAATAAAATGTTCTACCTGTTTGTTTTATTAACGTCTACACCTACTTCCTTCTACAGCATTTATTAATATTAGCTAACTTTAATTTCAGCATTCACTAATGCATTATTCAAATGACAAGTTGTGTTTGTTAACATTAATGCACTGTGAACAAACAATGAATGAACAACTGTGTTTTTATTAAATAATGTTAACAAAGACAAAAATAAATAGTGTAATAAATATATTGTTAATTGTTTGTTCATGTTAGTTAATACATTAACTAGCATTAACTAATTGAACCTTATTGTAAAGTGTTACCGACTCTTTTTATGAGGTTAGAAATAGGGCTGAAAGATGAATCGTATTTTCATTGTCATTGCAGTATGAACATGTTATTTAGCAATGGGCACCGAAACGTGCTATGAAATAGCAGAGTTGGTGGATTTAGGCGCCAGAGTGCAGAATTCAGCACTCAACAAAACTCTGGCGTTTCAGTGATGACTCATCTGAACGCCTTTGATTGGCCATTGCATTAATAAACTCAATGGAATCGTATGTTATTGGTTGTAATGCTCACCGCTGTAAAAACAAAAAAACAAAAAAAAAATATTTAGTTTTATTTGTTGGCCCTAATATGCACAGTTAATTATTCATTTATTTATCACAAGTAATCATCATTGCAAAAAAAAAAAACTCCACTGTTATCCTCATATATGTTTCCTCATATCGTGCAGGACTATTAGAAAGGCAAAATCAATGCAAATCAGTGGATATGTCTGCTATAATAGGATAGGTGTGTTAAGGCCAGTTGGAGCTAAACTCTGCAGGGCATTGGCCCTCCAGGATCTAGTTTGGAGACCCCTGTCCTACAGAGTTGTTACTTTGCACATGCTTTTTGATCATTACAAATAATAATGTAAAATTATTTTCTTAGAATAGGAGATATGCTGTCTCTCGCATCACATACATTATCAATAGTTAAGTATGTGGTCTTGAAGAGGATCCTTTTTTTTCTCTCATTTGGACTTGGTCTTGACTTGGACTCGAAACTCATTGGACTCGTCTCGACTAGTCCTGGTCTTGGACTCGACAAAGCTGAACTTGACTACAGCTCTACTCTCCCTTAACAAAGTAGTGATAAACCTCGTTGTGTGTGCTGACATGTTTTTTTGAACAATCTGTTGAGTAGGCCGAATGAAATTCAATTGAATCACTTAAACGACATTGGAAGTTGTTCATCAGAGAAATGCAGTGAGAATCAGTGAATGGAATCAAACCCTCCAGTCACACCAGAATGAAATCAAAAACCGGACAACAGGAGTTGTGTGCAGGGGGTACGACCTCAGTACCTGGAAGACTAATTCACTGCTGATTCCTTTGAGATTTTGGGTTTTTATAATGTTTTTTTTTCAACTTATGAGTAAAATAAAGCCTGTGGTAAACACAACTTGATGATACTTTGACGTTTTGTTCTCCAAAGTAAACTGCACATATCCATAAGAAAGCAAATTATAAGCATATTTGATTTTAGAAAACGTGTGTTTCTAATAAGTAACTAGATAAGACTGTTTGGGGTGTGAGTGTGTGCAGTTTATGTTGTAGATCAAAACATCAAAAAGTATCGTCAAGTTATGTTTACCACAGGGTTCATTTCATTCAGAAATTGAAAAACCTCATTATAAAACCCTAAAGGAAAATCTTAAAGGAAAGAGCGGCAAATTAGTCTTCCGGGTTCTAACATTACCTGCAACACTTTCTTTCAATTCAACACTAAGTTTTAAGTTGGATCTATTCAGTGAATCGTTTGTTGGTCTGATACACAACCCAACCTGGACGATTCATTCATGAATAGGACTCTTCCGGTTCAACTCACTGATTTAATGATCCAACTCACTGTTTTAGTGAGTATTTATGTATGTTTCTTATTCATGCAGCATGATTTCAGAAGGCATGTAATACATTAGCGAATTAGTCATATGGACTAATGCAAATTTCTGTCATGAAACTCTAGATAGCGCAGGCCGATAGGTTCTAACTTGATATAGTTCTGTTATAATAACGTTTATATGATTACATCATCCTTCACATGGCACAGCTGATTGGTTCTTTTCACATCAGCAGCCAATGAGCTTGCTGCTTAGCATTAGAAAACTTGGCTAGTGCTATGTCATGTATATTACCATGCTAAACTCCCCAAGAGTTGTCATGCCATAAATATAATTTATGTTACTTATGTGATGCTTTTGCATCCCTTTTTTCTTCAAAGATTCAATCCATTGTAAATACATTGACAAGAGCATGTAGTCGTCTTCACATTTTCCTCATGTTCCAAAGAAGAAGAAAATCATACGGGTTTGGAATGGTGAGTAAATAATGGCAGAATTTTCATTTTGATAGTTAAAACAAAACAATACACAAGGGGGTTCAGACTGTCCTACATGTTAATGATGTCATGCAGATCTAGAAATCTTTCCCCTTAAGTTCAAAACATGAGCCTGTTATCTAAGATTATAGGCATTTTTATTTATTTATTTATTTGCTGACCCTTTCATATCCAGTCTGTAAGAAGAAAAAGAAGGAGAGACGAGGAGAAGAAAGCACTTGAGTCACCTCAACACGCAGTTATGAGGCTGAGGACTGTAAGTGGTAAACACATTGATAAAACAATTTCTTTAATAACACTTGTTTGTCAAAATGCCACCCAGAGGCAGTTTCCATTATCACAGTTTCAACACTTTATGAGCCATCTTTAAATACAACCCACGTACAGCGTGCTGCCCGTGAGAGCATGCGAGAGTGGTCTATGATCTTAAAAGCACCCTCCCCTCAATTCTCCAGCGATGGTTTTAAAAGACCCCATTCTGTCTTATGGGCAAAAGAGCAATAGACTTTAGCTCTTAAAAGAACTGATTTTCACTTAAAAAAAACTGAGTTTAGCGCTGTTTCATCAATTTTCTTGAAAGATTACAGTGCAAAGCAAGCGTTTTTACTGTGTGGAAACGATCTTTATTTTGCTTTGGTCACTTGATGTCAAACCCACAAGAAATTTAATAAAAAAGCACCTCAAATCTTCCTCGGAGGAGGATGTTTATGAAGCCATTGGTCACACTCAAGTAAGCATTTATGCATGAAAAGTCACAGAGTATCACGCTTTCATATTATATTCATTTTTTATGGTTATTATGGATACATCAGTCACATTATCATAAAAAAAAAAAAAATTCCACATCAATTGGAATCCTTCGGCTATGACATGATTTCTCTTTCCACAGAATGAGCCTGATGACAGGAGCTAAATAGTAAAAGGAGCTCAACATGCTTTTAGCAGTAACTTGCATTATATTATCTGCATCTTCACGTGTCATGGGTGAACAGTCCTCATTTGTCATAGAGTGACAGGCCCATAGGCTCCCCAAAGCTAAATGCATTATTAATACTCCTTCCTGCTTGATAGATTCAATAAGACTGAAAACCGGAGATAAAAGACACACAGTGATCTCTCCAAAACACAAGTCTTTCTGTCACAGATGACAGGATAGCAGAGGTCAAAGTGGATCTGTGGTTTAAGTTAAACAGTTGTTTAAATTTCTTCACTCACTGCTACAATGCCAGAGTGTTCCCAGCATTTTAACATATTGCTATGATTTCTTACTGGTCCAAGACAGAAGAGCCCTTCAAGCTTTATGTCCTTGTTCTGACATGCAACAAAAATAAGATATTTTGACTTAAATCCATTCATTTTATTTAGACAACCAAAGCCTTGTGACTTGTGATCAAAAGCAAATGTTTCCGTACAGTCCGAACATGAAATATCAGATCCCGCCATATGTAACTTGCAGTTTGAGCAACAAGCTTA
Organism: Sinocyclocheilus anophthalmus; assembly: GCA_018155175.1. Classification (NCBI taxonomy): domain Eukaryota; kingdom Metazoa; phylum Chordata; class Actinopteri; order Cypriniformes; family Cyprinidae; genus Sinocyclocheilus; species Sinocyclocheilus anophthalmus. Next base: position 546,690 of record JADLZN010004486.1, read on the forward strand.
AAAAAATTAAGTAACATTTCTGTCACACGCTTGAGGTATTCAGCCAATCACAACGCACTGGATAGCTGGCCAATCAGAGCACACCTTGCTTTTCAGACCGATGAGCTTTGTAAAAAACGACGCGTTTCAGAAAGGCGGGGCATGGAAGAGAAACAATAATGTACAGTATGTGGAAAATAATGTGTTTTTTTAACCTTAAACCGCATAAACACATTTCATTACACCAAATACACCAAATAATGTTCTTTTTAGCAACATCATATGACCCCTTTAAAAATACCTATATGTAATAACATCTGTAATTAATTTCTGTAATTACATTTATAATTACACTGTTGACCCATCCCTTACACCTTAACCCAGACTTAAACCTACCCATATCACCAAACCTGTCCCTAACCTTACCCGTATCCCACCTCAATAGCAGAACGTGTGTTTTGCAATACAATATGAACACAATAAGTACATTGTACTTAATTTTTGATGTAAGTACATAGTAGTTAAGGCCACCTAATATAAAGTGTGATTAAATTTTAATCCAGTTTTTTGTTCTTTATAGATCTTGGGTCTGTCCTTTAATGTACTGTAAGTCAAATTTTTTTAAAACTACATCTTTTCACCAGGATTGAAAAAAAAAATGTTGTCGACTTTACTTTGAAACAATTTTCATCTAGAAACTGTGAACTAGTGAATTTCACAAATAATTAAAAAGGAGCAGCAAATAACACATTGAATTAACGGACATTTTGTGAATAGTACTTTCTTGTGAAACATACTCCTATTTACAACTTAGAAAAATCTTTTTTTTTTTTTTTACAGTAAAGCTGCATGATTTATTTAGAAGTTATGTGCTCAACTTTAAGTTAAGAGTTTCAAATCACTATCCCTAATTATGAGCAATATGTATGAGTAAACAATAAGTCCACACAAACTTTAGCTATAGTCTATCTGAAAATGTATAATTTATTTATATGTAATTCAAATCAAAGCGTCTTCCCTTCTGAGACCCTGAAACACAATAAGACAGGCTGTTAGACACAGATCGGTTTAAGAAGGGAATGGAAAATAACATTTATGCTAATGTTTCACAGACGATGAGCCAAGACAATAAACAAGGTGTGTTTTGGGTTTGCATTTCCTCCGTTTTACTGGCAACTCAAAACTAATTAACTCATTCTGCAGTGAAGCCTCTTGCAGTCTGCCTATTCAAATTCAATTAGAGCTAGAATTACTCAAAATAATAGTAACTGGCAAAACCTCTCTGGTATTTGATTTATTTAGCTTGATTCTAAGTGGATTTCCAATATCCTCCGTAACTGTCCTTTGGTTTACTGTTTCCCTTACCTCAAAAATAAAAAGGCTGCATTCCAGAGCAGCTTGGCACACTTTTCATCCTGCTGGTATGTGAAAGAAGCTAATGAAAATATGCAAGCTGTCTTCGCTGTTGTCGCATAGCAAACACATGACACTCAAATTAGGGCAGACATATTTGGTTAATTCAAGGTAGCAGAGCTCACAAAACAACTGGAAAACCCTTTCAATTACCACAAAGGGAGAAAAAAGAGAAGAAGTGTTTTCCATTTGTGTGTAATGCTGTGCTATGCACAGATAAATTAAATGACTGTGAACTCACTTTTTATTAGGCTTAAGCAATGAACTTAATTAAAAAGTAATGAATGTGTCTAAATATGGGATTTATAAATATGAATGTTTAAGAGTGCACAGAGTAAATTAAAAATATACAGATATAAATAATACTTTTGAAAAAAAATGTACATGTAAATTGTTTAAATGATGATTGTTTTATTTTACATGAAGCGGGTCATCTCTTTGAAGCCACCATTTTAAAATCCTGTTTACTAGCCGAATACTTCTCTGTTTTTCTTGGCGACCCCCTTGGACCATAAATTATCCATGACTGAATAGCACTTTCTACTATGCAGTGTTGCCAGAGTTGTGGTTTTCCTGAACAATTGTATGTTTTTTGGGTGTTCAGCCCCCCCTCAATTCAAGTAAATATCAAAGATGGCGACGTCCAAAACGCAAAACTGCACAAAACGATTCGTTCAAGAATCAGAATCGGTCCCAGCGGATCTCAAGTCATCAAAACTCATTGAACTAAGAAGAGTCTTTTTTAGACAAGCCCGGTTCGTTTCGCAACGAGTGTCTCGGTATGTCTGTTTGTATATATACCTGAGTCAATGTTGAATTTACAGTGGCAGAAAGCTATTTTAGGGGACGTTTACATCACTAGCGTAGCCAGGAATTGCAATGTGGGTGGGCCCAGAGAAAATTAGGTGGGTCTAGACTAAAAGACATCTGTTATCAAAATCGGCCATCACAACTAACAGTTACACCTGCTTGAATTTACATCACCGTTTAATCAGAGCATAAGTCTGTATGTCATCATAAGCAGTCTTAAGAAAATAATGATAAGAACAGCATGAGCACGGCGGCCACACCACGCATCTGACAGACGCAACACAACACATCATCAAATCAGCAGGACAGTAGTAATGTACAGTATGTAAGACCCATGCTTGGTCATAGTCTGGCTCAGCGGCCACATAAACCACATTAAGTAAACAACAGTGACTAGGCAACTAACGTTAGGAAAATGTAGATTTTTGTACCTGTACACTGGCGTGTAGGGGAGGTAGCCTTAGAGAATGGAGCGCTGCTGGTGATGGAGAAATAGGTGAATTAACGTAAGCACTAGCAGAGCTGTTCAGCTCCTTGAGCGTGGAATATGCGTGCGGGGACGTTTCATTCATATTCGAAGCCGGAGGAGCACAAAATTGACTCATAGAAGTAACATGACGTGCCAGGAAAACCCTAATATGGACAAAGGCATGTATAATGGCATCCAGTGATCTCTGCTGTAGCTAAGTGGCTGTTCGCAAACTTATCTTCATCATTATATGGCAAACAAGAAAAAGCAACGACACAGTTTATTTTTATAGATAAAGTATTGTGATTATTGCAACATAATTCACAATGATTAAGCTACCTTCTGAAGCAACTGACCATGTTGTAAACCATAGCTACGCGACTGGTTTACATTTCACAGAAAGGCTTTTGTTTTCCTACTCAATTCCCAAATAATGTTATTCTCCCTCGTTTGTTGCTTATTATATATAGCCTAATATAGTGGTGTGAGGTGGTGTTCTGAAACGAGAAGGCAAATCTTCAAAGTTTTTTATTTTTATTTTTTTTAATCAAATGTAAATTCATGTCCCATTCACATGTTACGGGTTAAACATTACTTACACTCTCAGAAAAAAAAATCTATTTTATATTGTAAAATGTCATATTTTTATATTTACTTACATACATGTAATGATCTCATCAAGTTAGTGTTTTTTAAACATTTTACATTAATTCCAATTATCACTCACTCCAGTAACAATTTAAACAGTTAATTTCTTGTTCGAACTTATGCCAGATATTCTTTTTAATATTTATAAAATATTAATATTAACTTTTAATCACTTTTGATTTTGATTTCACATATTTGTGTTTTGGATCATTAGTCACTCAAGCTGGTAAATATTGGTCCCAGATGCGGGAATATTTAAATTTAATGAAGATACACACAAAAAACTCCACAGAAGTCATGTTTTCAGGCCCTTTCAAGTCAGTATTTGGACGTAACACAGTGTGTGAGTTCTTTACTTTTTTAATTTTTCCTTCCCATTATATATTCATTTCAAACACTAACACAAGAGCGGTAGCAACACGTGCGGATTTATTATGAACCACTCACAGAGGGAACATAACCAGGTTTCCTAACATCATATCGCGATGGAGCATTGCCTCACACTCACGTGACTTTCCCCCATTCCGTGTCTCAAACTTACGCCCCCTACGGTCTCTGTTAAGGGTCATGATGAAGGGAGGCAGGTCTCCGCTGTAACTTTACCTGTGGGTGTCGCTGTTGGACAGTGTTACTTTATAAAAACGAGTGCCTTTTATACTTTTACTTTTCATATTTTATAATATTGTCATGTTTTAACAAAAAAAAAATTTTGTTTGTATTTTGTGTAATACTCCAGCGATATTCCAATCCAATTTGTTTGGAGACACTGCCGGCCCTCTTGGCGTATATGATTTTTGTGTGAACATTTTTTTTTAACCTGCTAGGCTATAAAATACATAGGCCTAGTGAAAAAATGTGCATACGACATAGTCTAAAGTAATTGAAATAAATGTAAAATAATTATAATATAAAAACATTTATTTTAAGGCACTGTGATTGGAAAAATAAGCTAGTTTTCTTTTGGGCAGGATTTGAGTCTGTTTTGGGCTGGAAATTCGTCAGGGACCTGACAACCCTGCTACAATGCCATCGGTAACTGAGAATATTTTTGTTTATGATATTGCATCACACCACTAGTTGTCAGTACAAGTCCAAGGCGACTGCAGTATCGGCCAGTGCAACATTTAAAAGGAAAAAAAAGGTAACATTTTGGTTGTCTCAATATATGCAGATTGCATAACATTGATTCCTATGCATACATGTTTGAAATATAATCTTCCGAAAAAATCCTACAAAATCCAAACGTCTTGCATGCACAAATAATGTTAGATACAGTAAATGAATGTTACAGTGGTTTTTGGCAGCTCATGCGGCATCCGTCAGTGTGCGAATAGGAAAACAGCCCAAGACATGAGCCTTTTTCTCCCTTTCTTTGAGATGGGGTCAGAATCAATGTTCTTGCAGAACTTCTTGTACCTTCCTATTGAATCAGACACATGCAGGGGATGAAGGCAGTGGCAGTGAAGATCGATCAGTCTGAGTCAGTAGGTAACAAAGTTTCCCATCTGCAGAGAAACGTGTCTCTGAAATGAACTCATGAATGATAGTAGGTGTCAATTAGCATGTTAAATTCTCAATTATGCACATCTGCAAATTTAGCAAAGGTTTGAACCTGTGTGAAATTCATTTCATGCATGAATAACAAACAACTCCGCTTTTCACAAGCTGTTAGATGCTAATGTCTGCCTTGTGGATTTACAGCGGATTTAATACAGTAGTGACTACAGTATGAATCGCATATCAAGCTAGGACAGTTCTATTCTAGCGGTGTCAGCCGTCTCCGGGAACAGTCAGATAAAGACAATCAAGTTTTTACCGTTAGTCTACATGAGTGTGTTTTCCTTTATCGAACTAGTTGTAGAGCGACGCGCTCAAAATTGATTTGCAAGGGAAGGAGAATAGGATTGTGATATAATGCATACCGATTCTAAAACCACATCCCTGTAAGGCATTCCTGACACAAAGGTAACGCGCGTCATTTAGCGGGGTTCTCAAAATGGTACCATCTCAGATGCCTTTAGTGATATCTGGCCTTTATTACATGACCTGGTAGATCTAAATGTCACTGTGTTTAGTCTTAGTGGAATTACGGTTACATTCAAACACTATTAGGTTTGGTTTATTTGTATAGCGCTTCTCACCAACTAGCACATACATTTCAAAGCATGTTTGTAAAAAGATGAATTTCTATATTTTGAATGATGTCATTGCCAATCAGGATAGAAAGCTGACCCAATTTTAGTAGGTGCACACAAAATCTTTCAGGCATATTGTGCTCTGCCGCTTGCAAGGTATTTTTATACATTTGGCGAGCTGGATAGAAAAGTTTATTTGCATAATTCTTATATCATTCGGGACATTGAATCTTTGAATGGTATCAGAATAATATAAAGAATAATTGAGATTCATCACTACCTATTTTCTGAAAGGTTACAACGTCCTTAATCATGTTGTTTAATATTATTTTTATAATTTTTATTACTATTTTGAATTCGTTTATTTTGTCAATATTTTCCGTTTTATGGCGTTTTTTTGTTTTGTCTTCCCAAAAATTATATTACTTGCTTTATTTTTATTTCATTTTACAGTAATTTTGTTGCAAACTCCAATCTTAAGCTAAATTTAATAGTCCGATACCTAATTTTCCTTTTGAGCTTTTTTTTTCCATCAAAATTTTTTAAAAAGTCAATTGACAAAGCCCGGTCTTGAATGAACCTCTCTTCATAGTGTAAGTAAACGATTTTTGTGTGTGCCAATTAATATGGCGCATTTGAACTACTGTTGCATTTTACATTAAGATTAGATAATCACATCACGACGTTCTATTCCACTTTAAATGTTAATTGTTCCATTTATTTTAGTGTGTTATCAAGACACATTCCTATATCACTAAAAAGTGTTTCAATATCATATCACTGAGTGACGTGTGTTATGTTAGTATTATTTATATACAGCGCCGTACTTATACTTTTTCTGCTGAATGAGCTTTTTTAAAGTGGTTAAACAAACCTAGCGTCACTTACTTTAGTCCCGATTCTAACAATGGTCAGTTTAAATATATGATCTCCTATTTTGGGCGCGGACTATGGATACGGTTAGGTGTTATCGTGCGGGAAATTCGAGCAATGGCAACTGCGTCATTACATGTCACGTCTGTAACTAAGAAGTCTCATCGTATCTCATGGATGTGCTACTGCAGGTGGCGCGATCATGGTTATAGCCTTTTTCTCTCACTGCGGCAGCCAGATAGATACAAATGGTTTGAAATGGTTTTTTGGATTGTAATCCATAAAGGATTATGTTTTTATGAAACACATGTGAATGAAATTAAAATATATTCCAGTTATAAATGTGCTTCTGATTACAGATAGTCTGGGATTACACAATATTTGTATTTTAAAGAAAACCAGTTTGAAGGGAGCATAATTTGCTTTTTGGGTTAAAATAATTTCTTAATATGAAATTCGAAGAGTATGACAATTAGACTGTGCAGGAATTTAAATCTACACGCTAATACACACTATATTCATAGTCACCAATGTTGATGTTGTTAACATTAATCATTTGAGAATAAAGTAAACACTAATAATAATTTGAATGGTTTGATGTAATATGAGCTAACCGATCTTTAGATCAAATCACCATTGGTAGTGCGATTTATTTTAATGCTTTTTTCCTCAGTTGGTCAGAAAAATGTGGCAGGCTTGTTACTTACTTGTTCAGATGACAAAATACAGTGAAAATTCTTATTTGGGTCATATTCCAAGACGTAGGCTAGAATCTGTGATTGCGAAGTACAGACAGTTCGTCCACCCGTGCGGTGACTGACTGACCAGTACTCTTCAGACAGTTAGATTCATTATCCGACGCTGGATCCGCCGTGCCGTCTCACACTACACCTCCCGCAAGGCGTGCAGATTAACCGCACACAGCTGCAATTCCAGGTTTTCAAACAGAGATGGCGACAAAGAGGCAAAACTTACGGACTGCAGCTTTAAAAAATGTTTAAAGACATTTTTTTTTTTAAAGCTTAAGCTTTACATCTAAAATGTAGATTTTATTTCAGCTTTGTATCAATGAACTTTTTTTGTCTTATTTTTATTTTTGTGACAACAAGGTAGTGTCTTTTGGCTCATTTGAAATGGTAAACGTCTCTCTCTATATATAGATGATACAGGTGGATGACTCCTAACTCCTTAAGGACCAGCAATCGACATGAGCAGAAGCAAACATTCACATGATTTGTTTGCCAATTAAGTGGATGCATTTGAAATAATGTTGCATTTACATAAACATAATCCAACATATACTATTAAATGTCCATTTACTTCAGTGTTCATAAAGGCACACTTTCAAAAATGTGCACATTCTATAAATCACACTGTAGGACTACAAACCATATTCACACACTCCTGTATTTCAAACAGTAGAGCCTAGCGTAATACCAAGTTTAAAGGAGGTCACGACTGAAACGCCACTACTTACTCTTTCTTTTCTGCTTCCTTGCACCAGTCCAACTCCATTTCCCTTCATACCAGCATTTATTATAATGACTGGCTCGGAGGAGGTCTGTGTTTGTTTCTTGGCATGCAGGTGGGTGACTATACATTCTCACGGGTACAATTTATCCTGGCACATAAGGATTGGGTTCCTCCCAGTGAGGTCATGTTGTTTTCTTAGATCTGAGAAAGTAATCTCCCATTGTTTCTATTCTATATGCAATTCCATTCGATCATGTGGAAAACTGGGCTCAGACGTGACAGCTACGGGGAATAGATGCAAATAACAAGTCTTGAATCATTCGAGTTTTTCAGGCATTCTGTCACGTGTGTGTCATTAGGACTGCCTATTAAACATGTCATCACAATGGCAGCACTAGAGCAGCCTGTCTCTTTGGTTATCATTGAAGCATAACCACACTAAGACTGTGTGATGGGGTCCCTCAGCTCAGCGAATGCTACTGAATGCATCATATTCGGCTGCCGTTAGCATTAGTCTCCAAAGACACAGGCTGCCGATGCCTTTTACAAAGAACACATATTCATTTTAAACAATTAGCAATCTATCTATCTTATGTTGTGTGCTAAAGTTGTGTAGGTGAATTTAATCAAAAAAACTCATACGGACTCTGGACCAAACCAAACGCTATTTAAAATGTCATTTGTACACATTTAGGTCTTTCGGCAAGGAAAATATCTAGTAGACCAATGGAGTGCTTTAATGTGCCATATTTTAAGTGAAGGGGAGGAGAAATATTTTCCCCAGAGACTTCATGGTAGTTTGTTCTGGCTAAGCACTTTAATTAATTAATGATTAATTAGTGTTGATTTAACACTAAATTGAATCCAGATTTGGAAGTGAGGCCCTCTCATTGATTTTTATAACTCTTGTGTGTGTGTGAGAGAGGAGTGTGAAGGACAAAACAGGGGAAGTGTTTTATTTGGTATGTGAAAACTGTCAATATTAGGTAATTTAGCCAGTTAAGTTGGTAAATATTATTCAGATAATCAGTTTATGAGACTGGCCGAAGATGTTAACACTGCAGTACAAGTGGTAATTATATACATATCATAGACATTTTATGCTAATCCTATCATTCGTTTAGGTTTTTATGTAAATTTTTAATTTTATGTTTGGAATGAACATATATATTTTATTTCAGTAATGCTTTTTTCTTTAATAATTAGTATTCTGAGGGTATTTCTTAAAACAATATTTACATCTAAATTATGGATATATTAAATAATTTAAAAAAACATCTCATACTATTTTTGAATGAATTCAGTATACAGTACGAGTTAAAAATATAGCTAATGTATTTAAAATCCATTGAATGAATTAGTGCCATCTTGTTTTCATAAATAAAAAAAATAATGTCAGTGTGTAACACTACATGCATGTATATCCCTATACACAATACTGTGTATTCCCTAGTCACTGAGAACAGTGTTTCCATGCATAATTACTTATTTTATTAGGTTTTGCATTTTGTATATGTACAAATTCTTAGAATTTGCTCTGTTACAGTCTCACCAGTTCATTTCTGTTGTGTAAATTTTTGTGAGTGGGGTCTATTTGTTTTTTACATTTTCCATTAATTTCCTATGGCATTGTTTGACACCGAACAGTACAGTGCAACAATTATTTAAGACAATTTTGTCTGTTCAAATCCTGTCCACATTTCTGTGTGTGTGTTCACAAAGCAAGTATCACAAAATCCTCCAAGTTTTGTACTATTATACCAAGGTATATTTTTATGTTATGCTTGGATCTCAGCTTAATTACATAATTACGCACTTCAGCTTTAATATTACATCTTAATAATACATACTAAACAGAGCTGTTCAGTCATGCCAATTTGTAGACTAACCCGGAAGGTTAACACATATTTTGTTTTACAACTTTAAGTGCATATGTATTATATTTATTGTTATTTAATTCTAACATTATAACATGAATTGCAGTGACACTGTTATACAGTTGAATTATTTATACATAGTCTATGTTTCCACAGGCGCATATTTGAAAACTCATTCTCTGCCAGCAGGAGGCGCTGTTGGAGTGGTAGAGATCGTAGAGATCAAGGTTTCCCCAGTAATGGCAGTACACAAAGCAGCGCTCCGTTTAAAAAAAAACACTGCTTTATCAGACATTACATGCAAGATTAAATTAAAATGAGATCCAATTTTCAGAAGACAGTCGGTTTCCTTCAAAAGTGATATAAAAACACCCGCAATCAATGTATTGGAAACACTGTAGTCTCATAACTGAAGTGTAAATTCTGCAGATTACATAATTGTCCAGTATTGTACTGTCAGCAATTTATTATAAAAACGTTTTCATAATTGTAACATATTTACATACATAATTATTCAGGTGCATGTGTAATAACTTGCGAAAACTTGAGGCTACAGCAGCACTTTTTCTTCCTTGTAGTCTTGTCTGATGCACTCAACCAAGCGTTCTAACCACGACCTGGCCCCTCCCCTCCCCACCCCCCAACCATTCGAATTTCCGTAGGCTAGAATTATTTTAATGATATTCTAATGGGCCGCTTTGTGATATCACAAAACCCGGAAAACAAACGCTGTAGTCCAAACGAGCCGTTCGTTGTAGTTCTTGAAAATGGATTTTTTTCAAAACGAAATATATCCCTTTGGAGTGGACTTTGAGATTTGTAAGTTTGAAGATCTTTTTTATGCCCAAACATACACACTACACACTGACTAAAATTAAAAAAGTGAAAAAGCATAATAGGACCCCTGTAAAATTCATGTTTGAAGTATGAAATGCATGAAACAAAAACATGAAAATCTGTTCAAGTAATGTTAAATAGAGGCATTATTTTATACATAAATCCCGAAACATCATTAGGAAGTTCCCGAGGGAACCCACGGCTTAAAACACCAATTTTTTTGTATAGTACTAAAAACTGAAATGCTCTATAAAACACATGCAGTTTTGCTCAGAGCCTGGTTTATTATAACTTGGAAGTCCAGCAAAACATCAGTTAGCCAAGGGTCTCAGCGTCTGAAGTCCCCTTTGATTTGGGGAAGTGTGTGCGTGCGTGTGTACCTATATAATTACACTCTTTGAAACTTCAAAACATCCTGTTATTTGCAGTGTAAAAAGGGAAATATATAAATATATAACAAGCCTTGCAATTAAATGTTACTTCCTCAAGTTATTTTCGGAGGACATGAGAGGGAAATGCAAATTGTGTTTATGAGTCCCGCAATTGTATTTTTTTTAAATCCAGTTATCCCCTTGAGGATAAGTACTGAAAGTAAGATGACAGTGTGCTGGCAGCTATTAAGAGTTTCATCCTGAGAATTCCTCTCTGCTGTGTGACACCACCTACTGTGACAGAATTAAACCATAATGAGTTAATATCTTCTAGGCTTTTATTGAGGTTATGTATCACCTGCATCGTAATGCTCATGTGATGCAACGTCCATGTCTGAACCAGGTGCGACTTGATTGAGGGATGTGAGATAAATCCTCTTGAAACCTCTTTCACGATAAGAGCCGTTCACACTGACAGGCGCTGTACAACTACTCGACTGCGGTATCACATGAGCTCCGCCTTCTGCTTCCATTGGTAATTATCACATGTAATTGCTCTTTTGTGTACAATTGAATACTCATTGCAAATAAACAACTTTTGGTTGCTTTTACCATAGCAAACCACTGTTAACTTTTTTTTTTTTTTAGGTGTTTTAGCAGGCGTTCCTGCTATTACTGATGTATAATTATCTGCACTTCCATTGGTTGGTGTATTGCTACTGCTTATTTGCATAGTTTTATGCAAACTTTCTGGAAATAAATGAATCGTGTCACCTTGTCACTGTAAACTGCTAAGTAGTGTGAAATTTAATATTTTTGTTTCTTTAAATGACCACAATTTGGCCATATGAAACTAATTTTGCAAATCCTAAAATATTACTCTGATCATAGATCAAAATCTGTAGTCTTTGTCCACTAGTTTGACTTGTTTGTCAACAGACACATAATGACCATTAAAATTTACCTTTGGCTTCTCCTACGACGACCGTCAAATCAATACCATTAGGAACGCAGAACCTAATGACACAATTAGAGCGACAACAACCAACACTTTCTCCACACACATCCACTTTTTCCTCTATGTTTCTTTTCAATACAAGCCATGACCATAACCAAACATGTCACCAAATGATGACGTAAAACTGATGTAAATCTTTTTGCTATTAATGAGTCTTTTTGCACTCATATTTGTCATATTATTGACAGCTGAGATCCCAATCATAAAGGACTATTATAAATCATATAGTGTGCAGTTTTACTTGTTTTTCTATTATCTGAAAATCCTTGAAACAAGATACATTCACTTGAGAAGTACAGTAACTGCATACGATTTTTATTAGCATAAGACCTGTTTTCAGAGAATGCATCTTTAATATAAGGTAGGGTTGTGGTTTTTAAAGTGGCAAAGTAACACACTTACATTTAATAAAATAGTTCACCCTAAAATGAAAATGGTCATCATTTACTTACCCTCATGTTTATATTTTGAATATCAACCTTTGATTAACACTGTTCAGCCAAAAAAAAAATACTACTATTAATAATAATATATCTATACAATAATACTATATCTTCCACAGAGAGTCTTGGAACAACACATGGTTGAGTAAATGATGACAAAATGACAATATCCCTTTTAATAGATGCATTCTCTGAAAATAATATCTTACGCATGCTGCAAGTATTATTTATTTATTTATAAAAATAGCTCCAGAGAAGATGAAAAATGATCCAAAAACTATTTGACACTGTAAACTTGCATCACACCTCGTTAAAGCTTCCCGTCATCAGTGGAAACATCAGCTTAACCTGCATGTGTTGATGTGTCCACTCGCTCTGTCCTAGTTACCTTTGTCTTCTGTCTGTTCAACTACCTTCAAAATCCAACTTTGAAGTACACTGGGCCAACAAATAGAGAAAGACACTGAGGGAATGGGGAGCGGGAGTTGCTTAAAGGCATTAGCGAAGGGGAAGAAAAAGAAAAGGGGGGAGAAAAAAGTACAAATTGAATTGCCATCTCTTCTCTACTCAAATGAAGGATGGAGTGGTGGCCACTAATGTCCTTCGACAGCTAAAGAGGAATTACTGCCAGCTTGAATTTTCTCAATTGTGATGCTGCTGTTGGTTCTGATTTGATGCCAAATACCCTCTTTTCATATTTGCTCGAAGCTACTAATTCAACTGAGCGTCAACAACAGCACTGCCATCATCACTATAATGTCTAGCTGTGCAGCACCATGTGCTTACGTTTGTGTGACACATGAAAAATGGAATTACTGTGGATTATAAATCATTATGAACACATACAAATAATAATTTCTCTATTAAATCGGTTTCCAAAAATATAAACCGCACACCATGTGCATTAGCAAACATTTTTAATGTTTTGATCACTATGCTCAACTAATTTATTTTATTAATCGAGATTTAAGTGTAGTATTAGCACATTTGAACATATTTTTGCTCTTAACACAAAAAGGCTTCTTAGGTGGCTAAATTACGCTGTGTTACAGACGTTAAATAGTGAGATAAATTATTTGCGCTTACAAGCACTAATTAAACGCTCTTTGACAACCAATAAAACAAAAAAAGTTTTAATGAAGTAAATGCACCAATAAATGAGTATTAGAAGCTTCAGGGCAGGGTTGACATTATTGTCTATGATGACAGCTAATTTAGATTACATCCTTTAAGGAAATCTTTGCTTCCAGGAAAAATGTCATGGATATTATCACCCAGTTCTCTTGTTTGAAGTTAAATAAATATGTTTGTTCTGATATTGGAACGAATTTAATTGGATCGGTGGTAGCCGAGTTGGTTTTAATAAAGTTGATTATAAACCCCTTTCACGACCTACCCAAAATAAAAGGGAAAGAAATCTAATATTTGAATATTCCTTCACAGATTTCAAAAGAGAGAGAGAAGGAAAGAAAGCGAGTGATAAGGAGAAAAAAAGACTGAAGGGGACAAAAAGAGGACACAATCTGCTGAGGCGCGCACAACGGCCTCAAGAGAGGTATCATAAACGCAATAACAAATAACAGCCACACACACCCACACACGCACAGATGAACGCACAAACACACTCACGTACACTTTTATCCCTTCAGGATCCTCAATTTGCAATTAAAACAGAAAACTGGTCATATAAGCAAGAAAACGTTTCATTTGACTTCAATTGATGCACACACGCTCGCAGACAGAGCACGCAGTGCACGGCAGTGGGTAATAGTTTAGTTTATTTATCTTAGGTCACACATGCAGTGCGTTACAGTCAAACTGTAGTTGAATTCATACACAAAGCCCCAGAAGAATGGCAGCTTATTTCTTCCACGACATGATCTTATTTAATCAGGAAGCTGAAAAACAGTAAGAAGGAAAAAGAGAAGAGTGTCAACGATGAAATGTTCACTGACTGGAAGTGACATCAACATCTAATCATTATGAGAAGATTTCTTTAGACTGAAAAAGGTCAATCACTGGAGTCTCTACAATTACCAACAGCAACCACAGTCACTGTACATTTAAATGCATTTTATTTGATTCATTAGCTAGTATTCTGTCTAGTAAAATCTCTCCAAGTAAAAGGAATGTTTCAGTTAGAATATATTTCAGTGCTTTTAAAGGAATCTGTTATGTAAACAAAATATTATTGTTTACTTCTATTCACTGACTCATTTTTCATTCAGTGAAACGTGAAGACTTTGATGGCTTTTCTTTTCTCCAAACACTGAATATATAGCAACATATCCTTGATACGACTATCTTAACAAACTAAGTTAACTTAAATAAAACATAATTGAATCATGGTTAAATTTCTTGGTGTATATATATATTATATATATCTATATCCCACACACTAGTGTTGGTCCCGGTACCAAAAATTCTCCGGTACCAAAGCAAAAACACATATAATAAACATCTAATTTAAAAAATGTGCTTACTTGCATGAATTCAAACTGTGTACATATTTAATTTTAAAGGGCTTTTAAAACCTTCTAGAGTTATTCAGCCAAGAATAACAACTAAGTTAGCTAAAAACAAAAAAAGCCCAGAACTGCTTTTCTGACTGGTATGAACACCAACAATGTTAACCATTTGTACATTCTCTAACACAAATATTTTAGATTCACAATTCATTTAAAAGCCTCTGGTGTGTAAAATAGTAAATATCATCATGTCCTCCTGTTTTTTTTACCCTAATAAAATTATAGGAGCATTATATTATATTAATAAAGAAACTTCATTCTAATGCCAACGATGAACTACTCTAATAACAGCATTCATTTCAATCCAACATTCAAATTAAAATATTGAATAATACTGATAACAGAAGCAGTGTTTCCCACAGACTTGCACTCTAATTGTGGCGGCACATATATGCAAATTCATTCTCTGCCAGAGGAGGCACTTCCAGAGTGGGAGAGATAGAGGTTTCCCCAGTAACGGCTGTAATGAAATAAGTGCTGCGCTCACAAACGCTGCTCAGGCATTACAGGCAAGACTAAATGAAAATTACATCCATAATTTTCAGAAGACAGTCAATTTCCTTCAGAAATACAGTGTTATAAAAACACCCGCGCCGGGTTTCGACTTTGACACGTGCAGTGCTCATGTTTATTTAATGAAGTCAAAGCCTTTTGGAAAATCTATTTGTGGCGGTGAGTTTTGATATTGTGGCGGGCGCCACAAATAAATCAATGTATGGGATGAAATTGAAACTTACCTGCGTGACTCCCTTATTTGATCCGGGTGTCTTGTTTCTTTAATGTGTTTTGTTAGTTTGGTGTGTTTCCTCCTTTTATGAAGAGAGCGCATCTGCGCACATTTCGGATAGCGCATCAAGAACCGGGTTGACCAGGTACTCAGTACTACCGGTATTATAAAAAAATCTGGTACCGTAATGTTTTCATTTTTTTAGTACCGACTTGGTACCGAAGTACCGGGTCTTTTGACAACACTAATATACACATTTTAAAAATTAAAGAAACTGTTTGTGGTTATGATTGAAATTGGTTATTGATTTTAACTGAAATATGAATCACTGAACAAATCCATGAGCAAGTCAATGAACGAATCAGTGAGTGAAACTTTTCTTTTTTGCAAATGGAATCAAATGATTCAAATCACTTAATCAAAATCAAATCACTATCTCTGCTGTTCCATATTACCATAGCAATAATAGTAATACATTTTTACCTTCCAAAAAAATTGTGCCATTTACAGAAATTGACTTTTAAGTAATGTCTATGGGATCAGCAACCGTTTAAATGTGTGAATGTGCATCTTGTAGTTTGTTAAAAAGAGGTTATTTTAACAAAAATAATAATTGTTCATTGTTTGAATTGTAAAGTTGACCCAATTGCCATTTAGCAGTTCCAAGCAGATGAAATTGTTTATTACTGATGTAATTCATCTTGAAGTATGCTCCATTTAAACAGTACTTTGCAAATAGGTACAATAACTCAGGGTGGGTATATGAAGCGAATCATATATCTTTTGCTAGCTTAACATTTAATTGTTTAATTCAGTGATCAAGTTTTGTCTGGTAAACTTTCAACTAATTGTAATTAGTTAGGTATTGTAAACTAATTGTTTTGTTTGTGGGACAACAACGGTAATAAACAGTTACTGTTTATTTAGCATAATTTCAGTTAACACAAGAACAGATACTTAAGTGCAACAAGAGTGAGTTTGAACAGTAATAGATCTTAACTTAAAGGTAAATCTTACCTGTAAGGATAACCATGATATTTTGATCTGAAGATGGACAGAAGAAAGCTAAAGAAGAACACCACTAAACCAAGTCCAACAAGACAGATAACTGTAAAAACAGAAAAACAAAAGCACAGTGAGTGTCACTCTCTTAATGAGCTGAATAATGCTTACATTGATGAAATTTAATTAGTATGCTGCAATGGTATTCTATAATGGGATTAAGCCGTTGGTGAAAATCACTTTTCAAGAACTTTGATCTAAGAGCTAATCCCAAACAGCCATCTTAAATTCATCACTAATGAATGAAACAATAATCGCTACTTAAATGCTTATAAAACATGCTGAGTAAGCTGCTTTGTCTCTTAGATGAGATAGTGCCCAAAATTTGATAACCTGCTGAATCACATTATAAGGTGATTTTAAAGATTAGTCAATGAAGCCATAAACATTGCACTATTGAGGAGAGAGAGAGAGCGAGAGAGAGAGAGAAGAAAACAGCTGATTTCATCAAGGGAAATAAAATAAATCATCTACTGTATAATACTGCATGCTCCCAGAAAATTTGCTGGAATTAGCATGCATATGTAAAATCACTTTCATGTATGCACTGCTATGACAAATGCAATCTTTAATGCATCCTAGAAAGTCAGGAAATCCCATCTTCAGCCTTTTTTTTAGATTGTGGTGAATAACTCTGATTGGGCAGTAAGTCATGTTCTTTAACATCTGGTTGTAAAATTATAACCTACATTTAACAAGTTTATAAAATTGAATTGATGTTGTATATGTTTTATTTTTTAGATCCATAGAAACTAAACAAATCTATTTAAAATTTTCAAATGTCAAAGCTAGCATTTGACGAGCTGTTCATATGAAGAAGATTTTACAAGATGTTTTTACAAGATTTCATATAGTGAAAAAAAAACCTTGCAAATGGAAAACTTATTGATCCTTTACTCTCAAGGCCCTGATATACTCAAAAGTTCTTGGCAAAGTTCTTTTTCATTCTTCAGTTATGGGGTAAAAAAAGACTATGCAAGCAGCGATATACTGTTCGTAAACATTCAGACGAGGTTCTGGTGTTTGATTGCAGCACATAAAAGAACCATCTTATCAAAAATGTATTAAGTTTAATGTTTTAAATGTATTAAATTTGTATTAAGTTTTTGAGGTGGCTAAATATTTCTCAATGTTATAATATGCATAGGCTGGACAAAATATTGTAAACACCCATTATACTGGTCGTTAAAACTAAAAAAGAAAAAAGAAATAAAAAAAAGAAAAGTGAAGTGACATGTGGCCAAGTATGGTGACCCATATAGTGCTCTGCATTTTAACCCATCCAAAGTGAACACACACAGCAGTGAACACACACACACTGTGAATACACACCTGGAGCAGTGGGCAGCCAATTATGCTGCGGCGCCCGGGGAGCAGTTGGGGGTTCGGTGCCTTGCTCAAGGGCACCTCAGTCGTGGTATTGAAGGTGGGAGAGAGCGCTGTACATTCACTCCCACCCACCTACAATCCCTGCCGGTACGAGACTCGAACCCACAACCTTGGGTTATGAGTCCGACTCTCTAACAATTAGGCCACGACTTCCCCAAGTATAAAAAAAGGTTGACGATTACTTTTGGTAACACTTATTTTTGGAACACATATTCACTATTACCTAAGGGGTTTCCCTCAATAAACTCCCAATTTGCTGCTTATTAATAGTTGAAGGTAGTGTTTAAGTTAGGGATATGAAGTGGATACACACGATTTAGAATATGGTCATGCAGAATATGTTTTTTATAAGTACTAATAAACAGCCAATTTACTGGTAATGAATGCTAATAAGCAACTAGTTAAAAGTGCATAATGTTCCCTAAGCTAAAAGGGTTAGCTTATTTATTTATTTTCTTATGATTGTTGTATTATAGCGGTTTCACAGACAAGTCTTAAGCCTAGTCCCAGACTAAATGTCTGCATGTCTGGACTATTTAAACTGAAAGAAACTGGCATCGAGTGATCTTAAAATATGTCAGATTCATTGTTTTGCCTCAAGATACACACCAGTTATGTTTTTATCTAAGGCATATTTATAAAATGTCCTAATTGAACTATGGCCTAAACCTGGCTTAACCTAAACCCTGTCTGTGAAACCAGGCATTATTCTCTAGGTGGATATCAGGTAGTATGTGTCAGGACTGTTTAGTACACAACTGGGGTGAAATGGGTGACTTGTCAGAGTTAGACACCAATGCTAAAATGCAAAAAAGATGGTCTCATGATCGTAAAACCTGAACAGTTGAAGCACCAAGATAAACAGGCCAGATACATCACCTGACTTAAATTTGATCAAACCACCAAATACATTTTTGGAGAGAAGAGTAAGACACAGATTCCCTCCTCCAACATCTCTAATGAAATTGGCAGATGTTCTGCTAGACAAGTTTTAACTGGTGACTTTTCAGAGGTTGTATATTCTAAGAACCTGTATTAAAGGCAAATGGTGGTAAAACACCTTAAATTATTTCCCAGGTGCTTACATTATTTTGTAGATCTTTTGTTCTGGGTATAGAGAAGACAGTTTTGGGTTCCTTAAAAGCACAATACGGTTTCCAAAAGGCTGTGTGTATGTGCGTGGGAGAAGTCAGTGTGTAAGTAGTAAACATATTAAAGAGTGAGGCAGTGGCAGCTGCTGTTTAGCTGAATGAGAAGCTAATCAGAGATTAATCAAAGTGTGTTAACCTCCTCAAAAGAGGGGCACCTCCAATTACACCACACCGCCAGCACTGTTCCTCTCCAGATCAGTCATCCAGAAACACCCTCTTATCTTGGGATCACACCCTCAGAATACACACACACTGAGCTTTTAATTTAAAGTTTCAGTATCTACTGAACTTCCCGTAGACTTGTTTTCAAGGCTTCATGCGACAACGTTTACTCTGAGACCTTGATGTTCTCGAGCCTATTATCATTTCCCTGACACATTACACAAGTCTTCCCAGAAGACACGCCGTAGTAGCCGCAAAAGGACTCTGGTATTGTACAAAAATGCCGAACATGACTAACTGAGATGTGACATTTAAAAGCTGCTAAACATTTATTTTCAGGGTCATCTGTGTCGCAGGGTAACTAATGTGATGTTGCGGAATAACGCAATGACTGGTGCAATCACATTTGCCTGACTTTCCTACAACTGCATGGAGCAGCTTGCCTTAAATGTTTTGGCGGGGGGAAGTGGGGTTTGAAACTAAAGTGTCGCTTACTCTGACAATCTTCATTTAGCATCTTCCTATTTTAAATGCTTCGAGTCAGTGTGTTTCCATGACGACCGCTGGGTTTGATCAACCACTCACTGTGCAAGTATTCTTATTCTGCATAGTAGCAATTAACATTTTAAGTCATCAGAGGTTTATTTTGCAGCCTGTGCAAATGTACGTAATGTTTTAGATGTTAAATTCTTCAATAGGTAAATCTTGTCTTTCATAAAGGCCAAGGTCAATGATCTTGGGTTTAAAAAGGCTGGTGACCACTGGTGCAAATGAATGCTTCATGAAAAATACTATTTGCACGTGTACAATGAGTTTTAGTTGTTCAGGTATATGATCCTTATTAATATCATAACATAAAAATCATAACAGTTTATTACATTGCAGCTTTTTTATAAAATATAATTATTTACATACCAAACATCTGGACCACCTATCTGCTGCAAATCCACTGGCCTCCTGTTGTAAACGGTTTCAAAGCACATCCTTTTACCTTGTTTTTATCCTTTTAATACACATTTGCCTCTTGGACTAACTTTTAGTTTCATAACTTTTGTGTCGCAAAACATTGAGATTGTGACTCTAGCCTTTGTACTAGTTTTTACTAGTGAGTGTTGTATTCTCTCCCTAATGGCAAAGCATACAATAGTTTGCCTTTGGCTATGCATTAAATATAATTTTTATGATGATGAGCCTAATAAGATACTCCATCTGCTTTCTTTACAAATGTGTTTAATGCTGTATAATGGGCTATTCCCTCTAAACTGTGTGTCCCAAATGTATTAATGTCCTTTATGAATGTATGTTAAATAATATTCAGAGTTACATTTTAGCGACAGCATCTGTAGCATGAAACAAAATAATGTTGGCTCAATAATATTGGCTCCTTAAGTTGTAAACAGCAAGTTGACAGAAATGCACTTAAAAGTCTATATAGCAACCACTGTCTGCCACAGACTTCTAGTGAATAATTGCCAGCTACTGTTTGAACCGATGGTGTGAGTTTTGGGCGGGGCTATCTGTTTATCTGACCAATGATAGATGGGGGACCTGCTTGGAAACAATCATTATTTCTGCAATTACACACTTAAATTGTATTTAACCTAGAATATTAGTTTAATTATAGGAGCTCTTCCAGTGATTATTTTGTGTACTGAGCAAAACAAAAACAGACAATTTAGTTGTCGGAAGGGAGTGGATAGGATTTTTCTGCATATAGGTCGACTTTTCTAACCCTGTTGGAAAAAAGTCAATATCTATTATAGTCTCACACAGTGTTGCATTACTCAAGCATTTTACAGTGTATTGTTATGACTGGTGCAAACAAACAGCAATTTTTTTTTCTCCTGTTAGGTGACTGCCTTGTGATCCATCAATGCAATGTACTGTTAGTCCTTTAAATATCTCCAGTTACATAACCTCACCATTTACTATCAGCAAATGCTATTGTAGAAGCATAAATAGTAAGATTAATTAAAACATCTACTGTACATAGTGTGAAAAAAAACTTATAGGAACAATTTCTACTTTGTGTCACATTATAGTTTCTGGATGATACCTGACAGTGTCTGTTCTGGAAGTGACCAATGATGCTATGATGGTGAGGCTGTGCATCCCACAAAATGCTTACTAACCAATAACTAATTAGATTTAAGCTAATGTAGACTTTAGCAATGGTAAATTGGGAGATTTTGTATCCTACTGTATTTTCAAAGAAAATGCATTGGTATAAATATTGACTTATACGCTGTTTTAGAATTGCAAAAACTGTACTTTAAATTTTTTTTCAGACAATCCACTGTGGCAAACTTCTAGTGAACCCAGTGTTTTCATATTTTCACATGCAAATGAGCTTTGCAGCAATACCATTTAAAAATATACTGTTGAAATGTGTGAGTACCTTTTTATTTATTAAATAGCTCAAAAGTGCCAGTAAAGACACTTAAATAAATAACTTAATTTCTATTTCTATTATAAATTCTCTTTCTCTCTCTCTCTCTCTCTGCTGAGTCTATAATAGCAGTGATTAAACACCGGGGATACAAAAACTGGTATAAGGCATTTTAGTATAGACATCGTTAGTAATTATAATGAGGGGAAAAAACTCCACACACATACACACACACACAAACACACAAACACCCACACACACACAAACACACACACACAAACACACACACACACACACACACACACACACACACAACACAAACAAACAAACAAACCAACAAAAACAAACAAACAAACAACAACAAAACACGCAGCACGCACGCACGCACGCCGCACGCACGCACACACCACCACAACACACACACAGACATCGTCCTTAAATGTGTTGTGAGTAATAGTTTTGTTGTATTACTATGTTTAGTGTAGATTGGTAACAATTAGGGAGATTTATTAGTCTAGTTGCTGCCCCTGAAACCCATAGTTTATTCCAATAGAACCCAAGACATGACATGACAAAGGTAAGGCCAACCCCAAACATAAATTAAAAAAGTACACAAGACAGAAGCGAACACAGATTAATTCAGACACCATATCCTTATGAGTAATTTCATCTCTGTCACATGCGCTCAAAAGCACAAGCATATATATGCATGCCTATGCATGACACACACGCACGTATCTCATCAGTCAGAACTTATTACTTTAACCTCATCACATTAATTAGTCAGTGTGCCCGTCTCATGTACCTCCAGTGGCTGACAGAGGGTCAGCCAGCAATGCCTACAGAGCAAACATCTGCCTCAGCTGCAGGGTCTTCCTCCTCCTCCTCTCACACCTCAAGGGAAGTGCTTCAAGATGGGCATGCAAACCTCCTCTATTCCCCCTCTCTCTACGCACAATCTATTCATCCTTCAGTCTCTTTCTCCATAAAATGACCTCTCGCCACACTGAACGTTTCTGAGACTGACTGATGAGATTATAATAATGTAGATTCATATATGCATAATGGTCAATTAACGGTGACAGGTGTAGGAAAAGCCCAGTGCTGGGGAGACGAGGTGCCACCACCGGTTTAATTATCCGCTGCGCTAATGTGACCTCTAACCCCCGAGCCATGGCCCTGGTGTGGCAGATGATGGCCGCGGCAAATTTGGGTGGCGCAGGGGAAAATGTGAGACACAACCTCTGGAGAGAGGAAGTTAAGAAGGTGTATGTCACAAAACACCCGCTAATGTGAGCTTTATGAAGGATATGAATCATTTTAAAACATCCACCTGTCTAGATCAAGCCTAATCTTATAAAAAAACTGTGAAACCCTAGATTTGCATTTCCTGGAGGAAATACCAGAGCTTATTGTAGGATTTAGGCTTTGGTTCTGTATAAATGAAATGCCACATCAGATCTGCTTTAAACATTGCTAATGCATTAAAATCACATAATGTGACACCATCTTTGGAGTATAAAGACAGCTATAGGTTAGGGGTGTGAATTTAGAATATTCAAAATGATCTGATTCACAACTATTCAATAGTGCAATCAAAATATCGACTACAGCTGTTTGAAAAAAAAGTTCAAAGGGAATAACAAACCAAACGTATTAAATATATATGTAATATGTATATGTTTTATATATTGCACACTACTGTAACAAACTATAGTTAGCTAGAATTTAATTTGATTATACCAACATAAATAGTGATTTAAAAGTTATATTTTAAGATTGACGGCTATTATCAAGATCAACAGATATGAATTGGATTTATAGTTTGAAAGAAAAAAGACTAAATCACAATGCATTATGCAGATAAATGTTACAATGCCATCAACCTTGTTTTCAAACTTACTCTCAAAAAGATTTTCAAACTAATGTTCTTTCAAAAAACCACGCAAAACAGTATTTAAAAACTAATTGGCACATGTAATCTAAAAATGAGATTTGAGAAAAAGATGTTAAAAGAAACGTTGAAGGAATAATACTAAGTGCTGTGGTCAAGTGGCTCTCAAACTAAACTAACTTCAAAATGTCATTTTTATTTTACTTATTAAATTCAATGTTACTTGCTCTTTCATTGTAATTAGTGAAATTTACCAGCAATCCTACACCATTTTTTAGTGTACAAACTTACTGTAAAGTATTTTTATATAGAAGAATACACACTAAGATATAATTATATTCACTATTTGCATATAGGTTCAATTAGGTACTTCTGTTCAACAAACAGATTAATTCCAAATCAGCTTTAAATCCATTTCCAGCTCAATTAAAACTGGTATGTGTATTTTGAGTGGTATTTAGCAGGAGTTAATAACACAAGTAGGGTTAAAAACAATGTGTGTGCCACATTTAAATGGAGCTACGTATTCATGACTGCTGAAGCTCCTGCCTTACACACGATCACCCACACAAACACAAATTGCAATTACCACAATTATACACTTATGCTGACGCACACATACAGTAATTACAAGCATTTGTCTCCCAGCGTATTGCATAAAGAGCTCACATCTTTTTCTGAGCCGTCTAAAATCAGAAACAAAAAGCACTCCCCTTGTTTGTCATGGAGGTGAGTTTGAAACCAAGCCAAAAATAACTCATCATTTACATAACTCAGCATTTACATATTACCCATAATTCATACCATTAGCATATCAAAGCTGGGGATGACTCTTTGGAGGTGGGACGGAGGCCATCACATTAAGTGGTCTCCACAGCTAATGCAGTGATAATACATGGAAAGCTATTCATCTATCAGAGTCTGGAAGCGATGCTCGTCTTTATGGGAACCCATGAGAAGCACTTCAGTAGGGGGAAAGGGAATGAGTTTGATGTGAGAAGCTCAGATGAAAAAAAAAAAAGACAGTCATGTAACACAAACTTGTAAGTGGAACAGAGACTCGAGCAGGAGGTGATACCAGGCCACACACACATACTGTATGCAAAATGCATACTCATGCTCACAGTTATCAGCAGCCAAACACACACTTGAAAACACAACACAATAAAACACAAAATATCAATATGCAAAAATGGAAAATTATGCTGCTTTTGATGCTTTTATGCCTCTTAAAGCACACTGAAACCATGACTATGAAAAGCATACATCTAACTAAATCTTTTTCAGCATATTCAAAATGCTTTTTTTGACAGAACCATAGAAAGAAACTAGATTATTTTACACTGTGCGAGTGGTGCTTGCCCTTGGAAGACTCAAAGCTATGGTTGTGGGTGGCAGGCCATTTACTGGTTGTTTATTTAACTGTGCACTTTTAGCCTTATGGAGTTCAAGAAAACAAACTCTCTTGAAAACACTGTTCACACTCTCACTAGTTTGTTTAATCTGATGTCCAACAGTGGACATACAACTTCCCTCTCAGTGTCACCACATCTCAACGGATATTTTGTGGTGGAAATGACAGGAGTGGAAATTACCGTGTTTTTATTTTTGAAATAAATGCCAACTCCTTTGTCTTGTTAGATTTAAACTTGTAGTCAAAGTGAGCATAATTTTAAAATGCCAAAAAAAAAAAAAATATATATATATATCTATACATTCTAGTCAAGTTGATATTACATTGATATCGGCTTTTGTTTCTTCACACATGAATGAATAATTATAATCATCCAATAATATACCAAAATAATATACTTACTACACTAAGGCCTGGTTTCACAGACATGGTTTAGGTTAAGCCAGGATTAGGCCATAGTTCAAATAGGACATTTAAGTAATTTTTATAAACATGCCTTAGAAAACACATTACTGGTGTGCATCTTGAGACAAAACAAAGGCACTAGTATATTTTAAGATCAGTCAGTGCGAGTTTCTTTTAGTTGAAACAGCTCAGAATTACATTTTAGTCCGGGTCTAGGCTTAAGCCTTGTCTGTGAAATTGGGGGTAAATATTTTAATGGTTTATAATTACTTCACTCTATTTATATTATCATATGTTTTACAAATGTAATAAAAATATTCTCATTATGTATTGTCACAAGTCTTTAACTGAGAAAATCTAATAGCAAATATAAATGTATTGGAATAAAAAAATTTTCAAGGTATTTTAAATGATACTCATATTATATAATACAAAATAACTTAACAAATAAATAAATAAAATAAAATAAAATCAGATAATCTATATATACAATCATTTTGAAATCATTAAAATGCTGATTGTTGCGCAGTTTTTATCATTTTTATTATTGGTGCTCAATTATTAATCTGGTCCTTTTGTCAATGTGGAACACCTTAGAATATATATACATATTTGGTTTTAATTTGGTGTTGTGCAGCGCTTTTTTTTTTCAAGATTCTTTGACAAATAGAAAATTAATTTGAAATATAAATGTTTTGTAATATTATAAATGCCTTTACTGTCACCTTTGAGGTATTTAATTTGTAAAAGTAAAAATAAAAGTTTTCTTTTTATTATTTAACCTTTATTAAATAACTTTCAACCGGTAGTGTAAAAATGCTTGAAGTTGAATAAACATTAATTACATCTGGGAAATTACAAGTAGATTACACTAGTCTCTAAGGCTACGTTTACACGACAACAATGTAGTCAAAAACGGAAAAGTTTTTCCCTTGCGTTTTTAAAAAGTTTTACCTATACACAATGTTTTCAAAACGATTCGTGTTTACACATATCCACGAAAACGGCCAAAAACGCTGTATTACGTATGCCAGGCCAGTAGTTGGCGCTGTCACCTTGTTAGTAAACAGTACCTGTAGTGAAGTGACGATTATATGTTGTATATGATTTGTCTCTGCTGTTGGTTGTAATATTGGTGAAGTGAATCCACACTTTGCTGAAGAAGCGTTAGCAAACTCTTGAGCAGCAACAACAGTACCATGTACTCCTCCATTGTTGTGTATGTTTGTTTGCGCTTGCCTTTAAAATCGACACGTACTGCGCATGTCTACATACTTAATACGTACTACGCACGCGCATTATGTGACCGTTTTCAAAGATTCACGTTTTGGGTGTTAACACGGAAACGATAACGGTGCCGTTTTCAAAAACATCCACTTTGAAACCCGTTTTCAAAAATATGCATTTTCAGTCCCCAAAATGCTGTTGTCGTGTAAACGANAAGTTTTTAAAAAGTTTCACGTATACACAACAACATTTTCAAAACGATTCGCGTTTACACATCCACGAAAACGGCCAAAAACGCTGTATTACGTATGCCAGGCCAGTAGTTGGCGCTGTCACCTTGTTAGTAAACAGTACCTGTAGAGAAGTGGTGATTATATGTGGTATATGATGCGTCTTCCGCTGTTGGTTGTAATATTGGTGAAGTAAATCCACACTTTGCTGAAGAAGCGTTAGCAAACTCTTGAGCAGCAACAACAGTACCATGTACTCCACCATTGTTGTGTATGTTTGTTCGTGCTTGCCTTTAAAATCGACACGTACTGTGCATGTCTACATACTTAATACGTACTACGCACGCGCATTATGTGACCGTTTTCAAAGATTCACGTTTTGGGTGTTTACACAGAAACGATACCTGTGGTGTTTTCAAAAACTTGCACTTTAAAACACATTTTCCAAAATATGCGTCTTCAGTCCCCAAAATGCTGTTGTCGTGTAAACGAACAGGCAAAACGCATAAAAAGTTTCCCGTTTTTGGCTGAAAACTTTGTCGTGTAAACGTCCCTAAAATACGCCAGTTCTATGGTCCTATCCTTCAATGAAATATACTTGTATTTATGAGCTTCATTACTAAAGGTTAAGATTTTTGTAAAAACCCTAACATGAGTAATAATATGAGAGAAAGAAATACAAATATAATAAACTTACTCCTTCGTTTGCCCACGTCTCCCTTAGAGGTGGCGGCTTCATTCAGAAGGACCATTCCCATGGTGATGGCTGCATCTAAGATGGAAGTCAAAGAAAGAACTGGCAGCATGGATGTGGCTGGTTTGCAGAATAAACACCTAGGACCTGATATAATGCTTACAGCGTACCTGAAAAATTACTGATCGGTCTGGCAAAACAGCTTTAGGACAACTGGAAATTTCAATTACTCTGAACACAATGGAAACAAGACCCTCTTCAACTCTGAGCACACTTCACTCAGCTGGGAGGTCTCCTCTAGCCTGGGGGAAAGCTAGGTGTCGGCGAGAGGAAGACAGACAAACATGAGGTGTTTCTGCCAGCAGCCAGAAGCTCCCTCTCCTCCGCAGCGAGCCCCCCCCCCCCCCCCCCCCCCCCCCCCCCCCCCCCCCCCCCCCCCCCCCCCCCCCGGACGGTAGCAGAGGGGTCTGTCTGTCTGCTCACTCTGTACCCATCAGGCACAGTCAACAAACCCACATAATTACAGGGGAAGTTCACACAGAGAGCGACACTCGGGAGGACATACCCAACACGGCCAGGCGAGCAAGTGTGCATAGAGCATTTGAGAGTTTCTGAGGATAAACATAGAAATGTGTAAGAAGATTTCAGACAGCAGCACCTTGATGGATTTCGATAACCACTGACGAACAGACATGGCAAAAACATCTACTATCTGACTTTTTGACACAATATTTTTAGTTGACAAAATGTATATATTCTAAACAAATGTACAAGTTTCAGTAAAATTTTGTAATGTTTTTTAAAACAGTATCTTATGCTTAACCAAGGCTGCATTCATTTGATAAAAACAAAAAAACAAAAAAACAGTAATATTGTAAAACACTATTACAATTGAACTGTTTCATTTTTAGATATTTTCAATGTAATGTATTCTTAACTAATAATAATAAATAATAATTCTACTACGACTACTACTACATTGGAAAACAGAGCACATATTTTTTTCAGGATTTTTTTTAGAAACAGAAAATAACAGCATTATCTGAAACGGATTCGTGCACAAATGTATTTTAATGACTGTCACTTTTTTATTAATTTACTGTATCATCGTGGAACAATTTCGTTTCTTTCTTTCCTTTCTTTCTAAATAAATAAATAAATCTTACTGAACTCAAATTTTGAACAGTAGGTGTATAATTAACAATACAACAATATATTATATAGTGTTCATATGTTTTTGTCAGCACTACATGCAAATAAAAATAATTATTTTCCCATTTAATTTCATTCTTATACAAGAAATAAAACATTTGTCAACTAAAATGTTCCTCAGTAAATTTGTTGACAAGATTAGCACTGTTTTCCAACTTTTTTTCCAATCATATTTAATCAAAGAGAAAACAAACAAGTAAATAAAATGTAGCTGCACTGAAAATGCTGGGGAAATGTACAAACATTTACAGTGGCACATCCTACATTTTGAAACGTTACCAGAACAAAAACAGATCTGTATGAAGTTAGTGGGTTATTACAGTTCACTTCAATAACAGAACAAAGTGACAGATCCATTGTGCAGAAAGAGGTTTTATGTGAAAGGATACTCAACAGAAGAATAATGTGAGATTCAGCCACAAACTGTGCTTGACTGCTGCCGTGGATATAACTCTGAAAAAGACAGAAAGAAAATAAGATGACAAACAAGCAGACAATAGACCTTTCAAGTTCTGCTTTCACACAGCTGTATCACTTTATCACTACTATATTATGGGTCTATGATAAGCAGTGCTTTATTGTATTTATCATACTGCAAATGCATGAACTCATCCCACACACAACACCACTGACTTTGTATTTCAAAGCAAATAAATAAATAAAATCATGATTCTTAGAAGGGAAAAGGTCAGTTAGAAAAGCCAAAAGACAAGGAAAAAATCCATAAGGTCAAAGCAGATGCATGGAAAGATGAAGGGATAATCTAGATAAAATCAAAAGAAAACCTGAGAATAAGTGACAAGAGCTTCAATGGGTCAATGAAAAGAGCACTGAAGCACTCTAACACATCAAGTCATAATGGCATCACTTGCTCTCTGGAGAAAAAACACTCTAGATATAGCATAAACAAGACCCTCATTCATCTGTGCAAGATGAATGTGCAGGAACAGTGCAGAGTTGATGCAGCTTCAATGAAAATCTGAAGTTTGCAGGCTTGAAAGCTTTCTTAAACTTCTCAGACTTCACATTTTGATAGATGAAATCTGCCAGTGAATTGCTTTAAAGAAAATCCCCCAAAACTGGGTGAACTAATTATTTCATCATCAATATCATCATCCTAGAGTCATACAAACTCTATGGAATGTTATTTCGTTAATGCTCAAAACACAAAATAGGCAATTTTGTAGAATGTCCATGCTGCTCTTTTCCATCAACATTAAATAAAGTATTATACAACATAAAAGAAGCCCTGTGAAGCATTGCAATTATTCTAAAGTCATGCAATAGATTTGTTTGAAGAACAAACAGAAACTTAAGTCTAAATACATATTTTTTTGTGTTCGATGGGAAAGAAAAATCACAGTTAGAAATATCTTGAGGGTAAAACATTGTTAACTGAAAAAAAAATAAATAACTAATATTTCAGCCAGTGCACCATTTTAACGTAATACTATATCTAAAGTTCAGGAAACTAGAAACCAAACGGATTCATATTTTCTACTGAGGTTACATGATTTAAGATAGAGGGTAGTAAATCGATAAGTGTATTTTAGACTAACTTATGTCTGGAAAAACTCGATTTCAAGGGGACGATGTAACACATTCTTAAAGAATCAGGTACACTATCTTGTCCCGAATCGGTCCTGAACTTCGCTGTTTGCAATCAGAGGTCACCCTTCTCCCCCTAATGACTCTCCCACCACACAGACTGTTAAACATGACCTGACTTTTACATTTCCAGTATCAAACAAGGGCACTGATTACACACACACAGCTGAAAGCACGGATTACGCATACACAGCTGAATCCAATCAGACATGCTAGATAAGCCATGGACTTCCTCTCTCTCAATGCCGAGTATTGTCTAGTGTTTTTCACTCTCCAAGTGTTAGCTACTTTACCAAGCCATTCCATGTTTATGTCCTGTTTGGTCTCTAGTATTGTTCTGTGTTTTCCACTCTCCTAGTGTTAGCTGCTATACGGAGCCTGCTTGTTGTCTTAGTTTTGTCTTTTTCATAGTTTCTAGTTTAGTTTAGTCTAGTCTTGCCTGTTTTCCCGTGTATATATCGCTACCTTTGTTTTTGGATTGCCCTGTCGTCTTGCCGTTTGGACTCTGTTTGCCATGTCCTGATCTTTGCCTGTTTTCCTGGATTTATCCTTTTAGTCTTGCCCTTTTGATTCTGTTTGCCGTTCTTTGACCTTCGCTAGCCCTAGGATTGTTCTTGTGTCTTGCCCGCCATATACCTGTTTGCCATTGTTCGACCCTGCCTGTGTTTCTGACCTCCTCTGATGTTAATAAAGCTTGCATATGGATCCACACGTCTCACGTCTCGTCAGCCCCGTTACAATCTTATAGTTCAGGGGATTTTTTAAATTTAGTTATAAAATCCAATCTAGGGACCACCTAGATACTGAAATCTGTCACTGAATTTCATTATTTTGAATGAAGCCTGAAGACATTCACATATGCTTTGATCAAATATGATAGATTTGAGTAGAAATCACTACTGAAGACAAAATATTGAACGCTTTTTATGTTCAGTGTGACACTAAATAAAAAAAGTCAATAGTCAACTTGAACGCAGCAATAAAGTATTGAATAACTAAACACTGCCATCAGCAGCTGTTGTCACTTGCAGCATTTCTTGTAGAGACAGAAAAAGAGAAAGATATGGGGGATTGGGGAAAGGAGGGAGCCATTAAGAAGAAGATATGAGCAAATAGGCCAGTGCATTTATCACTGTCATGTCACCTGTCGCCTCTGGGTTAACGCATCTGCTAACATTTAAACACAGCCATACTGCTGCATATTTTCATATGAAAGAAACCACCATTTAGAAGCACTTTCAGCACTAACACAGAGAGACACAGCTGTATTATTCTACTGAAGTATCTGATATTGGGCATTTGCAATTTAAAAAGTAATTTGCTACTTTTCAAAAAATGACATTCATTATTCACTCATTTTTTTATTTATAATTATTTTATTTGTATTTTTAAATTTTAATTCTATTTATTTATTTGATAAGGCAGTAAGAGGCCATGTCGACAATATTCAGACTGTATAACACTTTAATTTATACTGATTTAAAATGTATAATTTATATTTATGTATTTAATTATATTTCTAAACTATTTGAACATTCATTAAACCAATCAATATATAGCTTTACAGTGCCGCACGTCTCCTAGATCTGAATATGTAAAGAAAAGTTATGAAAATGAAAACTCGCCACGCACCGGTCCATCCAAAGATCAAGAGGTAGTTGTTTCTTCATCAGCACAGATTTGGAGAAATGTACCATTACATTCACTTGCTCACCCGTCGATCCTCTGCAGTGATGGGTGCCGTCAGAATGAGAGTCCAAAAAAACATCACCATAATCCACAAGTAATCCACACGACTCCAGTCCATCAATTAACATCTTTTGGAGTGAAAAGACATGTGTTTGTTATAAACAAATTCATCAAGACATTTTTAACTTACGCTACAAACGCTCTGTCCATCCTTTATCCATTATATTGCTTTCTCTAGTGAAAAAGTTTTGTCTTGTATGAATCAGGAAAAAAAAAACAAGTACGCACAGATCAAGCACTGTTTACAAGCAAAACAGTTCTAAACAGTTCTGAACAAATACGGTTGGTATTAATGTGCGAGGACAACAGATGATGAACCTTTTCACTGGAGGAATTTTTTTTATTATGGACTCGTATTTTGGCAAGAAGAAACGGTTTAACTGCCTTGATGCAGATTGTTTCTTACAATATTAAGCTTTACTGTCAACGACGTTAATCGATGGCTGGGTTGCAGATTACTTGTGGCTTCAGTGATGTTTTTTACCTGTTTTGGTGAACGCATTATGCGGGCACAGGTGCACGGACATTGTTGGTGAAGGTATCACTATGTGATCATGTGAGTAATGACTAAGAGATTATTAGTGTCGCACATCGCACATCTGTGTTTAGTCCGAGGAGCACAACAACTCTAACCTAGTCATACGATGTAATATTCTTGTTGGCCTGTGTTGTAGAGTTTTCTAGGTCAGCAACGTTTTTCTGATCCCCACACTTCTCTAAGAATATTTTGGGTGAACTTGAATATTACATTTGTATGTTCATTTAATACCTGCTAACAATAAAACAATGGCTTATTTAAATCACACATATATTGATAGTGTGAACAAAAGAGGATTAAATACAGAAAATCAGAGAAATTAATGAAGAGGTGTAATAAACGAAGCGAGAGAATCAGTAGTTGTGAGGACAAGTGTTGGTGTCATTGCGTGGGGAGATATCCTCATCACACTGTTCATTTATTCGGAGTTGACTTCTGCTCTGGGCTTTGAGGCAATGCTCCGAAGAGCAGATCCATTGTACCAATAGTGCACTGGGGTTACAGATGTCTACTTTACAGTCAGACTGACGTCACCATCCAATGAACCATCAAACATCATATTTAGTGCTTTGTGTAGGAGCATACATGACTGAATATGATCATTACAGCCGCCTACATGCATTTATATTCAAAAGACATTATTTTTGACTCATGCTAAAATTCAACTCCTACACTTTAAAAAGCGAAATATCTGTTAAATGAACGCCCTGGCCTTGGAGGTTGTTTTAAACCCTGCCAAAGTGAACAATTCTCTACAATTAGATGATTGCACTCGGTTTTGAATTTAGCATCTGTTCAATTAGCGAAATAAACAAAACCATCTAAAAAATACCAGACTTATCACTAGAAGACAGAGGCATTTGTATATTTTCTCTTAGAAATAAAATAAAAAAATTGAATTGAATTAATATTGAGTAATTTTAAGATAACTAGGAATGATTTTATTCAATGGTAAAATCAGTGCGATCACAAAATGTTCATTTTTCATTAATAACTTCACTAAGCATGAGGTCAGGACGCATTAGCCTATCAACACAATGTTGGTGGTGTGAAGCAAATGAGAAGCAATTAAAGATGTGCTGAGAATATCAAATGTAATAGAATATAAAGGAGGAACCACCCAAAAAACTTTCTTGGCTTCACACACTCACACACACACTTGCATTTGTGATTTACTCTCCATAGGCGTAATGGTTTTTATACTGTACAAACTGTATTTTCTATCGCCCTACACTAACCCTACAACTAAACCTACCCTTTACAGAAAACTACTGGCAATTTTTGAATTTCATAAAACACTTTTTTTTTTTTTTTAAGCCTGTTGTTTTACGGGGGACACAGGAAGTGTCCTCATAAAACATGTTTACGTTGTAGTACCCATGTCATTATACACATTTGTGTCCTCATAAACCATATATACCAGTACACACACACACAAACCCAACATACAGTATATAAAGGAATATGTGACGATTTCTAAGGAGTCATTAGGTTTAGCCTTGAATATTCATGGTATACTGGATTCTCAATAACGCCATTAATTTCCTCCAGAGAACAACAGACTGTAGTGCCATCAGGAGAATGAATCAGCAGTCGTATTTTTGTGGTTAAAGGCATGAAGAAGTGCCAGCACTTCATTCTGCTTTATCTTTCTCTGCTGAGTTCTTGAGAAGAGTGTTTCCCAGAATACTCATGTGTGACTAGTTTGTAAAAAAGACTACTAGAGTTGATTATAATAAAAGTTTTAGTGTTTTGAATTACCCTTATTTATTATTATTATTATTAATACAGACTGAGCAGTTAACATGAACAACTACTGTATGTGATCCAGATATACCCCCCCCACCAAAAAGTCTTTGACACTTGGTATAAGGAACTGAAATTTAAGACAAATTAGCTAATTTGAAACCCAAATTAGATATTAACTGCTGGATTCAGATGATTGCGTCAGAACTTTAGAAGCAGATCAGCCCTATTTACGAAAGAACGATACTTCAATTGATTGTGTGAACTGTATCAATTGATTCGCTGCAAATACCTGGTTCATGAACTGGTCATGGCAATTTTGCTCATCCACTCGAATGAACACGACAAGAAGAAATAGGTTAGATGTCTAGATTTTCAGTCAATATTTACTTAAATTTTAGGCTATTCCTTAAAGATTGGGAAAATAACACATAGTTAATATGAATCATTATGCTTTTGAGGTTCAATAAGGACACAAAAGTCTCCAGTCATTGTGCATTCATGGAAAACGACCAGTACCATTTATTTTTTGAAGACTCCTTTTGTCTTCCACAGAATAATAATAATAATAACACAGTAATACTGGTTGAACGACAAAATGCCTGTTAAATCATGACAGAATTTTCATTTCTGGGTCAACTATCTCTTTAATCTCAGTTAAAGTTTCTACAATTTGCCATGTCCCACATAAAATCCACCTGTAAGATGTCAAAATGTGCATAACTAGAGCTCAGAATTAAAATTCTACAGTTTCAGACTCCCTGCGGTACATATGGAGAAGCAGAGGAGCTTGATCAAGAACTCCAGATAATTCTGCATGTGGAATGTTCAAATCAGGATGGATTTGTGCCAAACTCCTCAAGACAACCTGCTGCATGAGTCTTCCTATGCATAGTGGTTCAATATTTTCCCAGCAATCACTTTGATTTGCATGGAGTTTCATCCGAGCCCACTTTGAAGTTATCTTATTGAAAAGCTCTTTAGCTCAAATAATATGGATGCCTTTTTAGCGTGCTCTTCCCAGTATGAAAGAACAAATTCTCATAATCAGTGACATAATAACGTTTCCCTACGACTCAAGCAACTGTTCCCAATAAACAACATTACATATTTCATCACCATGGTTGTTTTTTTTTGCCATTTTCTTTTTTATTCACTTCATTTTCCACTCGAATGGCTTATTTTAATGCCGCTTTCAATCTGTGAAACAATGCAAAGCTCTTAGTCAAAAAGCCAGAGGAACATGCATAGCACATTAGGGCAATGACATAAATTCGAATGGCAAA
Organism: Sinocyclocheilus anophthalmus; assembly: GCA_018155175.1. Classification (NCBI taxonomy): domain Eukaryota; kingdom Metazoa; phylum Chordata; class Actinopteri; order Cypriniformes; family Cyprinidae; genus Sinocyclocheilus; species Sinocyclocheilus anophthalmus. The sequence goes on from JADLZN010004486.1 coordinate 582,447, forward strand.
TTGCAGTCGATAGTCGCAAAGAAAAATACCGTAGTACTCTCTGCGGCCCTTCCAATTGATCTGATGAATTGAGCATTATGTGTTCCCTTTTCTTAGATTGGAAAATAGCTGCGGCTAAGTGTGAGTAGAGAGGAATAAGTTCAGTGCTCAGCACTATAATTGGACAATGAGAATATGTGTGATTAGTCAATTAGGAAAACAAATCTTGCTACAAAGACCATGAACTTATCCACGCAAGCCTGTTTTTTTATATGATCGAGAATGTTACAATAACCTCATGGAGGCTGAAGAGGAATATCACATGGGGATGATTTGGACACATTTATACATAATAGTGTATAAATGAGATTTGGAGAATGATGTTGGAGACAATCATGGATGACTGGATGCTGAAAATACCAGATTTTAATATGTCTTTGGGGTGTTGAACTGCCCTTCATAACAGATATTACATGAAGCCGTTATGGATGTCTTTGTCTGAGCTTTGATGAGAAATCCATTTCTTTCCCTCCTGAGTAAAAATGTATGAGATTCCTGTTTTCAGCCCTTGTACACTAACAATGCACACTGTGGATTTTGGAGAAAGCCTTGCGGTTTAAATTTTTACATTTCACACTTAATTGCCATAGCGGACTAAATTAGCAACCCAAATTCTCCCACTGATGGATAATGTGTGATTTTTAACCGCAAGAGATACATTTTCTGTTCCAGGGACGTACAGTTGCCTAATAGTTTTGATGTAGTAACCTTTGCAAATCATTTGTTCCTGTTTTTCCCCCTCACTGTTTTAAGGCTTCTCTATTAAAGGTCAAAAGAATGAGTCAGTGATGGAGATAAATGAAAAGTCAACAAAGCAGAAAAAGAGGAAGAGAAAGGGGGGGAGAGAGAGAGTATATAATAGGTTAAAATAAAGTGGTTTGGGTTTAGAGAACAAGTGGGATATTAATTATACATGTCTGCTTAAGTAGGAAGTTCAGCAAAATTCACAAAGAACCCATTACTTTTCAGTCTATTTTTAATGATGCCAATGAGCATTTGCAAAACACAAAAGAACACTTTTATGAGAGAGCAAAAAAAAATAAAAATACTAACCTTATGAAGGTATTAAAAATACATGGTTAAAAAAAAGAAAGAAAGTGAGAGATTACTCACCAGGCCAGGGCTCTTTAACTTTTTTTTTTCAGTAGCCAGATTATTATAATGAAAACTCAAGGGGAGGAAACTTTTTCATTATTAGATCTTAGCACTACTGCTGTGAGAAAGATAACTTTAAAAACAAAACAAAACAAAACAAAAAACACTAGATCACCATGTGTCATAAATGTTTACATAAAAATTTAGGGTTACAGCTTTCAAATTAGGAACATTTTGGAAGAACAAAGGTCTGAAAAGATAATAACCTTGAAAATACCAATCCACATGAGAGAAAATGGCTATAGAAATAATATAAGATAAAATACACACTACTGTTAAAATGTTTGGGGTCAATAAGATAAACTGATCAAAACAGTGACAAGACTATTTATAAGTTGCAAACAAAAGATTTAATAAATGCACATGGTTCGCTTTGTGAAGTACCTTATTTATAAAAATCACACACGAACTAAACATATCACATGTTGACACACAGCAGACACTGGCTTTCAGAGTTTGTAAGACAAACTTGTATAGCACATTTGATAATATATAATATCAATTTGGAATGTCAATATATTCGCTTGTGTCACTGTTATTCTGATTCAAGATAAATGCATAGTTTGGGGAGCATAAGTGCGTCATTCTTGCATAGTATATGTCAAAGAGCCTTAACTACATAACACGAACCTGTACCAATTCACACCTATAAGGGTTAGTCACCAAAAATGTATTAGACGGTTTACTCACCGCGAGGCCGCCTAGGTGTATAGAACGTTTCCTCTTCAGCGAATCAGTCGGAGTATATAAAAAATTGTCCGGCTATTCCAGCCACAGTCTCCGACAGATTTTGTCAGTTCAAGGTGGGTTGCAGTGGGCTTCGGTCCACAAGAATGAGTGAAATAAAGACAAGCACACCACCAATAGAAAAAGGTCTCACTGCAGCTCCGGGGGGTGAGTATCAAGAGCGCCTAGAGCGAATCCGCTCGCGTTGTTGGGTAAGATCTCTGACAGTGGAGAGGTAAATCACAGCATGTCATTTCCATTGTTTGGGGGGAATGTAATCCGCTTTTAGGAATATGTTTGAACAAAGCAAACATTTCTGTTCATTTCTATGTATGATTATCAGACAGCTGTGCTACAACTGCTTCATTATGTCTGCATAGTACCAATATCATTTGTGAATGTGGATAACCCACGGATGGAGGTGTAGTAATGCTTCGGTTCCCGTGCTGGCAACAGTGTCGCTGAAACTGCGGGCAGAAAAAAAGCTTAAACCACACTTTGAGAGTATGATACACAATCATCGCTAGATATGTGCAGGTGCACCCCGGCTGTTCAACATCGTGGGTACCACAGATAGCCTACTGGCTAGCAGCATCAACCAAAAAGCACTACTACCCTACGGACACTAACTCACAGCTCTGGGATGATCAGGTGACAAGACTCGAAAGCTTGCATAAGCTCGCGGACCACCTCACCATTGCTACGCCTACCAAACCACAGAACACCACGACATGCCTCAAAACGCACCCAACAGCCAAAAGCAGCATCACACCAAGCTACTGGCTACCCAGGCCCGTGAGTGCACGGTGTTCGGGTTTCCGATTGGGTTGCCTGCCACCTTTGCAATAGATCGTGGTGTCTATCTACGGAAATACAATGCTCGAAAGAAAGAGTGGGGGGACTTGATTTGTATGTCGTGATTTTTTTGGGCCTGGTTATTCTCTTAATCCTAACTACAAGTATATATTCTTATTTGTATATGACAACGACCTCTGTAACTCAGTTAACAAGCCCTTGAGAAACATTGGCAACCTTACACCGGAATGCTAACAGCACATGGTGTACCAGTCGCAACAGCGCTTCTTTGTTGAATGGACAACAACGCTGATATCAAGGGGTTATGGCCAAAAGAGTAAAGCAGGGAACAGCCCTGCTGTCCCAAGGAAAAGCAGAGTAGGAATGGACTGTGTTCTAGTTAATTCATTGGAAAACCGTTATTTGAATGAACACATATTTCTTCAGGCCATTGAGTTTATTATTGTCATTGTGTATTTTGTCTTTGATATTCTTAGAATATTTTAGTATGCTTGTGAGGGAACCCATCCCTGATCATCCCTTTTCACTATATGTAAACTTACCTTGTTTAGTATCTATGAATTAGCCTTCTTATGATCGAAACAAGCGTGAATATTATATATTGGTACATAGGCAATATATATTAGGGCCCTGAGAATCGTTAATAATTTCGATTTAAGTCCATTTGCAAATTACCATGCTTAGAGAACAAAGGGTCGTAAACCCTCCAGCAATTGCCACCTCCCGCTCGGAAATTCCATTTTGCTCATTGGACAAGCCCATCTTGAAAGGCGGAGATCTTCTCCGACCTTAAAGGCCCGGCTCCAGGGACCCGCCCCAGTCGGTGATTCAGTCAGAAGCAAAGATGATGTGAGAAAAACGCTTCAGGATACCAAAGCATTTGTGCCAGGACTTTCTTCGGCCTAGTCCTTTCCATTCATCAAGTAACACTGACTCAAACTGGTTCTTCTCATCGACCCGAATTCAGCAAAGATCTACGGGAAGCTTTAAGATTTGCATCAGGAATCTCTTTCAGACCGCCGAGACTCGCTAAGTATCAAACTTAGTCTTATTAATTGATACATTAAGTATCAGTTACACCTTTTTACAAAGGTGTGTTTGAACTCAGAATCTGACGTATCCCTGAAGGCTTTGATCTGTTGAATATACATGCAAAGTGTTCCATAAAATCCATTCTTTATGCCTCTTTCTATGCTGAGTTAAACTTTAACCCTTCCTATACCAACTGTATGTGTGTGTGTGTGTGGTATGTGTCTGTTAGACCGGCTTAATGTGTTTATGTAGTATGTTAGACTAGTTTAAGTGTTTATGTAGTTAATAAAACCTTACTTGTATCACACTTGACGTGTTCATTGTTTACTCATAACCGGAGTCAATAATCATGCAGATTTACGTTACAAACTATAGAATTGTACAGTAAGAAAGTTATCTCCCTTAACCAGGAAATTAACATTCTAAGAATTGACAAGACAGTTTGCCCTGAGAGGTCAGCTAAATATCTACAACGGATCTAAAATATGAATAGTTAATTATAATTAGTTATGGTTAATTATTAATATTTCCCATGAGCTGATTGCCCTACAAACACCATACCTACTGTGAAGCATGGGGGTTGAAACATCATGCTTTGGGGCTGTTTTGCTGCAAAGGGACCAGGACGACTGATCCGTGTAAACGAAAGATTGAATGGGGCCATGTATCGTGAGATTTTGAGTGAAAACCTCCTTCATCAGCAAGGGCATTGAAGATGAAACGTGGCTGGGTTCTTCAGCATGACAATGATCCCAAACACACGCCCGGGCAACGAAGGAGTGGCTTCGTAAGAAGCATTTCAAGGTCCTGGAGTGCCTAGCCAGTCTCCAGATCTCAACCCCATAGAAATCTTTGGAGGGAGTTGAAAATCCATTTTGCCCAGCGACAGCCCCAAAACATTACTGCTATAGAGGAGATCTGCATGGAGGAATGGACCAAAATACCAGCAACAATGTGTGAAAACCTTGTGAAGACTTACAAAAAACGTTTGACCTCTGTCATTGCCAACAAAGGGTATATAACAAAGTATTGAGATGAAATTTTGTTATGACCAAATACTTATTTTATGCAATAAAATGGAAATTAATTATTTAAAAATCATACCATGTGATTTTCTGGATTTTTTTTCCTAATTTTGTCTCTCATATATATATATATATGAAACTTACAGGTCTCTCTCATCTTTTTAAGTGGGAGAACTTGTACAATTGATGGCTGACTAAATACTTTTTTCCCCAATGTATGTACACTGTGTATATTATTATGTATTATAACACACTACCAGTATTGGATTACATATATTAAAATATTTCAATGGATTACAGTTAAATTATTATATTTTATATTATATATAAATATGTTTAATGTATAAATATAACATATTTTTCTTAAATATATGCGTGTGTGAGTGTGTATTTATATATACATAATAAATATACACAGTACACACATACATTATGTAAACAAAAACTTTTATTTGGATGCGATAAGCGTTTGACAGCACTAATATATATTATATATATATATATATATATATATCTATATCTATATAGATATATATATATATCTAGTTGTATAAAAATATTAATTATAATTGCATTATAATTATACCGTTAGAAGAATCATTATTAATAACAAAACAACTACTACTACTGATAACAATAATCAATAGTATTACATAATACAAATATATAATTATAATAATAAAAGAAAAGATTTTCATTATTCACAATGATTAAAAAAAACAAAAAATACATAAATAAATACTAATATAGCACTTTTTCAAAGCTCAAGGTCTCTTTACATGAAGAGAAAATTACTGCATCCAGTTACATACATGGTGGGGGGGGGGAGGTGCTGCCATTGTTTGGAATTAGTTGGAATACCACACATAAAATGTCCCAACAGTCTGACTTAATATCACTGAAGTAAATGTCTTGTTTGGATCAGCGAAGCAGCCCACACTTTTTTAGACAGTCAGAAAACTAGCCAATCAGAAAATCTCTTTGTTTGTGAATAAATTTGTACATTCAAAGTTGACAATATAACATTTTTTATCATTCAGACAATACATCTTAATTGCTACAAGAAGGGGCCTGCAAAGAGGCTGCTGCCCAGCGGTCATGCAGAACCATAATTCCAGCAAGATTGTGCGTGCATGGATTTGACTGGAGGACTTCAGCCCGTCTGGTGACATGCTAAACCCAGGTTGACATAAGCAGTCTGCAGTGATCTGCGCTGCCAGAGAACAATTCCTCGAGCCAGCAGAGCTCTGATTAAACAAACATCCCATTCTTCACAAGCTTCAGTTTCTCCACAGGCTTCCAAGTACTGAAGCCACATCTTAATGCCCGCAGGACAGGTTGGTTTATACTGGGTTGTAAACTAACCTCTTGGGTTCCCATTTGGAGCAGTTAAGCTGAAGCTCTAAATGCAAGTAACATCGGTCTAGTCCAGTTTTGGCAGCACAGAGGGCACTGATTTACTGGCTAAGACTATCTCTGTTAAACATCTCCCTGTGCTTATCCTCCGCTAGCCATGTAAATCCCAACCCTTGGGGGATATGAATGACTTTGATGTTCAAGAATCTGGACTAAAAAATAATGTGCAAATTTTGTTGTGATTAATTATAATAAAAATATTGAAATTAAGGCAATTTATCATGTCTACTATACCTGTAGGAGCTGTTTACACATTCAGGACACGACATGTTCTGCCACAATAGAATATTATTATTTCTGAATTATCTTCATTCTCAGCAAACACTGATATATTCAATTAACTGCAATTAATTAGATTCAAATGAGGAGCCCTACTATGAATTTAATCACATAATAAAATAGCCATACATAGAAGAATAATACTAATAATTATTAATTATATTATTAAAAAACTTTTAATTTTCGTTTACAAAAATATAACAAACATCCAAAATAAATAATCCCTCAGTCACTCACATCTTCAAGGTATACCAGCATATAAACTTATTACTATTTTTAATCATACTAATAACTAATTTACTAAACTACTACTCTGTCACGATCATCAGCTGGAGTGCCCATGAGCTCCACCAGTGGGCACTCCATCTTTGACTTTTGCCATTCACCCTGGACTCCATTTCCCATAAACCTTTGCCCGGACTCATCAGCACTCACCAATCGTAGTCACCTGTCTCTCATTACCTCATCAGTCTCACACTATAAGAATGGCACACAAACACCCTCACATCGCGGTTGCTTGATGGCCGGGTATTCGGGTTGCCTTGCATTGCTTTTTTCTTTGATCTTGGACGGTTTTCTTTTTTGTATTGCTTGCTGCCTGCTCTTGACTTCGCATGGTATGGATACCCTTTGGATTAACCGTGTGTGCTACTGTTGCTGGTGTTGTGACTCTGCCTGTCTAAATACTATGTCTTAATACATTAAAGCTGCATTTGGATCCCAACCTCCGTCAATCATGACTCTACGTACAACTAAACAACAACCCCTATACTCCTACTAATAATAATACTAATTATTATTATTATTATTAAATAATAATAATAATAAATATTTTTTATATATTATATATTTTAAAATCTTACCTTACTTTACAAACATATAATGACAGCCAATTACAAAATCATACATCACTCATCAGAAGGTTATAACAGCATATAAATAATAAGACAACAACAACCACAACCACAATAATAATAATAATAATTAAAATGTATAATCTAATTTAATAGTTCTTATTCATAACAATGATTATTTATAAAATAAATCAAAAAAAACAAAATTATTACTAATAATAATAAAATTATTACTCAATAATAAATAATAGATATAAAATGTTCATTATGCAAACAACAAAACTCAATAATCATAAAATAATAATAGAATAAATAAAGTGCGTTCCAACGCTTACAGTCTTAAGTCCGGTCCGTGGTAGTTATGAGGAGCGCGGAAGAAGAACGAGAGGACCAGGGAGTATGAAAACAAAGGGATTATCGTGTCACAAGGGAATCACACGTAGCACGAGGAGAAGACATCAACATAAAATTCCAGACAAGGGAGAACTGAATGGACTAGAACTAAATAGGGTAGATAACGAGAGGCAGACAGGTGATGGGGATAACTAACAACAAGGAACAGGTGATACTAATAATATGAAAAGGAACTGGAAGGACCAAATAACGAAAACAGGAACTCAACGGGAACATACACATGACAGATCGACCCCTCCCGGACGGCGCGTCCCGCGCCATAACAGTACCATCAGGGAGGGGGGGCGGGCGCCCTGGAGGCTGGTGCAGGACTGGAACTGGGACGAGACAAGGAGAGCCTCCAGGGCGGATCAGGAAGCCATGGCGGAGAAGGCAGTTCGGTGTGCCATGGTGGAGCCGGGGGGCTCGGGAGGCCATGGCGGACGCTGGGAATCGGGAGCCTCCATGGGCTATACTCGGGATCCAGAGCCCCTCCCTGGGCTAACGGGAAAAACAGTGGAGCCCTCCCTGGGCTTAACGGGACAACAGGAGCCTTTCCTGGGCTTAACGGGGAAACAGGAGCTCTTCCATGGGCTACACTCGGGAACAGGAGTCCTCCCTGGGCTTAACGGGGAAAACAGCAAGCCCCCTGGGGCTTAACGGGAATCAGGAGCCTTCCTGGGGGGGGGCCTTAACGGGGAAACACCGGAGCCTCCCTGGCTTAACGGGGGAATCAGGAGCCCTCCGTGGCTAACACTCGGGAACAGGAGCCCTTCTGGGGCTGAATGGGGATTCAGGCGCCCCTCCGTGGGCTATACTCGGGAACAGGAGCCCTTCCTGGGCTGAATTGGGGATCAGGAGCCCTCCGTGGGCTATTCTCGGGAACAGGAGCCCTTCCTGGGCTGAACTGGGGATCAGGGTAGCGCTGACGTGGTGCTGGCACTGGAGGGTGCTCTGGAGGAGCAGGCACAGCAAAGCGCTTTCGAGGAGTCAGCACCGGGGGGTGCTCTGGAAGGCGCTTACGAGGAGCGTGCACTGGGGCTGGAACCGACAATGGGCCCACATGAACGGATGGCAGGCTTGCCATATTAATGTTCAATGGGCTTGCCATATTATGGTCCGGCGGGCTTGCCACATTAACGTCTGTCGGGCTTGCCACATTAACATCCGGCAGGCTTGCCTGAGGAACGGCCGGCTTACTTGACTCGTGAATGGCCAGCAGATGGGTCCCGGATCGGGATCGGAAGCTCTCCAGACACCGGATGACTCCCTCCTTCCAGCCGAGGTTGGTGGTGTCTGGGAGCTCCGCGGGACGATGGTAGGTTATCCCGATCCGGAACAGCGTCACGAGGGCTTCTCCCTCGAGGGAGCTGGCGAGGGCGAGCGGCACGAACGCCTTCGTGTAGAGAATCGGGTTGGGGTTCGCCTGAGCCACGGCGATTAACATCCCTCGTTCCTACTTTGGACGGGGAGAAACGAAATGGGAAAAAATAAAACAAAACAAAACAAAAACACAAAACAAACACGGGTAGAAGGGGTGCCACTTACTGTCACTTTTGTGGTCTGGAATTCTGTCACGGTCAGTGGTAGTGTGAGGAGCGCAGAACGAGGAGACCAGGAGTACTAAACAAAGGGATTTATTCTTGTCACAGGGAATCACACGTAGCACGAGGAGAAGACATCAACATAAAATTCCAGACAAGGGAGAACTGAATGGGCTAGAACTAAATAGGGTAGATAACAACGAGGGGACAGACAGGTGCTGGGGATAGTAATACCAAGGAACAGGTGATGCTTAATAATGTGAAAAGGAACATGAAGGACCAAATAAGGAAAACAGGAACTCAACAGGAACATACACGTGACACTTAAAGGGTTAGTTCACCCAAACATTTTAATTCTGTCATTAATTACTCACACTCATGGCGTTTCAAACCTTTCGTTCATCTTCGGAACACAAAATAAAATATTTTTGATGAAATGTGAGAGCTCACAGACCCTGCATAGACAGCAAAGCAACTGAAATGTTCCCAGGTTCAGAATGGTCTCAGTGCCATCAAAAATATATTAATTTGTGTTGAACGAAGGTCTTACGGGTTTGAAATTTATGCATTTTTGGGTGAACTAGGGGAACTTAGGAGCCCTATTAAAAATGTCATTACAAAAGAGACCAAAGTCTGTCTGCCACTGGCCCTGAATAAATCTAGTCAGTTGCATCAAAAAAATAACAAAGTCTGGGGTCATGGAGGTAAATGCTCCTACAGCCGTTTGAATGATAACAACCCCTAATCAACAGAAATTGAGGAAATTCATCCGCCTTGTTTCATTTTCACTCTGTAAACAAGCTTCTATTACATCCGCCGCCTGCAGAGTTCTTCCATCCAGCTTCCAAAGGCACCATAACATCATGTCAAATGATCCAGAACAAATGCAAGTGAGCTTTAGAGATAACCAAGCAAATATATAGTATAGTGACTTCTTTCAACAGCTCCTTCTGAAAGCATTTTTCTTCTTTCAACCAACCACCGAACCATTGAGGGCTATCATAGTGAAGGACTGCTTTAAAAAATGAAAATGATGAAGGCATCTCAGAATCTTAGTAAAGGAAAACCTCAGAAAAAAGTTACTTGAGAGCAGGAGGATGTAGGTGGTGCAACAGTGACCCCTGAACTGGTCATTTATCACAAGCCCAACCATGCTAACAAGATGTCTCTTTTAAAGACTTCTGCAAAAGTTAATGCAAATCTAACGTCTTGGTTACATTTTTGGCAGCTACTTTCCAGTCATGCTAGCACAGCTTGGGCCTATTTCAATGGGGACAAGCAAAATCTCCAAAAACAGATTATGTTTCAATAACATACTTCAAATCAGCAATAACATGTAAAACAACTGTATAAAACTTTGCTTCTTTATCTTAGATCATGCAAAAATAACTGTTTCTCTGTTGGTTCTACAAGGTTCTTGGCTATTTTAACTGAAAACTATTTATCAATACAGTCTTCATGGAACAGATTTGGAGAAATTTAACATTACGCCTCTTGCTCACCAATGGATCCTCTGAAGTGAATGGATGCCGTCCGAACAGTCCAAACAGTGATAAAAACATCACAATAATCCACAAAGTAATCCACACCACACCAGCAATTAATGTCTTGAGAAGCCAAAAGCTGCATGTTTGTAAGAAACAAATCCATCATTAAAACATTTTTAAATTTCAACAATTACTTCTGGCCAAAATACAAGTCCGTAATCTATAATAATGCTTCCTCCAGTAAAAAAAGGTCATCTCCTGTTGTCCGCTCACATCAAAATCATGTACGTTTATAACCATTTTGGACCTTTTTTTTTTTTTTGCTTTTAAACGGTGCTTGATCTGTGCAGATTTCTCACCTGATTCAGATGAAACGATTTTTTACTGGACAGCAATTGCTCTCATTTATTACTCTGAAAGGATTCATTATTTCCATTTATTACTCTGCCTCGTCCTATTGTCCTTGAAAGTACACCTTTTACACAAACTTTCAGAATAAAACATAAAAAACAGGCTTATTTCCATCGGTTTATTCTTATAAAATGTCATGTCATCAGATTATAAACTGATGGATTAATCTGGTAAATGAATACGACAGAGTCACTGTGCCTGTGATTTATTTGACCAATTAATGCACAAACTCTTGAGTATTTACACATGAAAGGTAAATTAATCAGACAGCGTATTAATATGATAAGCAGGGTGAAATAGCAGTAACATAATCATCCTAAATGTATTGCCGTGTCACGCCCCTTTAAACACGAGAGCGGTGATTGATCTAACACAACCCAATAGTAACTGTTTATTCACAATTGGGTCATTTATTACATTGCTTTAGTACGAGCCGTTCTCTACCCTTAAAAAAGCCTTGACTAATTTTCTTTTAGAAATAAGCCAGAGATGTCAGGGGACGTGTTTGTGAGGTCAATGGTTTTAAAGCTGAATCTCCCCAAAGAGGAATACACAATATGCTCTTCAAGGTAAATAAGGCTAGGTTATGAATATATTCATATTTTTCATTAACTTACTAAATGTTGCTGGCTTTGACAGGGAACTATGGGCCAACGTTTTCCCCACTGACTTATTCCACAGTGACAGACACTAGATATCATACTGTATGTTCTCAAAATAGATTATCGAGGACTGATTCTGGTATGCAAATCTTTATATGTTTCAAACATTAGTGAGATTATGGGTGTCAGGGACGAGTCATGTGATACAGATTGCATCTAAATCTCACAGGACAAATTAGCACAATCTATATAAATGCTATACAAAGCTCAAAGGATCTCAACATATATAATCACCCCTGGCAAAGACAGTGCTGATTTAAAAAGCAAAATCTATGGAAAGCTACAGAGGCCTATTAGGCTGATTTACAGAGATTTCAGGCAACAACACTGCATAATTTATGAAAGTAAAAATCTACTCTTCAGCTTATAAATTCTGCATAGTTTGGCTTCAAGGTAAACTGAATTTTCAATCAACTACATTCCATCATTGCTATATTTAATATTTACATTAATGCACTACTGTGCAAAAGTTTGGGGTTATCATGTTTTTTTTTATGTTTCTGAAAGAAGGTGTCTTTGCAATTAGTGATAAAAAAAATATGGTAAAACAGTAAACTTTGAAAGTTAAAAACTCACGAAATAAACTATTTACCTAATTTTAATGCATTTATTTCTGTGATGCAAAGTTGAATTTTCATCAGCCAATACGCAGTCGGAATGATCCTTCAGAAATCATTGTAATATGATGATATGCTGCTCAATAATTCTTTTTTAGCAATGTTAAAAACAGCTGCTTAATATTTTTGTGGAAACCGTTCAACCTTTTTTTCCAAGATTCCTCGATGAATAGAAAATTCAAAAGAACAGAAGGCCCAATTTTATTAAAATATACATCTTGTAACATTCTAAATGTTATTATGTCATTATGACCAACTTAATAAAATCTGTGATGAAAAGAAAAAAACTTACATTTCTTTAAATAAATTAAATGTTACTTCACCCAAATTGCTGAAGTTCGTTATTTTTTGCAAAGTTATGTTTTAACTGTAAGACATTTCAGGAAAATATTACTCACATTGGCATATTTAATACTAGTGTGCACACTCTCAAGCCTTTAAGACGGGACAGCTGTTTTGGGTACAAACAAAAGTGTTTCACGATGCAGGGTTCATAAACCAAAATTCCTTTATATTTTCTGTAGTCAAAGCCACACAGTCAAACACTCAAGTCTGGGTAGAAATTTGCTCTAAAGGTTGAGGAAAGATCTGCAAAATCTATATATCTGTCAGGACCACTATCGTCGAGGATTATTGACAATTAGCATACAGTTTGGATATGGCGGTATGGTTCCGTTCTGGGCAAGGACTGCCTGCGCATCCATGCAGCCTAGCATTGTATGAGAGCAGGGAGAGCAGTGATAACCCCCAGGGTAAACAGAACAGAACCAACATAAATGTATCGCAGATAGGGGTAAGTTCAATATTTTTTTTTTTTTTTTATGTACACATTTTAGAATTTAGCTGATTCAAGGGATCAGAAGGCTGAATCCCGACTGGAAAGAGGGGGAGTGGGATGGAGGGGGGTAAATAGTATGGAGCAATGCGAAAACTGCTGCAAATAATGAGGGACCTTATATAGGAATGTTGTGATAGGCGTTGTATTCCTATAGGTAGATGTGGATCAGCTGAGTGTCAGCTGATGCGAGCTTGACTTATGTGACCTGCCAGAACTAACACTACGCTTGATTTTTCCACTACCTAACTGAGGCAACTAATGTCAATTGTAAGGCGTTTATTCAATTGACATCCTCTGTGCTTTGTAACGAATTCCTAGTATCTTGCAAAAGCAAGATGTCAGCTCTGAAAAATGTGCAACACTCCATTGTTTTCCTTTGACATTATGATAGTATCTGCAAAAAATGCAATCTGATAGGTTGTTTAATAAATTGATAGGTTGTGTTCTAACCTTATTAATTTAGTCTTCATTCTCTTAGACAGCTCCCTAGATGCTTCCCAAAGCACTCTTCTTGCATATCCACAAAGATAAGACTGAAAAAGCACCATAAAAAAAATAATAAAGGTATCATCAGAGATGCAACAATTGATTGACCACTGAATGTTTTCATCCAGTGTGCTTTTGATCAGACATCACATATGGACTGTTTTTATGATAATTTTATGATACTTTTGCATCCTTTTAGAAGCATGAAATCCCAATTTATTGTAACTGCTTGGAAAAGAGCAAATATTTCTTCTTTAGTGTTCCACAGAAGAAAGAAATGCATATGAACGACATGAGAGTGAGTGAGATTTGGCCCACTAACCTTTTAACTAACCTAACCAGCTAGATTTTCTTTGGTTGCTAAAAGTACCAAGCAGTCCAAACAATTTCACTAGCTAAGTTACCAGAATTAAATAAGCATAAACCAGTCTGGACCAACAAGCAAATATAGCAGGGAAAGGAAAAAAATGATGATTGGTTGGTTGAATCACAGCTGATTCAGTTTGTCTGTTTGGTCCTCATAGTAAACAACCATGCTTTAAAGCGCTCCATGTGATGGACTGCAGATGTCATGTAGAACTGCCCAATGGGATGTTACTCATTGCAAACAAATGTTCGGTAGCGTACCAAAGCTTTGTTCCTCTTTGCAATTGAGTACTAGAGCACTTTGCACTGATGGTCAGATTGTCATTGTACAATTCCCCTGCCTTGACCTTTACCCATTGTACCTAATTATGCAGGTCTTCGTTCCTGTTCACTAAATAAGTAGCTTTGTGTTAAATCAGCGGCCCACTTTCTCCTTTCCCTTTTCCCCCCCCCACCTTTTGGTCAGTAGGAGAGGAACCTCAAGGGGAACAATCAGGGGTAACAAAAAATACCATGAACCCCAAGACAGAACAAGAGTAGTCACATACAGAAATTACCTACAGGATAATTGGAAACACGCCAAAGTCAACAAGAAGATAGAAGGCCCTCAAACAAACCTATTTGGCAAACCAGACAGCTGACAACAACAGTTCTGTTTAAAACCTCGCGTTACCACTCATAGGAATTGTTAACAAAACTAAATATGACGAAACTGAAATAAAATAAAATAAGATGAAAAAAGCTTTAAATCAGACTTGTAACAAATTTTTTTTTGAAATGTTGCTTCTAAAACTGCTAAAACTAAAACCAACATAAAAATAGCCTAATTTGACGCTAAATATAAACATATTAACAAATAAAACTATTACAAAAAAATTGCTAAAACTTTAATGAATGAAAATGACATTTTAAAAGCAAATAATAAATTGTATAATAGCAATAAATTCTATAATAATATAAAAAATAATTCTAAGATAACATTGGAAGTTAAGACATAGAAGGAAGACTTCTGACACAAAGACTGTTGCAAAAACTGTTTAAGGACAATTATGGCTAAATTTAAAGCATGTTGAAAGTGGCCTGGGTTTCAATATCGATGATTTTGGATATATATCAGGTACAGTAGCCTACATGCCAAATTTTCTCAAGGAAAAAAAAAAAAAATCAACTAATGCTGTAAAATATACATGAGAGTCAGTTGGTACATTACTATAATACTGAAGGTTAAAACTGACTGATTTTTTAAAATTACACTTAATGAAGTTTTAAAATAATAAAGTTACAATTACATAAAAATATTTCTACTTCAATTAATTTGTTTGAAATATAAACATAATGGTGGCTGTCAAACTTGATGGATTTATTCAAACATAAAAATCAAACATTGAAGAACAGTAGAATTTATAATGAATATGTTATATGGTGCATCTATTTAGCAAAATGCCCCTCTCTACAGTTTATTATTCTATCTGACTGATTTTATGGTCACCGAATATGTTTTTCTGATGTAAATGTGACGTTACGTGACATTGTTTTCAAGCCATTATATTGACGTCTTTGCACGGCTGAAACTGGACTTGAAACACTGATGAGCGATTAAATGGACAGGATTAAGATTTAAATTTGTTACTCTTTCTTTGAATTGTACCTCGGATGTGTGTCATATTAATTTTGTGCTGAAAACTGGTTATTAATGTGGAGGGATGAGATGATTAGTTCACGTGACGCCTCGCGTGCGTGTTCTGTTGACTAAGTAGCTACAGCGATCTGTCCACTCCCACACAGGCCAAACGGCATTTAGTGTTTGAATACGCAACTACACTGAAAAGAATTTGAAAATCCTGAGACTTTGTTTCATATTAAAAAGTACAAGCATAATGCTTATTGCGTTTATTGGATGGGAGGTACATTCAAGTGTTCCAACAACTGCAAACAGGGCTAGATTCTTGGGATTTAAGAACGATATCATTCCGTTAAAAAAAAAAAAAAGAGAACGTTTAATTATCCGCGATTATCGATATTTTTTATCCAGCCCTATGTAGAAGGCAATCCCATAATGCACTGCAACAAGTTCAGCAAAAATTTTCCACGAGACGGTGTACAAAGTGAGAGATAGGCAAATTATAAACATCTAATACATTTAACAACAAAATGATCTATAAAAGTATTGTACTGAATATGTGTGTATGCTATGTATTTTATGCTTATATAAGTACCATTAGCTTTGGAATGTTAGCGCCAAACTCTACTGAAATCAGTCAAGCTTTGCGTGAGAACTGCTGTTTTTTGATGCATGCTGTTGTTGTCTATGCAGCGCGTTCCAAATCAGTCACTTATGAGGTCCCATATCAGTTAGTACCCTGAGTACTACACAGGCAGCTCACTAGGTTTTAAAACAGAACTAGTGACTTTATCCGTAAGAACATAGCACTTTAAGTCCAGTTTGAGACCGCTAAACTGACGTGTCTGACAAAAGCAAAAGAACCTGTTGCACATCTGCTTCCGTTTTACATGCAAAAAAAAGCGATTAGCAACCTGCTTGAAATAAAGGAGAATGCAATGAACCACAGCTTAATGTTCTGCCTCTAATGACCGCTTAACCACATTAAACGGGGGCATTTAGTGAGGGTATTTTGCTCCCATTCCTTTGAAATGCACCGTGGCTGATAACAGAGCAAAAAGCAGATAAGGTTGGAAGTGCCCCTGGGAATCAAAGTCACGCTACAGATGCACTATTCGCTCTCAAAGTTTTGTTTATGTATTGACTTTGTCTCTCCTACAATTCTTTAAGAGAAATGGGACAATTGTTGTTGTAAAGTAAGCGTATATCACTTTGAAATTCACATGAAAGTTGGACAAAATTTGATAAATCCATACTGAGATATTTGACTTTTGATTGGTCAAATCTGAACACCTTGTTGACACTGATCTCTTTTGAACTCAAGAAGTATTTTTCTCAGGAGAAACATCTAAGAAGAAGGAGATTACTTAATTACAATACAAGCTAAAGCCAATCTTCTTCAGACTTATGACTACAGAAAACAAACTTACAACTTCAAAACAGAGTTCCTTGACAAACACAGTGACAAAAGATGAAAATTTAACTGGAGTGACCAGGAAGCCGCAGCTGAATCCCTCTTACCTGAAGATGGGTCTATGGAGAAGCTTCCTTTTGATGGTCACATACTCATCCATTTAAGAGCACGAGTCCAGAGAGTGTGTGAGCTGAGGTTTCATTCAGACTGTCCCCAGCTGCTCCTCACATCGCCGTGTGCTCTGCCCGATCCAGCCTCCCTCTCCTCTTTCTCTCTCACTGACGGCCCAGTGCAAAAGGCCACGGAGGCCACATCACAGAAAACGCTCAGACAGACACCAAACGCTCAATGCTCAGAGAGAGCCAGGCGCCCAACGGAGCTCCTGCGCCAGCGTTGAACTCTTATCTCTTTGTCCCTCATGCAAAAACTCTTCCCAAATGCCTGCCTCCTCTAAGAGTCACGTCCTGTACAGCCGCTCTCCCTTCCAGAAAAGCTGTCGAGCACGCAAATTAACGCTGGCGGACAGGGTCTGGTCAAAAATGGGGCTGGACCCTTGTCAGGAAACAGTAATTATATCACAATCTGGCTTGCGCTTAGTGTGATGTGTGGACAAAGTTATGCGATGCAGAGCGGCTCCTTGTTTCGGAGGTGTACGTTTAAAACAGTTGTGTCATGAGGAATCAAATTTTCCTTCATCTTTTGGTGTACTTTGCAAACATACTGTAACTTTTAAACTCGGAATAACTTCTCCAGATGCTAAAACAGCTCGTGGAACCTTTCATGCTTCTAGCTTTAAGTTTTGATGCACATTTGAACAAAAAAAAATGTAATAACTTTACCCCTCACACAATGCCAATTTTGGTATGAGAAATGTTATCTGCTGTGAAGACAAAATGATTTGAAGAGCTTGTTGATCATGCCGGGTTAGGGACACAGTCAAGGGTCAGGGAGGAGCGTGGGAAATTGTCTGGAAAACTAAATACTGGGACTGTTGTTGGCATACAAACAAACGTTGCTAAAATATAAGTGGACCTCGGTGGAAAAAACTTTAAAATGATAAGAAGAGAGAAAAAGAAGAAGCTTGAAATATTCAGGGGAGTCTTCGTGCTTTACTCAAAAGGAACTGGTCTTTAGTCCGAAAGGGGGCCGGAAGCAACCCAGCCAGACCAGGAACATTGCACACGCTTTAAATTATCTGCAAGAGATGTGAGGGGTGTAAATCAGACAGATGGATAATGGCAGGACGGCAGAGGGCGAACATCAAAAAAGAGAAAAAAGAAATATCTGGGAACTTACATTTTGCTTCAATGCGATCATCTTTATCCCCCTACACCCCATTCTTTTTCACCTGTCTACCCCGACCGACACCTTCCACTTCTGCTTTAGCCCTTCAATTCAACCTGTCCTGCACACCTCCTTATTCTGGCCCGCCCGACCCCCTCACCGCTTCTCTGTTTGCATTCCTCTTCTCCAGCTCACGTTTACCACACTCCTTCACCTTCCTTCCCCCTTTCTGTTCATTTATTCCCCACTATCTGTCCCCCGCTAATCTTCTTTTGTCGAACATAAAAATTTATGAATATATCTCTCCACCCCCCCGCCACCCCTTCTACCCGTTTCCTCGCCCACACCCGTTTTTGTCTTATTCCCCTTCACTTTGCCCGTCACGATTCCCACATTTCTTTATTTTGCCCCCCCCACCGTATCCCACTCTTCCCTGCACCGGATCGAAGCCTATGCCCATATTTGCACCGTTCTTCTCCATCAACCCCCCACACCTACCGATTGTGTCGCTAATCCCCCCCCCCCCTTACTTACCAGCCCCCGGTCATCCTTCAAGGCAAGATCCTAATACATCGACCTCATGTTACCACCTCCCCAACCCACCATTCTCACCTTACATTTAACCACTCCCTCAGATTGTTTTCCTTATCGCCACTGATCCGCCCTTCCTCGCCTTTGTACCGACCCCATATTCCCCCCATTTGATCCTCCTTTATCCATAGTCAACTTGTTCTTGCAGACTTTTTATTACCATTATTGTTATGTTATGAAATGTGAACCATTCGGCGAACACACACAACACCGTATTTTTCAACACCACACATAATTCATGTGTACCAAAACTTTTGACGATACCTTCCCCGACTTAACCGGTTGCACCGTTGTTCCCACGGACCCTTTTGCCAAATCAAGTCCGTCGATTTTGGCACGATTCCGGACTCCTTGGCTCAGCCCTGCCGTACTTCCCTCATCTTATCCCCCCCTCGCACGTCAACCCCCCACCCCCCTTCAAATATTCCATTAACTATTCATCTAGTCCCCACCAACCTCCCCCACTCACAACGCCCTGCCTTTGTTGGTTTGTCACCCCCCTAAACAACGACACATTCCACGCTTTCGATTCCATCATGGAGGTTTCTTCTGTGTACACCCCGGGCCTTGACCACAGCTCACTCCGCTTTCTATTTTGTCTTTGAATAGCACCTATTTATCACGTAGCTTTCTCGTCGATTCGGGACCCCTTCCCAACATTCCCTCTGACCCGATGCACGCACTTGGCCTCTCCCCCCTTTTCTGCCCTCTTATCACTGACTTAAACTCAGCCTATATCCGCTGTTTTCCTAGAATAAGAATCATGTTAAGTCTTACCATATTAATCGTGTTTGTATTTTTTTTTTTTTTTTTTTTACACTGTCCTTGTTACTGTCCATCTTGTTGGTGCGCAGTGTCATTATTCACCAAACCCATCCAATATTGTACATTTCCCACTACTTAGTGTGTGTCCCAAAAATCAAGCTTTGGATTTTTCGCCTTCCCAGGTTGTCTTCTCGACTCCCGCCTAACAAGTCTTTGCCCTGTTTGATGAAATTCACCGTGTCCCTCCCCCTAGGAAATTACTCTATTTCGTATAATACTGAACTCTCTTTTCCCCCTTTGTGGGTATTCTTCCAATTATTATACCACAGCATTTATTTGCTCACGATTGGGACTTCCTCCTCTCCACCCAGACCCCCCTTCCCTCCGGAAGGAATCTACAAGTACTGCAAACCCAGTAAGAAGTGGCATAAGGGGTTCCTGCAGGACTTTTAATTGGAAAACCTGTCATCAAGATAATAATATTAAGACATAACATGCCATTGTAATTTTTTTTTTTTTATAGGACAATGGACAAACATACAGTGTCATGTCCTCTGTTTGATCACCCTGTCCTTCGGTTTTTGTGTTTTGTATCTGTCTGCATGTTGTGAACACATAGTGTTTTGTTTTGATCATTCACCATGTACTCTTCTGTGGCGTTCCTCCCTCCCTCTCGTTACCACCCTTACTGCTCATAATTGTTTGTGTCGTCCGGTGCCAGATCATTGTTCGCCAGTTCGCCAACGCTCAGTCGCTCCGTCTGGTTCCGTCTAGTCCTGTTTAGTCGTGCCATTGTCGGTTCCCTGTCAGGTTTTTTGTTGCTTCTTCCAGTTGTTTTGTTTTAAGCGGCTCCCTCGCTTCTTTCTTCCCTCTCTGCTCTCTAATTCCCCATGCGGTTGCACCATTGAGCGCCCTCTGCTGGGTGTTTTTTACAAGGATGTTTTTGTTTGCTCATTATTACTTTTGGACTATTTTTTCCTAAATACCCCGGCTGGATTTTTGTTCTTTTGAGGAATTTCCCTTTTTGTTTGGACTTATTAAAAATAAACTGTTTTCCTGCTGAAGCCTGTATCTGTGTCCGTGTTGTGTGCCTGACAGAACAATCTGGCCAAGATGGACACAGCAGGCTCAGATTCTGTCAGAACCGCGGTCACCCAGCAGGGAGCTCTTTTGGGCCAGCATGAAGCCAGACTGACCAACACCACAAGGGAGGTGGAGTTTCTGGCTAACCAAGTAGCTGAGCTTACCACTCACATTCAAGGGCTGCAGCGAGAAGCTGCCCAGGGTGGCCCAGTTCATCCTTTTCCTCGTCATGAGCCTGAGCCCCGATGCAACAACCCACCGCCCTATGATGGAGATCCCAACTCCTGCCGGGCCTTCTTGTCCCAGTGTTCTGTGTTGTTTGCCCTACAGCCACGCACATATGCACTTGAGGAGTCCAAAGTGGCTTTTGTACTGACGCTTCTAACTGGGAAGGCTCGAGACTGTGGAACGTCCGTCTGGGAGACTCAAGCTCCCTGTTGTGCATCATTTGATGATTTCCGCCAGGAGATGGTGAGGCTGTTTGACCGCTCTGCCAGGGGTCAGGAAGCAGCCGACCAACTAGCCTGGCTTCGTCAGGCGGGTCGTTCAGTCACGGAGTATGCTATCCAATTCAAGACCCTGGCAGCTTCCTGTGACTGGAATTAAGGGGCCTGTCGATCCATGTTCCGTGCAGGGCTGGAGGATGACATTCAAGATGAGCTGGCCACTCATGACTTGCCGCATTATTTTGACGACCTTATCAATATGGCATTGCGGATCGAGGGTCGCCGCCGCCGTCAGCGCCTGGCAGTTCGTCGACCTGCGCCTGGTGTTCAGCAAGTCCCGGGCCACCTCCTTACCTCTGCATCGCCCATATGATTGTGCCATCGAGCTCCTCCCAGGCACTTCTCTGCCTAAGGGTCACTTGTTTTCCCTTTCCGGAGCTGAAAGAGAGGCCATGGACAAGTATATTAACAAATCCCTCAAAGCCGGTCTCATCCGACCCTCTTCATCTCCTGCAGGTGCCGGGTTCTTCTTTCTCAAGAAGGACAGCTCCCTGCGTCCCTGTATAGATTATCGAGGCCTGAACGACATCACTATAAAGAACACCCTTGCCTCTTACGTCGTCTGCCTTTGAGCTTTTGCAGTGAGCCAAGGTCTTCACCAAGCTTGACCTCCGGAATACCTATCACCTGATTTGCATACGTGAGGGGGATGAGTGGAAGACAGCATTCAACACCCCAACGGGACACTTTGAATACCGGTTCCTACCCTTCGGGCTGACTAACACCCCAGCTGTCTTCCTGGCCCTGGTGAATGATGTGTTGAGAGACATGGTGAATCACTTTGTCTTTGAGTATCTTGACGATTTCTTGATATTTTCTCCGTCTCTGCAGGTACACACTCAGCATGTTCGCCAGGTGCTACAACGGCTGCTGGAGAACCAGCTTTATGTCAAGGCAGACAAGTGCGTATTCCATGCCCAGTCGGTTCCGTTCTTGGGGTTCATCATTTCTGCAGGAGAGATCAAAGCGGACCCCTGTAAGGTAAGGGCCGTTGCCGAGTGGCCAGCTCCTGACTCTCGTAAGGCTCTGCAGCAGTTCCTGGATTTGCCAACTTTTATCTGCGTTTCATCCGGAACTTTGGTCAGATTGCTGCACCCTTAACGGCACACACCTCTCCCAAGGTACCGTTCAAATGGAATGATGTTGCACAGGAGGCCTTTGCTAAATTAAAGTCCCAGTTTATCTCTGCTCCTGTCTTGTCCCCGTGAAAACCTCTGCACCAAAACGCCCCCTGACACCGTTAATTCATGGTTTGAGGTGGATGCCTCTGATATGGGGAGTAGGCGCGGGGCCGGGGGCCTCATCACCAGCGGTCGGAACCCGATGGGAAGGGGCAACCTGTGCCTCTTTTCTCCCACCGCCTGAGTCGCGCTAGCAGAACGGAAGATTACGACATAAAGTAATCGGGAATTGTTGGCGGGTAAGGCTGGCTGTGGGCTTTACAGGCGGTTAGGGTTAGGCGGGTGCTTAGTCAGTTGATTCTGGTGGCCGTCCGGCCAAGGATGTCAGGCAGTCGTGGCTGCCTGCTGCGGTGCGTGCCAGAATCAAGGGACTTACAAGAGGCTCCCTCTGTATGTCTGGCTCTTACCCTTAGCTCATCCCTTCTCCCCCTGGTCACACTTGGCCTTGATGTGTCACATGGCATCCCTGAATCAAAGGGCAAACACAGTGATTCTCACGGTGGGGACCGTTTAAGTGACCAAAAGGCCCCCTGCCCCTTTCATTCTTCCCAAGAAACGCCAACCCCTCAGCAAAGTGAGACTGCACAGGGACCATAATTGGCGTGACTCACGTGTTCCGGATTCAATTGGTCTTCCGGTTGACGTGGTCTTTGATAGGGGTCCCCAGTTTGTCTCCCAGTTTTGGAGGGAGATTTGTCAGCAGATCGGGGCCTCTACAAGTCTGTCATCAGGATTTCATCCCCAGACCAACGGGCAGTCCGAGCGGGCAAACCAGGATTTAGAACGTACTCTCCGCTGCCTGGCATCACACAATCCGAGCTCCTGGTGCCAACAGCTGTCCTGGGTAGAGTACGCCCATAACTCCCTTCCAGCCTCTGCCAAAGGTATGCCCCCATTCCAGTGTTCTGTAGGTTATCAACACCCCTTGTTTCCCACACAGGACCCCGAAGCTGCGGTTCCGTCTGCCTTGGCTTTCATCCAACGGTGTCGACGCACCTGGAAGAGAGCTAAGGTGGCCTTGGCCTGGGCTAATAGGCGAACCAAAGCAGCAGCCGATCATCACCGGACTCCTGCTCCCCGTTATGTGTGTGGTCAAAGGGTATGGCTCTCCACCAAGGACCTGCCTCTCAGGGTAGCCTCATGCAAGCTGGAACCCAGGTTCATTGGCCCATACCGGATCACCAAGGTCCTGAGTCTGGCGGTGGTGCGGCTCAAGCTTCCTACCACGCTTGGTCGGGTACACCCTGTTTTTCATGTCTCGTGGGTTAAACCTGTGTTGTATTCCCCTCTTGTTCTCTCTGCCCCAGCCCCTCCTCCCCCCCGTCTAGTGGATGGCTTCCCGGTCTATACCGTGCAGAAGTTGCTAGATGTCAGACGTAGGGGTCGGGCTTTCGATATCTTGTGGACTGGGAGGGCTATGGTCCGGAGGAGAGGAGCTGGACATTTTGGATCGGACGCTGGTCGAGGACTTCTGTCGGCGACGAGGTGAGCCCCTTCCTGCAGCGCCTGGTGGTGTCAGTCGGAGGGGGGGTACTGTCATGTCCTCGGTTTGATCACCCTGTCCTTCGGTTGTTGTGTTTTGTATCTGTCTGCATGTTGTGAGTACATGGTGTTTTGTTTTGATCGTTCGCAGTGTACTCATCTGTGGCATTCCTCCCTCCCTCTCATTACCACCCTTACTGCTCATAATTGTTTGATTTCGCTCACCTGAATTCAATGTTTTGTTCATCTCTCGCTCTATTTATTCCCCTCTTGTCCGGTGCCAGATTGATGTTCGCCAGTTCGCCAACACTCAGCCATCCCGTCTGGTCCTGTCAAGTCCGGTCTATTCGTGCCATTGTCGGCTCCCTGTCAGGTTTTTTGTTGCTTCTTCCAGTTGTTTTGTTTTTCTATTTCTCCTTCCTCGTTTCCTAGGTCGGGCATCTGCATTCCTGCAGAAGTTCTCTCGCTCCACTCGGACGCCGGCTCCACACACAACCACCAGTTCTGTTATTTTAGCACTCCGAGGCTCCGCTTCTTTCCTTCACTCTCAGCTCAATCCCCACGTGGCTGCGACATGGATCTCTCGAGTGGTGTTGTGTTTTTGCAAGGATGTTGTTTTTGCTCAGGTTTCTGCCGGCACAATTTTTTACTAAATAACCTGGCGGGATTTTGTTCTTTTGGAGAATTCCCTTTTTGTTTGGACTTTTAAAAAATAACTGTTTTCCTGCTGAAGCCTGGCATCTGTTTCCGTGTTGGTGCCTGACACCAGCCAAACCCAAAAATAAAAATAAAAATGAACAAAAACGGGCATATCATCTGTGTCCGTGTTGTGTGCCTGACACTCAGTCAACCCAAAAATAAAAAAAAAATGAACAAAAACGGCATATAAAATCCAGACATGTTACGTAAACATGGGCACTGGAGAGAACGACTAAAGTGTCCTAATAAGGCAGTGGACACAATAAAGCCAAAAATATGAAGACCAGGATGCTGATGTGTCAAAGAGATATACTAGACTAGTCCAAATACAAATGAAATGAAAATGAAGAAGTACTATATTTTCAGCATAAACTAATAAAATATGTAACACTGGGCTAAAAGTGGTAAAACGTCATAGAGATTTGTACTCAAATGTAGGAAATTCCACATAAAGTCAGCATTACTCTCAAGAAAACAGATCCCATGTTTTCAGATAATCCAGAAATTATCCAGGCTCTGTGATCAGTTACAGATGGAACATAATGCAAAATATGGGAGACTTATTATAAGTCTGAATAATGTTTGAGTTACTCTTAACTGGCCCATCAAATAAAAAACAAATAATCCAAACTGTTTACTCATCTATTATGAGGCTCAGAAAGACAGAATACAGCAGACAGTTTAGGCAGTCATCTCTGGCATATCTGATGCCATTTTAATAATGGCTTAAAGCTCAATGATAAATAAGGAGATCTGAGAGATGACAAGGAAAACAGATTTTACAATAAAAAAAAAAGGCGCCTGTTTAAGCTTTGTTGTTTAAATATAAAATCTGTTTCAATCATGTGACCCAAGTTCTTAAAAATGCAATCTTTTTTGCTGCATGCACTTGTTTTATATTATTTTCTACAAAATTCACAAACATTTCTACCGAATAATTAATCACGTGGTGGGTCCAAGGGGAAAATCATAATAGTTTTTGTTTAAAGTCCTTTTAAGGTAAATCATATGGGTAATAACATTTTATTTTAACCCAAACTAACCACCCTTGATTGCCATTTCATAAATAGGTCAAAATATCCAATATTTTTTGATATTATATATATATATAAAAAAAACGACTGACCTTGCAAAATAGTAGTGATGGGCGCGTTCAAAACACGGCTCTGAGCTTTGAAACATTGCAATCATTTCATCAGTCGGAGCGCGTATCAACCGCCAGTCATGTGATTTAGCACACGATGCCTTCATTACGTCACACTGGTCGAAACGTTTAGAAACGCTGAATGGTTCAACACTAGGGGGGTGTTGATCCAAAGTGAACCCTGCCCCCTTCTGGTGGCCCAGTTAAATCATGTGAACATTAAATCCCACAAAATTTTTTATAAACTATAAAAATTCCGGCCATATTTTGTGGGTTAAACAAAATATAAATTCACTTTAACACAGATGGCATATCGTTTTTAAACACTTGTAAAACATTCAGTCTTTTCACCTACAAATCGCATCATACCTTAACAATAAAATGAACTTACGATAGATTAAGCCACCTCCTTCTCCTGACCGCTACATTACTCTTGCCTGCTTGGTTTTTATCAGGACAATCTCTCATGAAACATTTTTAAGGTGGGGTAAGCGATTTCTGGTAGTCATTGTTGACATTTGAAATCATAAAAACAAACACGCCCCTACCCCAAAAGGGTCTCGTCCCTATTTTTGATAGCTCCGCCCCACACATACGTACGCAACCCAGGCAACGATTAGTTCTGTGAAACAAAGCAAAACCAATGTTACACCATGTCTACACCGGACGCGAGCGGCGCGGCACAACAAAATACTAATGGAACGCATTATAATCAGTGATGCTGTCTATACCGTAGATATATATACA
Organism: Sinocyclocheilus anophthalmus; assembly: GCA_018155175.1. Taxonomy (NCBI): domain Eukaryota; kingdom Metazoa; phylum Chordata; class Actinopteri; order Cypriniformes; family Cyprinidae; genus Sinocyclocheilus; species Sinocyclocheilus anophthalmus. The sequence continues at coordinate 609,110 of JADLZN010004486.1, forward strand.
TATCTATGGTCTAGACTGGATGCGGCGCGGCACAACACGACAAATCCCCAACAGAAAACTACTGCTGCGTTCTATTCATGACGTATTAACACAAATTTCAAATGATTTTTCAAATTTCAAACGGTCGCTTTGTCGCGTCCAGTGTACTACAGACTTTAGTTGTTGCGGAGCAGACACGGTGTTACTCCCCTATCGAAAAGAAACAAAGCAACCTCGGTGTCCGATTGCAGGCCTTCCGCTCCTTGAGTTCTCTCCAGCGCTGGAAAGCTGATCCGATATTTACACGGGTCCTACTTCTTGCCTTATCGTAAGCCTTCTTTTGTTCCGCAGACGTTTTCCTCTTTTGTTTTTTTATCCGCCATCTCTATCTTTTTGTTGCTCGGCTTGCTAATGTCCGTCATGTGCACTGAACCCTCTCTCCTCCACATCATGAGTAGACGCCCCTTACTGCTGATTGGCTACAGTTTGTTTTGGTACTCAGCCCGACTCAGTTTAAAGCGTTTTTGAAAATCACTTACCCCACCTTTAATTAATTAAATAATTACATAAATCAATTAATTCATTAAATAATTCATTTAGTTCATTGTGTGTTAAGAGTTTGATTATACTTAAATAAAACACATAACACAAGCACTAATATTTAATAGCATTTAAGTGTTTATTATTTATTTTAAAAAATGGTATTTCTAAAACAACATTTCCATTTGTTTTGTAGGTTTGGTCTGAGTTCTTGATGCTTTTACAACGTTTTCACCAGCAGGTGTCGCCAGCATGTGCTGTTTCAAGTGCTTCGAAACATCAAATAATTTTTCGAAACAATTGGTTCAATTGATTCAATGCTTCGAAAAGCTTCGTTTCTCCCATCACTACAAAATAGTCATGAGGGCCTGTGTGATATCATTTCCTGGTTTTCTTGTCATATGACAACAAAATGGCTTCCTTGCATGTTGTTTTTACACCACTAGTCCCTGTTGGTAGATGTTGTAACTACACCATCTGCTTCTAAAATGCAACTCACTTGACGGCCATTCAAAAGTAGCAGTGTATTCTCAGAATAATATTATGGTAAACATTATATTTAGTTTTAATTTGTCAAATTATAGCAGATGTTTGCCACTGCTGGATTCATTTTGGAGGCTCTTAAAAATTTGATTTTTTGGGGGGATATTTTTCCACATCTGCAACCTTTGACGTCACAGCACAGCATAGTTGCTAGTGAAGGCTGTAGGATTGTGTGCATTCTTGATGAGCCATTAGCAAATCCACATTGTCATGATGTCATTTCCCACGACTCAGTGATGCATGGCATTTATTGTACAGCTCATATAATTGGCCATTGAGATGAATGGGAAAGCTAACAGATAACGTTCTCCAGGTATTGTACACCTCCTTGGTTATGCACGACTATATATCAAACTGCATTCATTTTAAAACTTCTAATGAACATGTTTAGAGATGCACAATACCATAATGGCTAATTTTAGACGGTTTTTTTTTTTGATATACTTTGGCCTATACAGGGGGGCAAAAAAGTATTTAGTCAGCCAACAATTGTGCAAGTTCTCCCCCTTAAAAAGATGAGAGAGGCCTGTAAATTTCATCATAGGTATACCTCAACTATGAGAGACAAAATGAGAAAAAAAAATCCAGAAAATCACATTGTAGGATTTTTAAAGAATTAATTGGTAAATTCCTTGGTAAAATAAGTATTTGGTCACCTGCAAACAAGCAAGATTTCTGGCCCTCACAGACCTGTAACTTCTTCTTTAAGAGGCTCCTCTTTCCTCCACTCGTTACCTGTATTAATGTGTTTGAATTCGTTATCAGTATAAAAGACATCTGTTCACAACCTCAAACAGTCACACTCCAAGTTCCACCATGGCCAAGACCAAAGAGCTTTCAAAGGACACCAGAAACAAAATTGTTGACCTGCACCAGGCTGGGAAGACTGAATCTGCAATAGGTAAGCAGCTTGGTGTGAAGAAATCAACTGTGGGAGCAATTATTAGAAAATGGAAGACATACAAGACCACTGATAATCTCCCTCGATCTGGGGCTCCACGCAAGAACTCACCCCGGAAAGGGGTCACCCCGTGGGGTCAAAATGATCACAAGAACTGTGAGCAAAATCCCAGAACCACACGGGGGGACCTATTGAATGACCTGCAGAGAGCTGGGACCAAAAAGTAACAAAGGCTACCATCAGTAAAACACTGCGCCGCCAGGGACTCAAATCATTCAGTGCCAGACGTGTCCCCCTGCTTAAGCCAGTACATGTCCAGGCCGTCTGAAGTTTGCTAGAGAGCATTGGATGATCCAGAAGAGGATTGGGAAAATGTCATATGGTCAGATGAAGCCCCCACACCCCCCCCCCCCAAAATAGAACTTTTTGGTAAAAACTCAACTTGTTGTGTTTGGAGGAGAACGAATGCTGAGTTTCATCCAAAGAACACCATACCTACTGTGAAGCATGGGGGTGTAAACATCATGCTTTGGGGCTGTTTTTTTTGCAAAGGGACCAGGACGACTGATCCTTGTAAACTAAAGAATGAATGGGGCCATGTATCTTGAGATTTTGAGTGAAAACCTCCTTCCGTCAGCAAGGGCATTGAAGATGAAACGTGCTGGGTCTTTCAGCATGACAATGATCCCAAACAAACCGCCCGGGCAACGAAGGAGTGGCTTTCGTAAGAAGCATTTCAAGGTCCTGGAGTGGCCTAGCCAGTCTCCAGATCTCAACCCATAGAAAATCTTTGGAGGGAGTTGAAAATCCATGTTGCCCGCGACAGCCCCAAAACATTACTGCACTAGAGGAGATCTATATGGAGGAATGGGCCAAAATACCAGCAACATGTGTGAAAACCTTGTTTAGACTTACAGAAAACGTTTGACCTCTTTCATTGCCAACAAAGGGTATATAACAAGGTATTGAGATGAAATTTTGTTATTGACCAAATACTTATTTTCCACCATAATTTGCAACTAAATTCTTTAAAATGCCTACAATGTGATTTTTCTGGATTTTTTTTTTCTCATTTTGTCGCTCATAGTTGAGGTATACCTATGATGAAAATTACGGGCCTCTCTCATCTTTTTAAGTGGGAAAACTTGCACAATTGGTAGCTGACTAAATACTTTTTTCCCCACTGTACATGTTATTGTGCATGCTTTTAAAATTGGCCTTTGCCATCAGGCTAAATTTTGCACAAAATCATCTTAAACTTAATAATTTAATATAAGTTAAACTTAATCTCTTAATATCCATTTTCATACTGTATATTTTAATGTTGTGATGCCTAAATTCACTTGAATCTTTAAAATTTGTAGTTTTGGGTGTTTTATTTTTCATTTATTTAAAATGATGTTTAATTTTAAAACCAGCCATTTATTATTTAAAGCAATAACATTAAAATAATGATTGGCTCATCGAAGAAGTGTATTCAAATAATTGTCTGTGTAAAAAAATAATTTTTGAGTAACGTTTTAGATATGGATAAAAACAACAGCTGTAGAAACATCTGCCGTTTTCCAAATCACATATGAAAAGTCTTGTACACTTACTGCAAGTTAGTTTTTGAAACAGTACAGAATACCAAATGCAGCCAAAAATATCTGAGATTGCAGTATAGAAAACTTATCGTACCACAATCCTTAATGTTTTTTTAAAGCCAGAATGGAAACGTGAAGATGGAATCACCACAATGTGGAAAACACTACCTCGGCCAAATATAAAATGTCATACAGACATGACTGAACATATCCATATGTTATAATACAAGAAAAAGTAGCCAGTGAAGGGATCAAAGATGGAAGATAAGTCTAACACCCAATGAAAGCCTCCAGCCACTGTATCTATAGCAACAGACTTCACAATCCAGGAATCCAGCAGATATTCAAAAGGACAAAACAGACTTAAAGGATTATTACTGGACTACTTTAGAGGCGATGTTAAAAGCACAAATGCACAGGTTGCTCTGCTCTTCTTGGGTACCACACCAGAGAAGCCACATTACACTAATATTGAATTTAATGTATGTTTTCTTTATTAAAGGTCACCACCATCCTGCATTATTGTAATGATAAAACTAGTCCCATTCCTGGCCAAGAGAAAAAGACCAATTTGGCTTGTTTTTTTATGGGTGGATTTTAGTGTATGTGCATGTGTATCAGATGGTCAATGGATAGACTGTCTGATGCCAAGACTATGATATGATAAAGCAGCACCTGATTCTCAAATTTATGTTGCGAAGTCAGACGATGTCAGGTCACAAAGCCACAACACTGACCTCAACTGGCTGCAAAAGCAGATGAATGCTTTGGCTTATTATATAGACACTAGACGCGTTTCCATTACACTTCAAGTTTAGCAAATTGAAAATGCGCCTAATGGAAAAATGTCAATTTCGCAAAAACTCCCATATATCATAAAAACGTTGTACCTTCACATGAGGTGTCTGTTTCAGGGCATTTGAAAAAGGAATATTTCACAATAGTTTTTTAAATCGACATTTATAAAATATCACAAAAGTTTTGCGCATCTGTAATGGAGTATAAATTGAATAACTGTCCTTCTTTTCAGTGCTTTTTTATTTCAATTCGCTTCATTATACATTGTGTGTTACTCAATTAACACCACACTGTTTTTATCTATAAAAAAGTGTACAAGTTATAAACTTGAAAAGAAAGAATCTTTTTGACATTTTATACAGTAGAAATAAGATAACATCTTATTTAATAAAATATTAATATTTGGGCAGGCAAAAAAAATGCATTAAGACAAAAAAAAAACATATTCAATATACTGTACATTACTAGTCAAAAGGTTTAGAAAATCTAAGATTTTTTTATGTTTTTGAAAGAAATCTCGTATGACTGCCAAGTCTGCATTTATTTGATCAGAAATAGAGTGAAAATTGTAATATTGTGAAATTTTATTACAATTAAAATAACTTTTTTTATATTTTTGCAGTGTTGCTTTAAGTAAAATTGTGTGTGATATTGTTTCAATCTTCTTGATCTTGTTTTTATGGAAAATTAAGTATAATATTTTGCAGTGTATTGACCATGTGGTAGCAGTAATTCATCAAATGGTGGGAAAAGGTTGATTTCTATTACCCCATACATCATTTACTTCATATAATTTCTTTAGTTTTAAGCATGCTGTTCACCAGAATTCCACATCACAGAAGAAAACCTGCATTCCTTTACCTCTTCAAATCTATATTTCTGTCTTGAAATGTGTTTATGTCTTGTAAAATGCGTTCAACCTTTTGTATCTAGATTAACTGCAGGTAGAATGCTGAACAAATGCCTTGCACCACAAGTTGCGCTTTTGGTCTCTATGGAAACAAACTGCTGCTGCTTTCTCTGCATTCCTGTTCTAAAGTGCCTTCATCACCTCATGATTAACAACATTTGTTCCACAATACAAATGCACTCTTTATCGAATGTGTTTCCACTGCATCTTAAAACAGCTTAAACAGGTGTCAGGAATCTCACTTTCAGAGACAGATGTAGTACGAGAGCTCTAAGTTATGTTGCAATGATGTGTTAGCTCTTTTTCTCCTAACACAAAACGTGCAAAATTTTTATTTTTAGGGGTACAACAGCTTGTCACTGTGGCAGTACCATTAAAGTGACAACTTTGTACCTTATTTGCCCGTAAAAGATTTAATTGTACTTTATACAAATATACAGTACTTTTACTGCCCCAGTAACAATTAGCTTCTTTTTTTTAAATAAAAAACAAACAAAACACAAACGAGTCAGTTGTTGACACTGAGTAAGATTATAGAGCTAGGAAATTACTGTGGATCTAATATTTCAGATATTTTGGTTTTGAAAGAATTTGGTGAGAAATTTTTGAGGTCATATTGAGATCTCTGACATTTGATGGCACAAGGCATCTTTGCAAATTTGATCCCAGTTTTAAAATTTCATATATTATATATCAGATCATTTGTTTTTGAAAGCATTTGATTGTTCAGTGGGGTTATATTGAGATTTCTGACTTTTGCACAAGGCATCCTTGAACACAAAATTAAATTGAGCACAGTTTGAAAACAGAAAAATAATATGAATATTATATCTCAGATAATTTGGTTTGGAAACCAAATGTGTGGAGTTCACAATGAGATCTCTGACCTCTGAACGCAGAAGACATCTTTGCAAATCTGAGCACAGTTTGAGACATTGCTGAGATATCTTCTGAAACTCAACACAAGATTTCTCAGGAGAAAAAGCAAAAAACTCTCCATTTGGTCTGTACGCTGTCTAGGAGAAACAACTGAGACATTAAAGACAATTGTTTTTTCTTTTCTATGGGAGATTTCTCACTGCACTACTTCATATGTGTCATAATCACAGAAGCTTGCGACCTCCCACACAAAACTGCTGAAGTGTGACTACTTCCACTGGTGGCTTTCAAGCTTCAGATTTCCTGTGGCTACAGATATGCAAAACCTTTTTTTTATTCTAATTCTATGAGAAAAGGGAAGTCCAGATCACAACGACAACAACAACGACACAGAGGAACAATAATTTTGGAATCCCTTTCAAAATTATTTTTCTTTCAGCTGTTGAAAAATATAAAAACACTGACAGCCGATCAGAACCCAACCTGCATTAAAGAGCTCAAGCATTTAACGCTTGTGCTGTGCTGAAAATCCTTTACCTAATTTAGTGTTCCCAAATGACATCCTTTTAAAACTGCATGCAAATCACACGTTATGCTATATTGTCACCAAATCTTGGATTCAGTCCTTTTGTCAACTTGTTTTCATACAATTAGCACAGGTTTTGCATTTCTTTTTGAAACTGACTGATCGCAGGCATCACTGAGCTGAGCTTATGCACATTAGTTTTTGAGTAAAAAAATCATTATCTTTGGATAATTTTGGCAATGTTCACTTAAAAACTGAGATGCATAAGCTCAGACCAATTAGGCCTATGACCAATCAGTTTCAAAAAGAAACATGAAACCAGTGCTAACTGAAAGAAAACATGTTAATAAAAAGATTCTATCCAGTATAATATCATAACAAAGGAAATTTCTAAGCAATGTTTTGTAAGCTGGTCACAAGTGTAACAAGTTGTGGAAAAAATCCATAAAACATATACAAATTATAAAAACTTCTGATAAGTTGTTATGCCCTTTGTGAGAAAAGTCAGTACATTTTAGTCCAAAGCAATAACATTAAAAGAATGTCATGATCAAAATGACTGGAACACAACATGGCAGACAAAAAAACACTAATATACTGTAGCTATTGTCGTAGTTCTTGATGTAAATGGGTCTTTAGGTATGAGAGATCTATCAATGTAGCAAATCTCACTGGTCTTCCTGTGCTCTCCAGAGCCATATGGCCCAGCCATGCGATTTCACTAAGTGTCCTGAATGGAAACAGTGTTGCGCTTCATGTGCAAATAAATGGCAGAACTGTTCTAGTGGAGCAGTGGAGCACAAAGCTGTAAGTTTGAGACAGCAAGACATAGGATTAATTAGTACGCGCCGGCTAACATGCTGATAATTAGCTTGTCTGCAGCGCATACTGTTAAGACTGAGCCCTGACTGAAAGCCCTTGGGAAGCATGAGTCATTCCCCGCAGGAGGCTGAGGAAAACATCACTCAGGCCCCTTTTACATCACTCGTACCATTATGAGGCTAAAGAGTGTGTTGCTAGTGGTAACAGCCCTTTTGATGAAATTCCTTAGATGATGATATTATGAGAATTGATTTGACATTTCAAGTAAGCATGGAACTTCTTATTAAAAAATAATCTTCATGCACATAAAATAAAATCATTTCTGCAATTCAAAGTGGCACTAAATACAACATACGGACGATGTGAAGACTGTTCAGATTGTGTCTTTCTGTGCAAATGGCCTTGATGGCTTTTGACTGAACATTTGATCATTTTATATCAAAATGAGGTAATATTAGCTGTTGATTCTTGAATATGAAAACACACAAACATCATTCAAACAGCCGTTTGATCTTAATAGATTTTGAACTTAAATTAAAAAGTGCCATTGCTTCCCACAGGAATGAAAAGTCATAACTCGGATTTCTTTAATGTCACAGTTTGTCGTAGACAGCAAATGGAGACTTGACTTTTTTTTAGTGTTCAGATGTTACTTCTTTAGAGTTTCAGAAGAGATCTCAACAATGGCTCAAACTGTTCAGATGTCAGATGTTCCAAGATATCAGACTTCTCAATATGAGCTCAAACATTTCTTATTAAAATCCTTCTTAAAAGACCAAATAATATGTCAGTAATTGTCAATTTAAGGACAAAGTTGATCTGGTAACTCTATTAGACATATTTTACACAAAAATGCTTATTCTGTCATCATGTGCTGACATTTGTGTTGTTTTAAAACCATATTTTTCTACTTTCTTTCATTCTCTTAGGATAAACAATAAATATTAAGTCCATATGACTCAATTTTACTGAAGTTATTTGATGTGACTTGCAAGCAGACAACAATTTAAAGGGATAGGTCACTCAAAAATGAAAGTGTTGTCTTCATTTACTCACCCTCAAGTTGTTTCTTGTATGAATTTATTTCAGCTGTTGAGCACAAAATAAGATCTTTGAAGAATGTAGAACCCCAGCAGATGTGGTAGCCATACTATGGAAGTCAATGTCTACCGTCAACTGTTTGGTTACAAACTTTCTTCAAAATATCTTCCTTTGTGTTCTGCAGAACAAAGAAACTCACACAGGTTTGGAACAACATGAGGATGAGTAACTATCCCTTTAAGCACTATTCACTGTTAATATTCTCATCTGCTGTAGCTGTCAAAATCAAACATGACAGCAATGATGTCAATACGTTTTGATCAAGCAATGCAAAAATCAATTGCAAGCATCAATTTCCAATTTTTGTAGTTCTGTCATGATGACTCTGAGAGAGTTTATCATGGTAATATACATGGCAATGTTAATGTGTTTGGTCTTGGCTGAATAGATCTGCTACGCTGCTGCTGCGACACAGTACAAAGACTTGCTACTGCCAATACATTCAAAAACATGCTGCTGAGAACATGTAAGAAATACTGCTGCTGCACAAATAACATATAAAATAACCCATATTATACATATGTACATGAAATTACCCCATAGCAGATCTATACAGGTGGAGCTGGGGAAGGTGGAGAGTTTCTGAAGTGCGCTGCAACTGTATATAGATGAGTAATCTATGTATATCTATGCAATAGATGAGTATTTGAATGTTGAGCAGCAAGCTCATTGGCTGCTGATGTGAAAAGAAACCAATCAACTGCGCCATGTGAATAATGATGTCATTATGTCAGATCGAATGGATTTTCACATAGCTGCTTAAATTTTTTTTATAAAACGGATAGTTCCGGTGCTTGATTCTGATTGGTTGAGCCATGTTCGAAGCTGTTGTAAATTACTATACAAACATACACCTTTTGTTTACTTTGTGTGTTACTTGGCAACCACTTTATTTCAACCACAACTGTTTCTGAGGAACTACATTGTTTAGTGGAAGAATACAGTTTTTATTAATATCATTACACTTTATTTGCTCTGTTTTATTTTGTGAAACCTTACTACATATATGGAATAACCGTTTTATAAAAGCAGTAAGCCCCATGAAGCCGTGGTTTACAGTGAATTTATAACAGCTAAGGGGCGTTGTTAGAAAACCCCCTTAGCTGTTATAAATTCACTGTAAACCACGGCTTCATGGGGCTTATTGCTTTATTAATGCATTTTCAGACTTGGAATTAGAAAATATCTTCCAGTTTTTTATTCAAAAACTCACCTTTTAAAAGAAAGTCATATGGATTTGGAAAAGCATGAGGGTGAGTAAATGCATTTCATATTTGGGTGAGCTAATCCTTTAAGTCTCGCGAGCTGTGAACGAGCCACCACTGAGAAATGCAATTTTCCCCTGGGTTGAGTATCTCTTTTTCTCTCTTTCTCTCTCACACACTCTCTCTCTCTCTTTTTAGCTGTTCAGGTTGGCTTAGTCACACTGAAATTCCCGCCGTACCATTTCTAAGCCATGTGTTCTTTTATTCTTGACAGACTTGTCAAAAAAAAATACTTGAATTTAGCTCTGAACATTTAAGATGATGTCATGGAAAGAAAGAGAATCAAACATCTGTCGCATTTAGTTGCTAACGACTCTGTTCGGTTGTTTGTTTTTTTTCCATAGCCAGGCATAGCAGTTTTCTCCCGATCTAAAACTGATAAAGCAATCATAATTTAACCTTATAGCCTCACACTGTGACTCATGTTGCTATAGCAACCATCATACGTGAGCACGGAGCGGATAGTGCTGATATCAAGAATAAATGGATTTTTGTTCTGTTTTTTTTTATCGCTCACAGCCAGCTTTTTGTGCTTTGAAGCTTTACACTAGCAAGTGATAAAATAATTGAGAACGGACAGTTGGCATTTTCATTTTTTGATAGGTGCTCTCAACGTACTGATGACATATTGTCATGAATGTACTTCCTTTATTCTTCCACAATCACACAGAAAAAGCCTCTTTAAGAAAGCAAGGATTTGGTTGTTTGCCGAAATCATTAGGCCTCAAGCATCGAGGCCTCAAGCATTCGCTGATTGAATGTGAGAAAATGGCAATTGCATTGCTACACTTTCATTTTCAGGCAAAATCGTTTGTCAGGGAGCCGTTCTCCCTCCAGGTCATGATCTAATCAAGTCAAAATCAGCCGGCCCTATTTAAACAGTCAACATCAGGTGGACATAAAACGCAAAATAAGAGAGGTTTAAAAAAATGAGAAGAGAGAAAGAGATTAAACAAGCAAGGACAAATTAAGGTCTAAACTGCTCTCAGGAAATTGCTCAGTTCACTGGACGGCTTCTAAATACAGCTGCAGATAGCTGTCGTACAGGCTTATTGTTCTGGGCGCACATATGGTGCCACGCTCTGGTATTCCAGTCCACTAAACAAATTGTTTAGCTGCCAGCTGAAGCCTGTTCACACTGACAGCAATTTTAGCAATGGAGGTTCGTGTACTGTTGGTTGTGAAGGCGCTCCTGCTGCGGGGTGTCCTAATGTTATTTGTGGGCTTTTGAAGCTTTTGAAACGTTATCACAAATGAGATAAAAAATAAGGTAGCATTCTATTTTTTCTTGCAGCTCAAATTAACATTATGCAGAGTAATACCTTTCAAAAGTTTAGGGTCTGTAAGATTTATTAATGTTTCTAAAAGAAAAAGTATATTATGGTCAACAAGGCTGCATTTATTTGATTAAAACAGTTACTGTGAAACAGTAATATTTTGGCATATTGTTAGAATTTAAAATGACTGTTTTCTATTTGAATATTTATTCCAGTGATGCAAAGCTGAATTTTCTTCAGTCTTCAGTGTCACATGATCCTTCAGAAGTCATTATGATATGCTGATTTGGTGCACAAGAAATATGTCTTATTATTATTAATTTTGAAAACAGTTGTGCTGCTTAATATACTTTTTTTAAATACTTTTTTCAGGATTCTTTCATGAAAAAGGATTCAAATAGATTTTTTTGTCAATGTAAAAGCATTTACTGTCAATTTTATTGATGTATTGCATTCTTGCTGAATAAAGTAGTTTGCTTATTCAATAAAAAATTAAATTCCTACTTAACCCAAAAAACTTTTGAATGGGAGTGTATATTATATTATATGTGAGAATATTTTTTCAGATACTTTGTTGCTGCAAGTTGCTGTCAGTATAAATAAAGTATTAAAGTGATAATTCACACAAAAATTGAGGTTTTGTCATAATTTACTCACCCTTATGTTGTGAATAACTTTTTGTATGGAACACAAAGGGATACATTTAACATAATCCTCTAATAATGAAAGTGGATGGGGATCAAGGGCAGCTGTGATTATTATTCACTTTGGAATGACATAACAGTGAGTATATGATGACAGAACCTCCGCTTTTTAATAGCTTTTTTTAATAGTTTTTAAAGTTTTCTTAAATAAAAGTGCACTAACCCAAACATGGTTTTTAGCTTGCTTCAGTAAACACACGAGGCACAAAAGTAAATAGCTCTCAAGTAAATCATAGACACGCATAGGAAGTGGATCAAATAAACTACAGCATTCATTCTCACCACATGCAATCGAGTGTGTGGCTTATTTCTGACAAGAAGCAGAAACAGGCGCTCACTTCTGGCATGTCCACAGTCGCCTCTCTGACAACTCCGAAACAACAGTAGATTAATAAGCTACACGTTCCCAAACGAGCTCAAGTAACACAACCAAAGACCAAGACCCTAAAGCCTTTTTGCTCACAGGATGCCGGTCTGTTTGTTAACATCTGCCAATTTCTGGACAGCTTGAAATGAATACAGATCCAGAGAACAGGAAACACTCAGTTGCCAGGAGACATCACCAGAATGTTTTAGCAAATGCTGGAGAGGTGGTACGAGGCCTGAGAGACAGGAACCTGTTGACAGGAAGCCCACACAACACAATGCAGAAATATCTGGAAGGTCTACTGTGCAGATGTCATATTTTCTTTCTCGCATTAGCAGCTAGTTTTAAAATACACACAGCATGATGATCGAAACACAAAAAAATGTGCGCTTGTGGGCTCATTCTGCCATTGGCTTAAGAAGTTGGACCATTTTAAATAACAAATAGATTTTAAATAGCCATAAATAGCCATAATTTGCTACGTGCTAATCACAAGCAGGTGAATTTTTGAGCATTTGATTAGATTAGTTGTAGTGCAAAATGATGAGCCATCAATATATTCAGTCATTTTTCCCAGAAGAGAAAGATTTTAAATTTCAAATGTTCATACTTGCTAAACATTAATTTTGTCAATGTTTATTAGTGAATTAGTGTGCCTCAGAACTGACAGACACTGGCTAAAGTTGGTACTCATCCAGGAAACAAAAATATGTTCTATGAGCATTTTGCTAATATTCCGTTAAGTCATGAAAGCAATATTTCTGAACATTATTCTCTGAACGTTCAAAACGTCCAGTTTTTTTCTTTCTTTCTTGATTATGCAAATGTTAAGGGAACATTCTATTTGATAATTTTGCAAATATTATCGGAATGTTACTTTTGAATTTTCTCTGAACTTTCTGAAATAAGCAGTAACATTTAAAAAATGTTAGACAGCCATCTAACAAACATTTCAGAAAATAACATTTATAAATTTACATTTATAAAAATAACATTAAGAACATTTTTAAAGACCGGATAACATTGAATGAACATTCTATTAACATTACTGGAAAAATGTTTGTTCAAACTTTGAGAAAACCTTGCCAGAATGTTTCCTGTTTGCTGGGTATGATGTTTTGAAGTACATTATATGTACAATTGACACTTTATCTATGAATTTTCTTTCCTTTCCTTTTTACCACTTACACAACAAAAACAAATGCAAATGCTGCACATTTTGTGTGGAATTGATGCTTTATCTCAGAGAATAATGGAAAATGTTTTCGTCTCACAAGCCTGTGTATCATACATTGTCTTTTATACTTCAACAGCTAATGACACAACACAGCAGGAAATTGTTGGATGGCTACTTGACACTCGGTGTACTATGCTTTATTCTTTTCTATTGTGTTTTCAGAGAAAGAGGGCCAACACAATGCTGCCATCCAGCTCTTCACACTTTTATATACACTCAACAGCCTTACAGACAGCGTTGCTCTAATGTAAAGGTCGGTATGAGCAAGCTTTTAGTGTCTCTGAAGTGGTTTTGCTGTAGCTGAAACCAAGAATAGTGTTTTCATGTGTAAATAAGTTGACACCACCTTAATATAATGGTAACTTTGCCATTGTCAGTAAAAGACAAAGGTACCAAAAGTGTTTTTCTTTTTCTTTTTTTTCTTTTTTGCAGTCATACAAGAACCTTCTTCAGTTCCCCAAAGAACCTTTTAGAAATAATCTTTCTACACTATAAAGAATGTTTTGTGCATTGTACAGATTCCATTGGTGTTTAAGGTTTCTCATGGAACTATAGATGCCAATAGAGAGCGAGATGAGCAAGGTTGTTTCTTAATATGCTTTTTAGTAAGAAGCCACATAATGCATGTGAATATTTTCAATGAACTTTGTTGGGACAGTTTAATGGGGGCCTCTAGTGGATACATTACTCATATCTTCTATATTTCCAAAGATTTGTCTACGGATCCTTCATTTTAACATCATCTAGAATTTAAATCAATATCATTAAGAGTAATTTAATCAATCAGACCACCATACATTATTCATTACTGACAGCTTGCTGAACACCCAGCGCTTAAAGCACTGCTGATATAATTAGTTGGATTGATTATCTTCTGCATTATAAAGAGTCTCAAGCTGTCACCTCACATTCTATTTAAATTCACACTATAGGACTAATTGTGGTTGAATATACCTTTCACACTACAAATCAACCACTTACAAAATTGGAGGTGCAATCTTATTTACAAATGAATCTCATGAATACATGTTTGTGTCATGTCAATTTAAAACGAAAAGAAAAAATAATAGATCATTTTTTCATAACAGAAATTAAGCTTATTTTTAGAACCTTTTTTTCATTGTGGCATTATTTTCATAACAATTATACAATTTCCCAGCAAATTGTCATTACTGTAATACATCTGGATAATTTACTTTTGAGTTATTTATTTACTTACTTACTTACACTCACTCATTTACTTACTTACTTACTGCGTTGTTTCAACCCAGCTTTGGGTCAAATATGGACTAACCCAGCTGTTGGGTTACATTTTTAACCCAAAAGTTGGGTTAGTCCATATTTGACCCAAAGTTGGGTTAAAACAACCAAGCATTTTTAGAGTGTACTTACTTAAAGTAATGTATATATTTTTATCACAATACATTTTATTTATTTATTTATTTATTCTGAGATTAAGGGAGAAACAGTCATAAAACAATGCATGGGACATTTTACTTTGATTGGATTTTTTTTTTTTTTATCCCATTAATGTTAAAGCTGATTCTCGTTATAAAAAATGAAAAAATAAAAAAATATTAATGTCATGTAATACATATATATGCTGGTCAAATACATTTTTACCAACATAAATTCCACAATAACATAAAAATAGTATATAATTTTTATTTTTCAACAACAGATTTTTTTTTAATCATTCTCAATTCTGATTCTCATTATTAAACATTACTGTAATCCAATATTTATGCTGGTCAAAATATATTTCATTATTAAATAAATTCCGCAATAACATAAACAATAATATATAACTTTTTCCACAGCACATTTTTTAAAACTTAAAAAAAAAAAAGTTCCAATAGTCCTAAAGAAGGCTTTGTTGTCTTTAAGCGAAATGCATTTCTTATTTCTTTCTTTTGAATTTGGGATGAAATGTCACCTGGACTTTTTCCTGACAGATTTTGAGAGGTTCACCCAATTACAGTAACCAATGTTTTCCACATAAACCTCTCCCACCTTCGGGACATGACTGATTTTGACACATGAATTACCGATCGACTCTTGTTTCCTGAGGTGAATACTGATGCAGAGATGTTTTTGTCCTCTCCAGAGACACTCTGAAGTGCACACGCTGAGGTCCGCCTAACTGATAGTGGAGAGCTGTGCTTTGAAGGAAGGCCATTGTTGAGTAGCACCTCTCAGCGTGCATTACATAAATGTGGGGCTGTTACTGAGGGCAGGCGAGTATTTAGCATCAGAGGCAGTAATGTGGGGGGTGTGTGAGGGCCACTTCACCTGAACTAGACTGCTCTGATTGGCCTTCACATAAGAGCTTGACAGAGGTTTCCACACAGAGGAGGGCCAGTGAAGGCATCAGGGCTCTTTAGAGTCAGTAATGCTTTGTGTGTGTGTGTATATGTGTGTCAGAGAAAATAACCCTAACCCTAGCATCCCTCTCCAAAACCAGCATTGAACCAGCTATTGGTTAGCTGGTTCAACCAGCTATTTAGCTATATAACCCTAACCCTAACCCTAACATCCCTCTCCAAAACCAGCATTGAACCAGTTATTGAACTGAATTGAATCAACATTGAACTGGTTTGAGCTGGATAATGACACCATTGTTTTTTGTAGAGCTGCTTAGAGCTGAATTTCTTATTATTGATTATTAATTTCATAACTAATTAATTTTACAGCATTAACATTGCTATTTTCCTGATTATTAGTGTGAAGCTACTTTGAAACAATCTGTATTATATAAGCCTAAAGCACTAAAAAAATTAATTTACTCCAAAATCCTTATCATTTTGGGATTTAATTCATAAGGAACAAAAACTATGCTATCATTTTATAAAAGAAAGAAAATTAATTCAGGACAAAAACAATAAATCACTAGCGCTATTTATAAACCATTTCAAAAACCTTGTTCTAATTGGCAATCAATCAGAAAAGCTATCTTTAAGAAAGAAACCTAAACCAGTTTAATCCATTAATTAGGCATCACAGCGCCAAAGGTAACTAATTATGGGGTATATTTGCCATAATGATAATCACAAATTATGAGGTATTTATGTCAAGAAATTCTTTGAAATTTATGCTAATATTGTCCAAAACCCCACCCAAACATCGGAAGGCACTGTATGTCATTGTCAACACTCAAAAGATTGTTCAATTGAATTGACAATTTACTATTTTACTTAAAATTGGTGTATGCTAAGTATGTTGTGTTCCAGTATTGTGGCGGTTAATCTCCAATATTGTATACAAAACCCTATTTGAAATAATATAAGTCAAGTCTCCATCTCAGGTTACTGTAGAATGCTGCCTTAGAAGGCATCTGCCTATGTATGAAGACAAGACAGATCACAATTCAATATTCAAATAGATATAGGAAAGAAGAGTGTTCTACTCAAAAATAAAGATTCTAAAAAGTGCTTTTTGCTGTGATGCCATACAAGAACCATTGGTTCCCCTTTCAGTGAACATTTCTTAAAAGCACAATTTTTTCTACCATTTTAATAATTAAAAAAAACATTTTTTTCACACTATAAAGAACCATTTGTGCAATGGAAAGGTTCCATGGATGTTAAAGGTCTTTGTGGAACCACAGATTCCAATTAAAAAAAACTAATTTTAAGAGTGTATCAATGCTCTATGAAAGTTTACAGTTTACAAAAGCACACCCAAAGCTAACATTATCCACCAAACAGTTTAAAGTCTGTATATTAAATGGTTCGGGCTGAATCAATAGCACAAGTTCAATACTTAATGTCAGGACTTTAGAACAAACCCTAAGCAGAATGTTTGAGGAATATCAATACAGAGCTGCCATGCAAGCGTTGCCATAATCTCTTCAGCGTTCCATTCCAGAGCTGCCCCACTTCTGTAATCCGTACATCATAAGACAGAATCAGACAGCGAGTGCAGTTTGTATTGTGTGGGTTTTCACACAAGGAAATGGAAGAACACCAGTGTCCCGTTCCTGGTTGATGTTTTGTCTGGGTCGAGATGCTTAGCCGTTTAACAAAGCCTAATTACAGAGACGGTCTCCTTGGAGCACCATGAGAGCTGGATCGTAATGTCAATATCTCTCCAGCTCCTTGATCGGCCTATTTAATCGTGATTTTAGCTGCAACCTTCACTTTAGCATGCCAGATCTTTACCCATTACGCAACCCTCACACTATGGAGGTGGCAATGAAACCATTAGTGACCCAGCTGGAGTGATAAGATTGCGGTTAGATTCATCTAGCCTGCATTACTTGTCATGCATGAAATGTTCATTTGGTCCAATGAATTGCTGTGACACATATAGAGGCCAACTTTGGACTTACCTTTGAGATGTGCTTTTGTACTTCTGCCTGTAAGAAAAAATGGAAGCACGTTAGCTTGCAGCCATAATGAGCACATGCCATGGGAGAAAGTAGTTTTACGTATGTAAAAGACAGGACTGACAAGAACAGCATGCTCTGTTTCCAGTGTGAACAAAGCCAGGATCTCAAGGAATTCTCACTTTCCCGCTGCAGTGAATTAGTCATCGTATGAAGCTGCTTTTATCTGAGGCAAATTAGAATGAAAATCTAGAGCTCTCACTGAGCATAGACGCATTGGAATATATTGCAAATCATTAGTTAATATATTTCATTATATATTAAACCGCCTACATAATTCATTTTGATTTTGATTGTGTTTATTCCAACTAGGAGTTTCTGAGGAACAACTGTGGCCTGGATACTGAGCAGGAGGGACGTTTCAACACATCCCAAAATGACATTGTCCACCTCAGATGGGATGAATGGAAGAGCGCGATCAGTCTATAGGGATAGATGGAGCTCACCAAAGAGGCTTGGATGAGCTTTGCAGGGAGGTGATGGAGCTAGACTGGTTTAAATCCAGGGATCAGCCATTCAGTGACTTCCACACATTTCCTTCTGTTGTGGGACATAAAGTCTGATTAAATTGCCCTCTGCTTCAGCACCAATGCATTTAACATCAGACTGAAGGTTTTGTTTTTAGCAGTGACTAGAACAACAGAAGGTCATTTTTATGCTGGAAATGTATGAATTTATTGCCGTGACAAAAATAAATTAATATTGTACATCATTCATACTAAATAAAGAGTCAAGAGAATATTATTTTGTTGCTGTTTTGAATATAAAGCAGGGCAATTATTGTTAACTAAAACCAGGAAAAAAAACATTAAGTGAAAAACTGAGTTAAAAATAAATCATTAACAATTATAAACATTAACTGAAAAAATTACATATAAAAAAAATCAAGCTTATTTCAGCTAGTTGTCAACGCAACATAAAATTGCATAAAAATAAATAAAAAATAAAATATAACCGATTTATATCTAATTTGTTTTTTTTTAATTAATCAAACTAAACACAATTACAAAAACTGTCAAATTAAAATGACATTGGAAAATATAAATATAAAATGTAATTTAAAATATAAAAAAAAAACTAAAAGTGTATCAATAATATTAAAATAGCATTTGATTCAATGTTGAAAAATACATTGAAATGCTTTGCTAATATTAAATTAATGTTAATTAAATTGCACATCAACTAATGATACTTAAAATGTTTTGTAGTTTTATGTAAGGGTATATCCTTTTATTTCTGTTTGTAGTATAAAGTGTGATAAATGGTCTATTATTATTTATTGTGACTGAAAAATAAGTTGAAATTGTTAGTTATCTTAAAATGATGTTAAACTGACCTTAAAGTAGTGTTGTATTGTGCACAACACTATTGTTAGCTACAACTGTAGTAACTACCAAGTTTGTGGTGAAATGCAATGTTCAACATCTGCATTAAAAATTAAATCCACAAATGACGTTCGGATTGTTAAAGTTCCTCCACAAAATGACCCAATCCAAACACAGCTGAACCTCAACACTACAAGACTTTGACAATTCATTAAGCAAAACTGTCAGCAGAAGCAAGTATGTGAACAACAACATTGCTTGATTAGGCTTGACAGTCTCATTAGTATTACATTCACACACTTGCTGCCCCAAGAGTCAAGATTCACCCACTCCCAGCATCACAGCATCACAGCGCTCTGCCGTGCAGGAATCAAACCGAGCGCTGACGAAAGAGTATGAAACAAGAAGCACTTACATTCCTTTCAGCCTAATCCACATCTTCTCTGTCTGGTCACACTTGGAGTACTTCAAGGAGTTCTCCAGTCCGTCCGTGTCGTTGGCCAGAGCATCCATGGTTTGCACGAACGCGCGAGCGTGTGGAGTGATCTAAGATGCAGAGGGATACGCAGGTATGCGATTCAACACGTGTAGCGCAGAGATTCGAGTCTTCAAAGCATCTCCGGCAGTTTGAGCGACAAATGTCTCCCAGAGGGTCCTGCTCGCAGCTCCAGAGTGCATCAGCCCGTTGGAGTGAGTGTCAGCGCACAGACCTGTCTCTCCGCTACGCACTGAGGGAACGCTGTCTCACACACACACACACACACACAAGCACGTCACACAAATGTTTTCTCTCTCTCTTTCTTTCTCGCTTGCTCTTGCTCTCCCACTGACCGGAAAAGCAGCACTGTGCCTAAACATTTCACCCTCTCACTATTTTACCCTGTTGTTCTCAGCCTTTCAGCCTACGCTGCTTCCTTTTGACATCTCTAATAATCTCAATCATTTATACAAACACGCACACACTTCAAGTACCCGAAACGGGCACCTGTGTCGATGGAATCCGTTGGCTGGAGACGGAACGGTGCAGGCAGAGCAACGCTTTCCCCCTCCTCTTCTGCACCAGGGAGAAGGAGAGAGAATGGTCTCCTCACATCCTCTCCAGCATCATCATCATCATCATCAGGCCGTGATTCACCTGCCTTCCCCCGACAGAATAAACCATCGCGAAGCCCTTGTATTTTAATGCGCCTTCCCTCCCGTTGGCCAGCTGAGCGATATGCTCCCCCGGCAGCATCTCCAGGTCCCGAGTTGGCGTTTTAATGAAATTAACCTGCGCGCTATCGTCCCGCGCTCGGCAGCCTAGTTTCAGCGCGCTCTAATCCCCTCATTCCAGCGCAGCTGCAAGAAGCAGCGTGCTAATAAAAATTTCATGATTGTTTGTGAAGTACAAAAGGGCTGATTAGGCAGGCACACACTCAGAGTACTCACACTCAGTATATTGCATAATATAGCAGCACCCCTATATCTCGTTTCTGTAAATAAGAAAGGAATTGTGGGATTTTTGGTGCTGTTGCAGCCAGGCATGGCTGATTTTCATTCATTAGGGGGAAGGGCACATCATCTCCTGCCTACGGGGCATCCGCGGCATGAATAGACTGAATCCTAATGATCCCTTCTTCGGGGTTACCGGTCTATTGGATTACACTCTACAATGTAAAACAGCTTAATCATTCCAGGATTAGCATAGGAACAAAAATACATTTTTCCCATTAGTTAATTTCATCACATAGGAATTGCCTATGAAATTAGAATATTCTAATTGCTTTTTTTTATTTCACATAGAGGTGGTTCAGACAGTTGCCATGCCATAACAAGAGTTTATTTTCTGTTTAACGAGATAGCATGTTTGTTGACTATTGGAAGGTTGATTTAGCTGTTTGTTTCATATAAAGCAGTTCTGATAAATGGAAATGCATAAAATGGGACACTGTGTGTGTAAATAAAACATTATTCATATTCACTTTCGGCACTAAAATGGTGATTGATGAAAGGCGTTGCCATGGCAACACACACTGCAATACAAATGGCTTTGGAGGGAATGATTACGGCTGTGAAAGAATGACTTGAAGGTCTCATGGAGAGACAGACGCACAGACAGACAAACCAAGACGGAAAAGAGCAGCAACAAAGCCCCCAAATAACAACGGTGCTGGGTTTTCTATAGAGGTCCACTTATTCAGTATGATTGTCGTTTTAGCTGACGGAGGTGTGGGGGGGGTTGGGGGGGGGTGGGGGGGGGGGGGGGGGGGGGGGGGGGGGGGGGGTGGGTGGGGGGGGGTGGGGGGGGGGGGGGGGGGGGGGGGGGGGTGGGGTGTGGGGGGGTGGGGGGGGGGGGGGGGGGGGGGGGGGGGGGGTGGGGGGGGGGGGGGGGGGGGGGGTGGGGGAACAATTTAATCGACTCAAAAGAGCAAGTATAGGACAAGAGTAAGAAGGTGCCGTTTGATTCAGCACATCAGGGAAGCTTTTGTGCTCATCGGCTAGCGAAGGATCAGTAAAGATTGTTCAGACATGTGCGGTATGATCACCTAAGAGGTTGTGGTTGTGACAAACACTTCCAGGACCTCCTGGCATGTCGTACCACTGTGATTTGTGAAGTCAGAGGAGTGTCGACGGTTAGACGGTGCACAGAACTCCATTAACCAAACATAATGGCTCTCCTCCAATACCTAGTGAACTGCCTTGCTGTCTACTGCCTTTTAAGGCAGCGTTCTGACATGGAACCTCATAAGTGATTGATTTGGAACGCTCTACATATGAAGCAATTCTATATCAACATTGCTTCTTATGCAGAGTGCAAGGGAGACATGACTGTTGATTTCAAGAGTTAGAGCTATGCAATGATATAGTCACACAAATAATGGGTAAAATATGATAGTCACACAAATATTGGGTAAAATTTTATTTTTTGTATTTAATTAATTATGTCTATATTATTTTTCTCTTTGACGTTTTTTTATTCTGTAATCATGTATTTTATACATTTAGCAATGTAGCAATGTATTTTGTAAAATACACTTTTTGGTATTTGACCACTGTTGTTATTGTTAACTAAAACTAAAAAATTTTACAAATCGTTTTGTTAACTGAAAGCTGAAATAAAATATATTAATAGAAATTAAGCATGTAAAGTAGAAATGTTTAAATAAGTTTAAGTACTAATAAGTAGAATATTAATAAGTACTAAAATTACGCATATAAAACATAAATATCAGAAATGAAGCTAAATAAAAGTAGTAAGTAAGCCCCATCATAGTCATTGCTAAACTAAAATTAATATATATATATAGATATCTATATATATATATTTAAATATATATAATATATATAGATATATATTATATACACAAAGCTAATTAAAATATTAATAATCGACAATAGTACTAAATAACACTGTATTGGATTTACTTCTATTTATCATTAACTTGTCATTTTATTTTATTTATATTGGGTTAGAATTTATTTTAGCTGAGCAAGGACACAGTAGCCATAGGATTGTCTTTTCCTTGCCAAAATTTGTATAGTGGGGATATTATATTTATTTGATCCCCTGCTGATTTAGTAAGTTTGCCCACTTTCAAAGAACTGAAGGGTCTGTAATTTTTATGGTAGTTTTATTTTTAATGGATAGAGATAGAATACCGACCAAAACATCCAGAAAAAACACATTATATAAAGATTATAGTGAAATAAATAGTAAAACAAATTAATTAAAAGGCAGTGGCTCAAGAAGAAGCACATTAAGGTCATGGAGTTGCCTAGCCAGTCTCCAGACCTCAATTCTTTAGAAAATCTGTGGAGGGAGCTGAAATTTCGAGTTGCCAAATGACAGCCAAGATACCTTAAGGATTTTGAGAGGATCTGTAAAGAGGAGTGGATCAAAATCCCTCCTGAGATGTGTGCAAACCTGCGACTGACTACAACAAACGTCTTACCTCTGTGCTTGCCAACAAGGGTTTCTGCACCAAGTACTAAATCACGTTTTGCTTGGGGATCAAATACTTATTTCACTCACTGAAATGCAAATCAATTTCTAACCTTTCTATAATGTGTTTTTTTCTGGATTTTTTGGTTGGTATTCTGTCTCTATACGTTAAATTAAACCTATCAGATTACAATTACAGACCCTTCATTTCTTTGTAAGTGGGCACAAAGTGACTTGTAAGTGACTTACAAATTCAGCAGGGGATCAAATAAATATTTTCCCCACTGTACATGTGATGCTGCCTTATAATTTGGCCAACAAAAGGCATATTAAGAGGCAGCATGGTCTTGCTGCCTATGAAGACTGGTCAGGAACATAGCCACTGTTTTGATGAACTCTAGTGTTTCAGAGATCATCACTCTTTCATTCATGCCTTTATTCTGTGGCAGAAGCACACATCTGATACGGGGGTGGATGCAGGTCACGTGTTCACGCATGTAAACAGCCATCGCTCAAGTGTGTTAATAGCTGCGTCATTATCTGAAACGCTAAACCTTCACTTTTATACAATGACAAGCTCCAGCCTCCAGAATAATGGGGTGAATCTCACAAAACCTGTCCAGCTCATATTTCATCTCAAGATCAAAATAAATGAAAAATAGCATTCAAGTTATATAGCACGGTAGCATTTATCATGGTAGCAAAAAAAAACATTGTATTACAGTATAAGGAGAATCAAATGAGATTTACCTTTTAAAATTATAAACAAAAAGCTCAAAAGAAAATATCTAGACACATTTCAGTAATAATTTGAGGGCAAAATGTGCTTAATTTGTCATTAAAATAATGAGCTAAAGAATAAATGGTATGTTCCTTTCAATGTTGTTTTAGTATTGAGATAATATTATGGTTTTAAATATATGAATATTAATAAAACTATAATGTTAATTATAATAGTAACATATTATATACTGAAGCAGATCTTTTTATTCTGCTTTTTTTGTTTTTATAAGTTTTATATTTTTTTTTACTATCTTTCTTCTTATATTATTATTTAAGTTTTAGTAAATATTGTTGTGTATTTTTGGTCCAGTTTTATTAGTTTTTTTATGTCTATGCAATTTTCATTTATTTCTATTTAAATTTTAGTGTTTGTTATTTCAGTACATCAAGAAGAAGTCAGAAAGCTTTGTTGTAGTTTTAGTGTCACAAGCTTCCAGTACACAGAGACAACAACAACACACAGATAATAAAAATAAGATATGAATAAAATACACATATGTATACATATAAATAAACCACAAAAAAAAGAATAAATATGTACAGGTGTGCTATAGATAAAAATAGAATAGGAATAGAATAAAAAATATCGTCTTGTGCCTGGCTGTCCTGGTATTTGGTGCTCTGTAGCGCCAAGTTAAATTAAATGAAAATGAGAAATGTTGCCTTGGCAAATAGCTGAAATAAAATAAGTATTTTTTTATTATGTATATATTATTTTATTACAGTTCATTTTTATTTTATTTCAAGTAACGAAAATATTTTTATGGTTTTGGTTTTAGTGAACTAAATTAACCCTGGATCTTACAATACGGTTCACTTACTGCAACATATATGCAACACATAGTCATTATTATTATTTTTTTTTCTTCTGTGAATTCTGGTTTGAAATGAGATTTGGGGATGTTGTAATTCACCAAGATTCACCCAATGACCCTGACTTGTCATTTACAAACATTTGTTTTTAATCTTGACAGCTCTCGGTTCATGGACGGATGGGCAGCTTTGACGTCAGAGAACAATCATCATCAGGCAGGCAGGTTATTGTTATAATGGAAGAGTGGGTGTTTCCTTTGGGCCTCTTAATTAACTGGAGTTTTAAAAGCCAAAAGCTTAGACAATGTTTATCTCCACACCCAGACAGCATGACATATGCTGTATAATACATTTGACACTTTAAATACATGGGCGGCTAATGTTTAATTCAAAGAACTCCAGACAAGCTTGGCTTTAACTTACTTATGACAGGTTAAAACAGAAAATGCATTCGATTTCTTCAGACATGAGGAGTTTTTATACATGTGAGTGACATATGAATGCAGTCTTTGAACGATGTGAACACTGAATGACACTTTCCTGCACTGAAAATACAGTTTTTATTTATTTTATCATTAATTTTAATTACTGGTTTTATTAAATATGACAGGAAAACAAAGTAAGCTTGCTATAAGAATGTGACACATGGCCAGAATCAAACCCACATCCACCAGTGTTATTTTTTTAAACAAAACAAAAAAAACTATCAGGTTAATTTTTATTAAATACTACAAATATTTTTTTTGTTAAATTGTATAAAATGTTTTTATTCGTAACTGATGGAAAAAAATATTTCATTTAATAAAATAACATGTTAGGCATTTATATAAAAAACACATCTTTTGTTACTTTTATATATATATATATAAGGATAAACATTTTAGGAATTGTGTGATATCTAGTCCCTCCCATTCATTTTACAACACACTGTATGAATATCAGTTTTGTTATTGTTAACTAAAACTAAAACAATTAAAAATATTTTCGATGACTGGAAATAAAGCTTAAATAAAATGATTATTTTTTAAAATAAATACTATAATCAGGTAACATAAAAATTAAAACATTAACAAAAATTTGGCAAATTACTGAAATAAGTTGAAGCTGAAGTACAAAAGAAAATAAACAAATATTTTTAAAAAATATAAAATTATAAAAATGACAAGCAAGCACATAACAAAATTACTATAACTTAATCTAAAATAAAAACTAAAAATAAAAGCTAATTTAGCTTTTTCTTAATCAGACACTAAAATAAATATTATATTATAAATAATACTAAAATAATGCTCCAGTTCACTTCAGTAGAGTGTTCTGCAAACCTTAGCAACAGTAACCGAGGGGGCGGAGCTTAGCAAAGGGTCCCATTATTGACTATGGCAAGAGAATATGACCTTCCCTCCTAACAGCTCAGTTAATACATATTTAGGTTCATGTCCTTACAATCTTTAAAGCGCTTCCCAATTATTGTTACATTACAAAGTTTGTCCCCACTTCTGTAAAGATCAGAGGAATAATTATGGATCCTCGGTGTGGTGGTCCATCTTTCCTGTCCTGTAGACCATTTACGACCATCAGTTTAATTACATTTAACAGAAAGGTCATTTCATTTCAATCG
The DNA here is from genome assembly GCA_018155175.1 of Sinocyclocheilus anophthalmus. Classification (NCBI taxonomy): domain Eukaryota; kingdom Metazoa; phylum Chordata; class Actinopteri; order Cypriniformes; family Cyprinidae; genus Sinocyclocheilus; species Sinocyclocheilus anophthalmus. The sequence goes on from JADLZN010004486.1 coordinate 635,393, forward strand.
ATACACAGGCCATTACAGTAAGAAAATCAGAGGGGAACCATTAATGAATATAACGAATTTAGCTGAACTGATGATCTCTAAAAAGTCACCATCCCAGCCCATTTAGACGGATGTTTGTTATATTCAGTTCGACATGTCCCACCCACATGTGTGGTAATTATTTAAAGAACGTTTCCCCAAAAAATAAAATAAATGCACCTTTACTCACCCTCAGTCCATCCAAGATGTAGATGAGTTTGTTTCTTTATCAGAACAGATTTGGAGAAATGTAGTATTTCATCACTTGCACAACAATGGATCATCTGCAGTGAATGGGTGCCGTCAGAATGAGCGTCCAAACAGCTGATAAAAACACCACAGTAATCCACAAGTAATCCACACATCTCCAGTACATCAGTCAACATCTTGTGAGCAAAAAGCTGCGTGTTTGTAAGAAACAAATCCATCATCAAGATGCTTTTAACTTTAAATCGTGGCTTCCGGTCCAGTTCATAATCCATACTATTGCTTCCAGTGAAAAGGCCGCCTCGTCTGAATCAGGAGAGAAATATGCACAGATCAAGCACCATTTACAAGCTAAAACAGTCCAAAACAGTTCTAAACAAATAAGTACGTGAACTTTGATGGGAGGGGACAACAGGGGATTGACCTTTTCACTAGAGGAAGCGATATTATGAATTATGGACTCGTATTTTGACCAGAAGCAACATTTTATAGTTAAAATGCATTAACGATAGATTTGTTTCTTACAGACATGCAGCTTTTCACTTCACAAAATGGTAATTGATGGACTGGAGTGGTGTGGATTACCTGTGGATAATTGTGATGTTTTTATCAGCTGTTCGGACTCTAATTCTGACGGAACCCATTCACTGCAGAGGATCCATTGGTGAGCAAGTGATGTTAAGCAAAATTTCTCTAAATCTGTTTAGATGAAGAAACAAACTCATCACAGATGGCCTGGAGGTGAGTACATTTTTAGCATATTTTCATTTTTTTGGTGAACGATTCCTTTAAAGCAAACAACATTTAAAGCAACCTGAACATTTTTAATCATTTAATCTCCCTAATGTCATTCCAAAACCATTACTTTTATTTTAGATCCTGCCTAACGTCTCTTTTTGTGCTTTATACAGGAAGTCGTTTAGCGTAGTATTTCATGAAGGTGAGTAAATGATGACAAAAATGTTAATTTTGGTTAAACAACTACTGAAATTCAGTACTGCTAATATTGTTTACTCTAATATGATCAATTGTTTCCTCGCTTTTAAGTCACTTCAGATAAATGATTAATGTCAATTTAAAATAAATTAATGTAATGTAAATATAGCATAAAAATGATCAATCAGGCCACTATAAGAAGGCAAAGCTCATTGAGGCCAGTAATATGCAGTAAATCTCTTTCGTAGTCTTCCAGCAGCAAGCACAGAGGAACTTTATCAGTCTATTCTCAGGAGACTAATAAAGCGATGATACTGATGTTACATCTTTATTCCGGCCGCCTAATGCAGAGGCCAAAGACTGTCACCATGGATACCTCACATGGAGACAGCAAGAGTGAAAAACAAATACCCTGAATGTCACGAATGTGGGGGCATTCGGCAGAATCTCACAGGAGCGTGCAAATGACACGATCCGTACCGTGGCTTACAGGCGCAGTTTGAAGATTTAGAAAGAGTTAGAAAGAAGTCAATGGAAAACAAATTAAAGGCATCGGATCACAGACAACCAATGCATTCATTTGTTCACATATTGAAAGCAGCAGAGGCAGGGGAAAAGGTTATAATGACAGCTTCAAACTTAAAGTAGTTTTTTTCCATAGTTCCAGGGTCATGGCTGAAATGATGCACCGATGAACCCTGCATTATTGATAGATGCTATTTTGTGTGTCACTCTGCAAATTCAAAGCTTGTCTGATCTGCGTCACATTGAACAAGAGACAGCGAGACTTCACCTCTATCTCATCAGTTATTGATTGAGGCCCTCCTTCAAATGACACATTAAACTTCTGGACTATACTGCTGTTGATACTGAACAATGAAAAAAAAACAGATACACAATAAAGTCTTTGTGATGATTTCTTCAAACGCCAACTGACCATGACTATCATGTCTCAGTTATGTCAAACATTAATTATGTGCATATCTATCTACCC